>JAHRHZ010000034.1:14908109-14987396 GCA_024137785.1 Ginglymostoma cirratum | reverse complement strand
ACACACGGAGGGGGGGAGAAGAGAGAGAGACACCCACGGGGGGGGCGGAGAAAGAAGAGAGACGGGGGCGGGGAAGTCAAGCTGGAGGGTACAAGAGTGGGAGGAGAGGAATAAAAGCTGTTGCTTTCTTTGGTCAGTACCCCATCTCCCTAACAACCAGTTTCCTCAAGCGAAATCAGCTTTATTCCGTGGCTGAAAGGCCTTCGCATTTAGATAAACCAACACAGTGGCGGCATTTCACCCATTTTGTTCTCTCTCTCTTCCTTCCTTCCACCTCCCCCTCCCCTTTTGTTCTTCTGTTTCTTCTTCTCTTCTTCCTCCTATCTCCCCGCCCCCCCTCCCCAGTCGACCTCTTTCCCCTCTGCCAGCATAAATCTGAGCCGACGACAATCGCGACCGGCTACGTGCTTGGGAGGCTATGCTGCAGTCTTCCTTTTAAGGTCTCACCTCTCGGCTCCGTACGCCCGCTCCGGCTTACTACAACCCGGACTTCCCCCTCACCACCAACTCCCGGTCTAGAAACATCCACCGGCCGCCGAACAGGAGGGAGAGAGAAAAAAAAATATCTGCGTCGTCACTTCCGCCTGGCAGTTATTGCGTCACTGTGACGTATTACGACCGCTGCTCCTCTGTGACGTCACCTCTGAAATTTCTGGAAAATGGCGAGGGAACAGTGGCCTGGTATCACGTGGTGGTGATGGCAAGCCGGCTACTCGTTCACAACATAAGCGGGGATCAGAAAGCAGTGGAGTTTAGAAGAATGAAAGGTGATCTCAATGAAACATATAGGATTCTTAAGGAGCTTGACAGGGTCAATGCTGAGAGAAACAAAAAGTTGCTGGAAAAGCTCAGCCTGTCTGGCAGCATCCGCAAAGAAAAAAATTCAGAGTTAACGTTTCGGGTCTGGTGACCCATTCATCAGAACTGAGAGAATGCTTCCCCTTGTGGGAGAGCCTAGGAACAAGAGGGCGTAATCTCAGAATAGACGGTCTCCCAATTAAACCTGCGGATGCTGTAAATCAGGAATAAAGGCAGAAGTTGCTGGAAAAGTTCAGCAGGTCCGGCAGCATCCATGAAGAAAAAAGATCAGAGTTTAATATTTCGGGACTGGTGACCACTTCCTCAGAACACATTTTTTCTTCACTTTTTTTTCTTCACAGATGCTAACAGACCAGCTGAGCTTTTCCAGCAACTTCTGTTTTTGTTGTTGGCCCTAATTTAGGACTGATGTGAGGAGGAATTTCTTCTCTCACAGGGTTGTGGACTCTTTGCCACAAAGAACAAAGAGTTCTTGTGTATGTTTAAGGCTAAGATAGGATCTTAATCAATTGGGAAAGAAAGGGTTTTAGTGAAAAGGCAGGAAAGTGGACGTGAAGAATGTCCGATAAGCCATGATTCTATTGAATGGTGGAACAGGCTTGAGGAACTCCTGTTCCTAATTCTTAAGGTTTTATATTAGTACAGATTAGAACACAACTTTGACACTGCTGGAATTTCAACCTCGGCTGTGTGGCCCAGTGGTGGGACATTACCCAGTGCCACCCTCTTTATGCATAGTCAATCACACAGGCATCAGCCTTATTTGTTCACAATAATCCCACCTTTTTTAGGGATGAGGAAATGTTCAACAAATACTTAATAGGGTTAAGAAGAAAGAGACTTATGAGATCTCGAGGTTAATAGTGTGGAGCTGGAGGAACGCGGCAGATCAGGCAGCATCAGAGGAGCAGTCTTGAAGAATGGTGTAAGCCTGAAACGTCGACGTTCCTGTTCCTCTGATCCTGCCTTACCTGCTGTGATCCTCTAGTTCCACACTGTATTGACGCTGACTCCAGCATCTTCAGTTCCTGTTATCTCCGAGTGACTTTAGACCTTAAGGTTACTTGACACGATGGATGCTCAGTGGAAGGAGCAATCTGGAACGGTGCAGAGCATGGTTTCAAAATAACAGGTAATCCATTTAAGACTGAGATAATAAGCTGTGGAGTCTACTTCCCCTGGATTCAGTGGTTGCTGAATTGGTTCAAGATGCAGTTGGGTAGATATTTGATAAGTGGGAGGAAATAGTTAACGGGGATGGGGCACTCAGGAGAGTGGAGTTGAGACCTGCAGTCACATCAACTTGATCTTACTGAACAGCGAAACATGTTGAAGTGTCCAAATGGCCTACTCATTGTTTTTGTGTTCTTGATTTGAGTATTGCTGAAATGAGACAAAACAATTAGCTCTGTCAAAATGTCTGTTTCAACTATATCAAGTTCTGTTCAACCAGGTGACTTTTTTCTTGATTTGGTAGAGATATTCAAAATCAGGAGGAGCCTAACACAGTAGATAGGAAGAAGCCTATGAAGGCATGAATTTTAAAGGTATTTGAGAAAAGTGTACAAGATGCTGAGAGGGATAGATAGAGTGGATAGCCAGAGACTTTTTCCCAGGGCAGAAATGACTAGTACAAGAGGGCATAATTTTAAGCTGATAGGAGGAAGGTATAGGGGAGATGTCAGAAGTAGGTTCTTTACACAGAGAGTGGTGGGCATGTGGAATGCGCTGCCAGCAGTGGTAGTGGAGTCAGATACTTTAGAGACTTTTAAGCGTCACTTGGATAGGCACATGGATGATAGTAAAATGTAGGATATGCAGGGTAGCTTGATCTTAGTAGGATAATAGGTCGGCACAACATTGTGGCCGTAGAGCCTGTACTGTGCTGTACTGTTCTATGTTCTAGAAGAAAAATTGATGGAGGTGGGAAATATTCATGCAACAAATGGTTAGAATCTAGAATGCACTCCCTGAGAGTTTGCTAGTGGCATTCAAAAATCAGTTGGTATTATTTGAAAAGGAAAGTTGTGCAGGGCCACAGCTTGAAGACTGAGGAGTGGCACTTGGTGAATTGCTCCTGAAAAGAGTTGGTGCAAACACGACAAGCTAAACAAGTTCCTTCTGTGCTGTAACCATTCTACAACTCCACTGTAGATTTATCATGTCTCACTTATCTACACTATGTTTCATCCTTTTTCTGCAAATGACTGTGTTCATTTTTAATCCATCTTACTCTTTCAGAGAGGGAGATATATTCCTTTTGGAGTGTGTTCTGTTCATAATTGATCTGGGTCAGTCATATGATGTGGGTCTTGTTAACTAGATCAGCATTTTATTGTTCGTTCCTAGTTTGAGAAGATGGTGATAAGCCCCTTTCATTAACTGATGTTGATCTTAAGGTAGTAAAAATACCTCCAGTACTAGCAGGACACCGTTTCCTAAATTTTAATCTAATGGCAGTAAAGGAACAGCAATTATAGTTCCAAGTCATGATGGTGTGTAGCTTTGAGCGAAATATGTGAGTGGTGGCACTCCTGTATATCTGTTGTCTTGTCCTTCTAGATGTTGGAGGTCACTGTTTAGGAAGGTGCTGTTGAGGGAGTCTTGGTGAGTTACTGACAACACAGTGTGGAGCTGGAGGAACACAGCAGGTCAGGCAGCATCAGAGAAGCAGGAAAGTTGATGTTTCGGGTTGGGACCCTTCTTCAGAACTGGGCTGAAGAAGGGTCCTGACCCAAAAGATCAACTTTCCAGCTTCAAACTGTGTTGTCTCTGACTCGAGCACCTGCAGTACTTACTATCTCTTCGTGAGTTACTGCTGCACTTCTTCGAGATGGCACATGTTGCTGCCACTGTGCGGAGGTGGTGTAGGGACTGAATGTTTAAGGTGGTGGATCAGTATCACTCCAACAGACTACTTTGCCCTGGGTGATGTTAAGCTTCTTGGGTGTTGTGGAGCTGTACTCATCCTGGAAATTGGGAGCATTTCATCACGCTCCTTATTTGTGCCTTGTAGATGATAGATTGGATTTAGGAACTTAGGAGGTGAGTTACTTGCCTCAGAATTCTAAGACTCTGACGTGCTTTTGTAGCCAGAGTATTAATGTAACTAGTCCAGTTCAGTTTCTGGTCAATGGTATCTCACAGGATGTTGACATCGGAGATTTCAGTGATAGTAATCCCACCGAATGTCAAGAGGCACTAGTTAGAGTCTCTCATTAGAGATAGCCATTGCCTGGGAATGTTACCTGTCACCTATCAGCCAAAATCTGGATAATGCCCAGGTCTTTCTGCATGTGAGCACTGACTGCTTCAGTTTCTGAGGAGTTACAAATGGTACTCAAAATTGCACAATCGTCAGCAACAATCTCCACTTCTGACCTTATGCAGGAAAGAAAGTCATCGATAAAGCAATTGATAAAGAACTCCTGCAGTAGTATCCTGAGAATGACATAACTGACCTTCAAGAACCACAGCTACCCTGTTGGGTAGATCCCAGTTTTGTAGATGTACTGAAGCAGCTTGGTTAGGACCATGGCTAATTCTACACCCAAACCTTAGTGTTATTGCTGGAATGTTGTCAGGGCATTTTTTTGACCTATTTTTCTAATCAAACAGTTCAGAGGTGTTATTACACCTCTGGAGCAGGTGGAACTTGAACCCAGGCCTCTCAGTCCAGGGGTAGGAACACTACCACTGGACCACGAAAGGGCAGCATCAGGGTTCATTGCATTTGCAGTATCCAGCATGTTCAGATGTTTCTTGTTAACATGTTAAGTCAGTCAAATTGTCTAAAAACTGAATATGTAATGTTGGGTACCTAAGGAGAAGGCTAAGATGTATAATTTATTTGGTGCTTCTGGTGGAAGATGGATGCATGTACTTTAGCCTCGTCCTTTATCCAGATATGCCAGGCTTCCCCATCAATGAGTCTCTTTGTGGTACCGCCTTTTAACTGATTGTGCAACACCATTTGTGACGGAACATGAGGTTACGATAAAACTTAGATCTCATCTGTTAGTTGTGGGATCAATTAGTTAAACTATTGCATGCTGCTTCCACTGTTTGGCTTGATGTGGGGCTGCCAGTGTTAGACTGGGTGGACAAAGCCAGAAGTCACGTGACACCAGGTTATAGTCCAACAGGTTTATTTGAAATCACAAGCTTTTGGAGCACTGCTCCCTCGACAGGTAAAGTGCTTCACTTGACAAAGGAGCAGGTGCTCCAAAAGCTTATGATTTTACAGAAACCTGTTGGACTATAACCTGGTGTCATGTGACTTCTGACTGTTTGGTGTGTGGTGCTGTGTTGTAGCTTTACCAGACTGATACCTAATTTTTAGGTGTACCTGATGATCCTGGCATGTGCTTCTGGTCTGTTTTTGTGCATAGTGACACCGACAGATGCATGTGCAAAAGATAAATTAGTGAGGATGAAGTCAAGTAGGTTTTTCCCTTTTACAGCTGCTTTTCTTATCGGTTGCAGACCTAGCTTGACCTATGGTCTTTACAACAAGGCCAGAAGTGTTGTTACTGAGCCATTCTTTGTGAGAGAAAATGAAGTCCCTACCCAAAGTACCATCTCTGCACTTCCCTCAGTGCTTCTTCTAATTGGTGTTCAAAATGGGAAAGTACTGCTTTATCGGCTAGAGGATGGGCATTGCGGGGTAATTAGTGGCAGGTTTCTTGCGCATGTCTGAACAGATGCTCCATGAGAGACAATCTAGAGGAGGCTCAATGCAATATTCTCTCCAATGTGTAGTTCTGATGAGCCTCTCCTGCAGCGACAGGAGGTACTTAGGGATGGTGATGGTGGTGTCTAGCACATTGCTTTCATGAGGTCACTCAAAAATAGGTGGAACGGTAAGTGGTCGGGATGAGACAAAAGAATCTGTGGAGGGATGTAGACGTTGAGGGACTGGGCAAAAATAAAAGTTGGCAGATAGAATATACACTTCAGCAGGAAGAATAAAGAATCTAAATATTATTTAAATGGGAAAACACAGCAGGAAACAACAGAAAAGAGGGATTTGAGAGCCCTCATTCATGAATCACAAGCAATTGCTTGACTAATCTGTGCCACCGATCTCACAACTAACATAAACCATCAGATGATTGTAAGAGCAACTTTGCAAGGTTAATAGGAGTGTGTTTGCTGTTGTTTCTGGAGCTCAGATCAACTGGTCTGTCTGATTTTATTCCTTTTTTAGACCTTGTATCAGTTTGATACAACTGAATGATTTGCTAGGCCATCTCAGATAGAGGTTAAGAGTCATCTAAGGGTCTGGAGTCACACATATGTGCAGATAAGGATCTTTTAAAAATTATTCATTCACAGGATGTTGGTGTCCTGACTGTCATGATTATAACAAGGTCAGTCAGGTGGACCTCATAGAATATGAGTTCCTTGATTGGACCAGATAAACAGCCCCAATCAGGGAGCCCTGACTGACAGATATAAACAAGGATGTCAGAGGTTCTGCCCGCACTGAGAGCTGGCTCTGAGGAAGGTGGATCAGTGTCAAAGACTCTCCACGTATAAATAAAGGGTGACTTGGATATTGGCTTCTGTGGAGTTATTTCAGTGGCAGTGAGAAAAAAGCACCTGAAGAAATTCAGTCGCAGTTGTCGTTTTTGAGTTGAGGTACGCAATTCTGGCATAGAGCGTAGAACAATACAGCGCAGAACAGGCCCTTCGGCCCTCGATGTTGCGCTGACCTGTGAACTAATCTAAGCCCACCCCCTACACTATCTCATCATCATCTGTATGCTTATCCAAGGACTGTTTAAATGCCCCTAATGTGGCTGAGTTAACTACATTGGCAGGCAGGGCATTCCACGCCCTTACCACTCTCTGAGTAAAGAACCTGCCTCTGACATCTGTCTTAAATCTATCACCCCTCAATTTGCAGCTATGTCCCCTCGTACTAGCCGACGTCATCATCCTAGGAAAAAGACTCTCACTGTCCACCCTATCTAATCCTCTGATCATTTTGTATGTCTCTATTAAATCCCCTCTTAGCCTTCTCCTCTCCAATGAGAACAGACCCAAGTCCCTCAGCCTTTCCTCATAAGACCTTCGCTCCAAACCAGGCAACATCCTGGTAAATCTCCTCTGCACCTTTTCCAATGCTTCCACATCCTTCCTGTAATGGGGCGACCACAACTGTACGCAATATTCCAAGTGAGGCCGCACTAGCGTTTTGTACAGTTGCAGCATGACATCACGGCTCCGGAACTCAATCCCTCTACCAATGAAACCTAACACACCGTATGCCTTCTTAACAGCACTATCAACCTGGGTGGCAACTTTCAGGGATCTATGTACCTGGACACCAAGATCCCTCTGCACATCCACACTACCAAGAATCTTTCCATTGACCCAGTATTCTGCCTTCCTATTATTCTTCCCAAAGTGAATCACCTCACATTTATCTGCATTGAACTCCATTTGCCACCTTTCAGCCCAATTCTGCAGTTTATCCAAGTCTCCCTGCAACCTGCAACATTCTTCCACACTGTCCACCACTCCACCGACTTTAGTGTCATCTGCAAACTTACTAACCCATCCACCTATGTCAGCGTCCAAGTCATTTATAAAAATGACAAACAGCAGTGGTCCCAAAACAGATCCTTGTGGCACACCGCCAGTAACCGGACTCCAGGCTGAATATTTTCCATCAACCACCACTCTTTGCCTTCTTTCAAAAAGCCAGTTTCTAATCCAAACTGCTAAATCTCCCTCAATCCCATGCCTCTGCATTTTCTCCAATAGCCTACCATGTGGAACCTTATCAAAGGCTTTACTGAAGTCCCTGTACACCACGTCAACTGCCCTACCCTCATCCACATGCTTGGTCACCTTCTCAAAAAACTCAATGAGGTTTGTGAGACACGACCTGCCCTTGACGAATCCATGTTGACTATCTCCAATCAAATTGTTGCTTGCTAGATGATTATAAATCCTATCTCTTATAATCCTTTCTAAAACTTTTCCTACAACAGATGTAAGGCTCACTGGTCTATAATTACCTGGGTCATCTCTACTGCCCTTCTTGAACAAGGGCACAACATTTGTAATCCTCCAGTCATCTGGTACTAAACCTGTAGCCAATGACGACTCAAAGATCAAGGCCAAAGGCTCCGCCATCTCCTCCCTAGCTTCCCAGAGAATCCTCGGAAAAATCCCATCTGGCCCAGGGGATTTATCTGCCTTCACACCTTCTAGGATTGATAACACCTCCTCCTTACTAACCTCAATCCTTTCAAGTCTAATAGCCCGTATCTCAGTCTTCTCCTCTACAATATTCTCCTTTTCCCGAGTGAAAACAGATGAGAAATATTTGTTTAGCACCTCTCCGATCTCCACAGGGTCCACACACAACTTCCCACTTCTGTCTTTGACTGGCCCTATTCTTACCCTAGTCATCCTTTTATTCTCCACATACCTGTAGAAAGCTTTAGGGTTCTCCTTAATTCTACCTGCTGATGACTGCTCATGTCCCCTCCTTGCTCTTCTTAACTCTCTCTTTAAATCCTTCCTAGCTAATCTGTAACTCTCCTTCGCCTCATCTGAACCATCTCGTCTCAATGTCACATAAGCCTCCCTCTTCCGCTTAACAAGAGATACAATTTCTTTTGTAAACCAAGGTTCCCTTACCTTATCACTTCGTCGCTGCCTGACAGGGACATACCTATCAAGGACACGCAATATCTGTTCCTTAAACCAGCTCCACATTTCGATTGTCCCCATCCCCTGCATTTTGCTACCCCATTTTATCCCTCCTAAGTCTTGCCTAATCACATTATAATTGCCCTTCCCCCATCTATAACTCTTGCCCAGTGGCATGTTCCTATCCCTTTCCATCGCTAAACTAAACATAACCGAATTATGGTCACTCTCTCCAAAGTGCTCACCTACCACTAAATCACACACCTGGCCTGGTTCATTACCAAGTACCAGATCCAGTGTGGCCTCCCCTCTTGTCGGCCCTTCGACATACTGTGTCAGGAAACCCTCCTGCACACATTGGACAAAAACCGATCCATCAGACGTACTAGAGTTATAACATTTCCAGTCAATGTTGGGGAAGTTAAAGTCTCCCATAATGACCACCCTGTTCCTTTCACTCCTGCTCAGAATTGTTTTGCCGATCCTCTCCTCCAATTCCCTGGAACTTTGTGGAGGCCCATAAAAAACTCCCAGCAGTGTGACCTCTCCTCTCCTGTTTCTGACCTCAGCCCATACCACCTCAGTAGACAAGTCCTCGTCAAAAGTTCTTTCAGCCACCGTTATACTGTCCTTGACTAACAAAGCCACACCTCCCCCTCTTTTACCACCTTCCCTGATCTTTATGAAAGATCTGAACCCTGGAACCTGCAACATCCATTCCTGATCCTGCTCTATCCACGTCTCCGAAATGGCCACAACATCGAAGTCCCAGGTACCTATCCATGCTGCAAGCTCACCTACCTTATTCCGGATGCTCCTGGCGTTGAAGTAGACACACATCAAACCAGCTTGCTGTCTGCCAGCACACTCCTGTGACGGTGAAATCCTGTCCGTGTCCTCCCTACTCTCATCCTCCTGTGTACTGGAACTACACCACAGGTTCCCATGCCCCTGCTGAGTTAGTTTAAATCCACCCGAATAGCACTAGCAAATTTCCAACCCAGGATATTAGTACCCCTCTGGTTCAAGTGAAGACCGTCCTGTTTGTAGAGGTCCCACCTTCCCCAGAATGAGCCCCAGCTATCCATATACCTGAAACCCTCCTTCCTGCATCATCCCTGCAGCCACGTGTTCAGCTGATATCTCTCCCTGTTCTTTGCCTCGCTATCACGTGGCACAGGTAACAAACCAGAGGTAACAACTCCACCCATGCTTGTTATCTCAGAGGTAACAACTCTGTTTGTTCTAGCTCTCAGCTTCCACCCTAGCTCCCTGAAATCCTGCCTTATACCCCTATTCCTCTTTCTACCTATGTCATCGGTACCTATGTGGACCACGACTTGGGGCTGGTCACCCTCTCCCTTCAGGACCCCAAAGACACGATCCGAGACATCACGGACCCTGGCAACTGGGAGGCAACACACCAACCGTGAGTCTCTCTCGTTCCCACAGAATGTCCTGTCTGTCCCCCTAACTATGGAGTCCCCAATGACTAATGCTCTCCTCCTCTTCCCCCTTCCCATTATGCCGTTATTTGGAAAACTTGACTCATTCGAACCTGCCGTTGAAGACAGGGCCCAGTATGTGAAAAGAATGAGTTATCTTTTCCAGGCAAATGACATTGGGGCAGATGAAAAGCAATGAGTAATTCTCCTGACAGCTTGTGGACCCACAGCTTTTTCGGTTATTAGGAGTCAAACTTTGCCTGAAGTAGCAACCTTTCAAAAGTTGACGGATTTAATTAAGGAATACTACAACCCCAAGCTTCCTCTAATTCTGAGATGTTATCATTTTTACTCGGCAATTCGAGAACAAGGTAAATCCGTATCGGGATTTTTGACTAGGTTAAGATAACTGGCAGAAGTATGTGACTTTGATTTCACTGTGAATGAGATGCTGAGAGACCATTTGGTATGTGGGATTAATGATGTAACCATGCAAAAACAACTGAAACCAAACTGGACTTCAAACAAGCACTACAACTGGCTTTATCAATGGAAAATGTGGCCAGTGGAGCATGTGAGTTACAGGGTATTCCAATAGAAGTGGACACCCTTGCCGGTCTGAGTGAGCTTGGGGAACGCCACTTGAGTAAAGGCAGTTGCATAGCGTCACTCAGGACACGTCCTGAACAGAGGGACGCGAGGTCAGTCCACAGCAAAACCCCAAAACAGAGCCAAGCCTCAGCCAAATGGTTAAAATTTTCTTCAGGATCTGGGCTGACAAGCCATTGTAGTTGCTGCCGGTATGCGGACTCAAGACAGCAAAAGAGTCCCACTGGATCAAAATGGAATAAGAGAACTCATAAGCCAGTATCCAAGAGAGTGCACACGCTGGAGAGTCCACCGATACATGGTTTGGAACAGTTAAATTGCTTAGCAATGTCCAAATCAGAACCAATCAAAATAAAATCTGGTTAAATGGTCACCCGGTTCTAACGGAGGTCGATACTGGCATGACCGTTTCAGTGATCGCAGAACCAGTCTTTGACATAATTTACTCTGAACTCTAACCCTTAAGTTTGTGCAAGGCCTTGGCTATAATGAAACCCTAAACAGGGGAACCTTCACAAATCAAGGATGCAACTGCGGTTTTGGATAAATATCCAAATCCTCACATAAAGGATTTATATGCAAAGCTGGCAAGGGTGCTGACCTTCACAAAGCTGGACATGAGCCATGTGTGCATACAATTGTGATTAGATGAGGATTCCAGGGTTTGTACCAATATACGAGACTGCCATTTGGGATATCATCAGCCTCCGCACTTTTTCAGTGGACAATGGAGAACATTTTACATGGTCTACCCCAGGTCACCCTTTAACTAGATGACATGCTAATCACAGGGAAGACCAATAAGGAGCACTTAGAGAACTTGGGCGTACACCCTAGAAGGGAGAAATATGTGTTTCAGCACCCCAAGTGACTTACTTGGGTTGCAGAAATGACAAAACTAAGGTTACACCTGTTGAAAGATAAAGTGAGAGCGATCAAAGGTGCCCCAGCTCCCATGTCTGTAGCGGAGCTTAGGTCTTTCCTTGGGCTGATGAATTATTACAGAAAGTTCACACATAACTTCGACTCCGTCCTTGCACCTTTCCATCAACTCTTAAAAAAGGGACAGCCTTGGAAATTGTGGCATTGCCAAGCCGTAGCTTTCAGAGAAGTGAAGAAACAGCATTCATCTTCTAAGGCATTGTTAGTACACTATGATCCCAAACAAGATCTGAAATTGACAAGCAGTGTCTCCCCATACAGCATCAAGGTGGTATTAGCTCAAAGGTGGCCCGATGGAGAGGAACTCCCAATAGAGTATGCATTCAGGACTTTGGCTATATGCCCAGATAGAGAAGGAAGGTTTGACGGTCATATTTGGAGTCGAGAAGTTCCACCAATATCTTTACGGAGGTGAATTTGTGATGATAACGGACCACAAATCCCTGCTAGGTCTACTTAAAGAGGACAAGGCAGTGCCGCCCATAGCTTCCGGATAATTACAAGTTGGAACACGATCTGAGAGGTCAAATAGTAAATGCAATGCATTGAGCTGCCTCACACTAACAGATACACTGCTGGTGGTATTTTCACTGTAAGAGTCCATAATGGTTTTAAATTTTCTGGACACCCTTTCAGTCACAGCTGACAATATCAGACTTTGGACACAGAAAGATCTGGTCCTGGAAAATCTGAAATAACTGGTGGTAACAGGAGAAGCCAAAGGGCTGTTACAACCAGAAATGACACCATTTTCAACACAGAGACCAGATCACAGCAGAGGATGGTGGATTATTATGGGGAGCAAAAGTGATTGACCCGAGCAAAGGTCACCATCAGATACTGGCTCAACTCCACCAGGATCATCCAGGGGTTTCCAAATGAAGATTTTGACAAGGTGTTATGTCCGGTGGCCAGGACTGAATGCAGACATAGCTGTGTTGGTGGGGCAGTGCCCAGAGTGCCAACAAGAATAAAAATTACCCCCAGCAGCTCCCCTACATTCATGGGAATGGCCAGGTAAACCCTGGACTCAGTTATGCGTTGATAGTGCAGGTTCTTTCTTGAGCTCAATGTTCTTAGTCAGTGTGGACGCACACCCAAAGTGGTTAGACGTACATAGAGTTCATTCATCAAACATGGGAATGACAACAGAAAAACTGTGCCTATCTTTTACAATGCACGGACTCCCAGAAATGTTGGTCACAGATAATGGGCCATTGTTTACCTGCAACGAATTTGAGTATTTCCTAAAGTTGAATGGTATTCATTGTATAAGGACAGCTCTATACTACCCATCATCTAATGGTCCAGCAGAAAGAGCAGTACAAACTTTGAAGGCGGGCTTAAAGAAACAGCCGAAAGAACTGCAGATGCTGGACAAGCTTAGCAGGTCTAGCAGCATCTGTGAAGAGAAATCAGAGTTAATGTTTTGGATCCACTGACCCTTCCTCAGAACGTTTCTGTTTTTTTTTTAAAGGAACAGCTTAAATCTTAACTAGATACTAAACTGTTCTGGTTCCTATTTGATTATAGGACAACCCCTCATGCAACTACAAGGATAGCTCCAGCAGCGTTGCTAATGGGGAGAAGACTCTGCACCAGGTTAAATCTGATCTTTCCGGAACTCCGGTGGGGGTGGACGTGAAACGGTGTCAGGAACACCAGTACCAAACACAAGACTCCTTTAAGCAAGAGAAACAGTTCACCTTAGGGAACAAATTTTGGTGTAGGAACCACGGGAATGGCCCTGCATGGGTAAGAGGCATGGTCAATGCAAGATCAGGTCCAGTGACGAAGAAAATTCGTGTAGGTATGACTGTCCTAAACAAGCACATGGACCATATGAAAGCTGCGAACTCGTAAATGGTGCAGGAGCAAAACTTGCCTGGCTCCCTAATTGTCTTTCCAACTGTTCCAGAACCTGTGTGTTCTCCCTGTTGGTCAAGCGTTGAAAATACCTTGGAATCTCAAGTGGACAGGGCGGATGTCACCGCCTTGATGCCTTTGCCACCTGAAGAGGAGAACGAATTTATTCCGAGATGCTCCGGGCGTGAGAGGCGAGCTACTTTGCATTACACATAGCCCGTATCAGAGGCAGAGTTGGCAGTTGAAGAACAATGGTGTACATTTAATAAAATGGTTAATGGCACACAGCAAAGACTTATTCCAGTGAGGAAGAAGGATTCTAGGAAGGGGATAACTCAAAAATGGTTAAATGGGGAGGTGATGGGAGTTGATGGCCTGGGTGATGGATTATTACTCCAGAAACCCAGATAATATTCTGGGGACCTGAGTTTGAATTTTGCCATGGCAGATGGTGGAATTTGAATTCGATAAAGAATGTTGAATTAAGGGTCGAATGATTGTTGAAAAAAAAATCTGGTTTACGAATGCCCTTTCGGAAAGGAAATCTGTCAACTTTATCCCTGCTCTGGCCGACATATGATTGCAGACCCACAGCAATGTGATTGACTGTTAACTGCCCTCTGGACAACTAGAGATAAGCAATAAATGCTGACCTAACCAATGATGCCCACTTTCTGTGAGTGAATTTAAAAGAAGTTCAGAAGGTAATAAGGAAGTCAAGTGGAATGTTAGTCTTTATTTCAAGGGGAATGGGGTATAAAATCAGGGTGGTTTTGTTAAAAATGTATAAGGCTCAAGTCAGATCACAGCTAGAATACTGTGAATAGTTTTGATTGCCTTATCTAAGGAAAGATATACTAGCATTGGAAGGAGTCCGGGGAAAGTGCAGTAGGCTGATATCAGGTTCAGAGAATCTGTCTTATGAGGAAAGATGATTATGTTGAGCCTTTACTCATTGAAATTTAAAAGAATGAGAGGTGGCCTGATTGAAACACACTAGATACTTAAGGGATAAATCAAAGAACTGTGGATGCTGGAAATCTGAAAGAAAAACACAAATTGCTGGAGAAACTGAGCAGGCCTAGCAGCATCTGTAGACAGAAAGCAAAGTTAAGTTAAACCAGTTGTGAAGAAAGGCCAGTGGACTTTGGGCAGCACAGTGGCTCAGTGGTTAGCCCTGCTACCTCACAGTGCCAGAGACCGGGGTTCGATTCCACTCTCGGGTGACATTTTGTGTGGAGTTTGCTCATTCTCCCAGTGTCTACATGAGTTCCTCAGGGTGCTCCAGTTTCATCCCACAGTCCAAAGATATACAAGGTAGGTGGTTTGGCCATGCTAAATTGCTTGTAGTGTCCAGCGATGTTTAGGTTAGGTGGATTAGACATGGGGAAATGCAGGGGTAGGGGAATGAGGCAGGGTGGGATGCTCTTTGGAGGGGTGGTGTGGACTAGTTGGGCCAAATGGCCTGTTTCCATACTGTAGGGCGTTCTATGATTCTATGACTTGAAATGGTAATGTAACTACTTAGGGGACTTGACAGAGTAGATAGAAAGGTTATTTCCCCTGGTGGATGAGTGTAGGACCAGCAGGCATAATCTCAGAATAAGGGGTCACCCATTTAAGAGGAGATGAGGAGGAACTTTTTCTCTCAGATGTTATTGAATTCTTTACCACAATGGGTCATTGATCCTGAATAATTAAACATGTTCGAGGCTGAGATAAACAGAATTTGAATCAGTAAGAGAATTAAGGGTTATAGGGCAAAAGTAGGAAAGTGGAGTTGAGAATTCTCATCAGACATGATCTCATCGAATGGTGGAGCAGAGTGAATGGGCTGAATGGCCTACGTCTTATATTTGCAAGGTGCTGTTGAAGGAATCTTGGTTTGTTACACACTGCTGCTACTGCATACAGTGGTGGTGGGAGTTGATGTTGAATGTACTTTCTTGGTAGTACAGGACTTAAACATTGCTAAAAGCAAATACACAGTTGAAGCTTTACATCTTGCGCTTAACAGAACTAGGATGCAAGAAGCCAGTCTTGGAAAACAAAACACAATTTAATGCATCATGAGAAGAGGCAACATGAGAGAAACTCCTTGAAAAGTAAAATCACATTAACTGTCCTCCAGTCATCTGGCACCTCTCCTGTGGCCAGAGACGAATTAAAAATCTGGGTCAGGGCAGTCCCATAGTAATCTGAGATACAACTCATCACAAAGACACCACCTGCAAACTGAGGAGCAACACCTCATATTCCGCCTGGGAAGCCTACATGGAATGGCCTAAACATGGAATTCATCAGTTTTAAAATCTTCCCATCCCTGGCCTCATCCCATGATCAACCCTCCCTCTCATCTCTGCCTCCTTGACCTGACACAACCTGTCCATCTTTTCTCCCACTTATCAGCCCCCTCCCATCCCACTGACCAATCTCCACCACTCCCTACCTGCACTCACCTATCACCATCATACCTACCTTCCCCAGCCCCATCCCTCCGCTTTCTAATTATTCCCCAGCTCCCTTCCCCCTCCCCATTTCTGAAGAAGGGTCCCGACCCGAAACTGCTCCTCTGATGCTACCTGGCCCCTGTGTTCCTCCAGCTCCATACTGTGTTATCTCTGACTCCAGCATCTACAGTTCTTGCTATCTCTGCGCGATAAACCTATATAGTTTTGTACACAGTTATGCGGGTCTGAATCACAGCAAGACACAGAAATCAGCACCAGTAGTTTATTCATTTGCTGTTGCAAGGAACAGGAAGCAATTGTCTTCCTTTAGAAGGCAGACAGATGGAATTGAATGGAGGAGATGCAGGAAATGGATGAATGGTGTGGAATTTTGTTCAAGAACCTCTGGAAATCATGAAGCATTTACACAAAATATTTCTGGGACTTGGCAAGCATCTTCTAGTTTAAAAATTCCTGAACCAAACAACAGATATGTACAGATAATTAGACATTGCACCCTTCAGTGCTTGGATGCAAAATTGATATCTGTTGTGGGTCCACAGAAGCAGGTCACCTTTCTGGGATGTGTGTGTTGTGCTGCTAACCATTTCTGGAACACCACCCAATGCTGAGAAATGCACTCATATAACCATTCTCCACTTGCACCAGAATCAGCTGACTCTGTGTTATCCCATTCGATGATGCAACATTAATTACTCTATTTCTGACAAGGCAGATCTCTTTAACAAATACTTATCAAAGATCAAGTGTATAGCTGCCAAACTGCTGTAGCACTAACATTATTAAAGGCTCAGCTATAAGTTGTGGCGAAGGTGAACTTGGAGAAGTCCTTCTGTTGCAAAGTGTCTGAAAGTATGTTTTTTCAAAGTGTGAGTTTTTGGATTTGGCATCAAGTTTTGCTACATCTTCACAGGGAAGCAAGGTGTTAGGTGACCTGTCCACACAAAGGCTAGTTACTCTTGAGGATGCAATTGCAGTGCTTCAAGGAGATTGAGTATAGATGGCACACTCCATGTGATGTCCTCTGCTAAGTTGAAGCAAAACTTCGCCATGATCTTTTACAATAACAGAAGGTTGTTTGGCCGCCCAGCTAATAAATAAAAAAATTCCCAGGTGCTGCCAGATCCCAATCCCCTTCTTAGTCCCCTGTAGTCAGTAGATGAAAATATATCCATAGTTTTATTGAGGAGTCCAAGAACATCAACGTGCGATGAACGAGTAGTAATTTATTTTGAATTTCATGTGCAGCATGATGCAGGCACTGGTATTCCTATGCACCTGTTACCCTTGTTGTTCTAGATTATGAAGCTTGTGTGCTGGAAAAGTGCTGTTGAAGAAGCCTTTGGTGAGTTGCTGCAGTGCGTCTTGTACACATAGCTGCCAATGTGCACCAGCGGTAAACAGAGTAAATGTCCATGATAATGAATGGGGTTCCAAATCAGCAGGGTGCTTTATCCTGGATGGTATTGAGTTTATCAAGTGTTTTAAAGGTTGAACTCATCCAAGCAAGTAGACAGAATTCTACTACACCGCTGACTTGCACTTTAAAGATGATTACCACTCAGGACTGGGTTACTTGCCATAGGATTCTCAATCTCTGACCTGCACACGTAGCCACAATATTTATATGGCTGGTCCAGTTAGGTTTCTGGTCAGTGGTGGCTTCTGGGATATTTTTGATGTTGGTCTCAGTGAAGTCAACCTCACTTAATGTCATGAAAGTATTTAGATGCTATTGGTGATGGTTATTATCTGACATTTATGTGGCATAAATGTAATTACTATTTATCAACACAAGGCTGAATGTTGTTTAGCTCTTGCTGCATAGAGGCATGCATATTACCTGAGGTGTTCAAATGGAACTGAACACTGTGCAATTTTCAGCAAAAGTGTTCACTACCAAACACTATATTATGGCGGTGTAGGTGGATTGAAGTCTTTAAGAGGCCATTAATTGGCCTAAGGGCCTCAGTAGGTTCAAGGATGTGCGGGCAAACTGGCACCTAACTCTCTGTATTATGAGTAGCAGTTAGGGTGAGGGTGCAGGAAGGTAATTTTATGTGACCGACCCATACCAAAATCACCCCCAACAGGGTTCCTTGATTGAAATCAAGTTATGGTGAAGTTGAAAGAATCCACAAGTTTTGTAGCTTTTTATTACATTCTACAGTGTTTGCAGAACCAATGTACATGCAGGAAACACTTCTACCACCTCAGAGGGAAACTTGTCAGTTGATCTTTAAAATGTCATGACAGATGTTTTTGGTTTGGATAGCTGGTTGGTATGTCCACTTGGTATGTCTGAAAGGGTTTTTTCTGATTACTTTTCACATGAGCAGTGTATAACTGCGCCAATTAATTTTTGTCAGTTGGTCTAGTTGTTAAATGAATCAAGTCCTTCAATTACAATTGTACGAATATGAACAGAACCACATGTAGAGTTTTTATTTTGTAACTTGAGAACAATGATTAGAAAGTTTATAATTTTATCAAGAATATTGTGAAAAAATAATTCCTTTTCTAAAAAATCCATTGTTTCAACATTCATTATGTAATTGCCTGAGGGCAGACACCATAAGAATGAGACTACAAGCATGGGGCTGGATGAACACAGCAGGTCAAGCAGCATCATAGGAGCAGGAAAACTTGACGTTTCGGGCCTAGACCCTTCATCAGAAATGGGGGAGGGGAAGAGGGTTCTGAAATAAATAGGGAGAGAAGGGGAGGCGGATAGAGGATGGATAGAGGAGAGGATAGGTGGAGAGGAGGCAGACAAGTCGAAGAGGTGGGGATGGAGCCAGTAAAGGTGAGTGTAGGTAGGGGGGTAGGGAGGAGATAGGTCAGTCCAGGGAGGACGGACAGGTCAAGGGGGCGGGATGATGTTTTATCTCTGATAAGAATGAGACTATGTTCTTTATTACTATTCAATTTATTTTTAATCTTTTCAAGAAACACAATACTGGCCTACTCAGTCAAGATCGCAGCTTGACCTCTAGTTTATGGTAAGCTATTTAGTTTCAGCTGATGCATTTCTCCTAAGTTTGATTTAGCCCTAGAGAGCTATCAAGGGGAAAAAACAGATTTCAACATTATATAATTATTTAGTAGTTCACCCCATCAGAAATGTGTGTTAGGGTGTTGGGAAGGTAAAATCACGCACAGCTGTGGTAGTGTATCAATACTTTATTTAAGACTAATAAATTAATGTAAAAGAAAAATGTGTTTTGTTTTTATCTTTATTGATAAAATGTTACAACTTGTATATGATAGCCAAAATTGTGGTGTGATTAGTTGAAGAAAATAATGGTTTATTAGTAACGTGTGTGCATATATGTAATGTTTTGAGACATAGCTGTTTTGAACAACTGAATTGAAACAATATAGATCCCAATCATATAGCATATTGATTTATTTCATCTCCAGTTTTAAGACCATAGTCTTAAACTCCACTTTCCTGCCTTATCCCCATAACCATCAATTTCCTTACTAATTAGAAATCTATCTATCTCAACCTTGAATATCCTTAATAGTGCAGCTATGTCAGCTCTCTGCAGTACAGAATTCCACGGATTCACATCAGTCTGAGAGAAAGAATATCCTACTCATCCCTGTCATAAATGAGCATCCCCTTCGTCTAATATAATGCCCTCGAGCCCAAGACAATCCCACAAGAGGAAGCAACTTTTCTGCATCTATTTTGTCAAGCCTGCTTGTATGGTTTAAGCAACAGGCTAAGAATCTTATATGTCTCAATAAGATTGCATCTCCGTCATCTAAGCTCTGAATGAGTACAGGCCCATCCTATTAGACTTCTTCTCATAAGATATTCCTACCATACCTGGAATCTCAGGACTCCGTCCAATGATAGTACATTGTTTGTTGGATAAGGGAATCAAAACTGTTTACAGTACTCTCGCACTTATCTGATTAGTGCCTTGTGTAGTTTTAGCAAGACCTTCCTATTTTTATATCCGGTCCTTTTGAAATAATGGCTAGCATTCCAGACTTGTTGGTTGTTTCGCTGAGCTGACTGGTTTTCGTGCAAACATTTAGTCCCACTTCTGGGTGATATCTTCAGTGCTGTCCAGCCTCTGTTGAAGTGCTATTGTTCTGTTCCATTCTGAATTTACATGGTCCAGTCTGTTATGATGGGTAGTTCTGTTTCGGGTTTTGCTACATAGTGGTATGTAGCTGGGGTCTATTTCAACATGTTTATTTATGGTACCAATGGTTGAAAACCAGGGTTCCAGGAATTCTTGTGCTTGTCTTTGTTTTGCTTGTCCTAGTACTGTAATGTTGTCCCAGTTAAACTGATGTCCTTCTTTGTCGGAGTGAATAGAAACAAGGGAGAGTTGGTCATGCTGTTTTGCAGCGAGTTGGTATTTGTGTATCCTGGTGGCGAGTTTCCTGCCTGTCTGTCCTATGTATTGCTTCTCGCAGTTGCTGCATGGTATTTTGTATATCACATTTGTCCTGATCATTGTGGTTGTGGGGTATTTTGTCTTTTGAGAGTAGCTGGCGAAGTGTGGCTTTTGGTTTGTGTGCTATCATTATTCCAAGAGGTCAAAGGAGTCTTGTAGTCCATTCCGATATGTTTCTAATATACGGTACAGTGGCCGGCGTGTTGGGGCGTATAGTGTCTTCTTGGTGTTGTTTATTTGCCAGGCATCAGCAGATGAAGCTGAGATAATAGGTACTGCGGATGCTGGAGAATCCGAGATAACAAGGTGTGGAGCTGGATGACCACAGCAGGCCAAGCAGCATCATAGGAGCAGGAAAGCTTGACATTTCGGCCTAGACCCTTCAGATGAAGCTGATAGGATACCTATCGTTTGCAAAGACTTTGTATTGGCGTTCCTCTTTGTTTTTGCATAGCTCCGGGGTTATCGCTCACTTGAACAGAGTCTTGATACAGCTCTGCTTGTGGATGTTGGGGTGGTTACTGTTGTAATTCAGAATTTGTAATATTAGGCTAGCATTCCATTTGCCTTCCCTATTACCTGCTGAACTTTTATGCTAGCTTTCTGTGATTCATGCACTAGTATCTTCAAATCCTTATGTGCTGCAGCTTTCTGCAGTCTTTCCCCATTTAAACAATATTTAGCTGTTTTATTTTTCCAGCTAAAGTGGATGACCTTATATTTTCACATTATATTGTATCTGCCAAGTTTTTTGCCCACTTACTTAACCTGTCCACATCCCTTTGTTAGACACCTTATGTCATCCTCACAACTTGCTTTTCCATCTTATTTTTGACATCCGCAAACTTAGTATTTATACATTTATTTCCATCATACAAATCATTAACATATATTGTAAATAACTGTGAGATCAGTACTGATCCCTGGGGCACTCCACCATTTACAGGTTGCCATCCAAAAAATGTCCCTTTATCTCAACTCTCTGTCTTCTGTCATTTGCAAATCCTCTATCCATGCTAATATACAACCCCAAAACACATTCTTATTTTATTAAGTAACCTTGTGTGTAGTACTTTAACAAATGCCTTTTGGAAATCTAAATATATTACACTGACTGCTTCCATTTTATTTAACCTGCTTGTTGTTTCTTCAAAGATCTGAAATAAATCTGTCATTTTGCCTCCATGAATCCATGCTGAATCTGTTTAATTAAATTGTGTTTCAAAACGGTCTACAATTAAATTCTTCATAATGGACTCTAACATTTTCCCAACATGTAGGATTAGGCATTTTTAAAGAGAGTTGCCTGCCTTGAATAACTTAACTATTGAATGTCAGTATTGTGAAGCTTACATCATTGCTTGAACTCATTGTCAAATGAGCTCAAAATCCTATGCAAATGCCTTGGAGACTATACTGAACCTGATAAATGGGTGTTTTGTTCCACTGTTCAATAGTTTATGGCCTTTTTATGTAGCTTAGTTAACCCTGCAGTTGGCTGGAGATAACAAGGTGTAGAGCTGGATGAACACAGCAGGCCAAGCAGCATCAGAGGAGCAGGAAGGCTGACGTTTCGGGGAGAGCTGGTTTGTGATGCACAGTGACACCAACAGTTCAGTTTCCACACTGGCTGAGGTTGCCATGGGGGGATATTCCTTCTCAACCTCTTACCTGAGGTGTGGTGACCCTTAGGTTTAACATCCACTCGTTGTCAAAGAAAGAGAGCTGTAGGAGGTTGAGGGGTGACTTTACAAAGGTTTATAAAATCATGAGGGGCATAGATAAGGGGAATAGCAAAGATCTTTTCCCCAGGGTAGGGGCGTTCAAAACCATTTGGAATATTCTTAAGTCGTGAAGAGAAAGACTTAAAAGGGACCTGAGGGGCAACTTTTTGACACAGAGGGTGGTTTGTATGTGGAATGAACTGTCACAGGAAGTAGTAGATGCAAGTACAGTTGCAACATTTAAAAGACATTTGGACAGGTACATCAATAGGAAAGGTTTAGACGGATATGAGCCACATGCAGGCAAGTGGGACTAGTTTAGTTTGGGAAACTTTGTCGGCATGGACATGTTGGATCAAAGGGTCTGTTTCCATGCTGCATGACTCCACGACTCTATGACAGATGTTAAGCTGACTGACCTGAAATTATCTGTTTTTTGTCTTCTTCCCTTTTTGAATAAGGGTGATACATCAGCAGTTTTCCAGTCCTTTGGGATTTTCCTAAGGATTCTTGGAAAATTATGCCAGTGCATTCAGTATCTCTGCAGCTACTTTCTTTAAATTCGTAGGATGCAATCCATCATGTCCAGGGGAGGAATCAGCATTTAGCCCCATTAGTTTCCTTCGTACTTTTTCCGTTATGGTAGTTATTGTGTTTATTTCTTTTCTCTCCTTCAGCACTTTCATTATTTGGTATTTTTGGAATACTATCAGTGTCCTTCACAATGAAGACTAATGTCTGCTCTTCCCGACTTTCTTTGTGTTGCTTTCTAGTTTGCCCATATAGTTTAGTTTCTCATTTTGTTGGTCATCTTTTCTTTGCTTCTAAATCTTTCTCAATCCCATGACTTATCAATAATCTCTGCTACATTGCATTTTTTTTACTCTCAATTTGTTACCTTCCTTAACTTCCCTGATTAACAATAGTTAATTTATCCCTTTCTTAGAATCCTTCTTCCACACTGGCACGTATCTTTGCTGTGAGTCATGATCTATTTTCTTAAATATCTGCCATTGTTCCCTAATCATCTTTCCTGCTGAATTCTGTTCTCTGTCCACTCCAGCCAACTCTACTCACATCCCATTGTAATTATCCTTCTTTAAGTTTACCACTGTTGTTTCTGCCCTAAGTTTCTCACTTTCAATCTGAATGCTAAATTCTCTCATTTTATGGCCACTGTTTCCCAAGGGATCTTTTGTTCAGGGCATTCATTTAATCTGCCTCATTACACATTACCAGAGCCAAAATACCCTGATACCTAGTTGGATCTGCAACTGTTGTTTTAGGAAGCTTTATTGAATTCTTCCTCATAACTACTTCTGCAATCTTTCCCAATCTATATGCAGATTTAAGACACCCACGATTAATGTCCAGCCTCTTTTACATGCCCTCATCATCACCTGATCTGTTCACTCTTCTAAGTGTCCTCTTTCCCCTTGTTATTTCTTACTTCCACCCATATGGATTCTTCATAGCTTCATTCCTTGTTTCTAGTTTTGACCCTGCCAGACTGCTGATTGATTATTTTTAAAAATGCTGCATAACATTGCAATGATTTACCAATAAAATGTGCACACCCAGAAGACCATTTATTTTTACTAACTGAGAAATGACAGATTTTTTAATTTACTGAGGCAGGAGATTATGAAATGATTCACCTTTCATGGAGGTGTCACTTTTGTGCAGTGACAGCCAGAGATGTCTATGCAACCAGTTTAATGAAGTATCAAAATGATTTTTTAAAAATGCATTCCCAACCTGGAAATTAAAATGAAAATACTTGCAAAGGCAAAACATTTATTTTGGCTCACTTAAACCTATAACTAAACTGTGCTTGTTAACAGCATGCAAGGGCAAAATTTTCACCCTGATATATTGATAGAAACGGAGGCGAGGGTATCTGCACTTTTCACTGTAGCCCATCATGCTGATTTGGTGTCATAATTCTGTCAGTTATACTCAGGAGGGATAAAGCAGGCCATAGCAACTTGTCCAATTCTGGACATGAGTGATTTAATCTTGTTTATAAGTTAAGCTGGTCATCAAGGATGAGTTTGCAATTTTTATGAGACAAGAGTTATATGATGGATCTGAAGTAGAAAGATGTATCAATGCAGTGAGAACCAGTCTTGACTGTGCCGTCCAATTAGGACCACTCAAAAAAGGCTGCACAACTGGGATGGTTATTCAGCTATTGCCATGCATTTGACAAGTAGGCTGAGTCAGCAGTGCTCATGATGAACATGCATGGCCAGTGACGGAGTCTCACCTCTAGGAATACTTTTATACAGTGGGTGGGGGTGGCAGTGGTGGCAACAGGACAGTCAGAAGGGAAGTACTGTAAGTATTATGGGTACACTTGACTGAAAGCAAGGCAAAATCTTGACTTAGGGTTGAGGCATGGAAATAGGGATCGCACAATGAGGATCTACATCCAGAGGACCAAATACAGGGACTCAGATATGAGAGACACAGAGAAGAGGAATGAGGGACAGAATAACCAAAAAAATGCCATATCCTTTGCATCGAATATTCTGCCAAGAGGAGGTTTCCTGGAAAGGTTGAAAATATCAATACGCAGGATATTGCAACTATCGGGACAAATGTTAACTGAGGTTCCTATCCTTGAGGAAATCTTCAGCCCTCACATTGCTGTTAGCTATGCCTTGCACAGTATTTACTTGGACCTTGGACATTTTAACTCAGACTTATTCCAAAGGTCAGTACTGGCCCTTCGTAATGTATTGCAAGCAACAACATACCATTGCAGGTTTTTAGTGTCCCATTTGTGAGAACTTGGCAAATTTCTCAAAGATGGGCCTTCTGGGAACATCATGGGTTGCACCCATGTAACCATAAGGATCCAAGGAATGGTCAACATTCAGCAGGAATTTGAATTCAGCAGGGGTTTTATGTCATGTGCACTCAGTATTCTTGCTAGCGCCATGATACTTCTAACATTCTGCTGTTGAGAGAACCAGCTGGGGTTCAGCTTTTCATGTCACCACCAAACTCCATGGATGCATTCTAGGAGTAATGGCTATCCTGCAACAGGCTAACCTTTCACATCTTTAAGTGACCCTAAAGAAGAGACACAGATGATTATGGACAGTAGAAGTCGTAGAATCCATGCCTACGAAATTTCTTGGTCAAAGAAGTTAGATGTCTAGAAGTGTTTATCTTCATGGGGAAGCAATGGTCCTGGAATACATTATTGATGTGCAGTGAAAGATGTGCTACGACAGGGAATTGAACAAGTTTCTGAGAGGAGCGGATATTACAGTTATAAGTGCTATGTTGTGATGCAACTAGTTATGATTCTTCAAAGTTATGAGCCTTCATGTTTTCCTGATTGCCTTAGTCAGAAAGAAATTTCCCAGAGATTCTTCCCACTTCCAGGAATATAATTGATGAGGCTTAATAGCGTCATTTAAGATGTTTTTGTGTATTCAGTCCAGCTCAATTAATATATAGCACTTTGCAATGTATTCAGGGATCAGACCTTGCCAACATTGCCCACAACTTCCAAATATTTCTTTCACTATGAAGAGTAAATTTGCATGACAATGGGCAAGAATCAAGGAACAAAACTATTTGTGTATCTCTTTAAGACAATCGGCACGGTAACAATGAGCCAAATAGCCTCCTCTGCTGTATGATGCCATTCTGTGGTTCAGTCGATTATCTGGCCTGATAATTGAGTCCAGCAATGAGTTACTGCTTCATTATCAAAGGTGTTGTCATTCAAATGAGACGTTGGTCACAGTCCCTGCAGAGGTGAAGTTAATATATAGAATATTAAGAACACAAGAAATAAGAGTAAAATTAGCCCAGTCATCCCTTCAAGACCGTTCTGCTATTCATTATGATCCTGGTTGCTATGCAATTTGAAAATCCGAAAATGCATGTTTTTCCAATGTCCTGCTCAACACCAAACCAACTGTGCAGAAACTGTCTCATTCATTTGAGATTGTTGATACTTGCTGTACATAAATTTACTGTCATAGCAACTTATGTAGCAATATTGACTGCACTTCAAAACGTACTTTGTTGCTGTAAAGCACTTTCGAGACCTTGGTGTTGATAATAGAACTTGCGGCATTTTTATTGCTTTTTTTTATATTTAAGCTGAAGATGCTAACATATGACCTGCACATTCCAAACCGCTGTCAAACAGATAAACTGGGGACGTGCGTTCCCTTCCGACTTTTTGTGAGACCTTCACTTCTCCCTTTTTGGCATCACTTTTCATATCATGAAATACACGTGAGTCCACAAGAGGGCAGCCACAGTTTACTTAAATAACATCAGCATGTCCTTTCAGCAAAGTTTCCAGTAATTATACAGAAATGTTTCGTAGTAAAGGTCATAAACTAGAGATTGTAGTAAAGATTATGTGTTTAAGCAGATTTGTTTTCTTTCAATTAGCATAATAGCAAACAATAGAGTTAACATTACCTCGCGTGATGCTATTGTTAATTTTGCCACCAGCTTCAATAAAAAGAAGTGGGGTGAGTGCTACAACTGATTTAGTATTAGCGGAGAGACAAAGGAGAATGTTACTGATTGGGTAAGTGCTAAACATCTACCTACCAAACTGTGATGGTACAATAGAAAACTTTTTTATATGGTTTACTAAGGACTGAAAAGATTCAATAGCATTGATTTAAAGAACGGTGTACAATATATTTCCAAGTACCAGCTGGATGAAACAATTTTTTTAAAAAAAATCTCGAATTGCTCTTGCAGGTTTTCTATTTTATTGTGTGATTGAAAACTTGCAGTGCAAAATATCACCAAAGGTTAAAAAATGTTAATCAGGAAATAATAATCAGGTAATGCCAGACTTGGGTTTTAAAAACCAATGCCATTAGCAAGGGAATTCCAGGATTTTGACCCAGCAACAATAAAGGAACAGTGATATATATTTCCTAACCCGACTGGTGAGTGGCTTGGAAGCGAACTTGAAGGTGGTGGTGTTCCCATGTAATGCTGCTCTTGTCCTTCCGGGTGGAAGTGGTCATGGGTCTGGAAAGTGCTGTCTGAGGTTCTTTGGTGTATTTCTGCGGTGTGTCTTGTAGATCGTTCACACTGCTGCTATTGAGCATCAGTGATGAACAGACTGAATGCTTGTGGATACAGTTCCAATCAAGCCAGCTGCTTCGTCCTGAATGGTGTTGAGCTTCTTGATTGTTGTTGGATCTGCACCCATCCAAGCAAGTGGAGAGTATTCCATCACATGCCTGACTTGTGCTTCGTAGTTGATTGACACATTTTGAGGAATCAGAAGGTAAGTTACTCAATGCAGTGTTCCTAGCCTCTGACCGGCTGTTGCAGTTTCTGATCAATGATAATCTCCAGGATATTGATTGTGGGGAAATTTAGTGATGGTCACACTATTGAAAGTCAAGGGGCGGTGGTTAGATTGTCTCTTACTGGTGATGGTCATAGCTGTAGCTGCTGTAACAATACGTCCCTTCAGTGTTAGAGTTATTTTTGTCTTCCAGCTATTAATGTCCAGTCATTTTATGTGCTACTGCTCCTTTTTAAGATTTAAATTCAGTTGGCTGATGCTGCTATTGTCATAGATTCCTCATTGCAAGTTAAAGTGCAAATAAGTGATAATATAAATAACCCACCCTGGCATGTCAAACACTTGGCCCTAATCACTCGATTTAGAGAACTCACATTGAGATAAAACTTCAGACTCAATGATTAACAGATGAATTGTTTCGTATCATATTTACTGTGGCATTAAATGTTTGTTTTGTGTTTTAGCACTGAGTCCAGATAGCTTATAGCTATCATGCGACAAAGTAAGTATGGAGTTTATTAGCTCAAAAGAAAATTTCATTTTTTTGTGAACTGATGTATATAAAATTTCTACCACATGAAACTTTTAAACTTGTGAGAATTTCAAGGCAACCCGTGTTTAAAATTTTACAAACTTTTGTAGAAAAAATATGGAGTTTTCACAGGCCAGTAAAGGTAGGAGGCCTGGAAAACTTGGAAAACAACACCAACCTAATATCTCGCCTCCTTCTGAATTTGCCAGGGATGTATTGGGAGAGAAGTCACAATTTCCTATGACTGAGACAGGAAATTAGTTAATGTACTTAATCATCCATTTAAAAGGCACTTTGTGCGCAATGGCTTTTCAACTAACAGGTAATATGCTATGTATATAATTCCTTAATTTAACAGCGGCGAGTGAAGAGAGATAACACAGTGTAGAGCTGGAGGAGCTCAGCTGGCCAGGCAGCATCAGAGGAGCAGGAAAGTTGACATTTTGGGTCAGGACCCTTCCTCAGAAATGGGGGTTGGGGAAGGGAACAGAGGTTGTTTTTTGAGGGCCAGACTGGAACTTCACATTATAAAGGCTCACAGTGACAAGCTTAAGATAAGCAACAATTATTAGGCTCGTATTTCATATTTTGAATAGTGTAAGCAGCCGAATGTCTTCTTCCTTGGGAAACTTTCACAATTCAGTGGGGAAGCTGACGTTTGTGTGAGCTGCATGAGGGGTAAGACACCTACCAATTCTGAAACAAGTGGAACACTGAGGAGTTGCAGCATCATGAACCACTGCAGCCACAGCGGGAGGACCATCAACTATAAGACTAGTAGCAGTTGCATCACGCAGTACAGCAGAGGGGATAGCCACAGAGCAGAGAAGCCAATGGTCAAATTTTTGGACCTCTCTGAGCAACAATGTATCTTTTGGCTTTGCTTTTGAGACAGTTTGTCACAGACATTTTGAATGGAGATGTGAGGCTAATAGGATTAGGTAGCCATCCCTTGCCAATGGTAGTCAAAGCGAGTATGGCATTTAATCCTTTTGCTCCCAGACTATTCCACAGAATTGCTTCTGTAGGATTTCACAATCTGCAGCTCATAATTTCATCAGACGGGTGCCTTGCACGCAAAAGCATCAGACAGCATAGATTCGAGATGGATGAGCCAATCAAGGACAGAGGGCCATCAGATTCACCTCCTTAGCAAGATTCCCTCAGGCACAGGGAATGATAGACTGTAAAATCTAGTGAACAAGTTTCTGTCACAGCAGCCAGCTAAATTTGCCAACAGAAAGCAATTCTGCTTATTCAATGGAGGTGATGTGCAGCCATTGCAAAAGAATTGTGTAAGTGTGTACCATGTTCCTATGTGGCTGCCATTTTTTTAATACTGAGGTAGTGTCAGATGATTCAAATTCTCCAGGCAACCCCAACCAGCAGCTACTGGGTGATGAGAGGTATCCAGTTAAAACAGTTCAGAATCCAAATGCAGGGATGCTGACAATTGAAACAATTTTTGCTATCTTATTACTGGCAGACAATATACAGGCCGTTGGCTTGCCCACAATGGAAGTGCAGTGCCTTGAATGGTTGAGGATGCCCTCCAAATTGGACTATCAAGAGCTTCTGACACCAAGGTAGGGTTCTGCTGTCTATACAATTTTACGGATTCCGCGCAGAGTGGAGTTGATGATGATAAGCACACCTTGTCTTCGGAGGAAGAATATGACCAGCATCAATAGGAACATGCTAGAGTAGAGGTTCCAGTGACAACATATTTTGGAGCTGGAGCTGGAGCTGTAGGTGAAGTCATTGTGGAGCATCCATGACGCTGAGCAAGTCATGGTGAGCACATTCGTTGAGATCACATCACAGGTGAAGATTAAATGGGCAGAAAGGGCATAAGTCACCACCAGGCAGACTATAGAAACGCAGGTAGAGCAGGAGTCCCCTGTGGCCACTCCCTTTTCTAAGGTACATCATTTTAGATACTGTTGGGGTGCTGACTCTGCAAGAGAAACCAAACTCATGGCACCGTGGGTGGGTCTGTGACACATGATGGGAGGAAGAAGAATGGCAGGGCGCTCATGGTAGGGGATACAATTGTAAGGAGAACAGACAGACATTTCTGCGGCCGCAAAAGAGACTCCAGGGTGGTAAGTTCCCTCCCTGATGCCAGGGTCAGGGATGTCAGTGAGTGGCAGTAGAGCATTCTGAAGGGGAGGGCAAACAGATAGAGATTATTGTACATATTGTTACCAATGACAAAGGTTCAAAAAGGGATGATGAGGTCTTGCACACAGAATTTAAAGAGCTAGAAAGTAGATTTAAAGAACATAACACAAAATATAGTAACTCGAGATTACTTTGGTGTCTCGTGTTAATGAGTAGAGAAATAAGAGGTTAGTCCAGATGAATGCATGACTGGAGAGATAGTACAGGTGGGAGGGCCTTAGATTTCTGGTGTGGACGTGCCAGTGTTGGACAGTGTTGGACAAAGTCAGAAGTCACATGATACCAGGTTATAGTCCAACAGATTTATTTGAAATCACACAAGTTTTCAGAGCACAACCCATTCGTCAGGTGCATTGAGGACAGCACACAGACACAGAGCTTATTGGCAGAGAGATCATGGGCAGAGGGGTCAAACTATCATACAGCTGGTGTGAGTGGAGTGTCAGGTGATAAGTCTCCACAGGTGACCAAGAGTGTTAGATGGTGAGTAAAGTGTTTATAAAGTGAATGTCAGTGCTATGCTGTCATGACAATCAGGCAGAGTGACAGGAAACTACAAAAGGTGACATCTCCGGTCAGACACTGAATTGTAGGTGTGAGGCTTTGTTCAGAATCTGTCTCAGAGTATTAACCTGGAATCAGGCTGGTTTTATTCCGAAAGCAGCAATTTATAAGATACCACACTGATTGACTGTGACTACAAATTGTGTGTTTGTTGAACAAAATAGAATGTATCTGCAAATAAATACCTTGGATGAAATGATTCGCCCCATAGATTTGTGTGCGTGTGAGAGGTAGAGAGTCAGAGAAGGGGAGAAAGTGTGTGTACGTTGCACACGCTTGAGAAAGCATGTGTGTAAGAAAGAATATGTGCGTGGGAGAGGGTGTGTGTGTGTGTGTGTGTGTGTGTGTGTGTGTGTGTGTGTGTGTGTGTGTGTGTGTGAGAGAGAGAGAGAGAGAGTGTGAGTGTAATAATAAGTAATTCAAAACTGTACCAACTAATTAAGGTACAGAGATCATAACAATTTATTAAGGTGATGCTATGAAAACAGGAAAGTAAGGAAGATTTTACAGATACAGAACAGTGTGGTGCATGACATGAACCCAAGGTCACAGTTAAGGCTGTCTTCAGTGATACGGAACTTGGCTATCTCTGCTCAGTGATTCTGTATTGATGTGTATCTCGGAGTCCGCCTTGGAGGATGCAAATCCCAAAGATTGGAGGCTGAACACCCTTGACCGCTGAAGTGTTCCTGGACTGGGAGAGAACATTTCTGTCTGGTGATTGTTGCGTGGTGCCTATTTATCCGTAGTATAAGTGTCTTCGTGGTCGCGCCAATATACCATGCCTCAGGATATCTTTGCCTACAGCACGAGATAGACAACATTGGCTGAGTCACATGAGTGTCTGCCGTGTATGTGGTGGGTGGTGTTCCCACATGTGATGGTTGGAAATAATTCAGTGATCTGACATGTCTTGCAGAGGTTGCCATGCCAGGGTCGTGTGGTGCTATAGTCAATGTTGTCCTGAAGGCTGGGTAGTTTGCTGTGAACAATGGTCTGTTTAAGGTTTGGCACTTGTTTGAAGGCGAGAAGTGGAGGCGTAGGGAAGATCTTGGTGAGATGCTCATCGTCATCAATGACACGTTGAAGACTGCGAAGAAATGGCATAGTTTCTCTGCTCCGGGGAAGTACTGGACGACGAAGGATGCTGTATCGGTCGTATCCTGTGTCTGTCTTCTGAGGAGGTTGTCGCAGTTTTTCTCTGTGGCACGTCTGAACTGGTGAATGATGAGTTGAACATCGTATCCCATTTCTTCTGAGGGCATCTTTCAAAACCTTCAGGTGTCCATTGCGTTCCTTCTCATCTGAGCAGATTCTGTGTATGTGCAGTGCTTGTCCATAGCGGGTGGCTTCTTTAATATGTTTAGGATCAAAACTGGAGCAGTGCAGCATCGTGAGGTCATCGTGAGCTAGCGGTAGAGTGAGGTATTGAGTTGTCCGTCCTTGATGGGGATGCGTTTGTCCAAGAATGAGAATGATTCTGAAGAGTAGGCCAAGGTAAGTGGGATGAAACTTGTTGATATTGCTAGGTAGTTGTTTCACGGATTCCTAGCCATGAGTCCAAAGGAAGAAAATGTCATCAATGAATCTGGCATGTAATGTTGGTCAGAGATCCTGCGCAGCAAAGAAGTTTTGCTCGAACTTATGCATGAAAATGTTGGCATATTGGAGTGCAAGTTTGGTCCCCATGGGTGTTCTATGTGGCTGGATGAAGAACTGGTTGTCAAAGGTGGAGTTGTTGTGGTCGAGGATGAAGCTGACGAGTTGTAGGATGACGCCTGACAGTTTTGAAAATACTTATCACACTCACTCACCGTACACTTTCTCACACACAAGGGAGGTGATGGCCCAGTGGTATTATCACTGGACTGTTAATCCAGAGACACAGATAACATTCTGGGGGATCCGTGTTTGAATCCTTTCACGGCAGATGGTGGAATTTGAATTCAATAAAATATGTGGAATTAAGAATCTAATTATGACCATGAATTCATTGTCAATTATCAGGAAAGACCCGTCTGGTTCACTAATTTCCTTTAGGGAAGGAAACTGCCTACATGTGACTCCAGACCTACAGCAATGTGGTTGACTCTTAACTGCCCTCTGGACAATTAGGGATGGACAATAAATGCAGCCTAGCCAGCGACACAATAAAGGAATAAAGGACACATATAATCTCTCACACACTCTCTCTCTCACACACATATATACACATACATACAAACTCTTTTACACACATACAGACACATACTCAGTCTCATACTCACACATATACTCACTCACACGCACACACTCCCAGTCTGTCTCTCTCACACACACACACACACACACTCAAATCTACGGGGTGAACCATTACATTCTATTTTGTTCAAAAAACACAATTTGTCGGTGTGGCATACACAGATGATCACGTGAAAAAGGGCAATGAAATTGATGATGAATGGTAATGACCCTGGAAAGCACAAAGGATTAGAGAGACCTAGGTGTGTATGTGTGCCGATCCCTTAAGGTAACTGGACAAGTAGATAAAGTGGTTCAAAAAGCATATGGGATACTTGCCTTTATTTAGAAGAAGCATAGATTTTAATAGCAGGGAGATTATAAAAAATTGGTCACACCACAGCAAGAGTATTGTGTGCATTTCTGGAATCTACATTTATAGGAGAGCTGTGATAGCACTGGAGAGTGTACAGAGGAGATTTACCAGGATGTTGCCTGGCCTAAAACCTGAGAATATTAGTTAAGATTGGATAAACTGGAGTTGTTTTCCTTGGAGCAGAGGAGACTAAATGAGGACATGACTGAGATGCATAAAATTATGAGGGGCATAGATAGGATAGTCAGGAAGGAACTTTTCTCCTTGGTGGAAGAATCGATGACCGAGAGACATTGATTTAAAGTAAGGAGATGAAGGTTTCGGGTGAACGTGAGAAAATTTTCTTTCACTCAGAGGGTGGTGAGAATCTGGAACTTAGTACCTGTAAGGGTGGCAGAGGCAGAAACTCTCATAATAAGTATTTAGATGTGCACTTATGGGCCAAGTGTGAGAAAATGGAGCTGGAATAGTTAGGTGGTTGTTTTTGACTGGCAAGGACTGAATGGGCTGAATGGCCTTTTTCTGTGTTGTTGACCTGCACAACACTATGATCTGATCCCATAGACGCGTGACAGATTTGCTTCACCTGAGAGCAGTGTATGCCACACCGCAATTTTGGCCAACGTGTGTCCAACTTCCCTAGCAGCCACATGTACAGGTTCCAAACAGAGGCACAAACATACACATTGAGAGCCCTGATGTTAATTTGCATTAGTCACCCAATGTTTGTTTAACACTGAAACACAGACCATAATGATCATAAGAAATTAGGCGATTTGGCCCACCAAGTCTGCTCTGCTATTCGATCATGGCTGATATCTTTCTCAGTACCATTTTCCTGCCTTCTCCCTATCATTTTTCATCCCTTTACAAATCAAGAAACTATCTATTTCTGTACTAAATACACTTGCTGACTTGGCCTCCGCGTCCTTCTGTGGCAGTGAGTTCCACAGATTCACCATCCTCTGGCTGAAGAAATTCCTCCTTACCTCAGTTCTAAAGGGTCGTTCCTTCACTCTGAGACTGTGCCCTTGAGTCCTACTCTCTTCTATGAGTGGAAACATCATCTTCACTCTATCTAGGCCTCTCAGTATTCTGTAAATTTCAGTGAGATCCCTCCTCATTCTTCTAAACTCCATTGAATACAGACTCAGAGTCCTCAATGATACCTCACATGACAACCTCTTCATCATGAGTTCATTCTTGTAAATATCCTCTGGACCCCCTCCAAAAGCAGCATATCCTTCCTTAGATATGGGACCCAAAACTGCTCACAATATTCCAAATGTGCTCCGACCAGAGCCTCATACAATCTCTGCTAATACATTCTAGTGCTTTCAAAATGAATGCCATCATTATGTTTGCGTTCCTAACTGCCAACAACCTGCACATTAACCTTGAACTAGGACCGCTAAGCCCATTTGTGCCTCAGATTTCCGAAGCCTTTCCCAGTTTAGAAAAAGTCTACTCCTCTATTCTTCCTACCAAAATGCATACCTCACACTTCAACATATTGTTTTCTGTTTGCCACTACGTTGCCCACTCTCCTAGCCTGCCCAAGTCTTTCTGCAGCCTCAACACTTTCTCAACACTGCCCGTCCCTCCATCTATCTTTGAATCATCTGCAAACTTAACAACAATGCTTAGAAGAGGCTTCGCAGTGGGGTTAAAATTGTATCAGAGATAAAAGGTACTGCAGATGCTGGAGAATCCGAGATAACAAGCATGGGGCTGGATGAACACAGCAGGTCAAGCAGCATCATAGGAGCAGGAAAACTTGACGTTTCGGGCCTAAACCCTTCTGATGAAGGGTGCTGTCAGTGCCGTCAGTTGACAGCAACAATGCTGTCAGTTCCTTCGTCCAGATCGTTAATATATAACATGATAATTATGGTCCCAACATTAACTCCTGTGGAATTTCACTAGTCAAATGCTGCCATCCTGAAAAAGACTCCTTTATCCCCACTGTCTGCATTCTGCCAGTCAGTCAATCCTGTATCCATGCCAACACCTTGCCCCTAACACCATGGGCTGTTATTTTGCAGTCTCCTGTGTGCCATCTTGTCAAAGGCCTTCTGAAAATTGAAACAGATCATGATCACTGGCTGTCCTTTATCCATTTTGTTTATCTCATCAAAGAATTCTAACAGATTCATCAGGAATGACCTCCCTTGATAAAGCCATGCCGAGTCAGCTCTATTTTACTGTGCACTTCCAAGTACCCTGCAATCTCATCCTTAATAGCGAACTCTAAAATCTTACCAATGATCAAGGTCAGGCTAATTGGCCTACAATTTCCAGTCTTTTGTCTCCCTCCCTTCTTAAACAGGGATGTTACATTAGCCATTTGCCAGACCCCCTCTGACTCCAGTAATTCCTGAGTTATCACCACCAATACTTCTACAGTCTCCTCAGCTATCTCCTTCAGAATCCTGAGGTGTAGCCCATCCCATCTGGGTGACCTATCCACCTTCAAACCTTTCAGCTTCCCCCGTGCCTTCTCTTTAGTGACGGCCACTACACTCACCTCTGTCCACTGACTCGCTTGAAGTTCTGGTATGTTACTGGTGTCTTCAACAGTGAAGACTGAAACAAAGTACCTATTCAGTTCCTTCACCATTTCTTTGTTCCCCATTAATACTTCCCCAGCCTCATTGTCAGCAGTCCAATGTCCACACTTGTCTCTGTCTTACCTTTTATATATCTAAAAAACCTCTTGCAATCACCTTTTATATTACTAGCTAGATTGCCCTTTATATTTCATCTTCACCCCCCTCCCACCATTGCATTTTTAGATGTCCTCTGCTGGCTTTTAAAGGCATCCAAATTCTCTAGCTTCCCACCAATCTTCACCACATTGTATGCTTTTTGTTTTGCGTTTATGCTGTCCCTGTCTTCCCTTATTAGCCATGGTTACCGTGTCCACCATTTAGTATGTTTCTTCCTTGGAATGAATTTCTGCTGTGCTTCCTGAATTAGCCCAGAAACTCCTGCCATTGCTGCTTCTCCCCGTCTTCCCTGCTGGCTCCCCTACTACTCAACCTGGCCAGCTCCTCCCTCATGTCTTTGTAGGTACCTTTACTCAATTGTAATACCATTACATCTGATTCCAGCTTCTCCCCCTCAAACTGCAGGGCAAATTCTATCATATTACAGTCACTGTCTCTTAGGGGTTCCTTCACCGCAACATCCCTAATCAAGTCTTCCTCAGAATTGTCTGGTCCCTAGTTGGCTTTACCATAAACTGCTTTAAAAAATTTTTGTAGACATTCCACAAATAATTTTTTTTGGGATCTGATTCCAACCTGATTTTTCCAGCCCACTTGCAGATTGCAGCCCCTCATGATTATTGGAATAATACCTTTCTAACAGGCCTTTTCTATTTCCTATTTTCTGCCCCACATCCTGAGTACCACTGGGTGGTCTGTACATAACTCCCAGCAGGGTCCTTTTTTTTGGAGCTCTTCAACTCTACCCACACAGATTCTACACCTTCCGACCCTACATTGCTTGCTATCGATTTAATTCTAATTCTTACTAACAGGGCAGTCCTTCCCCTGTGCCCATCTGCCTGTCCTTTCCATAGGATGCATATCCTTGGATATTTAGTTCCCAATCTTCATCTCCTTACAGCCATGACTTGTGATGCCCATAACATTGTACCCACCAGTTTCAACCTGCACTACAAGCTCATTTACCTTGTTTCATATATGTGTACTTAACTACAAAACCCTCAGTTCTTTTTGACCACCCTTTTCTCCTAGTTGTCTTCTTATCTGTTATGTCTAAAGTTAGATTTCTGACTCTTTCCATACTGTGTCCTTGTGGCCTTGATGTACCTCAATTTGCACCAGAGGTAAATCTAACCTATAACGAGGGCACCTAAATGGACCACGACAAACTGGATCTTTTCCCTCCCATTCCAAGTTCTTCTGTAGCCCTGATGAAATATCATGAACTAGTACCAGACAGGCAACACAGCCTTGGAGACTTTCAATCCTGGCCACAGAAAACAGTATCTACTCCCTGACTAGACAATCCCCATTACAATTACATTTCTCTTTCCTCCCCCATCTTGAATGGCTTCCTGTACCATGGTGCTAGTCAGTTTATAATCCTCCCTACAGCCCCGCTCTTGTCCACACTGCAAGCAAGAATCTCAAACCTGTTAGACAAGGCCAAGGCTCCTTCATCACTACTTCCTGGATTCCTCTGCCTGCCTCCCTCACAATCACACCCTCCTATGCCTTATCACTGAACCAATTCAAGATAGTTAATGTAAAGAGTGTGACTGTGTCCTTAAAGTGTCCAGGTAACTCTCCCCCTCCCAGATGTGTTGCAGTGTTTGAAGCTCAGATGCCAACTCATCAACTTGAGCTGGAGTTCCTCAAGCAACCAACACTTGCTACAGATCTGATCCTTTTTTATGAACCACACTGGGGTCCACCAGCTCTCATGTCATGCAGGTACAACGTATTGTCTAGCCCTCACTCAGGCTGTGCCTTTCTCCTTCCTGATCGGGCAAAGCTTACTGATGAATGCTATGAGACTCACATGGTAGTGACAAAAAATGTCTTTACGTTAATAAACGTTATCTGAGTCACCTTGAACCATCTGTTCTGTCTGCGCATACCCACCGACTTGAGCAGATTTGCACTACTAGAAGGTACATATGGGTTGTATCACATTCTTTCCTCAGAACACCACTTCCTCTTGGGACTGTGGTATCTTCTCATTGAATACCTGATGCACCTCTGGCAATGTCCATGTGACAGATAGTAAAATCAATTAGTGCAGAAGATGACATGCTTTCATACCCTTGCATCTTGCCAAATAAACTTATAGAGGTAAACAAGCAAAATGCTATGGATGCTGGAAATGAAATAAAACCTGAAAATACTGGGAATATTCAGGTCTGTCAGCACCTGTGGGGAGAGAAACAGCAAATGACCTTACTAGGAACTAGGTTTTCAAGGGGCAAGATATGTTACTACACTTGCATTCCGAAGGCCCAGACCAGTGCTCCAGGGACACAAGTTTCAAATCAACTGAGGCAGTCTGGGGAATTTTTTTACTAAATATGGGATAAAATGCTAGTGAGATTGATAAATGATCATGAAACTGTCAAATTGTAGAAAATAATCTGGTTCATTAATGTTCTCCATGGGAGAAAACCTACCAACTTTACCAAGTCCAGCCTACTTGAGAATCCAGATACATAGCAACATGATTGACTTTTAACTGCCCTCTGAAATGGTATAGCAAGACATTTAATTTCATCAGCAAAACAAATATGCCAACATCACATTGAATTGCAAAGGTTCAAGGCAATGAACTACCCGTACACAAGGGAACTAAGGGCAGGTAATAAATGATGAATGCCGCTCACACTCCGGGAATGTATAGAGGGAGTTGACAGGGTGGAGTGTACTGGAGAAGAGAGATAAATAACCAAAGTGAATGTGTGATCGGGTGGAGGACAGGAAAATTAAATGACAAAAGTTCTGTGGCCCACGGCTAAAAAGGCAAAAAAGATGTGTCTGAATATGGGAATTGCAGGATCCCAAATAACTATCTGGAAGAAAAGTGAAGAAATAGGGAATGAAAGCAAACGAGCAAATTTTAAAGAAGTGCTGTGGTTACAATCTAAACTTATTGAACTCCGAACTGTAACCAGAAAGCTATAAAGTGCCCAATCAAAAGATAGGACGCAGAACCAAAGATATATTTCCCTCCCCATCCCTATCTGCCTTTCATAGGGACTGCTCTCTCCATGACTCCCTTGTCCGCTCCACATTCCCCACTAGCCCCACCCCCCCCCCGCACCGTTGCCTGCAACCACAGGAAGTGCTACACCTGCCCCTACATCTACCCCGCTCACCTCCATCCAAGGAACCAAAAAAACCTTTCACATCTGCCAGTATGGTTTATTGCATCCACTGCTCCTGATTGTGGCCTCCTCTACGTTGGTGAGACCAAGTGGAGGCTCGGGGACCACTTTGTTGAGCACCTGCACTCTGTTTGCGACAAACGACAACATCTTCCAATTGCGAATCGTTTCAACTCCCCCTCCCATTCCCTGGGTGACATGTCCATCCTGGGCCTCCTCTAGTGTCACAATGATGACACCTGCAAGCTGGAGGAGCAACACCTTATATTCTGCCTTGGGAGCCCACAACCCAATGGTCTCAATGTGGACTTTACCAGTTTCAAAATCTCCCCACCCCGCTGGCCTCATCCCATGACCAACCCTCCCTCTCATCCCCCACCCCCCCGTCCTTGACCTGACACATGTCCATCTTCTTTCCCACTTATCCACTACTCCCACCTCACTGACCAATCCCCACCACTGCCTACCTGCACTCACCTATGACTGTCCCACCTACCTTCCCCAGCCCCACCTCTCTCTCTCTATTTATTTCAGAGCCCCCTTCCCCCTCCCCAGTTTCTGAAGAAGACCTGAAACATCAACTTTCCTGCTCCTCTGATGCTGCCTGGCCTGCTGTGCTCCTCCAGCTCCACACTGTGTTATAGGATGCTATCCATGTTCAACTGGCATTGAGTTTCATAGAAACTCTGCAGCAAATCAAGGACAGAAAGCTGAAAGTGGGAGAAAGTTAAAGAACTAAAATGACAGCTGTAAATTTTGGTCATGACTGTGTACTGAATAGATAGGTTCACCCAGTTTAGTGTTGGCAATCATAATGTGGAACAGACCACATTGTGAATGGCAAAGCATTCAAAAATGAACAAAATATCAGTAAATTGTTGCTTGGAGGACAGTTTGGATTTTTGGACAGTGAGAAGGGAGGAGGTTAAAGTGGAGATTTTGCATGCAGAAAGCCTTTTCCGACTAAGGCTGACTCCATGATTACATCTGGCAGCAGCATATATTAAATTGCAGAATAAAATCAAACTCTGGTAGCATATTGTCCTCATTTCCTACTGTAGGATGCACACAAAGCACTGGAATACTCCCACCAAACTGAACTCGAGTTCCACCTGAGAATTCAATGACAAGGCCCTTTGTTGTGTGAACAGTATGGAAAGCACCTCCAGAAAATTCCACTTAGATGGACAGGCCATTTCTCCTTCGTGGATTATGACTGAATTACCAAGCAAATATTCCATTTGTTGCACAGGACAAACAACATCCAGGTGGTCAGTAATAAACACAAAGACACTGCAGGAAAATCCTTAAACTTCTACATTAAAGATCACCTCTTTTTAGAAAAGCAGTGCAGTTGGACAGACCCAAATGGATGAACGAACTGAAATCTGGCTCCTGAGAAGGGGCCATTTGGCTCTGCAAGTTGTTCCACCATTCAATAAGATCATGGTTGATCTGGTTAAGATCTCAGCTTAATTCTTCTGTTGGCACCCATTAATTCTAGACTCCCTTGTCTATCCTACCATTGACATAAGACTGTCTCATCTATAATTTCCTGCTTCATCTCTACCACCCTTCTTGAAAAGTGGAACCACATGAGCAGTTCTCTGGCTCTTCCCGATTGGCCAGAGAGGAATTCAAAAGTTGTATCAGAGCCCCTGTAATTTCCTGCCTCATCTCACACAGCAGCCTGGGGTGCAATTCATCTGGGCCAGGGGATTAGTCTGTTCTTAAACAGGAAAAGTTTTGGAAAGGATTATAAGAGATAGGATTTATAATCATCTAGCAAGCAACAATTTGATTGGAGATAGTCAACATGGATTCATCAAGGGCAGGTCGTGTCTCACAAACCTCTGAGTCTTTTGAGAAGGTGACCAAGCATGTGGATGAGGGTAGGGCAGTTGACGTGGTGTACAGGGACTTCAGTAAAGCCTTTGATAAGGTTCCACATGGTAGACTATTGGAGAAAATGCAGAGGCATGGGATTGAGGGAGATTTAGCAGTTTGGATTAGAAACTGGCTTTCTGAAAGAAGGCAACGAGTGGTGGTTGATGGAAAATATTCAGCCTGGAGTCCAGTTACTAGTGGTGTGCCACAAGGATCTGTTTTGGGACCACTGCTGTTTGTCATTTTTATAAATGACTTGGACGCTGACATAGGTGGATGGGTTAGTAAGTTTGCAGATGACACTAAAGTCGGTGGAGTGGTGTGGAAGAATGTTGCAGGTTGCAGGGAGACTTGGATAAACTGCAGAATTGGGCTGAAAGGTGACAAATGGAGTTCAATGCAGGTAAATGTGAGGTGATGTACTTTGGGAAGAATAATAGGAAGGCAGAATACTGGGTCAATGGAAAGATTCTTGGTAGTGTGGATGTGCAGAGGGATCTTGGTGTCCAGGTACATAGATCCCTGAAAGTTGCCACCCAGGTTGATAGTGCTGTTAAGAAGGCATACGGTGTGTTAGGTTTCATTGGTAGAGGAATTGAGTTCCGGAGCCGTGATGTCATGCTGCAACTGTACAAAACACTCGTGCGGCCTCACTTGGAATATTGCGTACAGTTGTGGTCGCCCCATTACAGGAAGGATGTGGAAGCATTGGAAAAGGTGCAGAGGAGATTTAGAAGGCTAAGAGGGGATTTAATAGAGACATACAAAATGATCAGAGGATTAGATAGGGTGGACAGTGAGAGTCTTTTTCCTAGGATGATGACGTCGGCTAGTATGAGGGAGCATAGCTGAAAATTGAGGGGTGATAGATTTAAGACGGATGTCAGGGCCAGGTTCTTTACTCAGAGAGTGGTAAGGGCGTGGAATGCCCTGCCTGCCAATGTAGTTAACTCAGCCACATTAGGGGCATTTAAACAGTCCTTAGATAAGCATATGGATGATGATCGGATAGTGTAGGGGGAGGGCTTAGATTAGTTCACAGGTCGCAACATCGAGGGCCGAAGGGCCTGTTCTGCGCTGTATTGTTCTATGTTCTATTAAGATGACACTAAACATGGAAGAGTTATAAACTTGGAGGAGAAATGGGTGAAACTCCAAAAGGATATGGACAAATTGGTGAAGTGGGTGGACAGGTGGCAGATCAAGTTCAATGTAAGACGTAAGAGGTGATGCACTTCAGATGGAAGAACATTGAAAGACAATACAGAAGAGGAGGTGCAATTCTAAAGGGGGTGCAGGAGCACAGCAACCTGGGTGTCTATGTGCACAGATCATTGAAAGTGGCTGGACAAGTGGGGACAACAATTAATAAAGCATTCGGTGTTTTCAGCTTTATTAATTAAGGCATGGAGTACAAGAGCAAAGAGGTATATGAACTTGTGTAAGACGCTCATTAGACCTCAGCTGGAGTATTGTGTGCAGTTCTGGGTGAAACATGGGAAAGAAGGGAGTGGTGGAGGGTTATTTTTCAGACTGGAGGCCTGTGACCAGTGGTGCACTACAAGGGTCAGTGCTGGGTCCAGTGCTTTCAATCATTTATATGATATGTGAATATAGAAAGTATAGTAAGTTTGCAGATGACATCAAAATAGGTGGTGTAGTGGACAATGAAGAGGACGATCTCAGAATACAATAGGAGCTTGATCAGATGGGCCAATGGGCTGAGGAACGGCAGATAGAACTTAATTAGATAAATGTGAGGTGTTGCATTTTGGTAAGACAAAGTGGGCAGGACTTAAACAGTTAATGGGACCGAAGGGAGTGTTGCTGAATGAAGAGACTTAGGAGTGCACGTGTCTTGTTCTTGAAAGTGGAGTCACAGGTAGACAGGGTGGTGAAGGCAGCACTTGGCACACTTGCCTTCATTGAGTATAGAAGTTGGGGCATCATGTTGCAGTTATAGAGGACAGTAGTGAGGTCACTTTTGGGTTCTGGTCACCCCTCTACAGGAAGGATGTTGTTAAACTCGAGAGGGCATTAAAAAAATCTACAAGAATGTTGCCAGGACTGGAGGGTTTGAACTGTAGGAAGAGGCTGAGTAGGCTGGAGCTTTTTTTTCTGGAGCGTCAGAGACTGAGGGGTGACTTCATAGAGGTTTATGAAATCATGAGGGCATGGATATGGTGAATAGCCGAGGTCTTTTTCCTAGGGTCGGGAGACAAAAACTAGAACAAAGAACATTACAGCACAGGAACATGCCCTTTTGGCCCTCCAAGCCTGCACTGACTAAAGGTCATAGATTTAAAACGGACTTCAGGGGTAACTTTTTCAGAGGGTGGTGCATGTATGGAACGAATAGGGAGGCAGATACATCTATAATATTTAAAAAGCAGCTGGATGGGTACATGAATAGAAGGGTTTAGTGGGATATGGGCCAAATGCTGGCAATTGGGACTAGGTCAGCTTGGGATGTCAGTTTGGCGAATGAATTGAACTTAAGAGCCTGTTTCCTGTATGACTATGTGAATGCACTGGAGTGTAGAAACAATTTATAAGGAATGAGAAAGTTCAGTTATTAGGACAGATTGAAGAAGTGAAGCCACGGGATATTGTTAAATGTAGGTCTTCAGTCTGGAAAATGAGAATGTAGGTATGGATTTCAGGAAAAGGGATTGTGAGGAACTTGTACATTTTGACATAGGAAATGGATGGTATTGGAGATTCTGTTGGTCTTAAAAAGAGATTAATCCCTTGGCTCAGATGCATTGCATGCCAGTCTGCTGTGCGAGATGAGGCAGGAAGTTACAGGGGCTCTGATACAAATTGTGAATTCATCTCTAGCAAATGGGGAAGAACCAGAGAACTGATCATGTGGTTCCACTTTTCAAAGATGGTAGAGATGAAACAGGAAATTACAGATGAATGAGTCTTATATCAATAGTAGGGAAACTATTGGAGAAAATTCTGAAGAAGTAAATTAATACCCAGTTGGGAAAGCATGGTTAATTAGGGATTGACAGCAAGGCTTTGTCAGAGGGAGGTTATGCCTAACAAATTTGTTAGAATTTTTTGAAAATGAGACCACGTGTGAACGAGAGAAGTTTGGTTGATGTAGTTTATGTGGATCTTGGCAAAAGTTTTGCTAAAATCCCACATGGGAGACTAAATCAGAAGGTTAAAGCACATGGAATGGAGGGAAACTTGGTGAGATGGATCAAAAACTGACTTCGGACACAAAGGGTAGTAGTAGAAGGCTGTTTGAGTGACTGGAAGCCGGTCTCCAGCAGCGTACCACAAGGATCAGTACTGGGACCCTTATTATTTGTTATATACATAAATGATATCGATGAACATGTGGGAGAAATGTTAAGTAAATTTGCAAATGACATCAAGATTGGTAGAGTGGTTGATGTCAAAGATGGTTGCAGGTAGATATAGATGGCCTGGTCAGATGAGCAGACCAGTGGCAGATGCTGTTTAACCCTGATAAGTGTGAGGTGATGAACTTTAAGAAGCAGCAAGAAAAGGGAGTATTTAATGAATGGCAGGGCACTGGTTAGCTTCGAGGAGCAGATCCCTGAAGCCAGCAGATTACATGAATAGGATACTTAGGCAGCATACGGGCCACTTGGTTTCATCAGTTGTGGCACAGAGTGCAAGAGCAAGGAGGTAATGTTGGAGTTGTACAGTGTTGGTCAAGCCACAGCTGGAAAACTGTGCACGGTTCTGATCACCTCACTACAGGAAGGATGTGTTAGCCCGAGAGGGGTACAGAGGAGGTTCACCAGGACGATGCCTGGGATGGAGAAATTGGGAGAGACTAGACAAGCTTGGACTGTTTTCTTTAGACGAGAGAAGACTGAGGGGGAACATGATTAAGGTGTACAAGAGTATGAGGGGTACGGACAGGGTGGATAGAGAGCTGCCGTTCCCCTTGGCTGAGGTCAATCACTACAGGGCATTGAATCTTCTGCCCTCGCCCGAAAGCAGAGGGAATTTGGGAAAGACATGTTCATGCCACGGATGGTGGAAGTCTGGAATGCACTACCTGGGAAGGTAGTAGAAGCCAGAAACCTTACAACCAGTTCAAAAAATATTTGGATGAGTAGTTGAGGTATCATAACATTCAGAGATGGGACAAGCGCAAGAAATTGGAATTAATGCACCTTTAGTGGTAATTATTTCAGTGCAGACTTGATGGGCCGAGAGGCCTTTTTTGTGCATGAATCTAAGAATCTAAGTTGGGACTGTTCTTCTTAGAGAGAAGGAAGTTGAGAGAAGTTAAGAGAAAGCTTTTCAAAATCATTACTGGACCAGACACCACAGATCGAGAGAAATTAATCCTGCTCATAAAAGAAACCAGATTTTAAAATAACGTGCAGATAAGACAAAAACCATAAGACATGGGAGTGGAAGGAAGGCCATTCGGCCCATCGAGTCCACTCTGCCCTTTAATCATGGCTGATGGGCATTTCAACTCCACTTACCCGCACTCTCCCCGTAGCCCTTGATTCCTTGCGAGATCAAGAATTTATCAATCTCTGCCTTGAAGACATTCAACGTCCCGGCCTCCACTGCGCTCCGTGGCAATGAATTCCACAGGCCCACCGCTCTCTGGCTGAAGAAATGTCTCCTCATTTCCGTTCTAAATCGACCCCCTCTAATTCTAAGGCTGTGCCCACGGGTCCTAGTATCCCCACCTGACGGAAACAACTTCCCAGCGTCCACCCTTTCTAAGCCATGCATTATCTTGTAAGTTTCTATTAGATCTCCCCTCAACCTTCTAAACTCTAATGAATACAATCCCAGGATCCTCAGCTGTTCATTGTATGTTAGGCCTACCATTCCAGGGATCATCCGTGTGAATCTCCGCTGGACACGCTCCAGTGCCAGTATGTCCTTCCTGAGGTGTGGGGCCCAAAATTGGACACAGTATTCTAAATGGGGCCTAACTAGAGCTTTATAAAGTCTCAGAAGCACATCGCTGCTTTTATATTCCAACCCTGTTGAGATAAATGACAACATTCCATTCGCTTTCTTAATCACAGACTCAACCTGCAAGTTAACCTTTAGAGAATCCTGTACGAGCACTCCCAGATTCCTTTGTACTTCGGCTTTATGAATTTTCTCACCAGTCAGAAAATAGTCCATGCCTGTATTCTTTTTTTCCAAGGTGCAAGACCTCGCATTTGCTCACGTTGAATTTCATCAGCCATTTCCTGGACCACTCTCCTAAACTGTCTAAATCATTCTGCAGCCTCCCCACCTCCTCCATACTACCTGCCTGTCCACCCAACTTCGTATCATCAGCAAACTTCGCCAGAATGCCCCCAGTCCCTTCATCCAGATCATTAATATATAAAGTGAACAGCTGCAGCCCCAACACTGAACCCTGCGGGACACCACTTGTCACCGGTTGCCATTCCGAAAAAGAGCCTTTTATCCCAACTCTCAGCCTTCTGTCAGACAGCCAATCCTCAATCCATGCCAGTAACTCACCTCGAACACCATAGGCCCTGACCTTACTCAGCAGCCTCCCGTGAGGCACCTTATCAAAGGCCTTTTGGAAATCTGGATAGATAACATCCACTGGGTTTCCCTGGTCTAACCTACTTGTTACCTCCTCAAAGAATTCTAACAGGTTTGTCAGACACGACCTCCCCTTACTAAATCCATGCTGACTTGTTCTAATCCGACCCTGCACTTCCAAGAATTTAGAAATCTCATCCTTAACAATAGATTCTAGAATTTTACCAACAACCGAGGTTAGGCTAATCGGCCTATAATTTTCCATCTTTTGTCTTGACCCTTTCTTAAACAAGGGGGTTACAATAGCGATTTTCCAATCTTCTGGGACTTCCCCTGACTCCAGTGACTTTCGAGAGATCACAACCAACGCCTCTGCTATTTCCTCAGCCACCTCCCTCAGAACTCTAGGATGTAGGCCATCGGGGCCAGGAGATTTATCAATTTTTAGACCTTTTAGCTTTTCTTGCACTTTCTCTTTTGTAATGCCTACCATACTCAACTCTGCCCCCTGACTCTCCTTAATTGTTGGGATATTACTCATGTTTTCCACTGTGAAGACTGATGCAAAATACTTAAGTTCTTCAGCTATTTCCTTATCTCCCATCACTAGCCTTCCAGCATCAATTTGGAGCGGCCCAATGTCTACTTTTGCCTCTCGTTTGTTTCTTATGTATTGAAAGAAACTTTTACTATCATTTCTAATATTACTGGCTAGCCTACCTTCGTATTTGATCCTCTCCTTCCTTATTTCTCTCTTTGTTATCCTCTGTTTGTTCTTGTACCCTTCCCAATCTTCTGATTTCCCAGTGCTCTTGGCCACTATATAGGCTGTCTCTTTTTCTTTGATACACTTCTTGACTTCCTTTGTCAGCCATGGCTGTCTAATCCTCCCCTGGATGATCTTTCTTTTCTTTGGGATGAACCTCTGTATTGTGTCCTCAATTACACCCAGAAACTCCTGCCAATGTTGCTCTACTGTCTTCCCCGCTAGGCTCTGCTTCCAGTCGATTTTCATCAGTTCCTCTCTCATGCCCCTGTAATTACCTTTATTTAACTGTAACACCATTACATCCGATTTTGCCTTCTTTCAAACCGCAGACTGAACTCCACCATATTATGATCGCTGCCTCCTAAGTGTTCCCTTACTTTTATAAAGTCTGGCTCATTACATAGCAACAAGTCCAGAATAGCCTGCTCCCTTGTGGGCTCCATCACAAGCTGTTCCAAAAAGCCATCCTGTAGGCATTCCATGAATTCCCTTTCTTTGGATCCACCGGCAATATTATTCACCCAGTCCACCTGCATATTGAAGTCCCCCATGATCACCGTGACCTTGCCTTTCTGACATGCCCTATCTATTTCCCGGTGCATCTTGTACCCCTGGTCCTGACCACTGTTAGGAGGTCTGTACATAACTCCCATTTAATGGGTTTTTTTGGCCTTTGTGGTTCCTCAACTCCACCCACACAGACTTCACATCATCTGACCCTATGTCATTCAGTGCTATTGATTTGATTTCATTCTTAACAAGGCAACCCCACCCCCTCTGCCCACCTCCCTGTCTTTTCGATAAGTTGTAAATCCTTGAAGGTTTAACTGCCAGTCCTGAACCCCCTGCAACCATGTCTCTGTGAGGCCTACCACATCATAATCATTCAAGATGATTTGTGCCATTAATTCATCTACTTTGTTACGAATACTACGAGCATTTAGGTAAAGTGCCTTAATGCTAACTTTATCATTATTAGAGATATTGGAAATCAAAAAATGTCCTAAGTTATCCTTCCTTTTTGCTGCATTCCTAGTCGGCCTCGAGCTTAAACGCACCTGCTCACATGCTATCCTGCTGCTTATCTTTCCATTTAACTCCATACACCCTGTCGCTTTTCCACCCCCCCGAATCAGAAGTTTAAAGTCCTACTTACCACCCTATTTATTCTTTTCGCTAGCACACTGGTTCCAGATCGGTTCAGGTGGAGACCGTCCTAACGGTACAGATCACAGGTGGTGAGAGAGAAAAAAAAAACATCTTTTTCACACAGTAGTTTCAATATTGAATGCACTGCCTGGAGGAGTGGTGGAGGCAGTTACATTTGAAGCATTCAAAAGGATGTTGATTATTTATTTTGAAATTGTGCATGTGTCTGGGGATAAAGGCAAAAGATTAGCACTCGGTAACAAACATGAGCAGGTATGGTGGGCCAAACAGCCTCCTTCTGCACCTAAACAACTCTCAAAAAAAAACATTTCTCATCTGTCTCAAAAAGGAGACCCCCTTATTCTTAAACTATGCCCTCCAGTTTTTGTTTCCCTCATCAGGAAAACTTCCTTCAGGTATCCCTCAGGATTTTGTGTTTCAATAAAGTCATCTAAGGTCTAATGGATATCAGCCGAACACCTTCCACCCTTTTCTCATAAACTATACCCAGCATCCCAGGAACAAGTTGAGTGAACTTTCTCGAAACTTCTTCTAAAGCAATTATGTTTCTTTCCCCAAATAAGACGACCAAACACGAACACAGAACTCTAGATGTGGTCTCAACAATGCTTTGCACAGCTGCAGTAAAACTCAACTCTTATGTTCCATCATCCTTACAATGAACAAAACCATTCTATTTGCCTTCCAAATCTATCTGTCTGCTAATATTGTGATTCTTGTACCAGATTCTAACAATCTCTCTCCATTTAAATAGCGCACTACTTTTCCATTCTTCCTGCCAAAATGGAAAAGTTCACATATATCCACATTATACTATCTGCCAAACGTTTGCGTACCCTCCAGCTGTTTATATCCCTTTGCAAACTCTCTACCTCCTCAGTTAAGTTTTCTACGTAGCTTGGTGTCATCAGCAAATTTAGCTACCATATACTTGGTACCCTTATGAAATCATTGATTTAGATTGTCAATAGTCAAGTACATAACCTGATCAGAGGCACTCCACTAGTTACAGCTTATCAACCTGAGAACGGCTCATTTATCCCCACACTCTGCTTTCTGTTAGCTAACCAATCCTTTATCTGTGCGAAAGAAATATTCCTTAGTCCATACACTTAACTAGTGCAATGTTTGATGTGGCACTTTGGCATGCGTCTTTTGGAAGTCCATGGGCAACACATCAACTGGTTCCTGTCATCCATCATGAATTTCACTTTGCTAATTAATTCATCAAAAAGTTTCTTTGAGAAAACCTTGTTGGCTCTGCCCAATCATGTTCTCATGTTAAGGATCATCGACAGCATTTGATGTACCCACAGAAAGAACAGAAGAGGCACTGCTGTGGAAGTTCGAAGTTCCAATGACATGAACTGCCAGTCCAATAGACATCCATGGCTCATGCACTTTGGACTTTTTGGTCATGAAAGGACCAGCCGAAAGTGATAAAATCATTTCCAGCTTAGGCAAATTCTAATGAGGAATAGCACATGTAATCTCTGAGTGCATTCCTCATCTCTGGACTATTCAAAATAAAGACCATACCCTATGTTTCTTCATAATTTTTACCCCATAAAATGCTTTTATTGATTAAAAGAAAAAGCAAACTTATAAAGATATTTGGTAATTAACCGTAATTAGTGTTAAAATACTGTTAGCATTAAACAAGTTTCTTCACAAAAGGAAACCAACATCCAAGAGGAGCATCTTTGTTTTCTTTAAATGCTATTTTTAATATGCGATCTGCAATTCTTTTATTACTGAATATAAATTATGCAAATATTTAATACACACCAGTTGCATTATTCAAGTTTTGTTTAATAGCTGTTAAACTTCGCTCATTTAACTGTAAGGACCATTCTGATACCACAGAAGATTAATGCACAAGGAAAAACTGTACAGATTACAGAACAAAAACATAGTATTCACAAATGCAGAGAAAACATATACTTATTAACATCTCTGTTTACAGAAACTGCTGACTAAATCCCGGTCTCAAAAACATTTACCATGGCCAAATGAAGCAGTTTTTATGAGCAAGCTGAAACCTATCGTGATCAAGAAAAAAGTAATCTCTTGTCCACATAATATTTCGTCCACTCAATGCTTCTGATTCAGAATTCACACCACAGTTATGCAGAAGGGCCATATAATCATTAGCACGTAATGTCACACCATACAATTTTAATCTAGGCTTTAAATTGCAACTATGTTTTACTGAGTTCCATGCTGGGACATAATTGTGATTTAAAACAAAGATTTAAGAAATGTGCAACTTTTAAAAAGAAACGTAAAATGCAGCAGTATTACATGGTCTATGTGCTTCCACCTAACCATGATGTTAAATGCAAGAAACCAGTATGAAGTTTAAAAAAAAAGCCACCATTTGCCTTATAAAAGATCGGCTTCTGATGAGGAAAGCCTATTTTAAATGCAACTATCTTCCATTATTATGGCTTGCTTTATTGCCTGTTTTGACCAACACATCACGTTTGTTGAATCTTTGGTTAATGTCACCTAACACAGGCTTATTTTTCTGTTGATGTATAGTAATAAACTGATCATCACAACCGAGTGGCCTCTTGCCCAATGTTTAGTCTCCACTTTTAGCAGTAAAATCTCCCAACTTGTACCCAATTGATTATTTTTCCATCTGAGCTACAAACATATGATGATTTAAAGGAGCCTTGTCTTTGCAGTGCACTTCATTAAAACTTCTTTTTGATTCTACACAATTTCAGTATAAGTCCATTTTGAGAACTTTGATTGTTGGTACATAATATTATGTACTATCCATCATTCTCTCAGCTGTCAACAATCCCATTTTTACTTCAGCTTAGCTCAAAGCCTGCTGCTGATTCAATTGCATAAAGTAATTTACTCCTCATAAGATTTTCATCATAAAATTCTGGAAGTTTCAGAAGGTTCATGCAAGTACTGGCTGTGGGTAATCGCTCCAGGTCAGTTCCTCCATTGTGTATACAAAACGCTGGGTACAGCTCCTGAAAACAAATTAAAAATTAGACTGTCTTGACAAAAAAAAAGGACAACGCCGTCCCCTTACAAAAAAGCAATTATAACAGTTGTCATTTTTAAAAAGAGCAATCCCAGGTAGCCCTCCTTGGCAAATCTTAAAAACAAAATCTCTTGCCACATCCAGGAGGAATATGAATGGGAATCAAGATTATAAATTAAAATTAGTCAAGATTATTCTAACACTGAGGTAGAAGTAAAGCAAAAAGACTATTCAAGATTCAAAAATAAATTTCAAAATCATTACATATTTAAAGAACATGAGCAAATGTTTACAGAAGTTGTATAGCCAAGGAAAGTTTTAGAGATACTAGTTTAAATAAATTAAATATATTTCAGCTTCAGTTGTCAAGGAAGCAATTACATACAAAGATCCAGTTTGGTCCTATCCTGACATTCGATAGCATTTGGCCCATTCCAGTTTATCCACACTAAAAGTTCCTAAACCTCCAGATAATATTAATCATAACTTAAATAAAAACAGAAATGCTGGAAAACTCAGCAGATCTGGCTCTGTGGGACGGGGGGGGGGGGGGTGGAGTGGAGAGGGAGAGGGAGAGCGAGAGCGTGTGTTAATGTTGGATTTGGGATAACTTGTTGGATCTCAGATGCTGGGTATTAACTACATCATTGTTCTTTGAATTGTTTCTAAAGCCTGAATGTCTCACTGATCAGAATGGGCATGACTCATATCTGGAAAGAGCAGGTACATTTATACACAATTAAATGCTTATTTTTATCAGTTGATCGATAATTTGCAGAAGTCTTCCATAAAAGGGCACCAGATAAACATGCATGGAATGAGATACCATTTACCCAACAAATCTATTCCTTCCACACAAGCCAATCTCCCATCATGAATTCCATCATGATGTAAACTCACCAAGGCATCATTACATAGCTGTTCTGTAAAAGTCAAAAGAGACAAAGCTTACCTAAAATTGGTAGCCAGATGACATAAATCAGAGGGCTAACTTACTACCTGATGAATTTAATATTTTGATACAAGGAAAGAAAATCAAAATAAAAACACAAACCTGATGCTGGTGCTTAATGAGATAAAAGAAGACTTCCATTTGACATTTTTAAATGAGAGCTAGTAATTGGACACAGTTCACAACAAAGAAAAAGGCCCATCATATGCCAATACCGGAGAGAAAGCGAAAATGAATCCTCTTACTTTCCCACTAAGACATTGTAGTTGCCTGTGCTTTAAGTGTTTATCAATTCACCCTCAAAAAAATCCGCTACCTCAATAAATAGCAATGTTGTAGCAGTAATGACATTGGATTAGCAATCCAGAGGCCCAGGCTAATTCTTTCACGATGTGAGTTCAAATCCCACCATGGTAGCTGATGGAATTAAATTCAATTAATGAATCTGGAATATAAAACCAATCTCAGTAATGTTAACCATTGAGGTAAAATCCCATCTGACTCGGTAAAAGTGCCATTCTTACCAGGTATGGCTAACATGTAACTTTAGACCCGTGTAATGTGGTTGGCTAGCTAGCTAGCCAGCCAGCCAGCTCATGGGCAATTAAGATTGGACAAAAAAAAACTAGCTACATCTCACAAAAAAGTAAAATTAAAAGCTCGGCAGAAAAGCATCACATGCATGAATAATTTCCTGTAAAAAGAAATTGGCATCAGCTTCTCTCCACATTCTTAATTTTAAAACCAAAACTCTAATTATTTGCTCCTAGAGGAGCAAGTCTCTTATTTATTACGGCTAAATCTGAAGTAAAATTCCAAAATTTCAACCTCCTTTGCTCTAATTATCCTAGTATTTCAGTCACAATTTGGAGGAGAAAAATAACAGACAAATGACCAAAACTGGTTCCAACTATTAACCAAGACATTCTCATAGTTACAGAAACCATTTGAGAAACAATGTAGAGAATTTCTCACCAAATACCTGTTTGGAAAGATAGGGTTTCTACAAATCCACGTTACTGGTTCCTCACAGAAAATAGGAGCAGGAATAATCCATGCAGCCCCTTGAGCATGTGCCATTATTCAATATGATCACAGCTGATCATCCAATCACATTCCCACTTTCTCCTCATACCCTTTGATCCATTTAGCTCTAAGAATTGTAACCAACTCCTTGAAACATTCAACGTTTGGGCCTCAACCTTTTGTGGCAGAGAATTCCATAGGCTCATCAGTCTCTGGATGAAGAAATGTCACTTCACCTCAAGCTAAAGCCCAATTTCATTTGGTGATAAACTAATATCCTGAATGTGAAAGACTGGTATATTAATTGATCAAACTCAGGAAAATTATTTTGAACATTAAATGGAAAAAGGGAACATTCACGGTTAAGCATTACTGTAATTCTACAGCAAAATAGCTACATTTCTTCAATACAACAGAATTGGCCAAGCAAAGATTGAAAATAAACAATATCTATAGGTACAGTTTATGCAAACTGCATGATAGAGAGTCTGGATTTCCCGTAATATCCCTCAGCTCTTTAAGCCTTTAAAAACCATCATGACTTCTGCTTAATAATTCTTGTGAAAGGATCACAAGACTCATGTAAAATTAAATGATACTTTGCAAAAAATTGCAGTTGGCAAGGGTGTTGTCAATATATTCAGTGATCCTAATCTACAACAGAGATTTAGCAATTTAAAGTTGTGGTGAAATGCCCCCCTGAACTCCCCCCAACAACAATCCATTTTTCTGCCTATTAACTTATTAAACCATCATTGCCTGCAGGATGTGATATTCTGGAACAGATGATTTTCTGAAAAAGATTTCAATCATCTTCTAAAATGGATTAGCGTTGACAGTGCTATTTCTTTTCTAATGAATTTTTGGACATTTATTGCACTTAATTAAAGATAAGGCAGCATTAGTACAGGGCAAAGTCAAAGTGCAGCCTCTGAACAGAATGCTTATCAAGCAATGAAACTGCTGGTGAAAATACATGCAAAGTAGTAACAGCTGAAAATGGATGGCTAAGAAGCTTTGTACGCTTGGCAGATTGTGTTCTGATTCACATTACATTACTCTGGGCACTTCAGTCTTCTCAGTAGATATATAAATCTGTCTACTTAGATTACACATGTCCATCTCCCTTGCTTTCTCTGTATTAGAGGGTCGTATGGTCTGTTGACTCATCCTGAGCATGCTTCTGTTAATTCACTTCAGATTTAAGATTGTGGAACATTACTGTGACAAAAGAAAAGCATAAATAAGGTCCATTCATGGCTCAACAGGTTTTAGGCAACACACTTATACATTTGACACCCCTCACTCAGACAATAGGAAATTTGTGCTCATATTGATGAAATCGGTACCCTTACATTTATACTTGTATTGACATAATCTCAACTACAAAGCACCAAAATTGAAACTACTAACTGAACTATAGTTGAAGAAGTTGCAGCTTATTTAATTAACTAATCACAGCAGGGAATAATAATACAAGAAAAAAACCCACTTGATTGCAGAGGTTTGATGTACACTTCCCTTTTCATTAGATGATTTTAACTTCACCTTTAAAAGCTCCATTAATATAGCACATTGAAAGAATTCTCCCCTGCCTCCACTTCCAGACAGAAACATAGCAAACGGGAGCAGGGTTAAACCATTCAGCCCTTTGAGCTTGCTCGGCTATTCAGTATGGTTATGGGTGATCATCTAATGCAGTATTCTGTTCCTACTTTCTCACTATATCCTATGATCCCTTCAGCCCTAAAGAACTACATTTAATGCCTTCTTGAAAACATTCAACATTTTGGCCTCACCTGCTTTTTGTGACAGAATTCCAAAAGCTCAGGGTGAAGAAATTTCTCCTCTCAGGTTTACATGGAATTTCAAGCAGCCTTCAAACTTGTATATATGTCATCAATAAACTAACTGCAACAAACTATCTTTATATTACAGGGGACAGATAGTAAAAAGTTTTCCAATTACAATAGCTGAATTCAGACTCAGCCTTATATAAAACATGCACATGGACCGCAACCATGCATAGGAATATAAAAAATTATTTCCAACTCTGGTTTTCTTAAATATTCAACCAATCAAAACTGCTGGAAAACATCATACGCTGGATGGACATATGAACCAAGTCTCAAATCGAAATATATTAGGTCAAGAATTGTAAATGTTAACAAGGATCAAATCAGTCAGCAGAATGCACACATTAGATAAGGACAACTTGGGTACTTTTATCTGGTAGTTATTTGGAGGTGATTAGCCAGATACTTCTCAACAACAGTTATTTATTCTTCTTGCTTTAAGTGATTACTACCTGGTAAATTCATTGTTTTATTGATCAGTGGGTATTAATTAGAAGGCCTACAACATTAGCACCACAATGAGGAAACCTTTTACAGCTCAATTCTTATGTTATCATGTTCCAGACAAATGGCAAAATATATGCTCAACACTGCATTGCAAAGACATAAAAGCTGCAGACAATTCATAACATGCATTTCAGACGGCCCCTAGATATTCTGCAGAACAAGTTAACACTGAACTATCAAACAATTTATTTCACAAATACTACATTCATGCAAAATGGTACAAATCCAAAGCAAGTGTTTAACACATTCCATACCAGACATAGGCCCTGACTTTAAAATTGTGATAGAAGATACAGCTGTTTACTATCAGAATTTGTAAATTACAAGTAGTGGACAGGGCATGATGTAAGAAGAAAAAGACAATGAATGTTTGTGCACAAATCTTTGAAGGCAGTAGAACAGGTTAATAAGGCGGTTGACAAGGCATAGAAGCTTTATTAATGTATGCACAAAATCTTTGAACAGTTATAGCAGAGGTGGTGACCAATTTGGTCTGTTTCTATGCTATCTTTCTAAAAGAGCAATTCATCCAGTGCCAAAACTTTGTCTTTTTCCATCACCATACAAATGGTTGCTTCTCAGATAATGAAAGATCTCAATTTTTATTTTGAAGACTAAAATGCTGCCCTCCACCACAGTCTAAGGATACAGGGCAACCATTTAGGACTGAGATAAGGAGAAATTTCTTCGCCTAGAGAATGGAGAGACACCATAGAAAGCAGTTGAGACCAAAACATTGCAAGATCTAAGAAGGAGTTGGACATAGAACTTGGGGCTAAAGGAATCAAAGGATATACAGGAACAGCAGGACAGGCTATTGAGTTAAATGATCAGCTATGATCATAATGAATGGTGAAGCAGCTACTTGAAGAGCTGAATGGCCAACTCCTGCTGCTATTATCCATGTCTCTATCCTTAGGAAGTGCATTCCAGAATCTACCTAACCGCTTTTTTCATGTTGCTGTGCGCTTTTTACTAATTACTTTAAATCTGCATCCTCTAGTTCTTGATTCTGCAACCAATGGGAACACCTTCACCTTATCCTCAGTCTACACCTCTCATGATTATTAAAAACGTCATCAAATCACATCTTGAATCCACTCTTCTTGCAAGAGAACAGTCCCAATTTCTTCAATCTACAGGTAGTTCTGCTATAATGAGTGTTTCGTTAACACAAATTAGCTGGAACACAATTGATGAATAATGGACACAAGAATGCAACTATCATGTTATAGAAGTACCTGGATCTGCATGACATAGGTTCCTCATTCCTTATCTGGGAAGGAGGTTCAGGCTATGGAGGGAGTGCAACAAAGATGTACCAGACCGATACCTGGGACAGCAGGACTAACATGAAGAGAAACTTGACTGGTATATTAACTGGAGTTTAGAAGGATAAGGAGGAATCTCATAGAAACATTAAAGTTCAAACAGGACTGGACAGGGTAAATATATGAAGGATCTTCCAGATGACCACAGAGTCCAGAACCAAAGGTCACGGTCTAAGCATCAAGGGTGGACCTTTTAGGACTGAGGTGAAGAGAACAGGGTACTAAGTTGAATGATCAAATTATTGTTTCTAAAAGCTTCCTCACAACGTCTGACTGGGATTTATCTTCACAAATACTTTGAACAAGCAAGTTCTTTTGTACTCTCCAGTTCTCTGGTGCCACCCTAGAGTCTAAGGAAGATTGTGGAAGTACTGACCATATTTTCCCAATTTCCATTCTCTCTTACTTCAGTATCCTTGGATGTATTGTAATATGGTTCTGGTGACCTAACTGTAAGAACAGACAGACATTCTCCAATATCATCTCCTTATCAATTTCAAGCCCTTCAAGTATCTGAACTACAACCTCTTTCACCATGACTGGTGCAGCTGAATAATTTTTGAAAAGATAGATGCAAAGTATTCATTTAATACCTCAGCCATGCCCATGGCCACAATGTGCAAGCCCAATTTATACACCACTGCTCTTTTAACACAATTAACATTTACACATTAGTTACCTGTCTCTTCTACCAAGTCTTATCTTAATTTTTCAATTTCCGTTTGAACCCTCTGTATTCTTTCTGGTTCTCAATGATATTATCTTCTGACAGCTGTCATAAACACACCTTATCCACCATCTTAATCTCTATCCTTTTGTCATCAAGGAATCTCTAGATTCATATGCCCTACTTTTCACCTTTGCAGACATATACCTTGACTGTATTTGAAGTCTCTCTTCTTTAAAGGTAGTCCATTGTTCTGTTAATCCATAATTCCAATTTTACTTAATGAGATCCATTTGTACCCCATAACATCGCCTTTGCTCCAGTTTATTTTTCTTACTCTGGATTCTTTCCAATCATTCTCAATAGCCAACCTAAACCTTACAACACAACGATCACTACCTTTCTGACATCGGATCTACTTTGCCCTGGTCAGGCAACGAACCAGGTACAGGAATGCCTTTTTTCTCGTTGGACTGGAAACAAACTGTTGTCGAATATTCTCCTCAAACACATTCTAGGAACTCTTGCCCCCTCTGTCCTTTTTACAACGACTATCCTACTGTGTTCAGATAACTCCACATTTCCCCAAGACCTCTCTACCCCCAACAAGAAATGTAGAAATCTGCATCAAAACTGACAAATGATACATGAAGTGACTCAGATTGTAGCATTATCCGCACATGCCTTACTGTTAACTGGATGCTACATGCTGAATGTACATGTTAACAAGCTAAATTTGATCATTCTTTATCAGTATCGGGCACTAACAGAAATCATTTTAGGCTTACAGTGCATTTAAGTATGTGCTGTTAAGCATCAGAAACTGTCCTAATAAAACTACAAGTTTTGACAGCCTCTAGCAACCAATCACAGTGCCTGCACAGATATCTCAATCCAACATCAGTAGCTTTGTTTCTAGCAGATTTTAGCAATGCAGTATAAGAAACATTATGTTCAAGACAGCTCAGTTTAAATGCTGAATTACTGTTTAAAATTAATATCACAGATTGCTCCACTATTTTCAGTGGCAAGCCGGCAACTTCCCAGGTGCTGTACAGCTCACAAGTCAAGTTGGTAAGAGCAAATGAAAGGTTTAATGTTGTTGTGGATTTTCCACTATTCAAGTGGATTTAATACGAATTCATTATATACCAGCTATTAATCTTTATTACGATCCTATTTGGGAGTGGCAGCTTTGAGTAATGATGTGTGAATGATATGGTGCATTGAAGTCTCAGTAAAAACACTGATTTAGCAACTATTTGAACAATACAGTTTACTGTGCACCACCCCCCATTTTGCTTAGCCAAGTGAGAAGAATTCACCACATGGCACACACAAGTGCTTCATATTCAAAGCACTTGGCCCTAGTGGAACATCATCCCTTATTAATACCACTGACAGTTAAAATGAATGCCCATTGACATCATCAAAAGATTATAATAATGCAGTGGAATGCTGCTTCTGCAAATAATATTGTCAAATGATTCATGACCTGGTCAAATCATGCTGGATATCAGAGATAATTGAAAGACACTTGATAATGACATACCAATTACATCCAAAAGTGGAAAACAAATATAAATAGGCTAAAATGGAACTGCCGAGCTTTGATCGGTTCATAACTGATCTTGATGTTAATTTTACTGCACAAAATGCAGCAGTGAGATTCATTTACCAAAACTTATATTGACACCACACACGAAGAGTATAAATACAGAAATAAGCACTCTGCAAAAAGTTGTCTTCGTACAGAAAAACGTACTAGGGTACACAGTTCAATAATAAGGGGCTTTCATTTTGAAGCTGGAGCCAAGGTGTGTTATTTTTCACTCAGAACTGAGTGCTTTGGAATCCTTCCCCAGACAGTATTTTCAGTTGAGCCATTGAATATTTCAAAGATGGATGTAGATAGACTCTTGACTAACAGGGTCAACAAAGAGTATCAGACATAGGTGGAGTTGAGGCCACAACCAGATCAAACATGATCTCATTGAACAGCAGAGTAAGCCCAAGAGGCCAAATGGCCTACCCCTGCTCCATGTTTGTTCGTACATAAATTTTAAACCTTGACTATAAGATTTCAAGTTGGCACAAAACTTGGAAGTACAGTGAATTGCAAGGAGGATAGTGAAAGACTTCAAGAGGATAAAGGCACATTGGTAGAATAAGAAGACACATGGCTGATAAATTTAATACCAAGAAGTGCCCAGTACACTGGCAGGAAGAATAAAGAGGCAACAAACTAAAAAAAAAAAGGGTAATTCTTCAGAGGGCAATAATAGGGGTTTCTATAACACAAGTCTGGTGGTGAGTATATCTAAATAAGTTGAAGGTTAAGGTAGATGGAAAGAGAAGAGTGGAAAAGGCATTATGGGTTCTGGGCTTTATAAAATTATGGCAAGGAGTAGAAAAGCAAGAAATTATTATGCATTTAAAAAACTGCAGATGCTGGAAATCTGAAACACAAAGCACTGGAGAAACTCAGGAGGTTTGGCAGTATCTGTTAAGCAGAGTTAATCTTGAACCCAGTGACCCCTCATCAAAGGGTCACTGTATTTGAAGCATTAACTGCAGTTCTCACTACAAAATTCTGGTGAATATTTGTAAAACACCATTTTGCCCTCAATGGAGGTATTTTGTCCAATGATATGACGACTACAGAAGGTGCAGAAAAGATTTACAAGAAACATTTGAAGGTGAAACTCTTCAGCTAAAAATATAGATTGAAGCTGGTGTTGCTGTCCTTAGAGGAGGTCAGACAATGGCGAACAGCAATGTAGGTAACTCTTAACTGTGCTCTGAAACCATCTAGTAAACCATCCAGTTCTTAAAAAATCTCTTGAAATGTGACATCACTGGCAATGCCACTGATGCCCATCCCTAACTGCCCTTGAGGCACAGAGGACAGAGGTGTAGTGGTAATTTGGTTTGATTTGCTTTATCATTGTCACATGTACCAGGGTAGAGTGAAAAGTTTTGTTTGCATGCAGTACAGGCAGATCATACCATACAAGGTGCATTAGGGTAATAGAAAAGAGCGAAGAATACAATGTTACAACTGCAGGAGGAGATGCACAAAGAACGATATCCACATTGAATTTAAAATTTGAGAGGTCATTTCAGAAGTCTGATTACAGTGGGGATGAGGCTGTTCTTGAATCTATTTGTATGCATTTACAAACTTTTATATCTTCTGCCTGATGGAAGAGGATGGAAGAGTGTATAACTGGGGTGGGAGGCATCTTGGATTATGTTGGTAGCTTTTCCAAGGCAGTGGGATGTATAGACAGAGTCAATGGATGGAAGGCTGGTTTACGTGATGGACCGAGCTGTGTCCATGACTTTGTATTTTCTTATGGTCCTGGGCAGTGCAGTTGCCAAACTATGCTGTGATGCAACCAGATAGAATGCTTTCTATTGTACATCTATAAAAATTGGTTTTTCCCCTTGTGGCCACGCTGAATTTCCTTAGCCTCCTTTCATCAGAGTTTGTTGGGATAGACAATTATTGCACCTCATGGTCCACAACACATCATGGATGCTCAGCTATGAGTGAAGAGATCTGTTCATTATTCATTACACTTAGCAGAACAGCAGTGCCCAAGACAACAGAAGATCCTCTCAATTAGGAGAGGGGGAAATCGATCGCCACCAGGCCTGTGCTACAATCAAAATTATCATTGCTATCACGGTCAAGTACAAGATGAGGAAGAGATCAGATCAATACACATGGCACAGTGGTTCACAGCATCAGGCACTCGTGGTTTGATTCCACCCTCAAGCGACTGTGTGGAGTTTGCAAATTCTCCCTATATCTCCGTTGGTTGTCTCAGAGTGCTCTGGTTTCCTTCCACAGTCCAAAGATGTGGGGGTTAGGTGGATTGGCCATGCTAAATTGCCCATAGTGTACATGTAAATGTACATCTTAGGTGGATTAGCCACAGGAAATGCAGGGTTGCAAAGAAAGGATAAGGGGATGGGTCTGGGTGGAATGCTATTCAGACGGGCAGTGTGGACTCAACGGGCTGAATGGCCTGTTTCTACACTCTAGAGATTCTAGTATTCCGAAGGAAGTATAGATGTTGTTGTGCTTTCTTGACCATTGCATCGAACTGGCTGGACCAGGACAGATTGTTGGTAATTATTACTCCCAGGAATGTGACACTGCCAACTACCTTCAACTCAGCACCATTGATATTTGACAGGGGCATGAAGTCAATGACCAGCTTGTTCATTTTGCTGACGTTGGAGAGATTGTTGTCTTTACAACAAGCTAAGTACTCTCTCTCTTTCCTGCCTTGTTGTTTGAGATCTGCCTTACAATGGTGGCGTTGTCGGGAAACTTGTACACAGGAGTTGGGGCGGAATTTGGCCACACAGTCGAGAGTGTATAAGGAGTATACCAGGGGGCTGAGCATGCAGCCTTGTGGTGCACTGGTTTGTTGTGAAGGAGGTGTTGCCACTCATTCTTACCGATTGTAGTCTATGGGTCAAGAAGTCCACGATCCAGTTACAGAGAGGAGAGCCGAGACCTAGGTCTCAGAGTTTAGAGATGAGTTTGCTTGGAATCATGGTGAAGGCAGAGCTAAACTTCGAGCCTGACTTAGATATCCTTGTTATCCAGATGTTCCAGGGATGAGCGTAGGGCCAGGAAGACGGTGTCTGCTGTGGACTTGTTGCGCTGATTGGCAAATTGCAAAAGGATCAAGGCAATTAGGTAGGCTGGAGTCAATGTGAGCTATGGCTAATCTCTCGAAGCACTTGATAATTATGGGGGGGTCAGAGCCACCAGGCAGTAGTCATCAAAGCACACTGCATGATTTTAATTTGACACCAGGATCGTGTTGAAGCATGTGGAGACTTCAGATCGTAGTAAGGAGAGGTTAAAGATGTCTGTGAATATTCCTGCCAGCTGGTCCACACAAGATCTGAGTGCATGGCTGAGGACTACATCTGGGCCAGTCACTTGCCATGGGTTCCAAGAAGATCAGTCTAACATCTGTGGTGGTGACAGTGGGTACTGGTGCACCAGAGGCTGTTTCACTAACCTTCTGTTCAGAGCAAGCATAGAATACATTGAACAGAAACAAAGTTGCTGGAAAAGCTCAGCAGGTCTGGCAGCATCTGTAAAAGAAAATATAAAAAGTTAATGTTTCGGGTCCGGTGACCCTTCCGCAGAACGGCTGAGCTTTTCCAGCAACTTTGTTTCTGTTCCTCATTCACAGCATCTGCAGTTCTTTCAGTTTTTATTATAGAATACATTGAGCAGGGATGCTCTGTTGCCCACAATTCTGTTCGACTTAGCTTTGTAGCCTGTTATGTCGTGTAAGCCTTGCCACAAACGACGAGTCTCCGTGTGGCTGGTCTGGTCTCAAGCTTAAGACCATAAGACATAGGAGTGGAAGTAAGGCCATTCGGCCCATCGAGTCCACTCCGCCATTTAATCATGGCTGACGGGCATTTCAACTCCACTTACCCGCACTCTCCCCGTAGCCCTCGATTCCTTGCGAGATCAAGAATTTATCAATCTCTGCCTTGGAGACATTCAACGTCCTGGCCTCCACCGCGCTCTGTGGCAATGAATTCCACAGGCGCACCACTCGCTGGCTGAAGAAATGTCTCCTCATTTCCGTTCTAAATCGACCCCCTCTAATTCTAAGGCTGTGCCCACAGGTCCTAGTATCCCCACCTGACGGAAACACCTTCCCAGCGTCCACCTTTAGTTTTGTACCGCCGCTTGGCATCTCTGTGGCCTTAGATAATGTCATTGGATGTGCAATCCAGAAACCCAGCCTAATATTCTAGGGATAGGAAATGGCCTAAAGAGCCAATCAGTTCAAGGGTAATTAGGGCCATGCAACAAATGCTGGCAGTGCCTTGCCAGTCTCATGCACAATCCTCAAAATTTGAAAGAAAAGATGCTCCCAGTTTCAATGTCCACACTTCTGTTAAAAGGCAATAGAAGCCAAGGAACATTGTGAGATTACATAATCATTCTACAGATTATATAATTGAATTAATGTTTTTCTAGTCTTGTATACATTAATAGGCACATTCTTGTAACAATTATTTTTTGCTGCTGAAAACAGTAGCAGAAAATCAAATCCTGATCAAAGTTGCACTTTAAGTCACAAGTTATTCATGGACTTGTGCGGAGAAAGTCATGTTCTTATCACACATCACGCTGCTATAAACATTTAAAAATACAGAATTTGAATCCCATCTAAGTGTTCAGAAATCAGAACATGCAAAATATTCCTAAAAGTTCTTAATTCTGTACCTTAAATCCCAGCAGAGGTGGTCGAGAGCAACTGGTGACAAATTTCAGCAGCTTGCGCTTTTCGTCATTCGTGAAACTCTGTACTACAATCCAGAATATTTTAATGACAGCATGGTCTGCTGAATAACCACCTAAAAAAGGAAGGAAAAGCACAGACAATCTTCAGGGATACTTTTCAAAGTATGATTTATCACACAAGAGTTCAGAAATTAGCAGGAATTTGAATATTGTTTGCAAAAATGCCAAATCAGGATCATTTTCTAGAAGCAGTCAAAATCATCCTGATGGCACTTGGTCATGCTAAGAACATGTGCTGCTTACAAAGCACTATACAATGCAAAACATAATGATGTCTAGTTTCTTCTGCATTTATGCACTGATACAACTGAATTATGTGGTATAATAGATTCACAGTAACTACAACACTCAAACATCTTCGCCTTTTAGGTTTGTCCATCCAGTAAGAGCCAACCACAAAATTACCCATGATCCCCAGCACCCAGATCTGACTATGCACCAATTGTGCAAGTTTGACAGCTATAATTGTTGCAAATGCAAAAACTGACTTTTAATTTCAATTTTTATTTATCCTGTGACCTCTTGTTCAGTCTCATGTTTCTTTCAATCGACACAATTTTACGTAAGTTGCATTAAAGTGGAAAAACCTTACACCCAATACAGGTTTCTAGATAGTTGGGTCATCTGTACATAAATAAATAGTCAAATTAATTGACGCTGAGTTGAAAGAAAAAGAAAAAAATTTGTTCACAGATATGAAAGTCACTAGCTCAGCCAGTACATATTGCCCATCTTTAATTGCCACTGAGATGGTCATGAGCTATCCTCTTGAACTGGTGTATGTGGGGAGACTTGGGGTTGGAGACTGGGAGGAGGTGGAGTACATAGTGCTACTAAAAAGGGAGCTCCGAGATTTTGACCCAGCACCACAGAAGGAACAGTGATATTTCCAAAGCAAGACACAGACATTTGTCAGGGAACTTGCAGGTGCACCGTCCTTCTCGATGATAAAAGATATGGTTTCAAGGTTCTTGTCAAAGGAGCCTTGGTGAATTATTGTAGTGATCTTGTAGACAGTACACACGATTGCATTGGACACTGTATTGAAGGGACTGAATGCTGAAGGTGGTGGAAGGGGTGCCAATCAAGCAGGTTGTTTTTTTCTGGATGGTGTGCAGAGGAAAGTTACTAACTGTAGATGTTTTAGCCTATAGTAGTAGATTTACTTTAAAATCTTGTGGCACTTTATATGGCTAGTTCAGTTCCCTTTCTGGTTTGTGGTGACCCCGCTGCCGCAAAATGGTGCAAGTACCGAATTCATCGACGGAAAAGCAATTGAAAAATCAAGAGGCAATTGTCATATTTCATAGAACCCCCTACAGTGCGGAAGCAAGCCATTTGGCCCATCAAGTCCTCAACAACCCTCCAAAGAGGACCCACCCAGACCCCATCCCCTTATCCTGTCCCTGTAACCCTGCAATCCCCATGACTAATCCACCTAACCTGCACATCCCTGGATACTATGAGCAATTTAGCATGGCCAATCCACCTAACCCGCACATCTTTAGACTGTAGAAGGTAACTGGAGCAACCAGAGGAAACCCACCCAGACACTGGGGTGGGGTGGGGTGGGGGATGCTGGTGGTGCTTGATTCAAGGACAGCCATTCATCAAACCTGTGGAATTCAGCTCTGGTCCATGTTTGGACCAAGGCTGTAATGGGATCAACAGTGCAGAGGTATGGGTAGAACTCAAACTCAATCAGTGAGCAGTTTTTGCTGAGCAAAAGCTGATGATTGAGAGTAGACTGGAGATGGAAATAGGTTGGGTTGGATTTGTCCTGCTTTTTATGCATAGGACATACTTGAGCAATTTTCACATCAATATGCGTTTAATGTGAAGAAATGCTCCCAAAGGGTATGAATGACTATAGTAACAAAAACGTAAATACTTTTTAACCAGTGATTGACTGATTAAATCTAATCCAATTATATCACGGCAGTGAGTACAAATAATCTACTCAAGAGATTCAAATGAAATCACAGGAGTGCATCTAAATTGCAACAGAAATCAGCTGAAGCAATTAAAATTAGGCCGCATTGCAAAAATTTAAGTGTTTTAGTAAAGTACCTTACAAAGATGCCTATCCACCCAAAAAAACTAAAAACCCGAAGGCTGCACAAGCCACAAACCAGGACAGCTAGATGAATTTAAATTGCTTGCTAAACTACAAAAAGTGGAAGTATCATGGAAACTTGCCCCACATCTCCACATGAAGTTGCCATGGGGAAAACAGATGCTGAATATAAGGAGCACACAGGATTGATCTTTAGGAGACTCAAGAGTAATGGTGGCTGGGGAGAAACAGACGGTATTTTTGGAAAAGATCCTGTGGGTGGCAACAGTAATACATAACTTTTAGTGTCGAAATACATCTTTGCACACTTCACAGATATATAACAAGCGGAGCTTTAACATATTCTGTTCTTCAACTATATTGAATTAAACAGTAGCTTTCATTCAGGGAAATCATTTCGCAGGTTATTTGGATTCTTAAATTAATGCTAAAACATCAGTATTTTAGCAAACTGACAGGCACAAAGAATCATGTCAAACCAAACAGCACTTGCTGGTTGGTGCTATGGGAAATGCAGGATTACAGGGATAGGGTCGGTCGGGTGGGGAAGGTGGTGGTGGTGGAGTCGTCTGGGTAGGATGCTCTTTGGAAGGTCTGTATGGACTCACTGGGCCGAATGGCCTTCTTCCACACTATAGGAATTCTATGATGCGATAATAACAACAAACTTAGTTCAGTAAAAAGGCAAGTATATAATGATAAGGACTATAATGTTATGCGTGGTGGAAAACTGACAAAGCATTGTATGCGTCATGATTGCACTTTGTTGAATACAAATTATAAACCCTGAATATTGCTATGACACATCAAAACCTTATTTAATTTTTAATTTGGCATAGACAATTCCAAAGTTAATTTATGGAGTCCTGCAAATTAGGAGGAGGACACGTGTGTTACGATCAAATGCTAAAGGTCATGTGAATTTAGGGAGATCTGAAGCATGTTTTATTATAAGTATGATTCATGCAGATGGTAAACATGTTTTAATATTAATTACAATTTTTCTTATCACCTGGGATTGAAATTTTAGACACGAGATGATTAGTAACATTTATTACCAAGAAATGGAACATCTCTGTCTCAACAAAAAGAAAAAAGTGCAGCTAGGTATTAGAATTTTACAACAACATGCCATTGAACTTTGGAGTAAAATGCTTTCTCTGGAAAATTTCTGATTTCATAATTAAAAACAAAGGCATGTTACATAGGAGCTTCAATCTTGTTTCCTGAATGATGCAACAGCTTACTTTGGCTGCCCCCACACATTTTTTTTTAATGCATCATGACTACACACAAGGGTAGCAGTTCTTTGCAGATTAATGATAACAAAGCACTCTTGTAAACAAGACAGATTCAATCTACAGCTGACCAATGAATAAACCTCCTCAGACTTGCCATAAAAAAGGATTTCAAAATGGTTGGCACAGTTATTTTAACCCTGACATTTAATCCATGGATATAAATCACTTGAAGGTTTCTTATTCTTCAACAATGACGTGAACAAACATGAAGGCAATAGTAAAACTAAAACAAATTTCTTTTAAATCTACAATCAAATTAGACCTCAGCACAACATAATAAAATGTTCTTCATCACAAATTACGATAATTAACTGCCAACTGATTTTAAACTGTGTTTTAAATTACAAATTAAATAGCAAGACCTAGTTGTTGATTATACTACCAAATTTAAGCACAAAGGCTATTGCTTTGTTACAACTAAAAACAGCAGTGTTGGCTATTAGGCCAGAGAAATCTATTGGCAAAGCTTGTGTGTCAAGAAGGTTCAGCTACATCCCAAATAATAGTGGGCCACAAACTAATCAGTCACACCAGAAGCATTTAATCTGTTGACAAATATCTTTAATTTTATCCTATTTCAGAAACCTCATCTAAAGCTTTAAGTTTGTAAAGCATTTCTCCTCTTAATCCTCTTTTCCCTCCCCCACTATCAACATTCCAGGGAATACTATTGACTAGAAACTCAACAGGATTCATCATGTAAACACAGTGGCTACAACAGCAGATCAGAGGCTAGAAATACTCCAGCAAATAACTTATCTCCTGATTCCTCCAAGGCCTATCCAGCATCAACAAGGCGCAAGTCAGGAGCGTGATGCAATTCTCCACTTGCCTGGATGAGTGTAGCTCCAACACCACTCGAAGCTTGACACCATCCAGGACAAAGCTGCCTGCTTGACTGGCACTTTATCCACTCCATTCACCACCGATGCTAAGCAGTACACACTGCTGATATCTGCAAGATGCACTGCAGAAATTCACCAAAAATCCTTAGTCAGCACCTTCCAAATGCAGCACCACTTCCAGCTAGGTGGTCAAGGGCAGCAGATACATGGGAACTCTCGCACATGCAAGTTCCCCTCCAAGCCACTCACCATCCTGACGTGGAAATATATCACCATTCCATCACCGACCTGGGTCAAAAATTCCAGAATTCCCTCCCGAATAGAGGGTCTACCTACAGACCGTGGACCGCAGCAGTTCAAGAAGGCAGCTCACCACCTTCTCAACCTCAAGTACGGGAAAAAAAGCAATAAATGTTGGCCAGCCAGCAACATCCACATCCCACTGAATAAAAAATATCCCTATGTAAAAGAACCATGAAAAATCATTACTACAAGATTCTAATGCCTTGTATTTATATGACATGTTTGATGTAGAACAACATCCTCAGGTGATCGCAAAATCATAAATTGGGGCAAAGTGGATGCTAAGCCAAAGAACCTAGGCAGGGTGAATAAAATCACGGTCATTTGAAATACTGTAGGAGGCACTGGAAGCACACTTAGTGAGTCACAGTATTTGTAAAGGAAAAGATGTTTCGGTGGGGGAAGTACAAACAATTAGTTTTCATTCTTCCTGGAACATTTCATCACCACAGATTTAAATGCTCAGTGCATAAATAACTATGTGCTACACCCGTTAGCACATTAACATTAATAACATGGGAGCAAAAAAATTGAACCGGACTGGCCATATAAGTTCTGTGGCTACAAAACCAGGTGAGGAACTAAGAACTTTGCAGTGGGAAATTCACTGACTCCTCAAAATCTGCTCGCCATTGACAAGGCACAAGTCGGGATGTGACAAATACTTTCTATTGCCTGAACGAATGTGGCTTCAAAAGAGGTTTGGATCAATCAAGATAAAGCAGCCCACTTGAATGGTATCCCATACATTGCCTTAACATAAAAATAATGAAGACAGGAGCAGGAATAGGCCATTTGATGCCTCAAGCCTTTTCTTTAATTTACTTGTGCGACGTAGGTACAGCTGGCTGGGCCAGCCTTTATTGCCCTTCTCTAATTGCCTTTGGGAAGGTGGTCGTCAGCTGCTTTTTTGAACCACTGCAGTCCACATGCTCTAACTTTACCCAAAATGCCATTAGGGAGGGAACTCCAGGATTTTTGCTATCTAAGGATCTTTGCTGAATTTCTGAAGTACATCTTGTAAATAGCTGAGTGGATGCTTGTGGATGTGGCGCCAATCAAGCGGCTGCTTTGTCCTGGATGGTGTCAACTTCCTCGAGTGTTGTTGGAGCTGCTCTCATCCAGGCAAGTGGGGAGTATTCCATCACATCTGACTTGTGCATTGTAGATGGTGGACAGGCTTTGGGGAGCCAGGAGGTGAGTCACTCGCCATGATATTCCTAACCTCTGACCTGCTCTTGTAGCCACTGCAGCTTAGTCGAGTTGAGCTTCTGGTCAATGATATTCCCAATGACCTTGATTGTTGGGGATTCAGTGCTGGCAACATACTAGAATCAAATTACTCCCTTGAAATTCATTCTCATTGGAGATAGTCATTGCCTGGCATTTGCAATGGCATAAATGTTACTTGCCCTTTGCCAGCCCAACCCTGGATATTGTCCAAATTTTCTTGCATTTGGATGTGAACTGCTACAGCATCTGCGATGATGCAAACAGAGTCAGAAATATCCAACACAGAAACAGACTCTTCGGTCCAACTCATCCATGCTGACCAGACACTATATAAACCTACTTCCACTTGCCAGCTTTTGGCCCCACATCCCTCTAAATCCTTCCTGTACATAAACCCACACAGATGCCTTTTAAATGTAATTGTACCAGCATCCACTACTTCTGCACCACCCTCTGCGTGAAACGTTGCCCCTTAGGTTCCTTTTATATCTTTCCCCTCTCATCTTAAACCTATGCCCTCTAGTTTTGCATCACCTGGTTGATTTATTGTAACACGTACCAAAGTACAGTGAAAAGCTTTGTTTACAAAGGCAAATCATAGTAAGTAAGCATGAACAGATCAAACAATTTAGGCAGAGGCATACAGGTTACACTGCACAGGATATGTGATAGGCGAGATCAACATTAGCTAGATCAGTTTTTTTTTTTTTGAGGCTAGACAGTCCATTATCAGCCAGGAAGAAGCTGTTCCTGAACCAGCTGGTGTGTGTTCAGACTTCTGTATTCTTCTGCCTGATGGAAGAGGATGGAGGAGATCATTACCAGTGTGTGATGGGTCTTTGATGATGTTGGCAGCCTTTCCACAGCAGCGAGTTGCGTAAATAGCCCTCACCCCAATCCCAGGCCCCAAGAAGACTTCCCACATCAGGCAGATGTTCACCTGCACATCTGCCAATGTGGTATACTGCATCCGCTGTACCCGTTGTGGCTTCCTCTACATCAGGGAAACCAAGCGGAGGCTTGGGGACCGCTTTGCAGAACACCTGCGCTCGGTTCGCAACAAACAACTGCACCTCCCAGTCGCGAACCATTTCAACTCCCCCTCCCATTCCTCAGACGACACGTCCATCCTGGGCCTCCTGCAATGCCACAGTGATGCCACCCGAAGGCTGCAGGAACAGAAAATCATTCAGCCTGGGAACCCTGCAGCCCAATGGTATCAATGCAGATTTCACAAGCTTCAAAATCTCCCCTCCCCCAGCCGCATCCCAAAACCAGCCCAGCTCATCTCCACCTCCCTAACCTGTTTTTCCTCTCACCTATCCCCTCCTCCCACCTCAAGCCCCACCCCCATCTCCTATCTACTAACATCATCCCGCCCCCTTGACCTGTCCGTCCTCCCTGGACTGACCTATCTCCTCCCTACCCCCCCACCTACACTCACCTTTACTGGCTCCATCCCCGCCTCTTCGACTTGTCTGCCTCCTCTCCACCTATCCTCTCCTCTATCCGCCTCCCCCTCTCTCCCTATTTATTTCAGAACCCTCTTCCCCTCCCGCATTTCTGATGAAGCGTCTAGGCCCGAAACATCAAGCTTTCCTGCTCCTATGATGCTGCTTGGCCTGCTGTGTTCATCCAGCCCCACGCCTTGTTATCTGGGATTCTCCAGCATCTGCAGTACCTTTTATCTCCATGGATAGAAGGCTGGCTTCTGTGATAGTTTAGGCTGTACAAACCACCCTCTGTAGTTTTTTACGGTCCTGGGCACAGCAGTCAGGGGTGTAATGGAATAGTCCCTACTTGCCTGGATGAGTACTGCCCCAACGACACAAGCAGCTTGACACCATCCAGGACAAAGCAACCCACTTGATGGGCACTACATCTACAAGCATTCACTCCCTCCACCACTGATGCTTAGTAGCAGCAGTGTGTACTATCTACAAGATGCACTGCAGAAATTCACCAAAGATTGTCAGACAGCACCTTCCAAACCCATGACTACTTCCATCTAGAAGGACAAGGGCAGCAGATATATGAGAATACCACCACCTCCAAGTCATTCACCATCCTGACTTGGAAATATATCGTCGTTCCTTCACTGTCACTGGGTCAAAATCCTGGAATTCCCTCCCTCCTAGCATTGTGGGTCAACCCACAGCAGGAGGACTGCAGTGGTTCAAAAAGGCAGCTCACCACCACCTTCTCAAAGCAACCAAGAATGGGCAAGAAATGCTGGCCAGCCAGCGACGCCCACATCCCACAAAAGGAATAAAAAAAAAGCTGCCATACCAGCCTATTATGCACCCAGACAACATGCTTTCAATATTGCAACTGCAGAAGGTGATGAGGGACCATTTGAACATGCCAAATTTCCCAAGCCACCTCAGGAAGAAGAGGCGTTGCTGTGCCTTCTTGACTGTCGCATCTACATGGGAAGTCCAGGACAGGTTGCTGATTATCGTCACTCAGAGGAACTTGACTCTCTGCACCCTCTCAACCTTAGTTTCATTGATGTAGATGGGGGCATGTTCTCCTTTCTTTCTGAAGTCAATGATCAATTCTTAAATTTTGCTGATGTTGAGAAAGAGATTGTTATCATTGCATCATGTCACCAAGCCCTCTATTTCCCTTCTGAATTTTGACTCATTATTTGATATCTGTCCTACTACGATGGTGTCAGCGAACTTGTAGCTCTTGTTCATTTGAAATTTGGCAACAGTCGTGGGTGTACAGGTAGTACAGTAGGGGGCTGAGGACACATTCTTGGGGGACTCCAGTGTTGAGGGTTATCATAGTGGAGGTGTAGTTACCTGTTTTCATTGATTGCGGTCTGTGGGTCAGAAAGCTAAGGATGCATTTGCAGAGGCAGAGCGGAGACCAAGGTCATGCAGTTGTGAGATCAGTTTGCATGGGATAATGGCAAAGGCATCTCCCACCCCAGGGACTACACCCTGCCTACTTATCCTGTCCACGCCCCTCAATTTTATAAACCTCTACAAGGTCACCCCTCAGCCTCCGACACTCCTGGGAAAATAGCCCCAGCCTATTCAGCCTCTCCCTATAGCTCAACCCCTCCAACCCTAGCAACATCCTCGTAAATCTTTTTTGAATCCTTATGGTGCTAAGCATTGTGCAATCATTCTGACCTTATGATGGAGGAAAGGTCACTGATGAAGCAGCTAAAGATCGTTGGGCCTAGGACACAACCCTGAAGAACTTGTGGCAGAGATGTCCTGGAACTGAGATGACTGACCCACTACAACCATAACTATCTTCCTATGAACCAGGTATGACTCCAACCAGTGGAGTTTGCCCCAATACCCATTGATTTCAGTTTTGCTAGGGGTCCTTGATGCCACACTTGGTTGAATGCAGCCTTGCCATCAAGGGCCGTCACTCTCACCTCACCTTTGGAATTCAGCTTTTGTCCATGTTTAAACCAAGGCTGTAGTGAGGTCAGCAGCTGAGTGTCCCTGGCAGAATCCAAATTGGGCATCACTGAGCAGGTTATTGCTGAACAGGTGCTGCTTGGAAACACAGTTGATGATGCCTTCCATCATTTTAGTGATAACCGAGGATAGACAGATGGAGTAGTAATTGACCAGGTTGGATTCAAATTGGAACTGCACTGGAAGAGCTTGGCTAGGGGAGCAACAAGTTCTGGAGCACAAGTCTTCCATTACTACTCCCAGAATGTAATCAGGGCCTTCGCTGCATCCAGAAGTCACACAACACCGGGTTATAGTCCAACAGATTTATTTGAAATCGCAAGCTTTCATAGTGCTGCTCTTTCATCAGGGGAAGTGGAGGGAAGCACACAGGCACAGAAATTATAAGCAGAGAGTAGTGGCAAGATAATTCCAGATATTTAAGAGTGTTAAAAGTTAGGTACAAATAGTAATGGGTGGAGTGTCAACAGGCTGAATATCAAGTTTTTGCAGGTGACCAAAAGTGTCAGACGGTGTGTGTGAAGTGTCAACAGCTGAAACGTAAATGAAGGGGTGACCTATGATCCGGATAGTTAAGGCTGAGAGATAACTACAGAAAGTATCAAAAATAGGATGGTGCTAGAGACAAACAAGTAATCCAAAACTGTACAAACTAATTAAGGTAAAAGAGATAATTACAAGTTATCAAGGTAATGGTGTCAAAACAGAACAGTAGGGAAGATTTTATAAACACAAAACAGTATGGTGGGGTTACACATAGCACGACATAAACCCAAGATCACTGTTGAGGCTGTCCGCTAGGATCTAGAACTTGGCTATCCTGCTTTTGTTGTGTATTTCAAAGGCTGTCTTGGAAAACAATTATCCAAAGTCTTTAGTTGCTAGATCTGTTTTAAGTCTATCCCATTTAGCATGGTTATAGTGCCATACAACATGGAGGGTATTCTAAATATGACAGCAGAACTTCATTTCCACAACCACTGCGCTCTGGTCACTCTTCCCGATAATGTCATGCTCAGATGCATCTGCAGCTGGCAGATTGGCATGGGTAAGGTCAAGTACGCTTTTCCCTCTTGTCGGATGTTTACTGCCTGCCACAGACCCAGTCCATCACCTACGTCCTTTAGGACCTGACCAGATCGCAGTGCTGCCAAGTCAATCAATGGTGGACACTAAAGTACCCATCCAGAGTACATCTTGCACCATTGTCACCCTCCGTGTTCCACCAAGTGTTGGTCAAATGGATGAATACTGATTCATCAGCGAAGGGAGGATACTATGTGATAATTAGTAGGCGGTTGCCATGAGAGTTCATGCTGTCTGAAGTCAATGGGGAGGACCCCCAGGCAACTTCCTTCTAATTGTATACCACTGTGCTGCCACCTCTGCTGGATCTGTCATGCGGGTGGGACAGATGATATATCCAAAGATGGTGATGGTAGTATCTTGGACATTGTCTGTCAGGTATGATTCAATGCGTATGACTGTCAGGCTGTGGCTTGACAAGTAGGTGGAACAGATCTCCCACTTTTGGCACCAGCCCACAGAGGTTAGTAAAGAGGTATTAGCAGGGTCAACAGGGCTGTTTCTGCCATTGTCTTTTCTGGTGCCTAGGTTAATGCTGGGTGATCCATCTGGTTTCATTCCTTTGTTGAGACTTCGTAGCAGTTGATATAACCGAGTGGCTTGCAAGGCCATTTCAGAGGGCAGTTGAGAGTCAAAAACAATGCCCTGTGTCCAGAGTCACATGTAGATCAGACCAGTTGAGGTTGACAGATTTCTTTCCCTAAAGGAAAGTAGTGAGCCAGATGGGCATTTCTGACAATCAAAAATGGTTTCATGATCATCAGTAAAGTCTTAATTCCAGGTTTTTTAAAATTTAATTCCACCATCTGTTATGACAGGATTGGAACCCGGGGTCCACAAAACATTAGCTGAGATTCTGGATTAATAGTCTAGCAATAATACCACTAGGCCATCACTCTCACCAGCTCTGCCATTCAGTATGATCACGGCTCATCGAGCGCGCAATACCCTAATCCTGTCCTCCCACGACTCCATATCATTCGATTCCTTTAGCCACATTAGCTATGTCTATCTCCTCCTTGAAAAAAATATAATGTTTAACCCTTAACCACTTTGTGGTACTGAATTCCACAGGTTCAATCTCTCATTTGGCAGTCTGCCATCACAGAAATCAATTTGGTAAACCTTCACTGTACTTCCTCTGCAGGGAGAACATTTTTCCTCAGAGAAGGAGACAAAATTGCACACAGTATTCAAGGTGTGGACTCACCAATGCCTTGTATAATTGCAGTAAGACATCTTGTTTTCCCCCTATACTCAAATCCTCTAGCTATGAAGGCCAACACAGTTTGCCTTCTTGAGTCACTGTGCCTTTTCAGCATCTGGTGCACAAGGACACCCAGGTCTTGGTGAACATTCCCCTCTCAGTCTACAGCCATTCAAATAATAATCTGCCTTCCCATTTTCTACTACCAAAAAGTGGGAAACTTCATGTTTATACACACTATGTTGCATCTGCCGTGCATTTTCCCACTTGCTCAACCTGTCCAAAGCACAGTATATCATCCATGCTCTTCACAGCTCACCGATCCACCCAGCTTTGTCTTATTTGTAAGTTGAGATATCAATTTCGATGAGAGAACTAAAAGTAATAACATACATCACGAATAGCTGGGGTCCTAGTACCAATTTCCTGTGGTATCCCACTTGTTTACTGTCTGCTAACCAATTTTCTATCCATCTCAATACATTACCCTCATCTCATGCACTTTAATTTTGCACATTAATTTCTAATGTGGGAGACTAATGTGTTTGTCAAAAGCCTTCTGAAAATCCAAGTAAACCTGATCTACCGGCTCCCCTGATTAACTCTACTGGTTACGTCCTTGAAGCATTCCAGCTAATTTGGCAAATTTGATTTCCTTTTTGTAAATCTATGTTATCTCTGATTCTACTGCTGTGTTCTAAGAATTGATAATAAACGCTAGCATTTTTCCCATGACCAACGTCAATCTCAATGGTCTATAATTCTGTTTTCTCTCTACATCCCTTTTTAAATTAGTGCATTAACATCCCTCCAATCTAAAACCGGCACACAGCAGCAGATCATTCCATTTCCAAGGTACTGCAGTAACTCATCAAGACACTTCAGCAGAACCTTCTAAACCTGTATCCTCTGCCACCTGGAAGGATAAGGGAAACAGATACATGGGAACATTACCTGCAATTCTGCTTCAAGCCATATACCATCCAACAATGAAGTGTATCTCTGTTTCTTCACTGTTGCTGGGTCTAAACCCTGGAACTCCCTTCCTTACAGCACTCTGGCTGTACCTACATCAAGTAGATGGAAGGCAGCTCACCACTACCTTCTCAAATGTACTTAAGGTTGCACAATAAATGCTGGCACAACAAAGATGCTGACATCCCATAACAGATGAAATTAAACAAATACATTACCTCTAGGCACAACACTTGTAACCCTTCATAAAGCTAGTATGTAACTTTTGTGCTTGACTGGTTCACTAGCAATGACGACTTGTGGTGAAATCAAAAAAAAACCCATGCCCTCAGATAAAAATATTTATACCTGAATAGTTTGTGAAGTTTTTCAGATCCTCCAGATCTATTGGTATTTGTGCTCCAGATATTAAAACCTGACAACAGGATAAAAATAGAGATTAAGAAAACACTCAAAAATTTGAAAATTTAAACAGCTTTGGAATTGACAATAAGCTCTTCATTTTCTTGCTATTTTTTCCAGAAGAAATTCTTTAACTCATCATATCTTAAAAACACTTCAGTATGTGTATGAAATGCCATAACCTACACAGCTAGACTATGGAGCTGTAGGTGGGATTAGACAGGGGAGCTCATTTTTAACCAGCATTGACACTATGGCCAAATGACATCTTTCTGCACAGTAGATCTTCAGGGAAGCAGACTTCATATAGGATAGAAAAAGGCCCTTAAGCCCATCAAGTCTGTTGTGGTCAAAAACAAGTATTATAATCTCACTTTCCAGCACTTGGTCCACAGCCTTGTATCCCAAGTGGATATCTGAATACTTGTTAACATGTGGGTTTTTGCCTCAACCACCCTTACAAGCAGTGAGTTCCAGAACCCTATGACCCTATGGGTGAAAGGAAACTTTTCCTCACATACCCTCTAAAACTGTGCCCTTTTGCCTAAATCTATGTCCCCTAGTCATTGATCCCTCCATCAAGGGGAAAGAGTTCCTTCCTCTTTGCCTTATGTCCCTTATAATTTTATACATCACAATGCTCAGTCAGTTCCACAAAAAAATAACCTCAGTGTATCCACTCTGTCTTCAAAATTGAAACTCTTCAACCCAGACAAAATTCTAGTAGATGTCCTCTGTACCCTCTCTAGTATCCTATTGCATGGATTCCAGAACAAAGCAAAATATAGTAACGTAGAAAATAGCTGGAGCAAGCCATTTAGCTCCTCAAGCCTAGTGCACCATTCAACTACAAATAACTGATCTTCTATCTCAATGTCATTTTCTAATGCATTGTTCCTATATCGCTTGATATTTTTAATATCTACGAATCTATTGATCAAAGTCTTGAACATAAATCAATGGACTGGGCCTCTACAGCCCTCCGGGGTACAGAATTCCAAACCTGCTACCCACTGACCACAAAAAGTCCCTCATCTCATGAATGGCCAATCCTTTATTCTGCCCCCTTTGGCTTTTCGAATTCCAGCCAGGCAGACATCGATTCATCACTTTATTCCCACTTGGTTTTCTGTTAACCAAATCGCAGTCTACTCCAGGACATTACCCCCAGGCCATGTGTTCTTGCTTTGTTTACTAACCTGCTGTGTCCGACATCATCAGAGGCTTTCTTAATATCCAAACAGGCCTCAATCACTCATTTATTCCCCTAGTTGCATCCTTAGAAAACTCCCAACAAGTTTGACAAATATGATTTCCCTTTCATAAGTCCACACTGGCCTAACAATTTTCCACATGTCCATTGAGCACATCCTTTATAACAGTCTAACATTTTCCCTACTACTAACGTCAGACTCATTGGTCTGCAGTTTCCCATTTTCTCCTTTCTTAAACAGTGGACTTGTATTTTCTACCTCCTGATGTACAGGAACCATTTCAGAATCTACAGATTTCTGGAAGATGATCAACAATTTCCCTTTCATCTCTACACCCCACCTCTTTCAATTCCCTGGAATACAGATTATCAGGTCCGGGGAACTTACCAACTTTTGGTTATAGCCATGGCTCTTCTTCTGCCGTTTTCTCAGTTATAATGTAGTAACAAGATTTTAAGCATTTTTCTAACTTTCCAACATTTAAAGAACCTCACCCCTCCCCTAGAGCAGTGTATTAACTTACACATTAACAACCAGTCCACTAGAGTAGTTACTTATCATGTATGATTTTGTGATGCCACTAATTATCTTTTACTTCTTGAAACTCAGCACTCCCTGACCACTCACTGCCTTGCTCCCAATTCTAAATTTAATTCACCAATTAAATACGCTGCTTTTTTGTTATTATTCTCTATTTCTGTAATACCAATTTTTACAGTAAGCAAGCTGTGAAAGAGTAAATTACAGTGTTCTGGAATATTATTGCAATTTTTAATGGTTATAAGGCACCTGAATTTATTCTGTCCTCGAAAAAATAATCCTTAACCACAAATAAACTTTGCAACTGCAGCCTAGAAGAACAAGGTAAAAATGTGCAAGTCTTGACTTATATAACCATATGAGAGTAAATGTACTCCAGAGAATTAAGAGGCTTACACTCTTGCAATGGGTTAGCCTCTGGATCTCTACATATTACATAGACTTTCTAAAAAAAAATTTAAAAGGTCGCAGAGATAGTAGGAACTGCCGATGCTGGAGAATCTGAGATAAAACGTTGTGGAGCTGGATGAACACAGCAGGCC
>JAHRHZ010000034.1:14823810-14907709 GCA_024137785.1 Ginglymostoma cirratum | reverse complement strand
GGCCTGCTGTGTTCATCCAGCTCCACAACGTTTTATTTAAAAGGTCACCTTCAGTTTCCAATGTGGCTCTGTCAATAAGCATAATATTTCATTTGCAAATGAGTATTACATCTTAAAATCTAAGTTTGAACTTTTCTTCTACAAATTCTAGATCAGTTCATACAGTTCAGCTATCCCAGAGACCCAGAACAATTCTGTACCCTACCACCAATACGCAACTGGAGTGTACTATTTTCAAGGGTTATGGAAGCAGATTAATTTGTAACTTTAACAGGCAATTGAATAAACAAAAGAAAAACTTTGTGGGGCTATAGGACAAGGACAACTAAAAAGTACTATTTGATAGCTCTTTCAAACAGCCGGTACAAGCACCATGGGCTGAAGCATCTCCTTCTATGCTGTCTCACTTTATGGAAATAACAATTGATCACGGAACTTCTATCTGTACGCTCAATGACACTCTATATGTTACTGTTGGTCATTGAACTAAAAATATTTAAACACTTAAAACAATCTTACGTCAAAGTACAAGTACCATAATTAGCATATTAAAATATCGCAAAAGAAATGCAGCGTTATTCCAAAACATTAGAGTCAGAGATCTACAGCACAAAAAGGCCCTTCAGCCTTTCATGTCTGCGCCAGTCAAAAACAATCATTTAACTATTTTAAACCCGTTTCCCAGCAAAACAGGGTCACAAACCCTGGACCCTCTGATTAAAAGTCTGATGCTGTACCAACTGCCATATTGACCAAGCTACATTCAAAGCATCAGAGAAAGAAACAGCACTGGAGACTATTTAATCTACTGTTCCAGTGGCAGGTTTTTGGTTGAGCTGTTCAATTAATCCTAGCACCCTGCTCACTCCCTCCCTCGACTCGACGCCGCCACTGCCCCACCCCCCATAACTGGTAGAGCTATTTTATTAAATACCCTATCGATGTTGAAAAACATTGACTGGAACAGAAAAACAAAAAGAACAAAAAATCCCTCTTTACAAGTTAAATCTGTGGAAAGTTGTTGAATACAACTCAGAGACTATGAATTCTAAGTTTCAGTATTTCAGTAGTTGTCAAGTGTGGCTAAAGTAATGTCACCATTGAATTATTTCCACAAATGACAGATTTCCACCTATGTACTGATGAATTTTAAAAGTCAAAGACGTCTTTATATAGCATTATTTATGACCAAATGTTTCCAAGTGTTTCACAACCAATTCATTCTTTTTGAAAATATGCAATGCAGCAATCAATTTACACAAAGCAATAAAGAATATGGTTAATACCCAAATAATCTGCATTTAATGTTGTTGCAAAATGAAAAGTGACCGGGATACCAAGGACAACTGCCCTGGCTGTCTTTCAAGAGTACCATGGCATTTTTTTGTGTCTATTTCAGAAGGTAGGCCAGACAGCAACTTAACATCTCTACCAAAAGAATGCCACGACTTTTATGCTCAAGTCCTGGAGTGGCTACAAAATTGCATCATTTGAGCCACAGAGGACATTGAGAAAGTTAGGAAATTGGATCACAAAGAACAGTTATCAGGCTAAATTGTTAATATTTGCTAATATGTGCTTTCCTTTAAAAAAAAAAGTTAAATTTACTAAGTTTCTTCCATCATGCAGTGGTAAAAATAGGTTTCTGGTGATGTGGGTAAAAAAGGAAGACAAAGTTACATAGCTACAAAAAGCTCAAATGGTTTACCTGAAGCTCTTGTTGGTCAAACATCCTCAGCCATTCTAGGTTCACAACATTAGCAACCCCCTGTCGGAATGCAAGACAGTGTGGTCGGATCTGTTTGTTGAGCCTGTAGTCCGCAACAAGATGGATGTAAGCTATTCTGTTAGCACTGGTTACGGGAATATCCTTTCCACCCAGCTTCAGTTCAACCACCTAACGTATAAAAGATTTTTCATTAGAACTCTGCATTAATATATTAATTGATTCAACAAACATGTTAGTTGCAGAAACTAACATTAAAGTTAGGTTATATTTTAAGTTGATCACTTTCTCAATCTTTTCTACTTTCCTGAAGGAAATGCTGCAGTCAGGTTTCCACTCTGCTACAAAATTGAAACAGCTCTTAGTAAAGTCACAGATGACATCTTATGTGCATCTAAAATGGTAAACTTACCCATCTGGTCCTTCTCAACCCACATGCAGCCTTCAGTCTGACCTCAGCAGCGTTCGCTGACACCTCTTCGCTGTCGTTCAGCTAGTTCTGGTTGGATTCTTCAATTTACATTCTTGTCAATCTAGTAAAGGCTGGAGAATCAACTGTAGTGGCCTCTCTACCCGCTGCCACTCCTATTAACTCTGGTGTTTGCCCCCAAAGATCTATCACATGCAGCCAATTATCTCTCAATTTCATTCTTGTTCGTTGGGGAGATGTGGGCTTCACTGGCTGGGTCTGCCTTTATTGCTCATTCCTAATTGACCTGCAGAAAGTGGTGATGAACTGCTTTCTTGAACTGCTACAGGCCATTTGGTCTAAGAATACCTACAATGCCAGCAACAATGAAGGAATGGTGGGTTGAAAGAGAACTTGTCGGCAGTGTTCCCATGAATCTGCTTTCCATGTCCTTTCAGATGGTAGTGATCGTGGGTTTGGAAGGTGCTGTCAAAGCAGCTGTAGTGCATTTGTGCAATGCATCTTGCAGATGATTTACGCTATTGCTATTGAGCATCAGTGGAGGACGGAGTGAATGTTTGTGGGTGTGGTGCCAGACAAGCAGGCTGCTTTGTCCTGGATGGTGTCAAGCTCCTTGAGTGTTGTTGGAGCTGCATCCAGACAAGTGGGGAGTATTCCTTTGCACTTCTGACTTGTAGACAATGGACAGACTCTGGGGAGACAGGTGGTGAGATACTCGCTGCAGGATTCCTAACCTCTGACCTGCTGCTGAAGCCAGGGAACTTAATGGCTATAATAAAAGCAAAATATGTGGATGCTGGAAATCTCTGACATATGAAGAAAAACACTTGAAAAATTCAGCAGGTCTGTAAATGTCAATGGAGAGAGAATCAGTTAACAGCAAGTCCGATAATGACTACTTCTATTCTGAAAATTAAGAGCTGACTCAAAATTTTAACATGGTTTCTCTCTCTGCAGATACTTGCAGACCTCCTGAATTTCTCCAGCATTTTCTATCATCATCTGTGTGGCTGGTCCATTTGGGTTTCCAGTCAAACATAACACCAGGATATTGATTATTGATGATTCAGCAATGGTAATGCATTTGGGCATCAAGCAGCAATGGTTAGATTCTCATTTGTTGGAGATGATCATGGCCCGGCACTTGGGTGGTATTAATGATAGCTGTCACAGACATGAATAGCTCCAGTTCTCAGTGCCATCACCTGAAATCGCTACTCATTTCAACATCTGCTCTAATATCACTCAATTCTCTCAAACCTGCCAACTTTTCAATCTGTGATTTAACCTTCCCAGCTATACAGAAATAAGATTAGGAATCAAAGGGGAGGAAAAAAAATACTAAAAAAGGCAACAAAAAAGCTCTCAGCTTCAATTAACACACTATTTGGGACAAACTGCACTATTACAGATAGTCTTATAGCCCTTATACAGACATGGTTACAAAGAGATTAAAGCTGGGAACTAAGTACTCATGGGTATGTGACTTTTCAGGAAGGAAAGGATGTTGGTGTTATACTGTTGGTACAGGATAGAATAAGTACAACAGCAAGAAATGATCTTGGATTGGAAGATGTAGAATCCATATAGGTGGAGGTAAGAAATAAAACGGGGATGATGATAAAATTAACTGCCAGAGGAAGAGGTAGATGCAGCTACACGGTAGACGCAACATTTAAACATTTGGACAAGTACTTGAATGGCAAAGGTTTAGAGGAATATGAGCCAAACACAGGAAAATGGGGGTAGGTTACTTTGGGAAACCTGGCCAGCAGGACAAGTTGAATTGAAAGGTCTGATTCCATGCAATGACTCTGTGCCTATTGGAGAAGGAACAACATTTGGCCTTTTGTTGGAAAATAAGGCAGGGCAAGTGACTGTGGTGTCAGTGGGGGAACACTTTGGGGCAAGCGATTATAATTCTATTAGTTTTAACTTTTTGAACAAATCATAGCTATTTTAAAGTTCTAAATTTGAGTAAAGCCAATTTTGACAGCATTAGACAGGAACTTTCAAAGGAGCATGTAGGATCCAGGGGAGCCAACTAGATACAAAATTGGCTTGAAGGTAGGAGGCAGAGGGTGGCGGTAGAGGGTTGCTTTTGGGACTGGAGGCCTGTGACCAACAGTGTACCACAAGGATCAGTGCTGGTGCACTGCTTTTCATCATTTACCTATAACCCCATCTGCAGTGAAGAATTCCAGAGTCAATACCACCAAAGAAACAATTCTTCATCTCGGTCTTAAATGGGCAACTAATTATTCTGAGATTATTCCCTCCAGTCCTAGATTCTGCGAGAAGGGGAAAAAACCTTTCAGCACCTACCTTGTCAAGTCCCCTAAGAATCTTACCTATTTCAAGGTGCTCACTTGATCTCCAAAACTGCAATTAGTAAAGCCCAATCTACTCAATCTTTCCTCAAGACAAAATCCTTCCATTCCCATAAAAGCTACTCAGTCTCACTCCCACGTTTTTTCCTTCTAGTCTTCTCATTAGACAAAATTCAGAATAAATTATATTTAGTGCAAGCAGTAATTCAGCAACATGGGCTCACAGCAAGTTGTGCTAAGGTCACAGGAAAATGGTGGTTACCTCCTGCGAATTATACTAAAAACGGCTAAACTATTGTGTACGAATTACCAATGCAGCACCACATGATCAGAAATGGCTTACATTGAAAACACACATACAGATGTACTAAATTTAAGGTATCCATGCTTGTGTATGCAAATATTCTGATGGTGCAGAAATGACTTATCTAGCCTAAAACATATAACCTATTGTTTTCAGTTGATTTGCTGCTGTATAGCGTCTAAGTTAGGAAAGATTTGTATTTTGTTAGAATGTTATTTGTCTGTTTAGATGACAGCTATTGCAAAAAAAAATTCACAAGGGAGGATAAGTTTCACATATTGAAGTAAAAATTTAAAATGCTTTATTATACATAACAGGAACCATACCATATACACCGATCTTTTAAACGACTGAAAGTACTCATTTATTTTCAACTTAAAATCTACATTAACTAAAAGTTTGTATCAGTTTTTCCTCCCAATTAAATTCAGCAGGCATGTTTACATAGCAATCTTGCAGAAAATCTCTGACAATAACAATATCCTTTGCTCAACACATTTCAGTCATGCATTGTGAATCGTAAATTGCAAGTGTCAAAAGGTCAGTGCCATAGTAATTACAGATCTCTTCAAACAATAAAGCCTTATACTGTTGTGTAAAATACTGCCTATGGAAACTAGTTGAAAGTTTAGCTGAATTTGCTACAGTTGGGACTGGACCAGGGAAACGATGATTTTGTTTAAATCTAAGAAAGACCGACCAAAAGTCAATATTACAGGGCATTTGTTTTATTCTTGTATTAAAAAAATCTGGGTTACTTAATTTGTTATATGCTAACCTGTAATATCCTAAAACTAGTGTTACACAACTATTATTATTTGGAGTGTAATCAAATTTTTCAAAAAATGTTAAAATTACTTCAAAAAACGTGTCAAGAGTGGTTAATAACACAGTTAAAGCTAAGCAAACAGGTATGGCAATAAACAGGTTACAACCATTCGAAGGAAACACAACCCGACATTTAAACAACAAGCTTGCGACTGAAATGACCAGCTTTATGACAGTGGAAAAGGCCACTAATAAATTCCAGAAAATAGACAGAAAAACCTAATTGTCATGTTTTGTACACAGTTACACCAGGTCAGACATACAACACCTTCATTTACACCTCACAACTGAAATGATCAATAAAACTTCACCTCCGACAAAGAGTTGAACTAAGATTACTACCACAAGTGTGCTGTATCTCTAATCTGTCTTCCAATCAGATAAATTAATTATTAACTGCAATTCAAGAACCACCAACCTGTGCTTCTCCAAGCTCATTGTTCACCACTGTGAAATTGAGTCCAAGTTCCTCCACATCCCCTTCATAGCTCTTTAAGAAAAGCAGGTTTTTGTACATTTCAGGATCCAACGACGCAAGATGATGAATGTCAACATCTGCACTCGTGCCCAAAAGCTTGGACAAAAAGAAACTGGCGAAAGGAAGTTCAACCAACATGTTTTCATAAAGGGCCTGCAACAATCAGAACAAGAGAAATAAGCAACAAATTAGCAATTGATTCTATTCTCAGGTGCAGCATGACAAAAAAATCCAGATTCCAGTCTAATAACCACCGTTCTGTTGCAATGGCATATACACTGTATTACATTTACCAAAGTCTTAAACCAAAATTAAAGCTAAAGCTTTATCTGACAAGGTTACTTTATGATAAAACAAATCCAGACCTTCAATTTTATGGTAGAAATTTGACATGAAACAGTGGTTCAAGACATTAACAAAGTTTCCCTAGAACTTTAAAATGTTATGTTTCCTGTAATTCCCACTTAATGGTTGCTCAGTCAATAAAACTTTTAACAAGTTAAAATGTAACACAAAGATAAAATAAATTAAGACAAAGACAGGTAGATAGCTGAAGTGATTAAGAAATATTTTAAAAATCACTTTTCATCTCAGGATCTTCATCTTGGCAGCACTGTTTTTGCCTTTGGCTAGATTACAAATAATGTAAGTGCAGACCCAGATTTGAACAAGTATTTAAATGCAAATTAAAATGCACTTCAGATTAGCCACGAAACTTTATATATCAAGGTCAGCAGAAATTTAAAGAAATATGAACTGATTGACTTTGTAACATGCAGACTGACTTTTTCAACATGTAAGTTCTTTGATCAAGTCCTATTAATATTCCAGTTATGAAGCTTCAACAATATCAAGGAAAGCTATGATACAATTCAAAGGATCTATGTTTTTATGGTTATATTTACAGCCCAAAATTCTGCCAAAATTATTGAGCTAAAATTGATTAATTATGCAGGAAACCTTTTTAATACAAGTAAGTGCTGTGCAATTAATGCAAATGGTGGTGCAACCTGGAAAATAAATGTGAACAATATCAAAAGCTGCCAAATAGATTTAATAACTTATGGCATGAAGAATCAATAAAGAAACAAAATGCCTACTTTTCTTTGGTCATCAATCGGAACTATACTGTACATAAACATTCACCTTCACAATAAACAGATGCCATAAAATAGAATATCACTGCCAAATGAATACTTTTACTTAAACAGGAGTTATTGGGTAACCCATTTGTGCAGGACACTATAAATTGTTCTCGAAGTCAAATACAGGCTCCAAAGTAAAAGGAAAAAACTGACATAACCTTGGGGAAAAAAAATACACGCATCAAAAAGATGGTACTTTAAAAAATTAGAATGCCATACGCAATGCAATACTACACATGCATAAAACAAATAAGTTATTAAAAACCTGTCTGGAATACGAAAATCAGAATCCTTAATTGAAGTTGTTCTAATATGTACAAACTTTGCCTTTAAAGTACAGAATGGAGAGGAAATTATTGTTGCCACAAAAAAAAAAGTCCAGTGATTGATTACAAGTATATCAGCCAAGCTTCTCTGCAATGGGTGACCACTTAAAATCGTGACAAGCGCACCTTTGATCCTGAAATTTCTGAAACCATGACAGCAGCAAGTTCACATTTCCCATTAATAAGAAACTTCAATTCCTACACAATGAAGAAACCACCTGACGTTATGCACACACACCTCTGGAGTTGAATGTAGAAACCATCTCTCACATTAATACCAACTGCATGATCAGTCCAATGACCAGATGTGTAATAGATATGAAATGAATTGGACCAAACCAAATTTACTTTCTGATCTGGCAAGGGACCAGTCGCATTTTGTTTTAAGTAGACAGATATCCAGGAGACCGAGAGAATAAAGTACAAAATTCTACTGCTTTGAACAAACAAACTTTACTATACAACATTAAAACAGTAATACAACCTACACTAAGTGCACAATTTATATTTTAACACCCAGAACTAGTATGTAGTCCATGTGGAAAAGAGTCTATGACTGAACACATCACTGCACAATTAAAATAGAAAATTCAATCTGAAGAGATCTCTCAGCAACTTCAGGCATTTACATCACAGGGAAATCACCAGATCTCATTAAACTTCACCAAGAATCAGAATTCTTCACTCTTGCCCATCTGCTCTTGAAACTCACTCTCAAAAAAGAAGTTCCGTAATGCATCGCTTCTTCAGAGCGCCTTAGCTTTCCCCAACACAGAGCCAGTAACTTTCCTACTTTCTCAGCCCCCAAGAACTTCTTGCAACTCCTGACTCCCAACAGCTAGCTGCTATTAATGCTTGGAAAGCTCTCCCCAGTTCAAACAGCACAGGGCCATCCAGCTGTTTTTGATGTTCCTGCATAAAATCTGTATAATGTCACATCTATTGGTTATCCTGCTCCCTTTCACTAATTATCCAGGTCACTTCAGAGGGGATTTGAAGTCAACCACAATGCAGATCCAATCAAGTGGTAGTGGTGGGAATCCTTATCTGAAGGAAAATGCAATGCTAAACCAGATTTACATGTTGTGGAGCTAGAACTTACAACCTGCGGTTTTTGTTCAGTCCAACATCTCATTACCGAGTCACTGGCCTATACAGCAGTGTTTTCTAATGGATAATTCAGTGTAGGAAGTACTTTCAGACACTGACAGCAAACTGTTTCTTCATCCTTTGTTGGTACTTCCTACAGGAAGGCCTAGAAACCCATTGATTTATAGTTCATTACAGTCAAACATGGAATTAGAAACAGCAATTTGTATCAACAAGACATACTATACCTCATCTAGAAATATGATTTCCAAGCTGAAGACAGGAGAATTCAAGGTACAATCATAAATGCTATATATCAATAATCTTTACTGAAAGTACTTCTGATATACTGTACATGGATTCTGAATTTGAGTGATATTTATAAATGAAGTGTCTGCGATAAAAAGCCTTAGATGTATTACTTCATCACTGATTACCATTTTCAACCTTTCATCGTTTGGACATTTGATTTCCATTATGACTTTTAACATCAATATATGTAAATGCTTTTAACCTTGATGGCTGGAAATTTTAATTTTTAAGAAACAAATCAATATTGCAAATTACAAATTCTAATTTACTGCCAATCCATTTTGAAACCTGTTACATCATACAACAACACATATACCAGTTATTTCATAATATCTATAGATTCACTTTGCAGCCAGTTATGTTTGAAAATGTTCAAAATTATACCTATGGGAAACTTAATAATTGAATCAGTTAAACAATAATTAGCAGAGTCACACTGGAGGATTTATTCTTCAATCCATCATTTGTATTGTGTCAGCTTCGTTCAGTCACAGCACATGCCTTTGAATTAGATTGTGGATTTAAGCACACAGGCTAGCACTTCAGTGTGGTGTTGAGGGAGTGCTGCCTTGTAAGAGATGCCATCTTTTGGACAAGGGATGAAATTCAGGCAAATAATACACATTTTAAACAGAATTCCACCTGGTGTCGATGCAATGTTGATTACACCCGATGAACTATTTTGAAGTTCAGACTTTCTCATACCCAACCATCCAAACCTGTTTTCTCTTCAGTTCATCATCACTTGGCATGGTCCATTTTTCGATCAGGCTCAAAGTGCAAGAGAAGCTGGAGAATTGGATGCATTGCAATGGTCATAAGCCAGTTGAAGAATGAATGAATCCTCAACAGATTTCTCTCAAGTATGTGATATTAATTGATAATCCTCTTCTCAGACATAATCAGTATGGTAAAGAACATCATATTTTTATAAGTGTAAATAGATCAAAGACGAAATAGTAATACAAATGAAAACGGTCATGACCTATTATCATAGGAACACTGAAGATACGAGCAGGAGGCGGCCATTCAGCCCTTCGAGCCTGCTACACCATTCTCTTTATTCAGTCACGGGATGAGGGTGTCACTGACCAGGCAGCATTTATTGCCCATTCTTAATTTCCCAGAGGGCAGTTTAGAGTCAACCACATTGCTGTGGGACTGGAGTCAAATGGAGACCAGACCAGATAAAGATGGCAGTTTCCTTCCCTAAAGGACATTAGTGAACCAAATAGGTTTTTCCAACAAATGGCAAAGGGTGCATGGTCATCTTTAGATTCTTAATTACAGATATCTTCATTGAATTCAAATTCCACCATCTGCTGAGGTGAGATTCGAACCTGGGTCTCTGGATTAACAGTCCAGCAAAAATACCACTAGGCTATTGCCTCCCCGTGATTCATAACAATCATGGCTGATCATCCACCTCAATAGCCTAACCCGCTTTCTCCCCATAACCTTTGATCCCAGTCGCCCCAAGTGCTATATCTAGTCACCTCTTGAATACATTCAATTGTTTTGGCATCAACTACTTCCTGTGGTAATGAATTACACTGGCTCACCACTCTTTTGGGTGAAGAAATGTCTTATCTCTGTCTTAAACTATCTACCCCGAATCCTCAGACTGTGACCCCTGGTTCTGGACACACCCACCATCAGGAACATTCTCCCTGCATCTACCCTGTCTAGTCCTGGTTAGAATTTTATGTCTATGAGATCCTCCCTCATTCGTCTCAACTCCAGGGAAACAATCCTAACCTAGTCAATTCCTCAATCCCTGGAATCAGCCTGGTAAACCTTTGCTGCACTCCCTCGAGAGCAAGAGCATCCTTCCTCAGAAAAGGATACCAAAATTGCACACAATATTCTAGGTGAGGCCTCACCAAGGTTCAGTGCAACTGCAACAGCACATCCCTGCTCCTGTACTCAAAACCTCTTGCAATGAAGGCCAACATATCATTTGCCTGCTGCACCTGCATGCCTACCTGCCTTCCTTCAGCGACTGGTGCAGAAGGACACCCAGGTCTCTCAGCACACTCCCCTCTCCTAATTTACAGCCATTCAGGGAGTAATCTGCCTTCTTGTTTTTGCTTCCAAAGTGAATAACCTTACATTCATCCAAATTATACTGCATCTGCCATTGATTTGCACACTTACCCAGCCTGTCGAGATCATGCTGGCGGATCTCTGCATCCTTGTCACAGTTCATCTTCCCACCCAATTTGGTATCATCTGCAAACTTGGAGATGTTACATTTTGTTCCCTCATCCAAATCATTGACATGTATTGTGAATAGCTGGGGTCCCAGTACCGATTTCTGTGGCACCCCACTAGTTACTGCCTGCCAATTCAAAAAAGGACCCTTTAATTCCTACTCTGTTTCCTCTCTGCCAACCAGTTTCCTATCCATCTCAATACATTTCCCCCCAGTCCCGTGCGCTTTAATCTTGCACAATAATCTCTTTTGTGGAACTTTGTCAGGTGCTTTCTGAAAGCCCAAATATACTACAATCGACCAGCTCCCCCTTGTCAACTCTACTAGTTACGTCTTCATTGAATTCCAACAGATTTGTCAAGCATGATTTCCCGTCATTTTCCACATATCAGACTCTGTCTGATCCTGTCACTACTTTCTAAATAGAGATAACAAGGTGTAGAGATGGATGAACACAGCAGGCCAAGTAGTATCAGAGGAGCAGGAAACATCAGCTTTCCTGCTCCTCTGATGCCGTTTGGCCCGCTGCATTCATGCAGCTCTACACCTTGTTATTTCAGATTCTCCAGCATCTGCAGTTCCTACTATCTCGAACACCATTTTCTAAATGCTCTGTTATAAATTCCTTGATAATGGATTTGAGAATTTTCCCCAATACCAAATGTTAGAATCACTGGTCTACAATTCCCTGTTTTCTCTCTACCTCCCTCTTTGAATATTGGAGTGACATTAGCTACCCTCCAATTTGCAAAGTCTGTCAAATCCTGGAAGATGACCATCAATGCATCCACTATTTCTACAACCATTTCAAGTACTCTGGGATGTAGATCATCAGGCCCTAGGGATTTATCCACCTTCAATCCCAATTTTCCCAGCACCACTTCTCTACTAATATTGATCTCCCTCAGGTCTTCCCTTTTACTACATCTTGCATTCTCCAACATTTCTGGTATCTGATTTGTGTTCTATTTTGTGAAGGCAGGACCAAAGTATGTCTTCAGTTGCTCAGCCATTTCTTTGTTCCCTATTACACATTTCCCCCATTTGTCTATAGGGTACCTACATTTGTCTTCACCTATCTTTTTCTCTTCACGTACCTATTGAAACCCTTAGCATCAGTCTTTATGTTCCCTGCAAGCTTACTTTCGTACTCCATTTTCCCCTTCTTAATCAATCCCTTGTCCTTCTTTGCTAAATTCTAAACTGCTTGCAATCCTTGAACATATTATTTTTCTTCCTTGGATCGAATACTCTCTCCAATTTCTTTTGCAAGCCAAGGATCGGTCCTCTGAGCTATTTTGCTTTTGTGCCAGACAGGAATAAACTGTTGTTGCAGGTCCCCCATGCTTTCCTTGAATGTTTTCCATTGCTTATCCACTGTCATCCCTTTAAATAACTCTCCCCAATCTATCAAGGCCAATTCGTGCCTCATATCTTCACAGTTTCTTTTATTAATATTCAGCACCTCAGTCTCCAAGTCAACTACCTCACTCTCCACCTTGACAAAAAATTCTGTGTTATGGTCACTCTCCCCTAGGGGTCTTGCACAGCTAGACTGTACTGAAAACAGCACCCAGTCTAAGATGGCCTGCTCTCTGGTTGGTTCCTCAACCTATTGGTCAAGAAAACCATCCCATATACACTCCAAGAATTCCTCCTCTATGGTATTGTGGCTAATTTGATTGCCCAGTCTATGTGCAGATTAAAATCACCCATGAGCACCAATATTCCCTTATCACACGCATCTCCAATTTTTATTTAGTGCCATTCCCAACATCACTGCAATTTGGGGATCTATATATGACATGCATAAATGTGGTTTGCCCCCGGTATTTCTCAACTCTACCCATACCGACTCCACATTGTCACAGTTAATATCCTTTCTCACTATTGTGTTAATTTCCTCGTTAACCAGCAGTGCCATTCCACCACCTTCTCCTTCTTGCCTGTCCTCACTAAATACTGAACACCCCGGGACATTCACTTCCCATCCCTGATCACCCTTAGCCAAGTCTCTATAATTCCAATTATTTTGTAACCGTTTACATCTACCTGCACCATTAGTTCATCCACTTTATTGCAGATGCTCTGCGCATGAAGGCACAGAGCCTTTAAGCTTGTCTTTTTAACGTTTCGCTCTTATTTTTCTCAATAGTCCTAAATTTTGTCCTTGGTTTCTCTGCCTATCATTTTTCTTATTCCCTTTTCTACCTTTCGCTTTTGTCCTTGCTCCCTCCTGACTTGTCTCCGGCCTATTAATTTTATCCCCCTCCAACCGCTCTAGAAAACATTCCCCCTAGGACATCAGTCCCAGTCCTACCCAGGTGTAACCCATTCAATTTGTACAGGTCCTACCTCCCCCACAACCGGTCCCGATGTGTTTCCTGTAAATGCGAGAAACACAAAAACATCATAAACCATGAACGTTTTCTTGATGTTGTGGAATTCCTCAGTTATAAAAACGTAGGAAGATCAAAGTAAATAAAGACGGAGCATAGGAGAACTACAGAGCTTGGTGTTATTGGTTGATCATGGGTGTGCCGAGATCAGTTTAAAGCTTGTGCTTTTGGTGCTGAGCTGTCTGATAGGCCCATAGCAGCTTCACAAGGTTGGGAATTCTTTCCAAATTATGCTTACCACACCCTAGTATATTGTCCACTGACCTGACTTGCTGGTGAAGCAGCAAACAAAGCATCAATTATGAGAATACAACTAGACTGCTCATGACCCATTGTGTTTCAGGAATGCCCAGTTTTAGCCTGCCAAATTTGACTATCATCTGTCTTGCGCCAGAGTATAGCTGCACCACATTACACAATGGAGAATATTTTGGTTGTGCCAGTTAGATCTGTCATCATAAGGACTGTGCAAAGTTATTCGTCCCAAAGCTATCAAGAGTCTTTCAGGTATTTACTGCAAAAGAACTCTGATTTGAACAGAGAGATCAGGAGATTTTGGGAGCAAATGCTGGACTTGCAAAATTGAATGATTGAGTTAGGATGGTGATGTTATGGAGCACTCCAGACTGCAATGCCTTTAAAGGTTATGGAATGTTTGTCACATCTATTCAACACGAGTGTTGAATAACATTCGCTGTCAAGTCAAAAGGTTTGAGACATCGGCCTAAACCTAAAAGCCATAATCTAGTCCCCTTCACCATAGTCAGTGTTAGCTCTTCTAATTCTGTTTCTCAGGATCAGTAACTGTCTTGTTGTTATTCTTCCCCTTCAGTATATATCCACACTGACGGTTTATTCTTTGTTGCTCTACTACTTGATCATCATGTCTACTGCACTTCGGTTTTCTCTTATCTTGGCCCAGTGTTTCAGCTACTTCTCTTCAGTCATCAACTCAACTGCTGTCAGTTTTTTTTTTCCCCCCCATGGTCTTGCGGGGCATAGCGCTTTTTCTTTTCCTCCAACAATCTTTGGCAACAGCATTTTTCTTGCAATGATCTCTTACTAAGCCAGTCACAGGAAATCATGGCAGAACATGAACATTGCTCAGTGCAGCAAGAGAAGCTGGAGAATGGACACTGGCCAAATTGATGACAATTACAGAATTACAAGAGATTGGAGCAGCAGAGATGATGCCAGGTGATAAGGTAGCAGACTAAAATCTCCAAAAAAAAAATCACATAGCATTCTAGCAAGTAATTTGTGGATCCCAAAAAATGTTGGACTAAAAGTTCACCCATTCCAACCTCTATAAAGAAAGAGTGAAGTGCAAAACTCTTTCTCCCCTCTAGATTGCGCAGTTTCCAGAAACTAAGCAACTGTTATTTTCTTACCTGTAAGTTAGAACACCATGCAGGTCTCTTACTGATGTTATATTACAAAAATGACCATGTTTTCAAAGTATTTCATTGGCTGCAAACCACTTTGGACAATGTCCAGAGGTGATGAACAGCACTAGATAAATGCAAGTCCTTTGGTTGATGCTGCATACTCCAATACAGGTCGATGAATACAAATGCACACTCATTAGAAAATAAGAGACTGCAAAAATTGCATTCAAACCAGCTGACTAGGCATTACAAAAGGTGAACCGCATGAAAAGTGGAGTTTACTTTAATAAATATTATGAGATAAATCAACAAAGATAACCTTAAGGTCTTTCTAACTGTGAAACAAATCAAAATGCCATTACCACATATTTTGACTGCTTATTTATGCTCTGCCTCTCTGCTTGATTTAAAGCCGACAAAATGCAATCACTACACAAACAGAATCAAGAATCATCTCCTAATGGAAAGTTTAATTGAAAAGTGACCAGCAACATGAAGTAATCCCTTCAGTTAAGTTGGCTATAAAGACCTTAGTGCACTGAATCACACTAAACAATCACTACACAGACATTAAAGAAAATTTGAATTAATTATGCCTCAATAAATATAGATAGCAATCAATACTCTCTAAAAGGCATATTTTGTTCATAGACCTTAAAAGAACAGTACCGTATTTACCAGCCACATCCTGTTTACAATTGTAATCAAAATACAATTACTTCTATTATAGATGACTTTGCAACTTGCTGTCTGTCAGATTTCAAGTAACCAGTTGAGTAAATACTTGCAAGTAAAGAATAAATCATTCTTTGCTGACTGAATCCTGTCTGCATCACATTTCGTCTTCATCTTCTAAAGCACATTTCGCACAAATCATTTGAAGACAGCATTGGCTACCTTAACATGGGAATTTAATAAAACATTTACAAAAAGATTAGATGTGTCCTGAAGTACAGATGCCCAGCTACATAAGCAGCCTATAACTAGGTCTAGCAGTATTCATAGAACACCAGCTTGAGCATGCTGCTCAGCCTATGCAGCAGAATATTTACCACCGATGGGAGCTACTCTTCAGGAGGTGCTGTTTCATTTTCCCCAAGTCACATTAGATATTTATTCTAATTAACTAGTTCAGAGATCTTATTACACACCTCTGGAACAAGGGGGACTTGATCCCAGGCCTCCTAGCTCAGATGTAGGGGCACACCCACTGCACCGCAAGTGCCCTCACATAAGTTGCTCAGGCTTAATTAGGAGGAGGAATATGTTCAACTGCCTGGTTTTAGTTGTTATCTAAAGCCAAGAAGTAGTGCACATCAGGACTGTCACGACTATAGGGCTTTTAATGCCATTTTCACTGTTCCAAGCTTTCTAACATTTTTCAAACTGCATTTGAAAATAGTAAAAAGGGAAGAATGTACAAGATAGCTTTTGTCCTGTAATTAAACACGTCGATTGAGTTTTTGGATAATATTTAGATGGAAAATAAATTTACCGTTTCTTTAAAATGGGTGTGGTTCAAGTCCATTGTTACACTTTCTGACCTCAAATTGCTGCGCTCAGTACTCTTGTTGAACTTTACAGAAAATATTTTTCCTTCCCCTTTCCCACCCCAAACATCTTGTTTCCATTAACATTAAAGATGCCCTGATCTCGTTACACATTAGAATTCCATGATGAAGCTTAGCGACATAAGTCACGGGAATGTAAAAAGCTACATTTCCTAATACTTAAAATATACACTGGCTTCAAACCCCAGTTTCAGCTCCAGTGAGATCCCTCGCTTCCTAAAAAGCCCAAAATGTAATTTCTTGGTGCAAAACTGAATTTAAAAATAACCTAACTTACAAATCTACTGTCCTTTTCAAAGATTTTGGTCAGTGATCATTCAATTCTGTGTACACTTGTTTTTACATTTGGCCCATACTTTGGTTGCTTTCAACAAAAACAAAATTAAAAACATGGGAATTACAGAGGCTTTATTAAAATCCAGGTCACTGGGCACCCACAAAAAATATTTTATATGACGAATGATTTAACCAGAATGATGGCTAAACTGAACCCTTGCTCTATTGGTTGTACTCCATCTGCAATAAACACCAGCAGTAACCTTATGATTGCGATCTCGGGTCTGCATCGAAAATTACTCTTCCAAAACTAGCAATGTATTTGAAGAATACACAACTGCCTAACCTGTATTCACAGCTACCCTCTTGGCTTTGCCAAATTTCTTGGCATTACGACTCACATTGTCCCACCATCCTCAGGTCATGTCTGATCAATTCTGTGTGTCAATCTCCCCTGACATCTTTGCTGTTTTGATCTCTCTGCCTGGGGGAAAAGAAAATCCCCAGATTTTGCTGACATGTAAATAGTATTTTGTGACAAATGCAGCTTGCAAGCCAAAGGTATCATTTTCTGATCTTTCAGCTTGACTGAGACACGTGCAGATTTCTCTTACAATGTGATTTCATAAATCAGACTACTCATCAGGTATCAAGTGGATGAGCAACATTGCCTCGGATTAAATATTGTGAAGATTGTTTTCAGTCCTCGCTCTAAACCATATTCCCTGGCAGTCTGAACATGCATGATTATACACTTAAACCAAGGAACATGAGTCTCAACTGGTCCAAAGGGAAATATAGGATTAAATTCACTTTATCACTGCCTTCACTACACATCCAGGTTCTGCATCCAAATTTTAATACTCACTGCATGAAAATATTCTATCTTACTTCACCCTTACTTTTGCAGATCACTAACTATGCCCTCTTGGTCTTTTCACAAGCGGAAATCAATTTCACCCTATTCACTCTATCCTGCCCTGAAAGATTATGCAAACATTGAGCAATATCTTGATTTTAAAATCCTCACGACAGTTTTTAAAGCCTTTCATACTCCTCTCCTCACTACCTTTGGAACCTCCCCCTACCCTACAGCCTTCAGAGGCATCTGTGCTCCTCTAATTCTGACCTCTTCCTCCCCAATTTACATTGTCCCACCACTGACTGCCACATTACCATTGCCTAGAGTCCAAGCTCTGGAATTCTCCCCTTAAACTTATCTGCCTCTCACCTTCCTTTCCACCTGAAAAACACTCCTTAAAACCATTTCTTCCATCTTAGTTCAGTGTCATATTTTGTCTTATAACACTTCTGCGAAGTGCTTGTTGCATTTTATAACATTAGAAGCACTCTATTATCAGAAGAAATTGAGAGTTTATTTTTAAATTAAAAAAGACTAATGGGATGTGGGCTTCGCTGGCCATTCCTGTTGCAAGTTGCTCTCGAGAAAGTGGTATCAGACTGACAATACCAGCAGGAAGGGGGTTCCAGAATTTCCACACAACAGTGAGAGAATGGTGATACATTTCCAACTCAATAATGAGTAGGCTGGAGGAGAACTTGCAGATGGTCATGTTCCCATCTATCTGCTGCACTTGTCCTTCTAGACAGTATTGGTCATGAGTTTGGAAGGTGCTGTCGAAGGAGCATTGGTGGCTTTCTGCAATGCATCTTATAGGTCGTTACACATTGCTGCTAAGTGTCAGTGTTGTGAGGAGTGAATGTCTGGGTGTGGTTCCAATCAAGTGAGCTGCTTTGTCTTGGATGGTGTCAAGATTCTTGAATGCTGTTGGAGCGGTTTGTGCTTTGTAGATAATCGGACAGGCTTTGGGGATTCAGGAGGCAAGTTACTCACTGTAGGGTTCTTAGCTCTGACTGGCTCGTATAGCCACAGTGTTCACATAGCTATGGTCAATGGTAACCCCTAGCATGTTGACAGTGGAATAATCAGCAATCGTTATGCTGTTGAACATCAAGGGTCAACGGTTAGGTTCTCCCTTGCAGATAGTAATTGACTGGCACAAATGTTACCTGCTATTTGTCAACCTAAACCTGGATATTGTCCAGGTCGGAAATCAAATTGAATTGATGAATTTGTTAAAAATGTGACACAATTAAGGCAGCTAAAATATATCCCAATGAGAACCAACTGGAGAGTTTAATGTCCAATGGCATCTCAACAGTCATACTAAGGATTTCTTAGACAAAGTTATAGAAAAACCTAGGGATTGAAAAACAAAAAGGGAAATTGTGAGAAGATTAATCTGAAATTTTACACAATGGTGCCATTTCCCTTCTATCAACTTTCCACCATTCTATCTTGTTTTAACTTGAGTGTAAGTTTGAAAGTACTTCACACTCCACTCTACCTCTTCCAGTGGCCATTACCAAAAAGGAAAAAAGAGTCAGCTAGTTATATAGCATGGGAACCATCACCAACAATCCAATTCTATCTTCACCCAATGTCCACGACACTTTGAGCAAAATCACTGCACAATAATTAGAACTTTCACACAGACTCTAAAATTGAATGTGGTGCTAATTTTGCAGCTATAGATGAGCTGAGTAAACAGTAAATATCAATCCTGGGAATTTCCTCATCTGTAAGACTCAGCTATTTATTTGCTGAAGTCAATAGGGAGCTCCACATTATTTTCTAATTGATGTTCTTGTGTTTGACATCAGATTGCTAGTTTAAGTAGCAGAAATGAAAAACTGAATTAAGGGAACTGCTATTCAGAAGAGATTTGACATTCTTTTAAGTCAAGGTACTTCACAAAAGGTTAAGTCATAAAGGTAACAGCCATGGTTTTGCAGGTGGTATACTGGGCATGGATAGAGAATTGGCTATTGGACAGGAAACAGCAAGTGGGCAAAGGGGGTTCTTTTTCAGACTGGAAAAGTGAAATCGGGGGGGGTTCCACAAGGGTCAATGCTGGGATCACGACTGTTTACAATATACGTTAATGACTTGGAGAAAGGATGTGAATGTCTTGTAGCCACATTTGCAGATGAAACAAAAATAGGTGGAAAGACAGGTTACAAGAGGGACACAAGCAGTTTATAGCGATATTGCTTGTCAGTATAGGGACACAATGTTGAGGTTGTACAGGACATTGGTGAGGCCACTTTTGGAGTACTGTGTAACAATTCTGGTCACTCTGCTATAGGAAGGACATCAGGAAGGTTGGGAGAGTTCAAAACTAGCAGTCATATTCTGAAGGCGAGAGGAGAAAGATTTAAAAAGGGACCTGAGAGGCAACCTTTTTACAGAAGTTGGTTCGTATATGGAATGAGCTGCCTCAGTAAGCAGTAGATTTAGGTACCGTTACAACTTTTAAAAGAAATTTGGATAGGTATGTGAATAGGAAAGGTTTGGAGGGATATGAGACAAACACAGGCAGGTGGGATTAGCTTAGTTTGGGGAAACTTGGTCAGCCTGGAGGAGTTGGACTGAAGGATCTATTTCATGTTGTATGACTCTATGGCAGGTCAAGCAACTGGGCAAAAAGTTGGAAAAATGGAATATGGAATATAATGTAGGAAAATACAGAGCTGTTCATTTTGGAAACTGCAACACAGTTGGGGTACTTGTACACGACAAAATCTAGCACACAGGTGTCGCAGGTAACTAAGATGATTAATGGAATGTTGGTCCTTATTTCAAGGAGGTTGGAAGTGGGGAAGTCTTACTGCTACTGTACAAGGTGCTGATGCAGCCACACCTGGAATACTGCGAGCAGTTGGGTCCCCTTATTGAAGGTATCATTTCACTGGAGGCAGTTCAGCAAAGGTTCACTGGATTGATTTCCAGTACGGAGAGTTTAACTAACAAAGGTTAAATAGGTTGGGATTGTACTCACTGGAGTTTAGAAGAATGAGAGGGGATCTCTTTGGAACATATAGGATTCTTAAGGAGCTTGACAGGGTAAATGCTAAGAGTCTAGGTCCAGAGGGCATAGTCTCAGAATAAAGTAGTGCCAATTTAAGACTGAGATAAGAAAGAATTTCCTCACTCAAAGGGTTGGATGCCTTTGGAACTGTTTTCCTCAGAGAGCTGTGTGTGAGGGGGAGGGGGCTAGTAGTGGCGGCAGTGTCCTTGTGTATATTTAAGGCTGAGATAGATGAATTCTTGATCAATGGGAGAAACAAGGGTTACAGGGAAAGGGCAGGAAAGTGGGTATGAGGTATGTCTGTCAGATCAGTCATGACCCGAATGAATGGCAGAGCAGGCTCAAGGATCCCAACATCCTACTCCGGTTCCTATTTCTTATGGTCTTATTCTTCAATGGTATTTTTTGCTTCAGTTTTGCAAAAACAGAATTAGCAGAAATTGTTTTCAACTGGAGTTTTCCGAAATAGGTGCTTCCTTAAAATAAACATGCAAGGCACATGAATTTCCAGACTGAATGGGCTGTGTGGTGAGAAAACAATTTCTTCAAGTTAGCTCGACTAACAAATCGTTTTCGTACCATCTTTCAGTTATTTCCCCAATAGAACACTTGTTTTGGCAAGGCATTTGATATTAAAAGATTGAATTCTTACCTTTCCCAACATTCTTCCTAGAAAGTAGTAATGTCTGGTGAAGAGATCGCCAACCAACATTTTTGCTGCAGGATTTGGATACAGAAGCCCTTCATTTGTTGTTTTAAAAAATCCCTGGTTTGGGTTAAACCCAGTCTTGAGTAGTTCATTAAGAAATTCTCTGAATATTCCTCCACCGTCAATTCCAGCTTCATCTAAACCATGTGCGTTTAATAAGTGAACACGTATTCGTTTTCTCAGGTCAGATTCTGAAAAACAATGGGAGTAACAAAAGTTGCTCCTGAACAAGTATTGGACTAAGTTGATATTTTTACAAATCACAGCCAGAAAGATGGCAGCGGTTTCAGCAATCACTGCGTAAAACTGACAGCAACCTCTCATCTGCATATGCAGTTAAACACACATTGGTGTCTAGGCTGTTTGAGGATTTCCATGTTCCTGTACCCTACCAATAGCAACGGACCAAGCCCATATCATGAGGAAAGTCTCTGCCATACTGCATATCACATTTTCATGGGAGCTTTCTGTATTATTACTGCTGACGAGGAAAAAATCCAGGTTAATGTCTTATGCAGTCATGAATACATATTTAATGCATCTCTTTAAAACGACACCTTTAGAGATCTGTTGCTTCACTGTCCACGAAAGGCATTGATGAAAGGCTCTTGCAATTTTTTTTTTTTTTTAAATTCAACTGGCTGTAAGACGTTGAATTAACATACAACCCTCTGTCACTTTGCTGATGTCAAGATTATCTTGAGTCAAGTTCAGCGTTTAGTATTAAATATGGCACAATCTGGTTTTTGCTGAGACAGCCAGGCAGATTTATTCCAAAGAATGGGTGGTTTCATATCTAAAATAATGTTTCCTCTTCTGCAATCACTAATTACAATTAGTGTTTCCTAGCTAAAGGATTAAAAGAGGTACATGATGCAGGAATCAATGAAATAATTATATGCAGGCTCTGGAAGGAGCAATCTGGATTGGCTAATGGATATTTGCTTGGTTTTGATTTTTACTATTTGCTTTAAGGAGCAGATTGCATTCAAATTACACCCTGCTGGCTATCAGGTTTCATTTACGGCAACAGCAAATGATTTTTTTTTTTTGCACAGAACTCTTTCCGCTACAAACCCTATGAATTTCTACTTAGCGCAGACAGTTTGATTTGCTGCCAGAGGACAGTTTTGCATAAAAGGTCCCAAGGGTATAAAAACATTACATTCTGAATGAATCTCAGTAATAAAAATCACTTTCCACAAATCATGTGTCTTCTAAAAGATGACCATTATTCATGCCCAACCAGGAAGAAGGAATATCATTAGACCTTGGGTTGAAATCTAAGAATTGTAGAACTTTACTCCCCCAAAACATTATGACAAATCAATGCAATAAACTGCGACAGGGAGTGTTAAAATGGACTAATTTTAAGCTCCCTATTAACAATGCAATTTATACTATTCGTCTCTGTAGAACGCAACTGCCCTGAACACGAATACAAGATGAGCACCATAACTGATGATTTAATGATTTCCTACTGTATGCAGTCTCCTGGAAGAGCCTTGAACCAGTGGAACTGTATTGAAAATACAACACAAAGTGACCACAACAGGTCTATGTACAAATACAAAATACAGCAAATGCTAAAAATTTAAAACAAGAACAGAAAATGAGAAAATGACGAGCAGATCTATAGCATCTGGTGACAGAGAAACAGAAAGCATGATCCTGAGCTTCTGGTGCCTGCAATTTTGAAACACCACACTACTTTCAATTGAACTTGTCTCTTGGAATGTTCCACCTTCAGGATTCATTTGAGCTCAACAACTGCCTCCATTTTCTTTTATGGGCCTTGGTCATTTCTTCCTGTTCTTACTTTTTATTTTGATTTTTGAATGCAAGTTCTTCTGCCAGTCAATTTTTAAAAAAATTTTCATGGATTCTGGGGATCACCGGCAAGGCCACCATCTTGAGTTAACTGCCCTCAAGAAAATGGTGGTGAACTGCCTTCTTAAACTACTGCAGTACTTGGGCTGCAGGGACACCCAGAGTGCTATTAGAAAGTTACAGGATTTTGGTCCCAGGATTGTGAAGCAACATTGATGTACTTTCAATCAAAACATCAATAGAGACAGCTTTTGTCACCACCTTCTCTCATGGCCATCACCTTCCATCAATTTACTGCTCATTTAATTTCTCTTGTTTTCCATCCCATCACAGACCACCACCACCACCTTCTTCCCCCCCACCCCCGGCTTTATCCTGTTACCCACACTCACCCTCCCCAATCCTGGACAATGCTTAAAACCTATGGATTTTCTACTTTTCCCTGACTTTGGTGCAACGACAGGAACTTCTCTCCTATACATGTTGCCTAATCTGCTCAGCATTTACAATTTAATTAAGTTTAGGCCTACATTTATGCTCTACACAAGCCTCCTGCCATCATACTTCATCTCACCCTATTAATATGTCATTTCTTCTTTTATCCATGTATCTACTACCATGCTTGTCTTTGGCTGCATCTGCTAATGGCCTCAACTGTCAATGTGGTAGTTAGTGCCACATTCATATGGTGACAAGTTCCTCCTTAATTACTTGTTGGATTTACTGATGAGGATCTTCTATTAGAGATCCCTAATTGTGAACTCCATGCAAGATGAAACAACTCTACATTTACCTTCAGCTCTGATGGAGTGTCACTGGACTTCAACAAAAGTAAATTTTTTTTCCCCCTCCACACGCTGCTGGACCGGCTGAGTTTCTCAAGCACCCACAATTCTCTTTTTTTCCTAATTTACCTTACTTAATTTTGAAATTCTAACCTTAAACAGTTCACAGGATTTAGATTAAAACAGCAATTGCTGGAAAGAATTCTCCCTGAAGAGAAAGAAGAGTTAATAAAGAACAAAAGAGAAGTACAGCACAGGAACAGGCCCTTCGGCCCTCCAAGCCTGTGCCAATCATGCCCTGACGAAACTAAAACAACAAACCTTCTGCCCTTATTCAGTCTGTATTCATCTATTCCTTCCCTGTTCACGTAACCATCCAGATGCCTCTTAAATGTCACCAACATGCCTGCTTCCACCACCTCCTCTGGCAGTGCATTCCAGGTTCCTACTACTCTGCGTGATAAGTATTCCTTGCACATCTCCCCTAAAATTTTGCTCTCTGACCTTGAACCTGTGCCCACTTGTAATTGTAACTTCAACCCTGGGAAAATGCTCCTGACTATCCAACCAATCGATGCCTTAATTTTGTAGACCTGTATCAGATCTCCTCTCAGTCACCATCTTTCCAGTGAAAACAGATTTTTTTTTTTAAAACCTTTCCTCATAGCCAATGCCCTGAAGACCAGGCAATATCTGGGTGAAACCTTTTCTGCACTCTCTCCAAAGCTTCCATGTCCTTTGGCAATGTGGCGACAAAAGTGCACACAATACTCCAAATGCAGCCTAATAAGGGTTTCATACAGCTGCAACATGTTTTGCCAACTCTTGTATTCCATGCCCTAGCCGATGAAGGAAAGCATATCATATGCATTCTTAATCACTTTGGCCACCTGTGTTGCCAATTTTAGGGAACTGTAGACCAACATACCCAGATTCGTCGGCATGTTAATATTCCTAAGGGTTCTGCCATTTACAGTATAATTCACTAATAAATTTGATCCTCCAAAATACACCATCTTGCAATGGTCTGGATTAAACTCCACTGGCATTTCTGTGCTCAAGTCACCCATCTATATCCTGTTGTATTCTTTCACAATCACTGGCACTATCAGCAACTCCATCAATGCTCATGTCATCTGCAAACTTACTAATCAGACCACATTTTCCTCCAGACCATCTATAGATACAAAAAAAAGGACCTAAGACAGATCCCTGTGGAACACCACTAGTTACCGGTCTCCGTTCTGAAAAACACACTTCCAATGCTACCTTCTGTCTATGACCAAGCCAGTTTTGTATCTATCTAGCCAGCCCACCCCAAATCCAATGTGATTTTAGTTTTTGTACTAATCTGCCATGTGGGACTTGATCAAATGCCTTACTAAAGTCCATATAAACTATATCCACAGCTCTTCCCTCAATTACCTTTTTCACTTCTACAAAAAAATTGAATCAGGTTGGTGAGACATGACCTTCCCCATACAAAACCATGCTGCCTGTCATTAACTTGTCCATTTCCTTCCAAATGTGCATATATCCTGTCCCTCAGTATCTTCTCCAACAGCTTCCACACCACAGATGTCAGACTCACCAGCCTATAATTTCTAGGACTATCCCCGATTCCTTTCTTAAGCAAGGGAATAACATTGGCTAATCTCCAGTCCTCTGGAACCTCAGCTGTGGTCAAAGATGATGTGAAGATGTCTGCTAATACCCCAGCTGTTTCTTCCCTTACCTCTCACAGTAAACTGGGATAGATCCCATCTGGCCCTGGGGACTTGGGTACCTTAATGCAATTTAGGATACCCAAAACCTTCTCCTTTAAGATATTGACATTCTCTAGGGTATTTACACACTCATCCCTGACCTCAACATCATCCACATCCTTCTCCTCGGTTTTAATGTTTTTTCCGGAATTGGACCCAAAATGTTAACTCTGCTTTCTCTCCACACATGCTGCCAAACTTGCTGAGTTTTTCCAGCAATTTCTGTTTTTGTTTGTGATTTCCTTTTTTTGTACAACGCCCACAGGATTTGTAGTTTAACAATCAGTAGAAAACAGTTAACAACATAATCAGCTCACTTGTAACTTAAATATGCCGCCAGCATCTGTATAAAATTACTTTGTAAACAAGTTACAGCTACTCAAACATTTCCAACAGCATAACAGCAGGGTAAGGTTTGTGTAGTCACGGATTGCCATCATAATGATGGGAATAATTAGAGCTGAATTCAATGTATTTCAGGAAGATATACTTCATTCATATAATGCTGTGTAATTTGTAACAGCACAGTCAGGGAGCCTACGGGGAGAATGTAGGGTTTAGGGCCAAGGCAGCTACAACTGCAGTGAAAACAGGGATGGATGTGTAGAAGCCAAAGTTGGAATAGCTGGTGGGAAAACAGTTACATGCAAAGCTATAGGAAACAAAACAGGGGAAAAGGGGGAGGTTATGGAGGAATATGCAGTTGTGGTTGTAAAGTAGGTCATGTGTCATGGAAGGGAGCACATTTGAAAGCCAAATAAAGCACCTACACAAATAGAGTGACCTCAGAAATATTCCAAGAGTGAAACGGTGATGAGTATTTAAATAAACAACAACGCAATATCTGCCAGGACAAGGGACGAATGGTTTCCATCAGAACACATTTCATTTGCACTATCAAGTAGAAATCTAAAATACATTCCTTCAAGAACTACCATAACAAGAAATAAACACATGCAAGTCATATTTTGATGTTTGCACATGCTAGATTGTATTTTTAAAAAAAAAGCACTTTGAAATGGCATTTCATTTGTCCCTCAAGGGTGGAGGCACGTAAAGACTGTTTTTGATTGTGGACTGAAATGGGGAATAAAAACTGCTTAAAAAAAGTATTGTTGCACTTTTTTTTGAAAAGCAAGTAACCAGATATGCACTGATAAGTACTGCTTACACAGCTGCTCGATTAAACTGTAGTGGAAGCCTAGTTTGCAAACAAGCTGAAACTAAGATGTATACAAATGAAGCTTTAGCTGGCAACAAGTAGCTGACAATAGTGGTCTAGTGTCAGTCTACTGATCAGTTATTGATGACAAAGCCCTTCTGATTGAAGCCAAACACGCAGTTGTTGACAAAGTAGCCAAAAACTGTCAGGCAGAGTAAATGACAGAAAACAAATCAGGCCTCTGGAGTATCAAGAGCCGCATTTGCTCTGCAGTATAAAGCATCTCAAGCCGAATGACAGTCGGTTTATTCCTCTTTCCTAGTTGCTGTAAACTGTGACTCCTAATTGATCAAAGACCTTTATAAGTCACCCTGTGCCTCCTGCAAACAAGTGAAAATATTTGGAGAAGTCAAGCAGCATTATTCCAATTAGCATTAGAATCATTTCAGCAAACCCTGTAGACAGAGTACAAACAAACTGCTGAAGAAACTCAGCGGGTCTGGCCAAACAGGTGGGAGAAAACAGAGTTAATGTTTCAACCTTAACTCTTTCTCGCACCCACAGATGCTGTCAGACCTACCAAGTTTCTGTTTTTGTTTCAGTTCTCCAGCATCCATGTCTTCAGGGACAACTGAAAGGCCTTCCCAGTCTTTCCCGCCAATCACACCCATCATTTTTTCCCTGTCTGTCAATTTGTGTTGTGTGCATGCAGAGGGGAGATTTAGAAGATGATTAAAGTCTCAACCAGTAGAGTTAGAGGCTAACAACCCTTAATTGTTTATCTGTAGCTGGACTCTATTTATGAGCAATAATTAGTAATTTTTAAGAAACCTGATCCATGCATCTGTCAACCTGTGTCTGAAAGACAGGTAAATAAGGGATTTTGCATGCTTTTCAAAGTCTTTAACTTTTGTGACAACTCCTGGAATTGATTTCTAGCATACTCCCTCAGTGAGATGTAACACATTAAAACAAATCTGATGTGTTTATATTTAAAGTAATATGGTTGTAACTGTAGGCTAAAACCCTTAAAAGAAACATTTCATTCTTTCTTTCATATTTAAACATCTACTGGAAAAATCACTAATGTAGCCCTTGTTTAAGAAGGGAGTAAGGCAAAAGATGGGAAATTTCAGGCCCAATAGCCTGACCTCAGTCATTGGTAAGATCTTGGAGTCCATTGCGAAGGATGAGATTTCTGAATAATTGGAACCACACGGTAAAATAGGGCAAAGTCAGCACGGTTTCATCAAGGGGAGGTCATACCTGACAAATTTGTTCGAAATCTTTGAGGAGATAACAAGCAGAATAGACAAATGACAGCCAATGGCTGTTATCTACTTGGACTTCCAGAAAACCTAGGCAAGGTGCCGCACAGAATGCTGCCGAGTAAGGTCGAGCCCATGGTGTTAGAGGCAAGGTACTAGCGTGGATACAAGTTTAGCTGTCTGGCAGAAAGCAGAGATTAGGGATAAAAGGGTCCTTCTCAGGATGGCAGCTGGTGACTAGTAGTGTTCTGCAAGGGTCAGTGTTGGGATCACAACTTTTCACTTTATACATTAATGATCTAATGAAGGGACTGAGGGCATTCTGGCTGAGTTTGCAGATGATGCAAAGATAGATGGAGGGGCAGGTAGTTTTGAAGGGACGGGGAAGCTGCTGAAGGATTTAGACAGGTTAGGAGAGCAAGCAAAGAAGTGGCAGACTGAATGCAACATGGCAAAGTGTGAGGTCATTTGACAGGAAGAATAGAGACATAGACTATTTCTTAAATATTCAGAAATTCAAAATATGAAGTGCAACGGGATTTGGAGTCCAAGACCAGGATTCTCTTAAGGTTAACTTGCAGATTGAGTCAGTCGTTAGGAAGGAAAATACAATGTTGACATTTATTTCCATGGGACTAGAAATACGAAAGCAGGTATGTTCTTCTGATGCTTTAAGGCTCTGGTCAGACCACATTTAGAATATTGAGAGCAACTTTGGGCCCGACTTCTCAGGAAAGAGGTGCTGGCCCTGGAGCAGGTCCAGAGGAGGTTCACTGGAATGATCCCTGGAATGAAAGGCTTAATATGCGAGGAACGTTTCAGGACTATACTCGATGGAGTTTAGAAGGATGAGGAGGGATCTAATTGAAACTGAGAGAATACTGAAAAGCCTGGACAGAGTGGACGTTGGGAAAATGTTTCCGGAGAGATTAGGACCAGAGGACGTACCCTTAAAAGGGGAGGCCCTTTAGAACAGAGATAAGGAGAAACGTTTTCAGCTACAGAGTGCCGAATCTATGAAATTCATTGCCATAGAAGGCTGTGCAGGTCAGGTCACTGAGTATATTTAAGACAAGACAGATAGCTTCTCGATTGTTAAGGAGATTAAAGGTTAGGGGGAGAAGGCGGGAGAATGGGGTTGAAGATCTTATCGGTCGTGATTGAATGGCAGAGCAGACTTGATGGGCCGAATGGCCTAATTTCCACTCCTGTCTCTTATGGGTTTATTATTTCTGTATTTTAAGTAAAAGATGTTGCAGAATCATTTTTGATACATTACAATTGTTATGCACAACAGCAAAAAGACGTCAGAACAAGTAATACATTTTACAAATCCTACTTTGTACTTACGTTTATTTTCTTCCAATCAAAACGAATGAGGCTGAATAATGGCTACAAGAGCTCTAAACTTCGCTGCTGTGACTAGCAAGGCATTTCTACTCAAAGAAACAAGCCATTCAGCCAAACACGTCCATGTTGGAATTTATGCTTCACTTAAGCCATCTTGCCTCTTTCCTTGTCTAACTTCTCTTTAAGTGCATTATCATAGAGTCATAGAGGTTTTTATTTCATGAAAATGGGTCCTTCAGCCCATTATGTTCATACCAGTCATCAAATGTCTATGTATTCCATCCAATTCCATTTTCCAGCACTAGGCCCATCACCTTTTGTGCCATATCCACATCAGCTATAACCTGTGGTTGAATTTCTATATTCACATTACTCGATTCCCTATTTGACTCCTGGGTGATAATTGTAAAATAATGACATTAGTTCCACTTTTCAAGCTGAAACGCCCTGTCTATGGCTGCACAGCTAAGTTTTTGCATGAATTTGAAGATGTCTGTTGGTATCCCCAATATTTCTCTTTGTGAGACAGAGACCTAGTCTGATCATCCTTTCCTGATAAGCAGAACTTCAGATTTAATAAGATTCTTTTCAATCTTTCTTGCACCCTCTGAGTCTCTGAAACCTTTGTATATTGTGGCAACCAGAACTGACCAAGGTTTAAATGCAGGTTTAGATAATTTTTTAACTTTTCAATTCTATCCTTCTAGAAATTGAGTGGTTTTGCTTGCTTTTGTTATGGTCCTATTGATCCTCATTGCAACTTGCGATGATTTCTGAATTTGTGCTTTTTAATCCAGAAGCTTTGCTACCATACTTGAATTCTTAATATCCAATTAATCCTCCTGATTTTTATAAAAATATAATACCTCATTATTTATGTTAAAATTAATTTGTTAATTATACAGCCATTCTGCACATTTATAAATGTCGCCCTGCAACTTTGTCATTCTGCTCAGTGTAGTGAAGAGCAATGTCATATTAATGTACTACAGAGGTTGAGTGTAAAACAAGCTAGCTCTGTCATAGAAACGTAGGACTTAGGAGCCAAAGTAGGCAATTTGGCTGCTCAGGCCTGCCCTCCCATTGAATAAAATCACACCGATCTGGTTATCATCTCAACTTCACTTTCCAGCCTGCATTTTATAACCCTAAACTTGTTTGTCAATCAAAAATCTAACTCTGGCTGGGATAAATTCAATGACAAAGCATCTACTGACCTCTGGAAATGACATACAAACTAACGATACTCTAGGGTGGGGAGACACACATCTCAATTTAACACTGATATTTTTGTTCCAAGTTTAGTCTACCCTGCAATAAGAAGTACCCTCCCAGTATCCACACCGTCATGTCCCTTCAAGATCGCATATATTTCAAAAACCAGTCAAAGAGACCAGAAAACTGCAGATGCTGGAAATCAGAAACAAAATCAAATTACTGGAAAAACTCAGCAGGTATGGCAGCATCTGTGCAGCGAAAGCAGAGTTAACATTCCGGCTCCAGTGATCTGTTCCAAAAAAGAGTCACCAAACTCAAAACATTAACCGATTTCTCTCCATTAATGCTGCTAGACCTGCCTAACTTCTCCTGTAATTTCTGATTTTGGTATCTATTTCAATTCTAGATTCACTCTAAACCGTATAGGCACAACTTGTTCAACCGTTTCTTCAATAGTTTTAAGACCAAGTTCAACAAAGAAAGCTCCAATTTTGCTGTTTTAGGCATTCTGACGTCAAGATTCAGATGTTACCAGTTGCATCTAGTACTATTCTTTGGGCAACAATCTATCCTGAACCAAATCTGCATCCATAATATTGTTAAACCTATGCTAATATAATATTAAGTTTGTTTATAACATTGAATCAGCTGATTATTCTCAATACTTTTGCATTTAATTAAGACAGAGGAATTTGGCAGTTTATTTCAGCATCATGTGCTCAACTCTTATCAAGAAAGTCATTCAATTTAGATACACACATTGTTCAATATATTTCAGAGAAATGGAAGTGAAAAAAGCTGTTTTCCATCTCACCTACCATTTTCTGGTGACAGCTTGTCATATGCGTCTTCATAGATATAATTACGTCGAATTGTCACATTAATTCCATCTAAAAATGGCCCCTCTCCTTGCACATCTTGTTTGTCAGCAAAGATCAATCTTTGAAAGATCTTAAAAAGAAATCACCATTAGTAAAACAAAGACAAATTGACAAAAACAAAATCTGCAAAATTGACACCAATATTGGCATGTTCACTTTTGAATTATATTAGTACAATTTACATGTAGCAAGTTATAACTAATCTATTTAGTTGGTCATCTAATTTCCTTACACAATGACATACACTGCAACACACTCAGAATTGTACACTCCCTACGCAAGAAAAATTCACATTTGTGGCATTTCACTTTAATTGCTAAATTTTGTTTTGATCATTTTATAACAGAAATTTTAACATGTACTATTTATTTGTTTTAACAAAGCTTAAGCCAAATTATTTTCTCTGCCAGGTAAGCATCCTGCACATTTAGAAACAGTAGGCTGTAAAATATTACGAATACGTAAGGTGTTTTTAGGATCAAGTTCAGAGGAGAATAGTATTTACCTTAACTCGTTCTTCAAACGGAACTACAAAAGGTAGTTCTGTTAAAATGGCAAGATGACGTTCTTCAGATACTGATAACTGAGCTGGCTCCTGCCCAACTGAGAAAATATAACCGGAAAAAAAAAAAGAGAAGCAACAGCCAAAGTTTCATTAATAAATTCAAGCATATCCAACATAGAAATCTGACAGACGACTTGATAGGCAGAAATGTTCACTTGCTGCAAACATAATTACCATAATACAAATGCACACCCTCACTGTCTTACACTTCAAACCAGAGAATTAAAGAATCCCTACAGTGTCTAAACCGGCCATTCGGCCCAACAAGTCTACACGTACGCTCCGAAAAGCATCCCTCCTGGACTCACCACCCTACCCTATCCCGGTAACCCTACATTTCCCATCTCTAGTCCACCTAACCTACACATCCCTGGACACGGAGGGCAGTTTAGCATGGTCAATCCACCTAACCTGCACATTTTTGGACTGTGGGAGGATACTGGAGCACCAGGCAGAAACCCAAGCAGTCATGGGGAGAATGTGCAAACTCCACACAGTCATCAGAGGCTGGAATTGAACCTGGGTCCCTGGTGCTATGAGGCAGTGGTGCCAACCACTGAGCTACTGTCTTCAAAAGTGCTTCATTGTTTGTACAAGTCTTTCGATATCCTGACATCGTGCAGAGCACTACATGGATGCATGTCTCAGTTCATACCCTGTCATTTTTCTGAGACAACTAGGAATTTTCAACTACTGCATACTATAAGAACACTGCATATACAAGCCTCCAAACAATTCAAAAGCAAAATACTGCTGATACCGGAAGTCTGAAATTAAAACAAAGAAATATGCAGCAGATCAAGCATCATCTGAGCATAAAGCAGAGTTTACACTTCAAGTGCATGGTTTTCATCAGATAATGTTGGTGCACTCAATAGGTAGCTGAGCTGGGTGCACACCACAGCTGGGCTGCATCTTTCCTATCCACAGATAAGACTTGGACTAGACCAATTAAATCTAGTATTAACCCAATCTGAAATTAATAGGAAAAAACAAAAAAAATCAAGCTGGCAAAAGTTTGAAATAAAGGTTGAGAAGGACAAAACAAGACTATGACCAAAGTAATAATTAAAGAGAAAGCTCTCAGGTGGTAAAAGCAATTTGCAACCAATGGAGTGCATTTTGAAATATCACAGTTGCTATGCAGGAATTGCTCACAAGGAAGAGAATAATGAAAGTAAATGTTGACCCCTTAGAGGGCAAAAATGGTGAGGTAATAATGGGAAACTCAAATCGCAGAATCATTAAACCAATATTTTGTCTGTTTTCACAGTGGAAGATAATTTCTTCCCAATCACTGCAGTGACGAGAGGAACTTGGTGAAGTCACTGTAACTAAGGAGAAGGTATTAAGTAAACTGATGGGGTTAAAGGAAGGTAAATCCCCAGGGCCTAATGGCTTGCACCTAAAGTATTAAAGGAAATGACAGCAGAGATAGTGGATGCATTAGTTCAGGAATTTCAAAATTGTCTAGATTCTGAAATGGTACCAGTGGATTGGAAACATGCTAATGTGAGACATTTATTCAAAAAACAAGATAGGCAAAAAGTAGGAAATGACAGACCAGTTAGTTTGAACTCTGTAGTGGGAAATTTGCTGGAGTCAGTAAAGGAGGAGATAATGGAACACTTGGAAAAAAAAAAATCAAACTCAATTCATCATAGAATCATAGATTTGTACAGCATGGAAACAGACCCTCCGGTCCAACTCATCCGTGCCAACCAGATATCCTAAATTAATCTAGTCCCAATTGCCATCATTTGGCCCCGATCCCTCTAAACTCTTCCTTTTGATGTATCCATCCAGATGCCTTTTAAACGTGGTAACTGTACCAGCCTCCACCATTTCCTCTGGCAGCTCATTCCACACACAACATGCTCTGCGTGAAAAAGTTGCCTCTTGGGTCCTTTTTAAATCTTTCCTCTCTCACCTTAAACCCATGCCAGTGTCAGCACAGGTGAGACGATGGCCTAGTGGTATTATCAATGGACTGTTAATCCAGCAACTCAGATAATACTCTGGGGACCATGGTTCAAATTCCACCATGGCAGATGGTGGAATGTGAATTCAATAAATATCTGGAATTAACAATCTGATGATGGCATTGTCAATTGTCAGAAAAACCCATCTGGTTCACTAATGTCCTTTCGGGAAGGAAACTGCCATCCTTACCTGGTCTGGCCTACATGTAACTCCAGACCCACAACAAGGTGGTTGACTTAACACCCCTCTGGGCAATTAGGGATAGGCAATAAATGCTGCCTAGCCAGCGACACCCTCATCCCGTGAATGAATAAAGAAAAAAAGAATCATGGCTTCGGAGGGGCAAGTAGTGCTTGACAAACTTGGACTTCTTTGAGGATGTAACCAACAAGATGGATAATGGGGATCCAGTGGATGTGGTATATGTAGACTGCCAGAAAACATCTGACAAGGTGCCACATAAAAGACTGATCCAGAAAATTAGATTGCAGGGGGTTTATGGTAGAATATTAGCTTGGATTGAGGATTAGGTGACTGACAAAAAGCACAGGGTCAGGATAAATGGGTCCTTCTCTGGAAGGTAAACTACAACTAGTGGGGTGCCACAGGGTTCAGTTCTCAAACCTCAACTATTTACAATCTATGTTCAGGTATTTCTGCTATCATACTTGTTTCATTAATGCGAATTGGCTGTAACGCATTTGATAAATAGTGGACGCTGTTTGGATAACGCAAACCTTCCGCTGTACAGGTATAGCGATTTTCTATAGCACGAGGTTACACAAGAACACAACTATCACATTGTATGAGAACTGCTTATAAAAATGTTCTGTAAGCAAGGACATTGTGTAACATAGCAAAATTTGCAGATGATATTAAAATATATGGAAAAACAAGCTGTGATGAGGAGAGAAGAGTTTACACACGGATATTGATAGGCTAAGAGAATGAGCCAGAATATGGCAGATGGAGTTTAACGTGGATAAATGTGAAGTTGTCCATTTTAGTTGGAAAAATAAAAGGGTAAGTTATTATTTAAACGGGAAGCAGATTCAAAGTCCATCAGTGCAGAGGGATTGGTCTGTCGTCATGCATGCGTCACAGAAAAGATGTATGCAGGTGCTGAATATAATAAGCTAAATGGAATCATGACATTTATTACAAAAGGATTGGATTATAAAGAAGAGTTGTTACAACTATATAAGGCATCAGTGAAACTACACCTGGAGTACTGCATCCAATTTTGGTGTCCTTACTTGAGGAAGGATGTGGTGGCACTGGAGGCGGTTCAGAGGAGGTTCATTAGATTGACTCTAGGGATGAAACGGCTGTCGTACGAAGAGTAGTTGAATAGCTAGTGCTTTTACTCGCTGGAGTTCAAAAAATGAGGGGGGTGGGGCGGAATCTGATGGAGGTATATAAAATCCTAAAGGGGATTGATAAGGTGGACGTTGAACAGATGTTCCCATTGTGGGAACATCTTAAACAAGAGGTTGTAGATAAAGAGCAAGGGGAGGTAGATTCGAAATTGAGATGAAAGAAACTACTTGTCAGAGGATTGTGAATCTGTGGATCTCACAGCGCCAGAGTGCAATGGAGGCAGAATCAATCAAGAGATTCGGGAAAGAAATAGATATGTTTCTGATGAAAAGTGGGATAAAGGACTATAGGGAGCAGGCAGGAAAGTGGAGTTGAGACCAGGATGAGATCAGCCATGATCATGTTAAATGGGAGGAAGGGGCTCAAAGGGCTGAATTGCCTACTCCTGCTCCGAATTCCTATGTACCAAACAATATGATAATGGGTACATTATCTGTTTTCACGTTGATGACTGCGGAACAAGTATCAGCCAGGATACCAGAGTGAATTTTCCTGCCTTTTTCCAAAAACATGCTGAGGTCTTTGTCAGTCTTTTTGGGTAGAGTCTTATCTCATTCGAGACAGTTCTTCAGTTCTGCACAGGAATGTCAGCTTTGATTTTCATGCTCAAATCCAGGAATGGGACTTGAGTAGACAACTTCATGGTTCAAAAGTGAATGCTACATGCAGAGTCATGACTGATAGTTCATCAGGGCCAAGAGATGATTTTAAAAAAGGGATCAGAAGGGAACCAGATAAAAATCTTTGGGAGCATGTACTGAAACAAAAGAATAGATGCGCAGTCAGAAACATTTGAAACAGTAAACAATGCGTCCAGGAGGAATACAAGAAACAAGAACAAATTATTCAATGGCGAGAAATGACAAAATTGAAATTAAATCGACCAGTTTCAAACAATCATATATATATGACAAACACAAAGACCAAAACAACCATCAGGATATGCACACGAAAATCGAATGTAATGTCAGCAAAACAACAGAAGTATCTAATAATTATTGTGTGACATTATCTGGCAGGGAGACTAACACAATGGGAACATCACTAAAGGAATAGGTCAGAAAATGAGACGAGGACATTTAGAATACTAGACGGTGGGATGAGAGTGTGATCATTTATAAAATCAAACAATAGCAGCAGCTTCAGGTAAGAAGGGATTGCATCCTGCTGCCTATATCAGCCTTCATATATCAAAAACTTAGCAAGACGTAAGAAGCATTTTTGTCTATAAAGAAATTATTCAAAAGGGAAGTGTTAGGACTGATGAAGAGCTAATGCTACTCTTGTATGTAAAATTGAGCTTCAAGCAAGTTTCTGAAACAATTGAACAATTAACTTAACATTGGCAGCTTGAAAGATAATGGAACCCTTATCTCATAGAATGAGACCAGCATTTATTGCCCATCCCTAACTGTCCAAGGGAAGTCAAGAGTCAACCATTGCCCTGTAAAAGAACCTGAAACCTCATGAAGAGTCGTCAGCACAGATTTCTGAAAGGAAAGCATATCCTCAAGGAAATCAATTGAATTTTTAAGGAACTGAAAAAGAATCGCAAAATCGCAGAATTATTACCACATAGAAAGACGTCATTCGGTCCATTGTGCCTGTATGAGTTCTATTATCTGATGCCAATCTCAGCCTTTTCCTCATATCCCTGCACATTATTACGATCTAAAAAAATCTGATGTCCTCTTGAATGCCTGAATTGAACCTGCCTTCACACATTTGCAGGTAGTACATTCTGTATCATAACAATTCACTGTGTGAAAAAGCTTTTCTCAGATCATTCTATCCCTCCTGTTTCTGTTTCTTTTACAAGCAGTAACAGCTTCACCTATCTACTCTGTCCAAAACCTTAATCAGATGTCAGGCAGCTTTCTTTTCTCCAGACAGAAAAGTCCCAACTTCATCAATCAATCCTCATAACTGAAGTTTCTCACATCTGGAAACATTCTGGTAAATATGTAATTAAATTTCAGTAAAGTACAAGAACAATAAGGCACCAAACAGGCAGTTTTAACTATCCAAATATTAACAGGAACAGTTTTAATGTGCAAGGTAGACAGGGATCCAAATTCTTGAGGAAAACTTTTTAGACTCAATGCTGAAAGGCCGACAAGGGCGGTTCAGGACCTAATACTCGGAAATGAGTTGTGCAGGTGTCTGTGCTCTGAAAGCTGAGATTTCAAATAAACCTGCTGGACTAAAACCTGGTGGCGGGTGACTTCTGACTTCATCCACCCCAATCCAACACAAGCATCCCCATATCATGGTTACCATCGCCACCACTAACTGTTGGCTCAAAGTGGAGAGGTGAAGATCGCACATATCAACACAGACATCGAGTTTCTGCAGAAAGGCAAGAAAGCACAGAAGATCCCAAAAAGGACTACAGATTCTGAACCCACTCAAGGCAACCTACAATTCAGACTACACGGAGACTCCGCTGTCGGACCTTTCACAAACTCACGCATCTCGTACAAAAACGATACAGCAGGCACCGCAACCTTGAAGTCAAGATAGAATCCATATTATCAGCTTGTGCTCAAGATACAGCAGTACAATTGAGACACCACCAACATGTGCACCAAGAACAAGAAACTAGAGAACCTTGGCATCACCACCAGCAGTAACCAAGCCTCCCCTGGTACCACCACAGCGAAATCCACCTGTCAATTTCTTACCACATCCTTCAACCAGATGAAAACCGAAGTTCTCAGCTGAGGGCTCAATTTCTGCCCCATTGGTCTTGCTGCAGATACAGAGGAATTCATCAGGCGAATGAGGCTCCAGGAATTCTATTACAAACACCAAGATGTCAGCAGTGATCTCTGAGACAACCAACAAACCGGAACAGTTAACAAAGATCCGTGGAGCAACAACCAAAAGGAGTCGTCGAATTGGATTCCTCCGGAATGTCTTGTACGCTCAAACCATCAGGAGATGTGTTAATGCCAGATTCATCAGCTGCACTCAAGGTAGCGCAGAATGTCACCCATTCACAACACAGAGCCATCCGTGCTCTCAAGACCAATCGCAACATTATCAAACCAGCAAACAAAGGAGGAGCCATCGTCAAAGAGTAGAACAGACTACTGCAAAGTAGTATACCAACAACTGAACAACCAGGAAACCTACAGACAATTACCGGCCAATCCAACCAAAGAACACACCCATCAACTCAGTAGACTGATCAAGATTTTTGTTTTTTTAAGAATCCCTAGTGTGGAAACAGGCCCTTCGGCCCAACAAGTCCACACCGATCCTCACAGCATCCCACCCAGACCCATCCCCCTAATCTACACATCCCGGAGCACTACAGGCAATTTAGCATGGCCAATCCACCTTGCCTGCACATCTTTGGACTGTGGGAGGAAACTGGAGCACCCGGAGGAAACCCACACAGACACGGGGAGAACGTATAAACTCCACACAGACAGTCGCCCAAGGCTGGAATCGAACCTAGGTCCCTGGCGCTGAGAGGCAGCAGTGCTAACCACTGAGCCACCATGCCGCCCTTTTGATCCAGTCCTCCAGAGTATTCCATGCACTCTCATCCCGCTTACTACTCACGTACAAGACTTCTGCCTTCCGAAGATGCACAAAGCCAACACATCTGGACGTCCCATCTTATCAGGCAATGGGATCCTGTGTGAGAACCTCTCTGGCTATGTCGAAGACATCTTGAAATCCACTGCACAAGGAACTCCCAGCTTTTATCATGACACTACAGATTTCTTACAGATCACAGCACCCACAGACCAGTCTAACCAGGAACATTCCTCATCACAATGGACGTTTCGGTACTCTACACCAACAACCCCCACGATGATTGTATTGCCGCAACAGCCTCAGTACTCAATACCAACTGCCAATTTCCAGACAACATCCTACAACACATCTGCTCCATTCTCTACCACAACGACTTCACCTTCAACAACCATTTCTTCATCCTGACACAAGGAACACCCATGGGGACCAAACTTGCACCCCAATATGCCAATATTTTCATGCACAAGTTCAAGCAAAACTTCTTTGCTGCGCAGGACCTCTGACCAACATTAAGCACCAGATACGCTGACGCCGTTTTCTTCCTTTGGACTCATGGCGAGGAGTCACTGAAATAACTTCATAGTAATATCAACAAATTTCTTCCCACCATCAGACTTACCATGGATTATTCCTCAGAATCAGTCTCATTCTTGGACACCCGCATCTTCGTAAAGGCCGGACACCTTAGCATCTCACTCTACCACAAGCCCACAGATAATCTCACGATGCTGCGCTTATCTAGTTTCCAACCTAAACACATTAAAAGAAGCCATCCCCTACGCATACACAGGATCTGTTCAGATGAAAAAGGAACATAATGGACACCTGAAGGTTTTAAAAACATGCCGTCATAAGAACGGGATACGACACAACTCATCGACTGCCAGTTCCAACATGCCACAGCTAAAAACCACAACAACCTTCTCAGGAGACAAACACAGGATACAACCAATACAGTACCCTTCATCGTCCAGTACTTCCGTGGAGCGGAGAAACTACACCATGTTCTTTGCAGCCTTCAGCACACCATCGATGACAATGAGCATCTCATCAATATCTTCCCTAAATCTCCACTTCGCGCCTTCAAACAGCCAAATCTTAAACAGACCACAGTTCGCAGCAAACTACCTTCAGGACAACATCGACCACAACACCACACAACTCTGCCATGTCAACTGCTGCAAGACATGCCAGGTCATCTTGGATACTACCATCACACGTGGGAGCACCACCCACCACGAACACGGCAGATACTCATGTGATTCGGCTGACATTGTTTACTTCATACGCTGTAGGCAAGGATGCCCCAAGGCATGCTATATGGGCAAGGCCATGCAAACTCTACAATAATGGACACTGGGCAACAATCACCAGAAAGGAATGTTCCCTCCCAATCAGGGAAAACTTCAGCAGTCAAGGGCATTCAGCCTCTGATCTTCGGGTAAGCATCCTTCAAAGTGGACTCCAAGATACGCAATATAGAATCACAGAGCAGAGACTAACAGCCAAGTTCTGTACCCAAGAAGATGGCCTCAACCGCGACCTTGTCGCGCTACAGGTGACCCTGCCACACTGTTCTGTATCTGTAAAATCTTTGACTTTGCTGTTTCAACAGCATCGTCTTGACAAATTGCAATGATCTCTCTAACTTAATTAGTTGGTACAGTTTTGAATTCACCCCCTACCACACCCACCATCCACCTATGGGGTGAGCCATTTCATCCAATATTTTTGTTCATTTGCAGATACATTTTATTTTGATTAAAAAAGCGCACAATTTATAGTCACAGACAGTGTGGCATCTTATAAATTCCTGCTTTCGGAATAAAACCAGCCTGATTCCAGGTTAAACCTCAGACAGGTTCTGAACAAGGCCTCACACCTACAATTCAGTGTCACCTTTTGTATATTCCTGACATCCTGCCTGATTGTCATGACAGCACAGCACTAACGTTGACTTTATAAATGTTTTACTCACTGTCTAACACTCTGTGACCTGCAGAGACTTATCACCTAACACTCCACTCACACCAGCTGTATAATCTTTTGATCTCTGTGCCTATAAACTGTGTGTCTGTGCTCTCCTCTCTCACTGCACCTGAAGGGGCTGTGCTCTGAAAGCTTGAGATTTCAAATAAACCTGTTGGACTGTAAGATGGTGTTATGTGACTTCTGACTTTGTCCACCCAAGTGCAACACCAGCACTCAAAAATCTCACACATGGCATAAGGTGCAGCAGTAGGGGAGTATTTGGGAGATAGTAACCATAATTCAGGTAGAATTATTATAGTTATGGAAAAGCTGGGAATAGAAGTTCTAAATTGGGGAGAGATTTATTTTACTAAGATATAAAATGATTTGTCCCAAGTGGACTGGGAGCTGCTATGTGTAGATAAAACTATGTCAGATTTGGGACACTTTCAACAAAGAAATTGAGGGAGCATATTGTGAGTGTTCCATAAAGACAGTAGGACCAACAGCAGAGAAGCACGAATGTCATGGGTCATAAAGGTGAAGGTTAGACAAATAAAGCTTATGGCAACTAGCAAAACCAACTGCGTGGAGGCCTGGAAGACATGGGCACAGTCCTCTTGAATAATTTATGCCTATTTTCACAAAATGGTAAAGGACAACACAGATATACACATTAGCGTGGGTAATCTGTGAAATATTAGAACAAATTCAAAGATACAACAATCACGCATTGGATAAATCTGCAGGCTCAGACAAGATGAGAAGTTTATGGAGCTGAGATTAGGGGAGGGAAGGGGGTTGGTGAGTAATTTTCAATTCCTCTCTGAACACGGGTAAGATGCCAGAGGATTGGAAGACATTGTCCCAGTATTAAAAAAAATGGAGGGATTGACCAAGAAACTATACCAGTCTAACCTCAGCGATAGGAATGTCATTCAAAAGCAACCTGATGGACAGGAGCAGTCAGCATGGATTTCTGCAGGGAAGGCCATGTTTGATCAAATTTTTTGTGGAGTGACTGGGAGTGTTGATGATGGTAGTGTATTTCACATGGTCTATATGGACTCAAGTCTTTTCTTAAGATCCTAAGTGGCACACTGGTCGAATAATAGCCTATGGTATTCAAAGTAAAGTGGCATGTTGAATCCAAATTGACAAGGCAGTAAGCTGAGGATGGTGGTGTGGGAAAGTTTCTGAGAACTGGGAGTCTGGTTTCAGTGGGGGTTCCATGTCGCTTGGTGCTTGGGGGTGGATTTTAATGATGTGGACTTAAACACTGGGGGTATGATAAAGAGGTTTGTGGATGATATGAAAATTGGTAGTGTATTAAAAGGTAAAAAAAGGGTGGCCATAAACTGCAGGAGGCTAAATGTGACACGATGCACCAAGAGGGTTACAAAGCAAGGGCGTACACTATGACTAGGACATCAGAGAGAGATTGGTGTGCATATCCACTGATCCCTGAACATAGCAGAGCAGTTAAAATGAGATGGTTATGACAACTTATGGGGTACTTGCTTTTATTATCTGATGCATGCTGAACTGCATCGATCACTTTTTGGAACACAACTGGACTACTGGGTAGATCTGGTCACCACATTATAGGAAGGATGTGTTTGCCCCAGAAAGGGAGCAGAGGAGATTTACCAGGGTGCTACCTGATCTGGTGGGTCTTAGCTATGAGGAAATATTGGATAGGCTAGGACTACTTTCCTCAGAGGGATAAAGTTGAGAAGGGGACCATATAGTAAGTCTATGAAATCATGAGAGACACAGGTAAGATGAACAGGAAGGCACTTTTTCCATTAGGATAGGGGTCATTGAACAAATGGCATAAATTTAAGGTAACAGACAGAAGGCTAAGAGACTAGTGGGGGAGAATTTTTTCAGCCGAGGTGTGGTGGGAATCTTGAACTCAGCCTAAAAGAGTGGTTGAGTCAGAAGTTCTCATAACATTTAAGCAGTATTAAGATCTGCACTTCGGTTGCCTTAGCTTCTATAGCTAAGGGCCAAGACCGATGCTCAATTTCAATGTCTTATACTGAGATTATGCCTTCTGATCCTATACTCTCCCCAAGGGTAACAACCCACTCGGTAGTTACCTTTGACACTTATTTAAGCTTAGCATTGTTGTTTCTGACCCAACTTCCTCTTTTCGATTTTGTTTTTAAATTGTGGCAAATAACATTCAATGAAAGTTAAAAGTTACGTATGAAGAAACAGTAAAGACACGAATCAGGATATCAACATTTTGCAAAATATTGTCGTCAAAATACTTCCCAGCTAGATATTTTTCCTTAAATCTATTTTGGTTATTCTTTCACAAAGGGTTAAAGGCATTTAAACAAAAATTGCCTGTACAGCAAAGCTAAACCACTATCGTACTACTAGAGCTCAATTATTCTGGTCAATTAGTCAATTTTATCTGCATTTCTCCATCAAGTTTCTATCTTTTACGAGAAATATGTTCTCTACTGGTCAATGTAGTCTATTTATCATTCTAGTTACTGCCATTTAAGTAAATGAAAAAGGCCAAACAAACACAGCCATATGTGCTTCAACAGTACTTTCACACTAATTGGGTTTATTCCATATGGAGTCAAGTGGCATTAAACAAATCATACACACATTGTTATCTGCTTGCTTCACACTGTACTGTTGGTTGAACTAGATTCAAAATTCAAGTCATCTAATAAGGGCCTAGTTCCAGAACTTTGAAGACAGTCAAATTTACCCAGACCAATGAAGTGAAACTACACTCCATTTTCAATAAATTTTAATTTTAAATTTTTCTAATAATTTTGATGATTAGCATTATGAAAGAAGCTGTGCTCTCTTTCTTGCTGATCAAATTAGATACATGCTGCAATATTAATAGCTACATATGCACTACATTTTTATGTCCATTGTAAAAAATTCCATAGAATAAACTAGTTTACCAACATTCCACTAATACAGTATCTTTAAATGAAAGGGGAAAATCTTCCAAATCAGACTAATCGAAATGAATTTATAATCATAAGCTGCCATTAAAACTGTACTTTTTCTTCATAAGATCAAAGATCAGTTTAGGAGAGGAAATCCAGTTGGCCCATTATAATCTATCCATTCAGGAAATATTCCATAGCTCAACTGTTACAGCATCAAATTAATTCTCAAACAATGTTAACAATTTTGCTTTCACAAACATGCCCATTCCATTTGCTGATCACTTGCCATGTAAAGAACAGCTTGTATTTAAGAGTTTTTAAATGTTGAGGTTAGTTGCAAAACGCTTCACATCAAGCAAGAATGGACAAGGGAATTTTAAGAATATTTTATAAAATGAGTTCTAAGCAGCAGCGTAGGTCAATAAGGGCAGTGATTAGCTCAGCACTAGATTTCTTGATTTCTCTTTGACTACCTTCACAAGTGCCCTTACCTTCCAATTAGCCAATCTGGAAAACACTTGGGGCCTCTCTCAGAAATCCACACTTTCCTGTCTTAGCTACACACTGAATAGTATGAAACACACCATCTTGCAAATCCTAATTCACTCTTATGAATAGGGATCAGCCCCATGACTTTTCTCTACAATGCCTGCGTCAGTCACAGCAGTCTGAACTGGATACATTATAATCCGATCAAAGCAGTACACAGGTTAAACACAACTTTCTACATACTTTATTTTGGATAGATGGTCGAGAAAGAGTCATACAGTATGGAAACAGACCTGTTGGTCCAACTCATCGGCACCAACCATACAGTCATAGTCACAGAGTGAGACAGCACAGAAACAGATCCTTCAGTCCAACGCGTCCATGCAGACAAGATATCCTAAATTAATCTAGTCCCATATCCCATCATTTGGTCCATATCCCTCTAAACCTTTCCTATTCATAGGAATTTCACTGCTTGTTTGTTTATCTTGTACCAAAATCTGACATCCAGAGATGCTTGTAACTTCACAGCCGGTTAACTGTGAAGGTTCACTGCTCCCTTTTTCTGAACTCTACTGCAATGTTCAAAACAACCTTCCAGGTGGTCAACTGCTTTCAACTTTCTCCCATTTCAAAGTATCGTTGTTTTGATTTTCTTCCCCCTCCAATCTCCAAAGAAAGCAAAAGCTTCTCAAACAGTGACTACTGCTCGAGAAATCAAGACAATGAGCTCCAGCACTAAAAAACAACAAGAAAAAACAGGAGCAACAGCTCCTACAGCCATGATTTTCTCCCTTCTGCCATTTTGGATTGCCATCCCCATTTGACGTAGTCCCACTTGCCAGCATTTGGCCCCTTCGCTCTAAACCCTTCCTATTCATGTATCCATCCAGATGCTTTTAAGTGTTGTAACAGTACCAGCCTCCACCATTTCCTCTGGCAGTTTGTTCCATACACGTACTACACTCTGCGTGAAAAAGTTGTCCCTTAGATCCTTTTTAAAATCTTTCCCCACACACCTTAAACCTAAGCCCTCTAGTTTTGGACTCCCCCACCCTCGGAAGACGACCTTGGCTATTTACCCTATCTATGCTTTTTTTTTTATATAAACCTTTACAAGGTCACCAGAGTCTCTGATGCTCCAGGGAAAAAAAGCCCCAGCCTATTCAGCCTCTCCCTTTCGCTCAAACCCTCCAGTCCCAGAAACATCCTTGTAAATTTTTTCTACACCCTCTCCAGTTTAACAACATTTTTCTTCTTGAAGGAAGGGAGACCAGAAGTGTACAGTGTTCAAAAGTGGCCTCACCAATGTCATGTACAGCCACAATAGGACATCCCAACTCCCATACTCAATGTTCTGACCACAGGATGCATGATAAACACCTCCTTCACCATCCTGCCCACCTGCAAATCCACTTTCAAAGAACTATGCACCTACACCCCGAGGTCTCTTTGTTCGACGACGTTACCATGGGCCCTTGCATTAACTCTATGTTCTGCCCAAGTTTGCCTTACCAAAATGCAACTACACATTTGTCTAAATATACTTACATTGGTCACAGGCCTCCAGTCTGAAAGCAACCCTCTCTTCTACCATCAAGCCTATTTTGTATCCAAGTGGCTAGCTCACCCTAGAACCTATGTGACGACCTAACCTTCATAACCAGTCTATCATGCAAAACCTTGTCAAATGCTTTGCTGAAGAATATACAGACAACATCTACCACTCTGCCTTCATCAATCTTCCTCAAAATACTCAATTAAGTTTATGAGACACGATTTCCCACCACAAAGCCATGTTATCTATATAAACCCTGTCCCTCAGAGTCCCCTCCAACAACTTGCCCACCACTGACGTAAGGCTCACTGGTCTATAGATCTCTGGCTCTTCCTTACAGCCTTTCTTAATACCACATTAGCCAATCTCCAGCCTTCTAGCACCTCATCTGTAGCTATGGATGATACGAATTTTTCAGCAAGGTGCGCAGCAATCCCTTCCCAGAAAGATCTGGGAAACATCTGATCGGGTCCTGGGGATTTATCCACCTTTATGCATTTTAAGACATCCAGCATCTCCTCTTCTGCAATATGAACCCTTTTCATGACATCAATATTTATTTCCTCAAGTTCGCTGGCTTCCAACTCCTCCTCCACAGTAAATACTGATGCAGAATATTCATTTAGTATCTCATCAATCTCCTGTGGTTCCACACAGACGGCCACATTGATCTTTAAAAGGGTCCTATTCTCTCCCTAGTTTATCTATTGCACTTAAAGGTATTTAATCGAACCTCTTTGGATGCTCCGAAAGCTATCCCCTCTTTACCCTCCTGATTTCCTTCTTTCCCGATTTGACTGCCCTTATACTTCTCTACGGATCCACTCAATCCCAGCTGTCTGTACCTGGCATATGCCTCCTTTTTCTTGACCAAAACCTCAATTTCTCTAGTCATCCAGCATTCCTTACACCCACCAGCCCTGCCCTTCACACTAACGAGAACATACTGCGTCTGGACTCTCGTTATCTTATTCTTAAAAGCCTCTCACTTTTCAACCATTCTTAATCTGCAAATAACCTCCCCAATCAACTTTTGAAGTTCCAGTCTAATACCACCAAAATTGGCCTTCCCCCACTTTAGAAGTTTAAGTTTTTGATCTGTTCTATCCTTTTCCATAACTACTTAAAGAATAGAATTATGATAACTTGGCCCAAAGCACTCCCCATTGACACCTCAGTCACTTGCCCTGTCTTATTTCCCAGATTTTTTTCATTGACGTTCCCAATATCATAAACAATCTGCCTGAATGCCTAAGTTTTTAGCCTTCCCCTAGTTATTTCAGCATTCTTGATGATCAGGTAATAGCAGAGATATCATACAGGAAAATATTGTGGTTTCTACAATGTTTCAATGTTGTGCTATTTTTAACAATGTATTCATTCTACCATTTCCTTGCGATAAAAAACAATGAGCCTTGGCTGCAGACTAGCATTGACTAAACAGTGAATTTTGCAATAAACTTCTTCATTTAAAGAGATACTGACAATAAATTATCTTGAGTAAAAGGAAGGCAATTACCATCTAGTGTAGATTGCAATGGCCCTATCCTTCCCATTCGGCGCATCCTCCAGACATGTCTAGCTGAGGGCACATACAGCTGAGTGACCTGGTAAGAGATGTGACAATAAGTGACTATTAGTCTTTCAACTTTGGTGGATTTTAAAAACAATAACTTCACAACTGATACATTTTAATGTCTCCTGGAATTGCAAGAAATTCAGGTTGTCTATAAAGGAGAAGTGGCACTTCAAATAATCAATTCAGTATTGACAACTAAAGTGACTGCAAAATGAAAGCAATTAAGATAAGTAGTGCTTAATTTGAGTGCATTTTAAGAATTTTCCAGTTTGCTTAACTTCCACCTATATTATACAGCACAATCTCGCCAAGTAGCATTATTTTTTGTCAGCTGAACATCTGACAAGCATGGAAACAAACCATCAGGGCCTAACAGGATAAATCCTGATCGTGAGGAAATGATCAAGGCTCATGAAATTGTATTTTAGGTATCAACATGTGGACATGTGCAAAAGAACTGCAGAATAGATTAAACTGTGGTGCTCATTCTAAAAAGGAAGACAAGAACTAATTAAAGCAATTACAGGCCAGTTAATTTAGTTTCAACTTGAATTAAAATCAGGGAAAAATACAAGAGTGCCCAATTTCAAATGATCACAACACTACAGGAAAAAAAAAAGGATGCCCAGTGGATTGGCAAATCAACTCTGACTGAGACGTTGACCTGGTGAAAGCAGTGAGCAACACATCTCCTCATACGACCTGATAATTCTCCTTCTTTCTCCCTTCTTAAATGGGAGTGACATTTATTGTTTTCAAGTCTGTACGAACTTTTCCAAAGTCCATATAATTTTGAAAGATAGCCACAAATGCATCATCTGTCAAGCCATATCCTTCAAAGCCAAGATGATGCTCCACTGGTCCAGGAGATTAAGAGACTTTTTCAAGTATGACCTTTTGGCTATTTCGTTTTCCCAGTTCCTCAGTTTCATAAGTCCTTTCTTTATCTGGTAATTCTAGGAGATTTTCTGCATCTTCTTCCATGTAGACAAAGTAACTGTCATCCACTATAAATTGTCCTTTGCCCACCTATAGTGGGTCCGCATTTGTTCTAGCTAATCTTTTCCTTTCCACAAATCTAAGGAAGCTTTTAACATCGCTTTTATCTTCCTCAGCAGTTTATATACAATCTTCTTTTCCTTTCTGAATCAGTTTCTTGCCTTCTTCCTTCGCTGGATTCTAAATTGGTCCCAAATATGTCACTTTGCACTTTTTCTGGATACGTATAAGCCATTTTAGTCATAAAGAAAAAGGAAGCATATGTAAAGTGTAGGAAACTGAAACCAAACACTGCCCTTGAGGAATATAAAGGAAGCAGGAATTAACTTAAACAAATGAATTAGGAGGGCTAAAATGAGCCAAGAAATATCCTTGGCAAGTAGGATTAAGGAAACTCCCCAACCATTTTATATGGAGATTAGGAGTGAGAGGATAAGTAGGGAAAGGGTAGGTCCACTTAAGGACAAAAGGAGGGAGTTTATGCGTGGAGCCACAGGAAGTGACAGAATATTGGCATCAGTATTCCCAAGGAGAAGGACATTGATGATTGGAGGATTAGGGAGGGGTATATTCATATTCTAGACCATGTTGATATTGAGGTGGGTGGTGGTGGTACTGGGTCCTTTAAAAAACATGAAGGCACAAATTCCCAGGGCCTGATGGGATCTATCCCAGGATAGTGAGGAAGGCAAGGGAGGAGATGCTGGGAACCTTGATGGAGACCTTTCCATCCTCTTTAGCCAGAGGTAAGGTCCCAGAAGAGACTTGGAGAGGATTGACTTGCATTTGGAAAAGAATGAACTTATTAGGAACTGTCAGGCATGGCTTTGTGCTGGGGAGGACTTGTCTCACAAACTTGAATGAGGTTTTTTGAGAAACTGATGATGGTAGGGCAGTAGATGGTGTTTACGTGGAATTTACTGAAGCATTTAACATGGCTGATTGAGAAGATTAAATCATATGGCATCCAAGGTGAATTGATAAGTTGGATACAAAATTGGCTGGGTAATAGAGGCATAGTAGTTGTGGGAGGGTTTTTTTTTCCTGACTGGAAGTCTGTGACCAGTGATGTTCCACAAGGATCAGTGCTAGGTCCTCTGTTGTTTGTAATTTATATAAATGACTGGGATGATAACGTAGGTGGTCTGATTACTAAGTTTGCAGATGACATGAAAACTGGTGGAATTAGGCATAGTGAAAAAGGTTGTCAAAGGATATAATAGCATAAAGATCAGCTGGAAAGTTAAGCAGAGAAATAGTAGATAGGGTTTAATCCAGTCACATGTCGACTGGAGGTCAAATGAAAGAAGGAAGCATTTGGTAAATTACAAGACCCATAGGAGATTTGATATACAGAAGGATCTTGGGGGTTAAGTCCATAGCTCCCCGAAAGTGACAACACAAGTGGGTATTGCGTAAAGAAGGCATACAGCATGTTTGCCTTCATCATTGGGGCACTGAGTATAAAAATCAAGGTGGTGAGTCACGTTGCAGATGTATAACACTTGACTTAGGCCACGTTTGGGATATAGTGAAAATAACAAATATTGGAGATCACAGCTGTTTAGATAGTACACATGGAGAAAGACAAAAATCAAGTTGCTGGAAAAGCTCAGCAGGTCTGGCAGCATCCGTGAAGGAAAAAACAGAGTTAACGTTTCAGATCCGGTGACCCTTCCCCAGAGGAGAGTCCTTCACAGATGCTGCCAGACCTGCTGAGCTTTTCCAGCAACTTTGTTTTTGTTCCTAACTTACAGCATCTGCAGTTCTTTCGGTTTTTATCTGTAGAGAGAGAACAAGCTAACGTTTCAAATCTAGATGACTCTTCAGAGCTGAAGCAAAATGGGGAGGGGGCAGCATTTATGCTATAGTTGGGCAGGGGTGATGGGGTGTATCGTGCTGGGGGAGGAAAGATGTTGATAGCTCAGATGTAGTGAGAATAGCAGAACAATGGTGTGTCTAACTGCCAGACTTGAAAGAACAGACTGGAGCTGGCGGAGGGGAAGAGAAGCCATGGTGACAGAGAATGTAACAAGTGTTGCAACCAGAACTGCACACAATGAGGAGGATACGGAGGCTTTAGAAAGGGTGCAAAAGAGGCTTACCAGGATGTTGCCTGGATTTGAGTGCATTAATTATTAGGAAAAGTTGGATGAACTTGAATTGTTTTCAAATGTGTTGCAGGTCAAGGGGCAAACTGATAGAAATAAATAAATAAAATTATGAGAGCCATGGATGGGGTGGACGGACAGTCTTTCTTCTCTCCCCCCACCACCACGGTGGATGTCGATTACCGACGGGCGAGAGGTGAGAGGAAAGTTTAAGGAGAGCTGCAAGTCAAGCTTTCTTTTAATTTACACAGAGGATGATGGATTCCCGGACGATGCTGTCAGGGGAGGTGGTAGAAGCAGAAACAATAGCCATGTTTAAGAGGCACTTAGACAGAACATGAATAGGTAGGGAATGCAGGGATATGGACCATAAGCAGGCAGATGGAATTAGTTTAGAACAGCATCATAGTTGGCACAGACATGATAGGCAAAAGGGCCTACCACTGTACTGCACTGTTCTATATTCTAACATTTTTTATCTAATGCAACATGTTACTTATTTTGTTAAGCACAGCTGATTGATCTTTCCCTCCATAGGTTTGTGTATTAGAGGAATTTAGAAGGTTAGTGGATGACAGAAAAGATTTCAAGACATTAAGAATAGGTAAGGTCGACAGAGAGAATCTATTTCTACTGGTTGGAAAAGAATTTAAGACCGGGGACACAGTGTAAAAATTAGCGCCTGACCTTGCAGGAGTGATATTAAGACTGGTGACAGGAATTTGAACCGGTCTTCAGCAAACACCAAATGAATGTGCAGCTAAGACCAATCAGCCCACTAAGCATTGATTTTCAAGGTTGGCTGGAGTAGAGAGTGGGAAGAATTGGAGCCCTCAGGAACAGAAGTAGTTTCCATTAGTAAAGTACAGTGAGCAATGACAGTGTTCTGCAGCAAACGCAAAAAGTGCTGAAGAAACTCAGGTCTGGCATCATTGTGAAGCCCCTAATGTTAGAATTCTCTCAAACATTCAAGCATCAGGTTGATCATGTTGCAGTTACATTGTTATGATTTTTTTTGAAAAGCTTTTAAAGTAATAGGAAAGAGCTGACAAATAATAGATCCCTGAAATTACATTTCAGAAAGTCACTTCATCTCCTGCACATCAGCATGATAAATACGTACCTTATCTGCTCGGATATTAACTTGATCAGAAAGCCAGTGATCAGGAGGACAGAATTGCCTTCTTGTGTCCCTTGATTTTAGCATTTTCACTAAATTAGAGATCACCTATGTAGAAGGAACATAAACAAGTCACTTATATGATACCACTGTTATATACAGGTTACTTCAGTTATATTCCTCTCATTACTCAAGGAATATAGAATATTTACATCATGAAAGACATAAATCTGATCACATGGAACAAATTGAGGAGTTAAGAGAGCAAGATAACAGCAGATCACTGATTAGAACAGCTTATGAATGCTACTGCCTCCAAGATTACATGGTACACAGTATCACTTCATGCTATCTTTCCAAAACACATTTGCTTTTCTCTCAATATTATAAAATTTTGCTGGAAAATGACTCAGCATTCACCAGCAACTTCTCAGCCAGGAGGCCTGGCCTCAAGTTCCAGCTGCTCCATAGGTCTGTAATAACATCTCTGAACACGTTGACTAGAAAATATCTAGGAACAGCAGTTGCAACCAGCCCTCAAAAAGAGAACATAAGCAAAGCCAATCTCTAAATATTCAAGATCATCCTTTCCAGCAGCCCAAAGTTGGTCAACACATCTCCAGTTAAGTGGGGTCTTAAGAAGGGTCCGCCGAAATGTCAGCTTTCCTGCTCCTCTGATGCGGCTTAGCCTGCTGTGTTCATCCAGCTGTACACCTTGTTATTCCAGTTAAGTAATATTGCAGCTAATTGTAGCACATCCTGTGGCTTAGATGATCATTGTGTACAAACGAGACATCAAACCTAGCACTTTCAAATGGGTGCACTGCTGAGTATCAAACCACAAAGTAAATTTTCAAAATGGATCTTTGTATGCAAGAGTGTCTATCCCATATCAAATATAAACTCCCACAGCATATTTAATATTTGCAGTCATGTCACAATGTAAACTGTACTATGATATTGCAAATGGTGTTGCAAAAACGAGCAGTAGAGGTCCATTAAATATAATTCTATTCTCAATCTGTAATTTAACAGATAGATCAGACGTTGGGATGGAATGGAGGTGGGGGGCTGGGTGCTGGAAGAGGAGCCAGGGGATGGGTGGGAAGTTTATTTGACATTGGAGAACTCAATGTTGAGTTCTCCTTTAGGGTGCCCAAGTGGAAGTTAAGGTATTGTTCTTCAAATTTGCGTTGAGAGTCGCTGCAACACTGGAGGAGACTGAGGACGGATGTGTCGGAGGTGGGGGAGTGGGGGGTTGAAATGGGTGGTTAGGTTGGCCGTTATGGGCCATGCAAAGATGCTCAACGAAACAGTCACCTAGTCTACATTTGCTCTCACTGACGTACAGAAGACCACATCGGGAGCACCGGATGCAATAGACTATGTTGGAGGAGATGCAGGTGAAGCTCCGTCTCACTTGGAAAGGCTGTTTAGGGCCCTAGGTGGAAGTGAGGGAGGTGGTTGTGGGCAGGTGTTGCATCTTTTATGGTTACAGGGCAAAGTACCAGGTTGTTGTTGGTGGTGGTTGTGGTGGGGGGAGGGGGGGGTGGTGGTAGTTGGAGTCGTTGGTGGGGAGTATGGCACAAACTAAGGAGTGCTGAAGGGAATGGTCCTTGTGGAAGGTAGGGAGGGATGGGGAGTGGAAGGTGGTGGGGTCTAATTGGAGTTGGTGATGCTATTTAAAAACCTGGAGTAGACTTTCACAATTTTACACATTATAGGAGGGCAAACAAAAGTAATCTAAACCAGCCCATTAAATACTTCGTAGGATCTGAAACAAAAACAAATTGCTGGAAAAACTCTTTCTTCTCGCAGATGCTGCCAGACCTACTGAGTTTCTTCAGCAATTTCTGTTTTTGTTTCAGATCTCCAGCATCTGCAGTTTTGTTTTACAGATGGTGTCTTTTGTTTAACATAAAGCTTCAGCCTAGTTAATGTTGAATTTTTGTACCACAGGGCTTGCCTGTGCACAATTAGCAGAAATGTACTATTTACAAAAAGTGAATTCAATCCTCTGATTCAATCGAAAGACTACGTATCTTACATTTAGGAGTACGTTCACTTTAAAATTAAAGTGTACTTCTCCATAATGTTGATACTGATAAAACATTGTAGTATATTATTTTAATAATCTTCTGTAGAAAAAAGTGTGTAGCTTGGAGGAGTGTAATTGGCTAGCGTTATGCTGAATGAGCTTCAGTAATTCAGATGGCATTCGTCAGCCAAAGTATGCGTCAATTGCCTACATAATGAACTAAAAATACATCTCAGTGCTTGTCTTCTTTCTCCAGAAAGGTCAGTCACTTCGCATAAAGCAGAATTTGAAATACAGTACCAAGCTCATTCCTTATGACTGTCTCAAGATTAATATCCATACTCTTAGAAACACCTATTTAAAAACTAAAAAAATTACATTTAATCAATCTAAAGTAAAACTTAAAACCCCAAAACCAAACAGTACATAAGACTGCCAAAAATAAAGCACTTACACCTTCCAAAACTGGTTTAAGATAAATGTTTGTTTCAACTCTATATCCCACAAGAAAAATGACAACTTGTGACTAGTTTGAAAATTACAAAATGAAGAGGATTCAAATTCTTAGAGATAGTAGGAACTGCCGATGCTGGAGAACCTGAGATAACACTGTGTAGAGCTGGATGAACACAGCAGGCCAAGCAGCAGAGGAGCAGGAAAGCTAATGTTTCGGGAAGGGTCTCAACCCGAAACGTCAGCTTTCCTGCTCCTCTGATGCTGCTTGGCCTGCTGCATTCATCCAGCTCTACACCAGGATTCAAATTCTGAACACATTTTTGTTAAGAACAAATCACTGGATTAATCGAGACTTTGTAGGGCAACTCAAGCAGCATGCATACTAGGAAACAGTTGTGGTTAAACCAGTACTTGAAACATAAGTGCTTCTATCTGAAAGAAATAAATAATATCAAACGAATATTCCACCTCAGATTTGGATATTATCTTGTCAGTTAAATGACAAATCATGACATTGTCTCTCAATGCCTGACGATGTCAGTTGGCAAGCAACTTGCAGCATCTCTGCACATGCAAAGCATACAGTCCACATTTACATCAAATGACAGGATCATGTCCAAGTGATTTCTCAGTTGATTTAAATGATAACTGTAAAACTTAAAAGAACAGTCTGTTCCCAAGCAGAAAGCAGCATTAAGTTAGGAACCGGCTGTAAAGCAAATTGAACTCGGACTTAATTACTTGAAATAAATTGACTAAAATTAGTCAAAAACAAGAAGTTATTTTGCCAATGATTCAACAGTCTCCCCAATTATAACTTTAAATTTACTAATATATTAACACTGTATTCATCTCAATCAAAACATCATCAGTTACTATCCCTGCCAGCACTAACAGCTTGCTTTAAGTGCAATACATTATAAAGAAAAAGCTGATTGGTTTGAATAGCAGCTATCCCTGACTTGTAGAATGAATAAGCATTCCTTAATTAGCCCATCAGGTTAAGTGCAGGCATTAACGGGTGCTTGCAAAACTCCAGCATGACATCTCTTTCCAAACACGGCCACGCAGAATCTTCCATTAGCAATATTAATACAAGCTTAGTTGATCATTTTCATTCAATTAACTTCTTTCAATTAAATAGATAGCTTTGTTCTGATCCGAGAAAAGGTGGTGATAAAGGACTAACAGAGATAGTTGATGACTTGCACTGAACATTAGTGTGTTATGGGTCATTGAGAAATAAAACTATAAATCTAATATTCAATTTGGGAAATGCGTTTCCTTTATGCTTACGTTAAGTGAGCTGCTTCAGGTGACTATCATTTCCTGCTCCACGTCATGTACAATATATTTTCCAATAAAAAGCCATACGTTTCTAACACTGACTTAGCATAGAATCCAACAATAAGGTGGCCCAATCACAAATTGACTCAATTTCATTTCTTTTACTCCTGTCTCAAATTCTTTTGATCTCAATTGCTGATTATCCTCCAACTGAAGCGTGCTTTGGAAAAAAAACACAATGCTGGAAAAACTGAGCACGTCTGGCAGGAACTGTGGAGAGAGAAATAGTGTCAGCTTTGAGTCTGGTATAACTTTTCTTCAGCAATGTTAACTTTATTTTCCTCTCCGCATATGCTGCCAAAGTTATTCCAGCATTCTGTGTTGGTTTTAGATTTCCAGCACCAATAGTATTTTGCCTTTATTCAAAACACGTTATATAGGTTGGGCTCAGATTAAGTGCGTATTCTGTTCTGGAGATAGACCTTGTTCCTAAAAGATGATGATATGCCAATTAGCAGTTTGTGATAGCAAATTAGTTCTGCTCTCTCACTTCTAACTCACTGAGTTATTCGTTCAGCTCGAGCCACCCAATAATATACTGAACATGTGGGTCATTAAGTTAGAATTGTTGAAGCATGGGGGCGGAAAAGTGTTCCCTAATCTGTGTAAAGTCAGCTGATTGCAACCCGAGCACCAAAGGGGTATTACTTTAAAACTTCAATACTCGTGTTTTAAGAGGAAATAAAGAAAATTGTATCAGTGAAGCTTGCAGTCTGCTATCTGGGACTAACAATTCATTAAAACAAAGTTTAAACTGGATTCTATGCAGAACAGGCTATGCCACCATCACATCACACAAAAATATCCACAGCAAACTGCTACATTCTCAAGGCCATAGTTTTGAAGGCATTTTTCCACTAACTGATGCCATGCATTGACAAACCTACCCAAAGTGAATTTGATAAATTGTAACTTTCTTCAAGTCCTCTTCCTGCACAGATACCATTTATCTAATAGTTTTTCTAAATTTACAAGCTTTTGTTTCGACTGTATTTTGCTTAGGAGTGCATTTTATCATTAACAAATATCATGGAAAATATGAAACAAAGCAGCTCAGGGATTCTCCCTGATATTTTAGAAATTACCTCTACCTCAACAATCATAAAAAAGTTATTTAGGCATTCATTGCTGTGAGGCAAGGCTATTCACAAAACAACTTCTTTAATTATTACTTCAATGATCCAGAATGATGCCAGCTATACAAATGCTTATGAAATGAACAGAAATCTTTATGTTCAAATCTAAACTTTAAAATGTTTTCAATATAGTTTCTATGTAACCTTACAGTTACTAACTTCTTTGCATCATGAAGATTTATTCCTTAGTATAAAAAATTATTATAGGAATGACAAAAAGTAGAGCAATTCAACAAAAATCTAATCACACAAGCACTCTTTTCCCCATAAAATATCAACGTGAAGTTTACTACATTTAATCCATCTTAGCATCTCCAAGAAAACTATGATTTAACGACTGCCGATAAAGAACCACGTAGACTTTCTGCTCAGATTGTATTTGGTACACGTGTTTATAACGTGTTGCAGGGGTATTGCCTTGGACTCTAGACCAGAAGATCTAGGTTCAAATCCCACCTGCTCCAACGTGTCATAAACATCTCAACAGAATGATTTAAAAGTATCTACAACTTCATAACTATAGGTGAATTCACCAATTTAGTGCAAAAACAATTTAACCATAATGAGTACTTAAATATTCCATCATGTTCTGATTTAAGAGGTTAGAACATAAATCTTAATGGATTTGCAGCAGTAAAATTTGACAAAAATATACCCTTTAGAGAGTAAGTGGTTGAGAGAAAGTGTTGTGATATTTTTATGTAAAAGAAATTGAACAAAATTGAAATAATAAAAACTCCTGATTATCCATTAAAAAAATTAACTTTGCATAAATTGTCAGTAATTAGAGAAATAACACTGCAAAGAAGCAAATTTCTTGATTTAATACTTTTTAAAAGTATCTTACAGACCTTCATAATGCTGTATGAAAATTACAGCATATTGCAAATGCTGATCGGCAATGTGGTCATACATAGGATGTGCACAGATTAGTATTCATTGAATTTTACACAGGTTATAGTTCAGACCAAATTGTATCATCATGCCTTAGCAAAATATGAGTTGAATGATAATCATATCTTTCCAGGAGGATAAAACGACCAGAAATTTACCTTTTAGAACACAAGTTCTTCCACACGAAATATGTTTCAGAGGTGACGTTCTATGAGCACAAGTTGAGTAAAATAATATGTGCGTATTGAGTGCCGATGCTGTCACTTGACTATCAATTGCATTGATACCGCTAAATCTTTTAAAGAACATTTAAATTTCATTACAGAAACAAAGACGGTAAATGGAGTTATGTTCTATCCAAAATGGCAGAATGGGCAAACAATCAGCTCCTGTACCTAAACTGAACTTTGCACTTTTCACATGAATGCATTTTGCTTCTTAATTAGGGACTTCCCAACTTCAGCCAATCCTGAAATAGTTAATATAAGACATACATCAGAGATGACGACCAGATCACCCTTCTGTTTGCCCTTTTCAGAAGGAAAGTATCTTGCAGTTGCGTACACCAACAGGTGAGAAACAGTAAGGAATCAGGCATTTTATAGTTCAGCATTTTAACATTTTAACTGTACCAATATCTGGTTAGAAATACAAGCCTGATTGAGAAATAAGTAATTAATTAGATAAGACACAAATGTTATTCCTAATATTAAGACACCACTGATTAAAAAAAGTCTAAACGATAGTTTAACCACTAAAGGAGGCCTGGAAGGACACATACTAATATCACATCTGGGAATGAAAACAAAATATTTATTCACAGGAGGAATATTGGAACCATCCAACTGATAAGACTGGCAATGATCATTGTCATGTGAAAACCATTTGAAACCAAGAGGAGATAAAGAAATTAAACATCCTTTAACAAAGGATTATTTTCAGATTGAAAGAATATGGAAGAGTTGAAAGGAACATCCCGATAAAAAAAAATCCTTACTAAAAAAAATCCTTTGTTAAAGGTTTCAGATTGAAAAAAAAAAAGGAGGTTTAAGGAATACCAACATACAAAACAAAATAAGTGACTAAATAAAAGCTGAATTTCACAAAGGAATCTTCACTGAATAATTAAGGAATAATCTTAAATGATTCAGCGTCACATGAAAGTGGGAGGAACCTACACAGAGGGCGACCACCCAACAGAGCAGTCCAAGCAACAAAAATAAAACCCATGCATTGAAATTTCAGCATTAGGGACACATTTAGAAATTCTCAAAAATGTATTTCTCCTATCAGTCTTAGAAAAAACAACTTCAGATGTTGGCAGATATTCTATTCTTAGATATTGTTGGACATTTTATCGAATATTTATTTATTGATGTTCATAGATTTTCTTGAATAGTTATACATGACATCAAACTGGATTTTAGGTTTGATGTTACACTTTTGATAGCCTGTAATACAATTATACACATCCACAAAGTATATTTCTTGTTAATTTCTGTTCATAAAATTAATAAATAGTAAATTGTAATTTTAATAAATCACTTAAGTTTGTGTGTTACATTTGTAATAAATCCTAATATCTGACTCACTTTTTTTTAGATAGTAGTTTCCGAAGTGAAAAATACCTCACCTTTAAGATATGTGGCATATTTATGGCATAGCTAAGGCTTATTAAAACTAAACAGACTATTTGGAGGAAGGTAACAAACTCAGGTAGCTTTTTTTCCTGTGGGATGACTATCTAAATTTTTCAACCACAAAAATATGCATTTGAGGAATTGGTTGGCTTGAACTGAGCAAGCAGAACATGGAGAAATACTCCGACTTTAAATAAATCAATACAGCCTCAGCATATAATTTTATAAGAGTCATTGAGACGTACAGCACGGAAACAGACCCTTTCGTCCAACTCATCCATGCTGATCAAATATCCTAAATAAATCTAGTCCAATTGCTAGCATTTGGCCCATATCCATCTAAACCCTTCCATCCAGATGCCTTCTAAATGTTCTAACTGCACCAGCCTCTACCAGCTCACTCCACACACGCACGTCCCTCTGTATGAAAAAGTTGGCTGAGATCCGTTTTAAATGTTTCCCCTCTCACCTTAAACCTTTACCTTCTAGTTTTGGACTTGCCCACCCCGGGACAAGTCCTTGTCTACTCACCCTACGCATGCCCCTCGTGATTTAATAAACTTCTTTAAGGTCACTCCTCACAGCCTCCGACACTCCAGGGAAAACTGCGCTGGCCTATTCAGCCTCTCCCCCTAGCCCGGGCAACATCCTTGTAAATCTTTTCTGAACCCTTTCAACTTTCACAACATCCTTCCTACAGCAGGGAGACCAGAAATTCACGCAGTATTCCAAAAAAGTGGCCGAGCCAATGTCCTGAAACATGACATCCCAACTCCTATACTCAATGCACTGACCAATAGAGGCAAGCATACCAAACGTCCTCTTCACTATCCTATCTACCTGCAACTCCACTTTCAAGGAACTATGAACCTGCATTCCAAGGTCTCTCTGTTCAGCAACACCCCCCAGGACCTTACCATTAAGTGTATAATTCCTATCCTGATTTGCTTTCCAAAATGCAGCCCCTCACATTTATCCAAATTAAACTCCATCTGCTACTCCTGGCCCCATTGGCCCATCTGATCAAGATCCCATTGTACTCTGAGGTAACCTTCTTTGCTGTCCACTCCACTTCCAATTTTGGTGTCATCTGTAAACTTACTAACCATACCTCCCATGTTCACATCCAAATCATTTATATAAATGACGAAAGGCAGTGGACCCAGCAGCAATCGTTGTGGCACACTGCTGGTCTGAAAAGCCTCCAGTCTGAAAAGCCACCACTACCCTCTCTTCTACCTTCAAGCCAGTTCTGTATCCAAATGGAGAGTGCTTCCTGTATTCCACATGATTTAACCTTGCCAACCAGTCTACAGTGAGGAACTTTGTCGAATGCTTAACGAATCAGTTATGACACAGAATGAAACATTTTAACATTAATTTAAAATTATTTAAGATAACAAGGTGTAGAGCTGGATGATTACAGCAGGCCAAGCAGCATCTGAGGAGCAGGGAAGCTGACATTTCGGGTCTGGACCCTTCTGCAGGCATTTCTGAAGAAGGGTCCAGGACCACATTCCTGGTCAACTTTCCTGCTCGACCTGCTGTGTTCATCCAGCTCTACACCTTGTTATCTCAGATTCTCCAGCATCGGCAGTTCCCACTATCTTTAAAATTATTTGTTAGGTTTAAGATTTGACTGAGAACAAATTAGAAGTTGTGATAGAAACATGTAAGGAAGTATTCTTTATAACTTACTACTCTCCAACTCACCTTAAAAAGCTGAATCCATCTTTTTCTCTCTGCTTCAATTCGCTGTTGCATTTCAGTATTGGTCCGCACGCCAATGCTCTTAAATGCCACCATGTACTCCTCCCGAACCTCTGGCTTGGTTTCTGGATATGCCAGATGAATTATTCCGAGGCAAGCATCCCGAAGACAACGGGATAATGTCACTAACTCACTTAAAGTGAATGGCATCATTGTCGGTGACTGCTGACCCACACCTAAGAAAGCAGAATTGCAACATTATGGTGATGCAGACCCTATGCTTTTACATTCAGCAAAAAAAAAATCCTACACTGTCCTTAAGTGTTGATTTTTTTTGCATGCATGTGGACATTTTTCATTTTTATTCTTTACAGAATTGTTCAACATAATTTGTTGAACGATTTTTCCTGCAATGTGGCTCTCCTTGGAGGGGAGAAGACCCTAAGCCAAAGTGATAGAAGTGCTCAAAATCATGAAGGGTTTTGTAGGGAAAATGTTTCCAATGACCGAAGCTTCAACCAAAGATCTACAATGATTGGCAAAAGAAATGACAGGAGGAAGAATGTTTTCACATGAGTCTTTAAGGATTCGGAGAGCATTTCCTGAAGCACGACTTGCACTGTAATGACTTATTCAATGGTACTAAATTTAGGGTGAGCCATAATCACTCAGTTCCAGACTTCATTGCACCTTGGTCTGAACTTAGACAAAAAGGCTTAATTTAACAGATGAGGTAAAAGTGACTGCTTTTGACATCAAGGCAGCAGCAAGCCTTAGAAAACTGAAATCAGTTTCTAATACTAACTAAACTCTCCACTAGTTGGAGTATGCCTAACACAAAGGATGACGATTATAGCAGTCAAAAACCAATTACCCAGGCCCAGGGCATCAACTGGATGTTCCTTAGGGTATTTATTTTTAATGTATTTTTAAAATCACACCGTCGAGGGACATCATAATACACATTTGGAGTGGGGACATTCAAACCTGAGCCTCCTGGCTCAGAGACAGGGACTCTACGAATGCACAAGAGCCCCTACAGATTGCTCAGGTTAGTGTCTCAGGCCCAGTCATCCTCACCTGTTCCTCCAAAGTCATCCAATCAATTGAGGTTTTTTTGGGGGGGCAGGGCAGGAGAAGAGGCAGAGGCAAGAACTGGTTTACAACTCCACAGATAACATAACGGCAGCCGGTCAGCTCTCCCAAATATTGCATAATGTCATTGAATAAAAAACTCTCTCAGCAATGGACGTGTATAAATATTTTAGAGCATTTTAGCACCAAAATGGTGGAAAGCCAACACTACTTTGAGCAACAAGGTTATGCTTGCTAATGTTACCTCCTTGAGTCTGCTCTCCAAAGAATTCGTTGTCATGCACCGAAATAAGGGAATGGCTAAAGAGGGAGCTGAAGAGGTAAAAGAGAGGTATGATCCGATGCGAATCCTCAAGTGACATTGGAGATCCTCGAGAGATCAGTTGAAGTAATGAGACCATCGACCTTAGATACAAAGAAATATAGCATTACTAACCTAACTTCAGAAAATAATCAAGCATGTTTTCAAAATTTACATAGATACATAAAATGCAAACCTGAATGAAGTTAACTATGGATGATACTTCATACCAATCTCTCTTCACTTCACTATATACACAGATCAAAGTGAGGCACAATGTTATCTTTTCTATAATATTTATTGAAATAGTGTACAATTACCTTGCTCGTTTGCATGGAAGAAAATACAAATAGAGAAAAGAAAGCAATACATGCATAGAGATAGTAAGAACTGATGATGCTGGAGTCAGAGATAACATTGTGCAGCTGGAGGAGCACAGCAGGCCAGCAGCGGAGATGCAGGAAAGTTGACGTTTCGGGTCGGGACCCTTCTGGGTAGCTTGCTACAAAGGTGTGCCATGTGATCTTTGCCTCTCCTGAACTGAGAAATTTGCTCATGCGGCTTCAAATCATTTTTCCAAGAAATCTACCTCAAATTATTTCACTACAGAAACACCACAGAATAGGCAATGCATTATTGTTCAGACAAGTCTGTCCTTTAAGCAAATACTTCCAGTATAAAAATCCCATTAAATGGTATGGAAGTACTTAAATATAAAAGCCACATTTCCTCTGATATAGAAAGCAATAGTTATGCCAATAGTCTGAGGACCCTTCCAGAACACACACACTTCCATTTTTTGTCTCGCTCTTATGTAAACTTGACAAAAATGAAGCACAGATCTGGTTAGTGACACCTCTTTTTGTAGAATGTATAGCAATCAAAAGAAGAGTGGTTACAAGTTAAATTTATACATAGTGTCATGTGATTCAGAACATATGACAGAATTTTTTAATGAATAAAATTACATGTTAATTAATAGGGCAGAGCTCCCATTAAGAATGGATGTGGTAATCTGGGAGCATGCCAGGGCAATGAGTGGATGATTTAATGAGATTCCCTTAAATGGCTAGTAATGATTTAGCCTTTCAGAGAATCATTCTTCTTCCCATTCCCAAGTCTGAGCAGCGAGGACATTAAATTCAAAGATTGGACAATCAATTCAAGATAGATTAAAAGCCAAACCAAAACTTTGAAGTGTATTATGCGTACCATTCTGGTTTCTAGAACTTTTGTGCTTCACAAGAATGGTAATGTCATAAATTTTATTGAACTTGAATTCAAGTTTGGGGTGACACTGCGCTCCTAAATGCTATGATCAGAAAGTCTGGCCTTTCGTAAGGAAAGCAACAAATGATCACAATGCTTGAAACTGTGTTGTGGAAACCACGTGACCAGTGGAGAGAAAAAAAACCTGTGGCGTACAGTGTGCAAACACACAATAATGATGACTAACATTTATGTTTGAGCCACTGATGGTAATGAACAAAGTCAATAAAATGGTGCTAGTCCAAGATGAGGTTTGTGATGCAATTAAATTTTCCCTCTTACATATCAATTACATCCATCGAATACCTCACTGGCGTGCGTTAACTGATATTCATTGTACTGATTTCACGTAAGCTTGAGGGGGGTCAATTCTGTCATGCACAGAACAAAGAGATCAGTTGGGCTTTTAAACTGCAAGAAATAATAACAAGACAAGGGGACAAGTCAACACGAATCATGGTCCTACCTCTCCATACACGTGCCACTTCAAACTGATCAATTTTCATGCAACTGATGACAACATCATAATTCTGGTCTAGCATATCACCAATTGCTACTGCCCCACCACTGGCAGCTGTCCTTTCTTGCCTAAACCTCTCTGCCACTATCTACTACTACTTTCTCCTTTGAGAAGCTCCTTGTATACTTGTCCTAATAGTTCCTTGATGCTTGTCAAATTTTCGTTTAGCAATACTCCTGAAAGGTCTACAAATCGCAATTGCTATAAAGAGGAAATAGAAGCCTGGTATAAACCATACAACCTCTTGACCAGGCTCTGCCATTCAACATGACCATAGCAGATTTTCTGGTTCAAATATACTTTTCTGCCCACTACCCATTTTCTGTAATTCCTCCAGGCAAGAAAAATTTCCCCTGGAATGTGGATACACTGTTGCAGAGCATATCTAATCATAAAGTAAAGAAACTTCACCTCTTATTCCAAAGAAATCAAGCCCTCACCATGAAAGGTGAAGCAGCATCATAGGAGCAGGAAAGCTTGACGTTTCGGGCCTAGACCCTTCATCAGAAATGGGGGAGGGGAAGAGGGTTCTGAAATAAATAGGGAGGTGGGGGAGGCGGATAGAAGATGGATAGAGGAGAGGATAGGTGGAGAGGAGGCGGACAAGTCAGAGAGGCTGGGATGGAGCCGGTAAAGGTGAGTGTAGGTGGGGAGGTAGGGAGGACGGACAGGTCAAGGGGGCGGGATGAGGTTAGCAGATAGGAGATGGGGGTGCGGCTTGAGGTGGGAGGAGGGGATAGGTGAGGAAGCACAGGTTAGGAAGGCGGGGACGAGCTGGGCTGGTTTTGGGATGTGGTTGGGGGGAGGGGAGATTTTTGAAGCTTGTGAAACAGCAAATCATATTCAGCCTGGGAACCCTGCAGCCCAATGGTATCAATGTGGATTTCACAAGCTTCAAAATCTCCCCTTCCCCAACCGCATCCCAAAACCAGCCCAGCTCGTCCCCGCCTTCCTAACCTGTGCTTCCTCACCTATCCCCTCCTCCCACCTCAAGCCGCACCCCCATCTCCTATCTGCTAACCTCATCCCGCCCCCTTGACCTGTCCGTCCTCCCTACCTCCCCACCTACACTCACCTTTACCGGCTCCATCCCAGCCTCTCTGACTTGTCCGCCTCCTCTCCACCTATCCTCTCCTCTATCCATCTTCTATCCGCCTCCCCCACCTCCCTATTTATTTCAGAACCCTCTTCCCCTCCCCCATTTCTGATGAAGGGTCTAGGCCCGAAACGTCAAGCTTTCCTGCTCCTATGATGCTGCTTGGCCTGCTGTGTTCATCCTGCCCCACGCCTTGTTATCTCGGATTCTCCAGCATCTGCAGTACCTATTATCCTTCACCATGAATTTTTGTCCCTTATTTTCTAGATTCCCCAGCCAGGAGAAAGAATTTCTCAATATCTACCTTTCAAGCCTCTTCAGAATCTTGCAGGTTTCAAAACGATCACTTCTCTTTTTTTTTCCCCAAAATCCAGATTATATAGAAACAATTTACTCAGCCTCTCATCACAATTCAAACATCTGCTTTCAGAATTCAACAAACCATCACTGTACTGCTTCCAAGGCAAGTATATCCTGTCTCAACTACGGAAACTAAAGCATCTCAGTTTTCCAGATATGATCCCAGTGAAGCCAGATATAAACTGTAAAAGGACCTTAAGCTGGTACAAACAACCCCTTTGCAATTCAGGCCAACACAACATTTGCCTTCCTAGTTGCTTGCTGTACCTGTGCGCTGAGTGTTCACTGTACAAGTACATATAAGCACCTCTGAAGATCAACAGTTACAAATTTCATTCATTTAAAAAAAAAATACTACTTTTCTGCTCTGGCTGCCAAAGTTAATGACGTCTCACTTCCACACATTGAAACCAATCTGCCAGCTCATTACCCGCTCACTTACCCTATCTAGGTCTCAATGCAGCCTTGTTTATGTCTTCCTCAGGTTACATTTGATTGGAATCTTCAGCAAGCTTGAAACATCATATCACATGCCTTCATCCAAATCAGAAACGGATTCGAAAGAGTTGCGGTGCCACACTGATTCTTGCAGCATTCCACTAATCAAGGCATGCCAGCTTGCAAGCGTACCAACTTGAAAACACTCCTCCACCCAAGCTATTAATCCAAATTCCATGAGCTTTCATCTTGCATATTTATTTTTGTCATCTTTCCCAAATGCCTTTTGCATTTGCAGGGATACATTTTCTGGTTCCTCTCTATGTATCATACTGGTTACACCCTCAAAAAGTTTAAAATTGTCAAACGCAAATATGTGAAAGTATTTTGACTAACCAAACTATGATTTTCTAAGTGCATCGTTTTTACCTCCTTAAGAATGAACATTCCCTGTTTTCTTGCTACCTTTTCTTAGATAGCGTGGTTACATCTGCCAAATTCCAATATACTTTTTATCCAAGTGTTTCCCAGTTTTACGTTAAGTAAGACATTTCAATTTATCTCCCTATAAGTAAGTGATGTCAGCATATAAGACAATGTGAGGAGGGGGAAATAGGTGATCACCAGATAGTCAATAAGGAACAGTCAGATAGGATAGAAGTCCTCCAAGTGCATCCCATCTTGAACCAATTTTCAGTTCTGAATACTGATCAAAGTGATATACATGTGGGGAGTACAGCAAGTGTCAGGTCCATGGCACCACAGTTAGCTCAGCTGTAAAGAGAGACATGAAAAAGACGGCAAGAGCAATCGCGATAGGACAGCTAGGAAACTATCAGGCATTTCTGCAGTCAGACATGAATCCAAGATGCTATTTACCTCCTTGGTGCCAAGGTCACGGAATGACTACAGAGTACCAAAGAGAAACAGTGAACAGTCAGCAGTCATTGATCATATTAGTACCAACAAATAGCAAAAGGGATGTTAAGTAAGAAATTAGCAAGCAAGCATGAGCTCAATGATAGAAATCTCCAGATAACTCTCAGTACTCTGCATGAGTTTAGAAAGAGGGGAAGAAAGATGAATACATGGGTAGAAAAAAGTACACAAGCAAAAGTTTCAGGTTTGAGAATATCACTTTTCAAAAGAGAGGACTTGTACAGCCCAGATGGATCGCACCTAAACCCAGCTGGGTCCAATTATCTCATGAGATAACTTGCTCATGCTTTTGGGCAGGGTTTCAATGAACTAAGCAGGGATGTAGGAATAAGATGATAATACCACAGAGGACTATTAGAGGAAATAGATAGCACAAGCGTAGGAAATAGTAAGGTGAATTCACTGTAACAGGGAAAGTAATAAAGTTCAGAACAGGGTTCCTGCATGTTGCATGTATCCAGCCCACTCGAGTTTGAAATCCCCTATCAGATCTCTTCTTAGCCTCTTAGGAGAATTTCTCGAAGGAGAAAAGTTGCAACTTCAATCTATCCTCGTAAGTGAAGTCTCTCTGGAACCATTCATCTAAATCTCTTCTGCACTTTCCCCAGTGTGTTCCCATCCTTCCAAAACTGTACACAATACTCCAACTGATGTCTAACAAAGTGTCTTAAATAAGTTGAACATCATCTCCCTGCTCCTATGCTCTATGCCTCTACCAATAAAGCAGAGGATACTTCAGAATGCTGTAAGAATTGCTCTCTCAAGCAGCCCTCCCATCTGAGCACATTTACACCGAAGTCTCTCTGCTCCTGCAGTCCCTTTAGAATGCATCCCAAATTATTCTTTCAATATTCTTCTAATCAAGACATATCACCTCATCTGTCACCTGCCCACTCCTCCAATTTGTCAATGTCCTTTTGGAGGTCCACACTAAACTCCTCACTGTTTACAATTCCTCTAGGTTGAGGGTCATCCACAAACTAATCACGAATATTTATCAGTAACAACTGTCCTAATATCAAAACCAGGGGACGCGACGCAACGCAACTTGTTCTTCTGCTTGTCAATAGTTTTTACAACATTAAAAGCCTCTTAATTCAATGCTATTTAACTTCCAGAGTAAACCATGGAAAGATAGAGATATTTGTTGAAAACTTTTTTTAAAAAATATTTCCTACTACCGACTTACCACTGTACCTCTAGTCTAATAACTCATCCAATATTTTAAATAAGAAATAACTATTCATCACGTGTGACATAAGTGCTCGTCAGCATAACTGGTAACATTAAACAATGCTCTGTTCAAAGATGCTCAACAGTGAAGATTGCTGGACATGCAGATCTATATTCTTACCCGGTGATCATTTTTGTTGTTACAGAGGTGATCAAATTCCAAAGATGTCGCATGAATCTTGCGTTGAAAGCCAAACTGTACAGAAGTCTGGAAGCAACCATAAAAATTTTTAAGAAACAGGCCCAGATTAAGACAGTATGCTATTCCTAAATTTCTGAAGTTAAAACTTTTGTTCAGTGCAGCATCAACATAATCATCCACTATACATGACAGCTTACAATAGCAAATCATTGTTTTCTCAAAAAAGCACGGAGTACAATATTCAAAAACACATTTTGCAATATATCGAAAAGGGGCAAGTTAAGATGTTGGCAAGTATTTCATTCATGAAAATTTAAATTTTGGAACATCACAAGAGTTATGAAAAACAGGTTTCAATAATTCAACATCTGTAAAGCTCTTCAATATATTTGAAGACAGTAACGGCATTTTTAAAGCCATGTTTACTTCCTTAACTAGAAAATAAAATTCTTCCAAGATATAATTTTGCAAGTGCATCATTTGCACATTGCTACTTGCATTGAAATGCATGATTTGGTTCAAACAAAAAATTTTAGTTTTTAAACAAAAAAAACCAAAAAACTGCAGGTGCTGAAATCAGAAAGAGAAACAGAAATTGCTGGAGAAACTCAGCACGTGTGGTAGTATCTGTGGGGAGAAAGCAGAATTAATGTTTCAGGTCAGTTCTGAACAAGGATCACTGGACCCAAAACATTAACTCTGCCTTCACGTCATAGATGCTGCCAGGCCTGCTGGGTTTCTCCAACAACATCCATTTTTGTTCCAAGTTTTAGCAATTCCTTATTTCCTTCATCTCCCTCTGTTTTGATCAGTAAATGACAACACATTTTCCTGTTCAATGTCTTTGAAAATTCAACCTAGTTTATACTTGGTTCTAACACTTACATATACCAAATGGCAAGTGGAAAAGGAACATAACTGGCTTTGTAGCATTTAAAAGAATTCATTGGGTGAAGGGAAAGAAAAGTTTAAGGCTTCATGACTGATGTAGAAAAACTTGTGAAGGTTAAAGATATTTTATTATTTGGAAACTTGGGTTCTAAAGGGGACAGAACCATGTATAGTTTTAACTTTGTTTCTATATTGGGAGTCGAGGGAAATGAATGTTTTAGTTTCATTTTAGATTATCTCAATGATTAGCGACGGATTGTCTGGAAATTTATTTACATGTACTTAAATCAGGCCTTTGTAAAAAGACCCTCAGGTGAACAGTTCAGTGCTTTCACAAACAAGTGTAGAAAAGAAAAAAGATTGGACTGTTGCCTAGCTACAAGGCCACCCATGACAAAGAAAAACAGAAATAAGTTTCCTTTTAGAAAGGCAGAATGCATCAGGTCATTGAGTGCACACTTTTCTTTCAAACAGAAGCACATCATTCCAAAACAAAAGGTCTGCAACATCTCAGTTCAGCAATCACCAAAACGGCGCATCTTCAAAAGTGGAAAGGGTCATCAAAAAAAGTCTTCGGTGTAACTTGGTGTTTGCATACACACAGCTTATGCAGCCATACACAAAGGGAGCCATTAAATCGAGGACAAGCTGCGTATGTTTTTTTCCCCTCCCTTCATTCAGAGTTTTGTACATGGTGGCGCTGCAGATGTTATTTATTTTTGACCTCCAGGTAAAATAGAAGATGGCTCACATGTCCATTCAAGCCCAAGATCAGGGAATGGACCAGACTTACACCTTGTATACCAACACCAAGAGCACCTCACACCTGATGACTCCAGGTTCTTAACTATAATGGAGGGGCAACAATGCTCCCATATGCCAAGTTTTGCCTTACCTTGGCAACATGCTCCTCCCAATTGTTACAAGCTTCAAACCATATTCCCAGCATTTCCAGATAATTCATCCAGACAGTGAAGAGGCCAAGGATTGGTTGGCCCTGTTCCTGAAGAACAGAATTTTGTTCTTGCCTCTGTTTACCTTGGTTTCCAAAACCAATTCAAACAGGTCGCAGATGCTCCTGTGTCTATGGAGCAACAACAATCAGAGCAGATGGTGACAGTGTATGCACAGGGCCTCCACTGTTTAGGATAGTCATCCCTGTTAAGCTTGTGTGGAGGTCCCACCTGCTCCTACTGCTACTAAACAGTTGGAACTTGCTATATTATCTGACTTTCATGCAAAGGTTTGCATTGAGAAAACACCTTTGACCACTTAATGCCCTCTAAGGTCTGTGGGAAAAGGAGATCACTGATTCTAAACAGCACATTAAAGCCACAAAAATGCAGTGAGAAATGCCACTATCTAAAACCTTTCAACTAGGGTTTACAAAGGGGCTGGAAACTTACAACACTTCAGGCTATATGCTTGTTCTTGAACAAATCTGGTATATGTCACATGTATTGGAAATGAACTGAGGCACCCAAGAGCGCAACATGCTCAATGGAGAGAAATTGTATTTTGCTTTTTCCAGAATGTCTAAACTTGGAGTGATTTTGAATGGAGTTTTAGATATTTCATGGCTAAAACAAATATTTGCAAACAAAAAAGGCTTTGAGACTTTGACTTCACATTAAATGCATGAAGTCTCAAATCTGTCTCAAGCAATATAGAGGAAACACAATTATTGTCGACAATATGTTCACAACAATTTCAGAAAAATATTCCAGCAAACATCAGGATAAATTTGTTGGAACTAAGCATCGAGCATACAAACCCAAGAACCAGTCGGAGTCAGAGTCGGAGTCGGAGTCGGCCATCTGGCACTTTGAGCCTGCTCTGCCATTCAATAAGATCACAGCTGATCTTTTCATGGCCTCAGTTCCAATTACCCACCTCACCATAACCCTAATTCCTTTACTGTTCAAAAAAATTATCTATCTTAGCTTTAAAAACATGAAATGAGGAAGCCTCAACTACTTCACTGGGCAGGGAATTCGGAACCCTCTGGGTGAAGAAGTTCCTTCTCAATTCAGTCCTAAAATCTGATCCCCCTAATTTTGAGGCTATGCCCTCTGGTTCTAGTTTCACCCGCCAGTGGAAACAACTTCCCTGCTTCTATCTAATCTATTCCTTTCATTATTTTATATCTTTCTATAAGATGCCCCCTTACTATTCTAAATTCCAATGAATATAATCCCAGTCTATTCAGCCTCTCCTCATAAGCCAATCCTCTCATCTCTGGAATCAACCTAGTCAATCTCCTCTGCATCCCCTCCAGTACCAGTGCATCCTTTCTCAAGTAAGGAGACCAAAACTGCATTAAGTACACTGGCAACAGCGGAGGGGGGTCTCACCAATATGCTATACAGCTGCAACATGACCTCCCTGCTTTTTGTCCTCCCTGACCTCCCTTCTTCATTACCTGTTGTACCTGCAAACCAAGCTTCTGTGATTCATGCACAAGGACACCAAGGTCCCTCCGCACAGCAGAATGCATAACCTCAGTTACCAGTGAAATGATTAGAACAGAACAAAAATCAAAAATAAGAACAATCGTTATATGGTCTGTCGACCCTACCCTGTCATTCATTGTAACCATGACTGATCATGGGCTTCATCCCTACTTTCCCTCCTGCTGTCCATGATTCTGATCCTGATCCTGGGAGTTAAAAATCTGAATCCGAGTCAGAAATACATTCAATGACAGCATATCCACAATTTTCTAGTGTAGAGAACTCCAGAAGATCCAGAGCACTGAGTCAAGAAATTTCATTACTACTTATCCTGAAACTGGGCCCTCTTGTTCTAAATTTTCCGGCTGGGAGAAACCAAGTATCAATCCTGGCAAGCCACTCCATGATCCTGAATGTTTGAAAGAGATCACCTTCCATTCTTTGGAGGTACAAGTATATAGACTTATATATACTCCATCTATCATTTTGGTCCACTTACTTAATCTGCCACGATCACTTTTCAGCTGTGTCCTCCTCAATGCTTGCATTCCCACAATTTTGGATTGTTAGCAAACTGTCATACATGACTCAAAGTCATTAATAGAGATTGTAAATAGCCAAGATCCATCCTTAATCCTTGCATTATTCACTAGTCACAGCATGCTAACAAGAAACGGTCCCATTTTTCTCTATTCTCTGCATCCTATTAACCGATCCTCTGTCCATGCTAATATCATGAAACATTCCATGAGTCCATATTTTGTTTATTGATCTTTTGTGAGGCACCTTTCAAATCCCTTTTCGAAATGCAAGTACACTCCATTTCCAGGTTCCCCATTAACCACCCTATCAGTTACATTCTCAATCAAGTTAACAGGTACACCAAATAGAATTGCCCTTCCTTATGTGACGTTTACTTGTTCTAACTGTTCTTCTTAAAAGGGATTGTTACAACTTACCTAAAACAGATTTGAGGAAATGTGTCAGGTAAAATGGCCTATAGTTCATATTTTTCTTTCTCCCTCCTTTCTTAAAAAGCTTTACTACATTGCAGTATTGTTCATAAAAGACAATTTAGCATTAAGTTGGGCTCTCAGCATCGCACACTTGCACTTTCTGGAAGTGACATATTCCTATACAGAGCTCTAATCTTTACTGACAAAATGAACATGTACACACACCGCACCTGTTTCAACCCACTAAAATAGGTGACACCATCTCTGGCTCATTGCTCAAATAAAATCAGTCAACCTACCTCATTTCAAATTTAAACAATTCTTGGCTATTAACTACCAGTCATAAGCAAACTGGTAAATTTTCCATGGCAACACTTCCACCAGAGTCCGCCTGCCAACCAGTTAGCATCTTTCTTTTATAGGATATAAATGTTGCTTTCCCTTTACATTGGTGTTCTTGGGAGTTATCGTAATGAGTGCAAGTCAAATGCCTTTTATTCAGAAACCTATTTGTGCCACTCAGCTTGTACCAAAACACTAATGTTACTTCTGCTAACTTCCAATCTTCTGGGATCATTCCAGAATTCAGAGTTATGTAAATCATTGCCAGAGCTTACACAATTGTGGCTGCTCTCTTTTGAACCTCAAGTTGTAAGCACTTGACTTGTAAAAGAGTTTAGTTCCTTAAGCTTGCCTAGCATTTTTCTCTGCAGACATTAATTGCCTCAATTTGCTTGTATTCACCTCTATTTCTGGTCCCTATTTCTAATTTCTACCCATACTGGTTCTATCTCCTGATTTTCAGGGCCAAGATACCTACTCACTAAAGTCCTTACATATCATTCCTTATCACTGTCCCACCTCATTTTCCATTCTTATCTTTTCAAAATTTTATGTACTCTGGAATATTTATTTCCAAATTTGTTTACTTGTTTATGGGGAGGCAGAGGCAGTAATAACCTCACTGGACTTGAAATTCAGAACTCCACGTTCTCATCCTCTGGGAATTTGTGCTTGAATCCCATCACAGCAGATGGTGAAATCTGAATTCCACAAAAATCTGCAATTAAAAAAACTAACAAAATGATTATGATGTAACCACTGTTGATTATCATGAAAACCCACCTGGTTCAGTAATGTCCTTTAGGGAAGGAGATTTACTGGACTTTGATTGGCTTACGTGCTATTCCAGATCCACAGCAAAACAGCTGATGCTTAACTGCCTTCTGAAATGGCCTAGCAAGCCACACAATTCCAGGGCAATTAGCAATGGGCAATAAATGCTGGCTTGGCCAGCGGCATCAATATTCCATGAATGAAAGAAAATGTCCTTTTATGGTGATTATATCTGAAACATTTATACCTATTTGTGCCACTAGTTCATGTTTCGTATTGTAGATGCTGCAAACATTCCGGTAAAGTGACAAATTATTTGTCTACTGCTATCTGAGACCTTACTCTCTGAAGCACTATCACCAAACAAATTTATCTCTTCCTGCCCCACTCAGCTTATTGTTACTTATATTGATGTACTTTTCTAAACCTATGTAGATGCACATTTTTAAAAAAAAGATGTCATTTGTTGATCAGGAAATTCTACCAGTAAAGACATTTAAATGCTTTTCAGTTCAACACCAAATTTGGTACCGGATCAGAATTCCATTTACTCCCTTTGTACTGAATACACAATAAAAATGATTTTGTACATAGTACATTTTTAGCACCGAGGCAATGGAAAGCAACAGTTAGAACACTGCCAAGTAACATTAAAAACATTGAAAAGTAAAGTTTAAAATGCTGTTTGCACAGCTAGTTATGATAGGACCAGCAAGTGGCTCTTGTGATAAGACCTCAACTTTAGGGTTGATCACTTATTACAGAACTTGCCAAAACCACCTCGCACGCAATTATTGTGGCATAAAGAGCCAAGTCATGACAATGCAAAATATTCAAAATCAGTTTAAAATTATCAAGCAAATGTACACATTTCTAGAAGTACAAGTAATCTTCCCCATTTCACAGTTTTCTCCAATTCAACCAATGACTTAACTTCTGAGACCTACTGGAACTTAAATAAATAAAACTAAATTCAAAATGTACAGTACACCCAAACACCAAAATCGAGCATCAAAAAGCAATAGAATGTAGGTTGAATTCCGCTCATACTCTAGTGAGAAAACAATGATTTTGACTACTTGCAACTCATGGCAGCCAAAACACGTCATCTTTTAAGAAATAAAGACAGAAAATGAAGGTAATATTCAGCACGTCAGGCAACACCTACTGGGGACAAAGCAGTGTTAAATGGCTTACCTTTCATCAGTACCAGAAGTAGTTAGAAATTTAAGAGTTTACAGCTTTTTAAAAATTCAAATTTTCCATCATGATTTGACTCTATCGTTTGATCATTACAACTGCCCTCTCTTCCATTATACACAAGTACCACTGTTTCAAAGTAAGAATCAGCATTCCTGAGTTTACTTGTGTTCTCTCAAACTCTTCCATTTTGTTGCTTTTTAATACCATAATCGCGTGGCTTCAAGCTCTGAAGAATTGAAATATTAACTTGATTCTTCTTGGTTTAGTAGCTCACAGGCTGTTTATTTCCAATACTTGCTATTTTTATACCAGAGGGGTTTTGGACTGCACTCTGGAAATCAATCCCTGTCTATTGATTCACTTCATATTGACTTACAGCAATTGCCAATGGGGGGGGGGGGGGAGATATGTGCCTTCAAGGACAAGAAACACTGAACGCTAGAGGCGTATGATGCTAATCAAAGGGGCTCTTTAAATTCACAACTTATGTTTATAGGACCTTCAGTATAATTAAACATCCTCAGGTGCTTCTAGAAGTAATTGAAATAAAGCAGGACACCAAACCATATAAGGAGATATTAGATTAGAAAACCAAATTGTTTTGATACAAACATCTACATCCTTAAATGACCAAAATCAATACTAATAAAGCTGAAAGATCTAATGAACAAAATCCAAATTCTTTTGTAAAATAACATCTTGATATATAAAAAGCAGGAAAAGGACAAAGTAGGTGAAAAATGTAGTGACTCAGCCAATTAATTGAAGACTATAAATAAGTTTATAATGAATGATTTTGGGCCATTCTACTGTGCTGATCCTCTGTAAAATTGCTGATTTAGAGCTAGGCATTCCACAGGAAATGGCAGCTGTGCTCATACAATTACAGCCATGGTCTTGCTTTCTCCACTTCAGTAAACACCTTTACAAAGAATTCACTAGTAAACACTAGTAGTGTGATGATGCATTTAAAATCCGTGGTTATTACCCAGGGAGGCAGGTTATTTGCAGCAATAAATGCATACATCCCAACTCAGCAGCAGCAATGTTCTTGAAACCTTACATCCTGTCCTTGTGTAATTAGTCCACAAAAAGCTAATTATCTTAATCGAGCATTGACAGTTGCACTGATATCTTACTTCCTCTGGCAGCTATAAACACTCCTAAACTAAGACAGCAGCTAATAAGCTTTCAGTACATTATTTACATTGCTGTTTTGCAATGAACATCATTAAGCACAACACAGGATTGGCAGAAGTATTTATATCTCTTTTATTGCAAACATTTGCTCTTTAGAATGTTTCTTTCCCCCTAGGCTGGGGTTATTCAAAACTAGAGAGCATATTTTTAAGGTGAGAGGAGAAAGATTTAAAAGGGATCGGAGGGCAACATTTTTCACGGAGGGTATTTCATTTGTGGAATGAACTGCCAGAGGAAGTGGTAGTTGCAGGTACAGTTGCAACTTTTTAAAAGACATTTGGACAGTTACATGAATAGGAAAGGTTTTTAGGGATATGGGCCAAACGCAAGTGAGACTAGTTTAGTTTGGGAATCTTGGGTCAGTGTGGATGATTTGGACTGAAGGGTCTGTTTCCATACTGTATGCCTATGTTCCAAAATTTCTCACTGCAAAAAGAAGTCTGTATTTGTTGCTGCACGTGTCTCTATGGACTTCAGGATGGAGTGAAAATGCTTCAAGTTTTAATACAAATTACTTCATGGAAGGATAATGAACAGAAAGGATTAAGACTGCAATTCTTCAATGTTTGTTTTGGGTTCAAGAAAATTTTGAATTTAGCAGTTTTCTGGAGCTACCAATTTTTCTGGATCAGCATTTTAAAATTTGTGTCAAGACCTCACGCACATCCTAACTCTGATTTCCTCCAGATCCACTTCCCTAATATCCATGCACCTCAATTCTAGTTGTTTCCGCTCCACCAGCAGTAAAGGCTGTTTCAGCTATTATGTCATTGGTCTCAGATTCCCATCTCTTGCTTGACATCTCCAAACCCACTTGCAAAAGATAATTTTGTGTTGATTGAGGCCAATCACCTCAGCCCTAGAATGTCACTACATGAGGTCTACACAGTACTGTCCTTGGATTAGCCTTCTTCAGTTGTATCCTAACATTTTGTCCTTCAGAAAGGTCATGCATGAGACTGGTTACACTGTCTTCAGTTCCATGAGCAGCTTTTCAGGTAACAGCAGTCCACACCCATTTGCAACAAGTCATGAACAGCAATCAAGCCCAAACTGAAATAGCAAGTTACATCTCTGCCTGACAATAGTCATGTCCAGCAAGTGAAGCTAACCAACACCTTGAAACTGAATGCTATTACCATTGCTGAATCCACCGTCCTTAACATTCTGAGGATCACCATCGACCAAAAAACTGAATTGACCCAGCTACATAAACAAAGGGGCAACAAAAGCAGATTAAGGGGCTAGAAATGCTTAGTAATTAACTCATCTGACTCTGAAGCAACAAGGAACAAGTCAGTGAGGTAAAATGTTTTCTATCACGCGGTTGCAAACAGCTGCAACAACTCTCAGGCAGCTTAATACGATCCACGTCAAAGTAACCCACTTAAACGGCATCTTAAATTTTCAGCTCCTCCACCACTCGCACACAAGCACGAGGGAACTGCCCAAAGCAAGCAGGGGGCCAAGAGTGGGCAAGAACAGGCACAGAGGCCGAGGAGGAGGGGGGAGGGAGAGAAAGAAAATTTAACCTGAATACTAGATTCTACTTTTTTTGAATTCCGAAATAATATTTTAGAACTGCTTGAAGAACAGAAATGCCCACCACTTACTGTGTCATTTGACAGACAGCATCTTAAGTAATGGAATGATTTTTTTCACTATTGACTTGAAATCAAATTATATTCCGATATCTGATTTGGATATGAATGCTACCAGTTGAATTAAGGCAATCTTATTGAAATAGCTAAACAAACTAAACATCAATCGGATATACAGCATACACACAAACCGGATTTGGTGCAGTGGCTTCTACTTTATGAGCATGCTAATTGAAGATTTAACTGCTGTACTGTAGTCATGTTGGAAATTTTATGTAACCAAAACTGCACAGAACGTAGCTATAAAAAAAAACACCAGCATGTGCTTATAGGAATTCTCAATTTGTCTCAGAAGGAAACATGTGGTGTTTTGTTTTAGCCATTTCTCCCATGTCAGTATCGGCAAGAATCTGCCAATGCATTTTTTAAAAAAATACTCCATTTGACATCATCTTCTTGAACACCAACCCTTAACCACAGTTTGTTCCGTAGATCCTACAACTTACAGGAAATGAGTAGTTGAATTTAAGAATGTTGACTCTGCAATAGCGAAATAGCAGATTTAGTCGCTAATTAGAAATATTCAATAGTGATGCTTATTACATAATTTATGTAGGACGTTCACTTCGAAGCTTGAAAACTGTGGTACTGTATTTCTGGTCAATGTATCAAAATTACTCAGAGCCAAAAGATTTGTAGAATGAAAACTTGCTCCTTAGTTTATCAAGATCCTTGCATCAACGACATTCCATTTGCTCTATCACAGAATTTGCACTGCTAATTTAATATCCCAAGGGAAAGCTGTGCCTAAGAAATCCCTTCCTCCACATTCCAATGAAACACTAAGTCCAGTTCATCAGAACAATCAGCTCTCACTAGTCAGCTCTAGCCCACTGCCCTCAAGACAACCTTAATCAATGCCCCAAACATGACATTATAGGAATCAATGGCCCAAGTTTCATTTTTGACCTACAATGGGGCAACCATTCAGAAGGGACCTGAGCATTTCAATGAGTCTCAATAGGCAGCTTGTAATTTTGGGAAGGGGATGAAAATGTGGCAAGCCAAAGAGTTAGAGCATGCAACAGTACATCAAAATAAGAGACAAAGGGAATTAAAACTATGAACTTGGAGTAAAGAACAAGAACAATTGATCCTGAATTGGATAAAAACGCCTTTTAAAACTTGAACTTTTACAATGACTCCAGAAATAGAATTTCCAGTGCTCTACCCTAGTAAGGCATAACATCATGATCAATTATTTGGAAACCCAAGTTCGGCTCAACGTTTGATTTGATTTAAACATATCAGATCAGTAAGGAGGAGACTTGACCTGAATGAGACAGTAACCAAGTGACTATATCTGGGAATTTGATTCACAACAGGAATTTGATGCAGAGACAGCATGGCACCAAGACTAGGGAATGTGGGATCTGTACCTCTGCGACAGTTCATACCCGAACCATGCTGAGACAGGAGATTCTCACAAGCCTCAGGTCATCAAATCTGTGGAATTCTTAACGATAGAGGCTTGTCAAATATATTAGTACATTCAAGGCTGAAATAGGCAGATTTTTAATCTGTAAGCAAATCAAGGGTTACGGGGATAAGGCAGGAAATTGGAGATTCAAGTATTTGTAAGGTTTTTGTGGAGGGTAAGCAGGTTGGTCTATTTCCAATACTTGTAATAACACAATTTTAACTAGTTATTGGATAGTGTAAAGTAGTCTCTTTCCCGTATGTGGTAACGTTTGATATTCTTGCATAAAAAGTACATTAGCAGCCCTTTGTGAATATGTTCAGTTACTGACCACCACAGTAACCAAATAGCAAAAATAAAACTACGTCTCTCAAGCCAGGTTTCACTCTGGCATCTGACTTGCCTAGTGTCACCATCAAGGATTCAAACAGTAGTAAAATAAACATTACTAGCCACACGTTCTTCCACAGTTTTAAGTACAACACAGATTTCAGTTTTTGGAAAGGATCCTGTAAGTCAAACTGTAACTCAATATTATACATGAACAAGATATTTCTCACATTTGACTGGTTAATACGACACTCAAGACAAAAACTCTTACATTAAGTTGACTTGTCATCTAAATATTCATACCAATTGAGGTGTGTGCAAGTGCTCCCCTATCTCCACCATATATATTGAAAGCATAGAAAACCTTCTGGCCATGTAGGAGAAATCACCCTGTTATGAAGATGGTAATAGTAATGGAAGCAGTGTTCACATGGCAGCCTGGTGGACAAAGAGTCAACCATACATCCTCCCTGGTCAGCCATGCTTGATCAGGAGTGGCATCCCTCATGCTTCTGGTTAGCCATCTGTTCTAGAAAAAAAATCAAGCTATGGAGAACAGATGCAATCATGTTCATTGTCTGTTGCCAGTTTTATGAAACACCTTAATTCGTCTGCCAATCTCACAATGCCCTGACGGACTAACTTTGACCTACGAGGAATATTAAGTGGACTAGGTCTGGTCTATTATTATTAGACAACTCTACCAGTTACAGATGCAAAGAAAATTCTCTATGTTTTGATTGTGGCCTAAAATGGATAAAGGACTGTTTTAAAACCAGATTATTGAATTTTAAGAGATTAATGTGTATTAGAGTTTGTTCCCAGCTTTAATTTTTCTATTATAATTCACAAATAAATCTAATCTTCCAAGGTAACCTGCTTTACCTGATTTTTGGAACCATCATTCTGTGCTGTACCATCAGAGTATGACAGATAGACGCCATCATTGTGAAAACATCTTCACTCACAGATTCCTTCCATACCAGATTGAGCAGGGCATTAGTCTGCTGTTTAGTGTCCAACTTTTTGAGACACTCTGCAGTAATTAAACTTATTGAAATTCTACCATCATCCTTGAAACAGAACCAAACAAGATATTTCAGCATATATTTAATGAAAGGAACAAATTATTTTAATTCTACATTAAAACATTATACCACAAACATTAGAACAGGCTTAATTTCATTCTTCAAAAAAATTGCTAAAATTTGTCAAAAATTCATAACATACTACATTTATTTTCAACATGCCAGTGTTTCATATTTTGCTCATGATAAAGCAGTTAGTAAAGTGTCAAACAATGAGCTGAGCTCCAAAAGCTTGCATTTTCAAATAAACCTGTTGGACTATAACCTGGTGTCATGTGATTTTTGATCTTGCCCACCCCAGTCCAACACCAGCATCTCCTCAGCATGGAAAAAAAAATTGAAGGGTAATAAGTAGAAATTGTTGCCAAAGTAACTGAAATGGGAAAAGTGTAGGCACGTAAATACCAGGCACTGGAATAAATCTCAGTGTAATGTTCATTAAACAGAAAATCAACTGCACACTAGATAGGGGAGGGGGTCTGACAGAAACAAAATCCTGATGGGACTGGACAGGCTAGATGCAGGAAGGATACAGAACATAGAACTGCACAGCACAGTACAGTACAGGCCCTTCGGCCCACGGTGTTGTGCCAACCTATTATCCTAATGAGATCAATCTATACTGCATACCTTACATTTTACTATCCTCCATGCGTCTATCCAAGAGTCGCTTAAAAGTCTCTAAAGTACCTGACCCCACTACCACTGCCAGCAGAGCATTCCACACGCCGACCACTCTGTGTGAAGAACCTACCTCTGACATCTCCCCTATCCCTTCCTCTAATCAGCTTAAAATTATGCCCTCTCGTAACAGTCATTTCCACCCTGGCAAAAAGGCTCTGACTGTCCACTCTACCTATGCTTCTCATCATTTGTACACCTCTATCAAGTCACCTCTCATCCTTCTTCACTCCTATGAGAAAAGCCCTAGCTCCCTCAACCTTTCCGCATAAGACCTGCCCTCCAGTCCAGGCAGCAGCCTGGTAAATCTCCTCTGCACCCTCTCTAAAGCTTCCACATCCTTCGTTCCAGAACGGAACACACTATTCCAAGTGTGGTCTAACCAGACTTTTATAGAGCTGCAGCATAACCTCGCGGCTTGTAAACTCAGTTCCCCTGCTAATGAAAGCCAACACACCATATGCCTTCTTTACAACCCTATCAACTTGGGTAGCAACTTTGAGGGATCTATGGACGTGGACTCCAAGATCCCTCTGTTCCTCCACACTGCCGAAAATCCTGCCATTAACCCTGTATTCAAATTCGACCTTCCAAAATGAATCACTTCACACTTTTCTGGGTTGAATTCCATCTGCCACTTCTTTGCCCAGCTCTGCATCCTGTCAACGTCCCGTGGCAACCTACAACAGCCCTCCATGCTGTCCACAACCTTCGTGTGATCGGCAAACTTACTAACCCACCCATCCACTTCCTCATCCAAGTCATTTATAAAGATCACAAAGAGCAGAAGTCCCAGAACAGATCCTTGCGGAACACCTTTGGTCACAGAGCTCCGGGCTGAATACTTTCCATCTACTACCACCCTCTGTCTTCTATTGGACAGCCAGTTTTGTATCCAGATAGCCAAATTTCCCTGAATCCCATGCCTCCTTACTTTCAGAATGAGCCGAACATGTGGAACCTTATCAAATACCTTGCTAAAATTCATATACACCACATCCACTGCTCTAACTCCATTGTTGTGTTTTGTCATATCCTCAGAATTCGATCAGTCTCGTGAGGCATGACCTGCCCCTCACAAAGCCAAGCTGACTATTTCTACTTTTCTAATGGGAAGAATATTCCTGATGTTGAGGAAGTCCAGATCAAGGAGTCACAGGATTAAGGAGTAAGCCATTTAGAACTGACATCAGGAAGAATTTCTTCACTCAATTGTGAACCTGCGGAATCCTCTCCCACAGGAGGTTGTTGGGGTCAGTTCATTAATTATATTCAAGAGGGAGCTGGACTTGGCCCTAGCAGCTGAAGGGATCAGCCGTGATCATATTGAATGGCGGTGCAGGCTCAAGACAGCCAAATGGCCTACCCCTGCACCTATTTTCCATGTTTCTGCATTTCTCCAGATGAACCATTTGGTTTTACCATTTTCTCCCAGTAGCTCTCAGCATGCATAGTTTTGAAGAAACAAGCTTAAAAATAATTTACTATTTCAAACCAAATCATATTGCACACTTAAGCAGTTTAATTCCATTTTACAGATATCTCTCCTATTCACCTAGAGTGTACATCACCAAACAGTAGTAAAGAACCAACGTAATCCCTTGTGTCTGCTGAATTAACAAACCTCAAGTGTGATTTCAGTTCAGATGTTGCAGAAGACTTGGCCGCAACTAGCCTAATAGGTATAATGCCCGACTATTATACAATAATCTATTGTAAAGCAAGTCCATATAGATATTAGACAAGCACAGGATCAGGCTCAGATACAATTTATGTAATAATTGGTTAGCACAGCAATACCCATCATGTATCATAACAATTCTGGATCTTTCTTACGTTACTCGTTATCATTTTACGCTCTTCCTCCTCTTCATTTTCAGAGTCACTACCAATTTCTCTGCTGTTTGAACCAGTCAGTGAAACAGGTAACTGTGGTAAAAGAATCTGCACCATCCTCAAGTACACAAGCATTCCATCCTCAGACAGAACCCCTAAATTTGGAATGAAAAAACACTGTAAAGATTACTGTTACATGTACATACACAGAGTTAACAAATAGCAATGCTCCATAAAGTAAGTTAGGATAAAATTAGTAACACCATGGTAAGGTGACAAAATTATGCTTAAATAGTTAATGCAAAAAAAAAAAGTCTTTTGCTCAAGAGCAACTTGGCTGTCAGACCCAACCAAATTTCTGAAAATTTACTGTAACATGCTTTAGTGATCAAATACATCTACTCAGCCACATGAAGGAAGCAGCATCAATGTTACTTGGATAATGTACTGGTCCAAACTATTGCAATCTAAAGACAAAGCCTCAGCCAACAGGATATATTGCAAGCATGGGGCTGGATGAACACAGCAGGT
>JAHRHZ010000034.1:14810736-14823410 GCA_024137785.1 Ginglymostoma cirratum | reverse complement strand
GGTGTGATTTGGACAATTTGAGTGATTGGGCAAATGCACAGTAATAACAGTATACGGATATAACAGGAAGGCAGACTGGTGATAGATTTGGAAAGGGAGAGGTGCAACCAGACCTGGGTGCCCTTCTACACCAGTAACTGAAAGTAAACATGCAGTGCAGCAGGCAGTGAAGAAGTCAAATGCTATATTATCAGCTAGCTGGCAGGAAACAGTAAGAATAAATGGGTCTTTTTCTAGTTGTCAAGATGTAACAAGTGGTGTCCAACAGCGATCAATGCAAGGACTTAAACTTTTTTATATATAAATAATGACCAAAGATATAATAGCTAAATTTAAGACCAGAAGTCTATGAAATGTGACAGAAGTAGGCCATTTGGTCTATCAAGTCTGTTCCACCAATGCGATCATGGCTGATCGGATCATTGTCAACTCCACTTTGCTACTTTATCCCCAAAATCCTCGATTCAAATACTGATTAAAAAATCTCAGCCCTGAATTTACTCAATGGCCCAGTCTCGACAGACCTCTGTGCTAAACAATGCCACGGATTCGTGACGCTCAGAAGTTCTTCCTTACCTCTGCCTTAGATGGACAAACATTTATTGAGAGATTTTAATCTCTGGTCCTCTACTCTCTCATAGGGGAAACAGCCTTTCCCCACAACCCTGTCAAGTCTCTCAAAAATCTTGTGTTTCAATAAAGTCGTCTCTTATTCATCTAAACACAAATGTGCATAAGCCCAAACTATTCAACACAACATAAGGCCTCCTCTAAACCGGGTATCAGCCCCGTGTACATTCTTTTGACTGTCTCCAATACTAGAATATCTTTCCTTAGTTAAGAAGCCCAAAACTATTCAGAGTTATTCTAGCTGTGGTTTGACTTTTGCCTTGTCTAGTTTTACCTAGACCTCTATTTTAACTGGATTGGCGTATCAAAACAGTCTATTTGCTTTCCTGATTACCCATTGAACTCGATGCTAGCTTTTTACGATTTATGCAGAAGTTTGCAGTCTTTTTCCATTCTCCAGCACAGCTGAGCGGGAGCAGACAGAGAAGCTAAGACCTTCTGATTCTGACAGGGAGCGGGGTGGAACCGAAAAAGGAAGGATGTGATTTGATTGGCTATTAGGGAATCTGCTAAATTTGAATCTGCATAAAATTGAATCTTGTTAAATCATTGGTTATAACCTACATTCTGGTTGAGATAATAAGGAGAGATGGAAAAAACAGTTCAAAAATTTAAATAAACCAAATTCAAAACTAAAGTAAGGATGGAGGGTCAGGTGATGCGCTGCTCTTGAATGATGTGGGATCTGGTGAACCCCATCGTGGTTCCAGTGACCTCGTCTGTAGTAAATGTTAGGGAGGTTGCTCAAGGAACTCAGAGTTGATGAGGTGGAATCGGAGCTTCAGACATTGCCACACATCAGGAAGGGGGAAGATTTAGCTGGATGCTGTGTTTCAGGAGACAGTCACACCCCTTAGACTAACTAACTTGAATTCAGCCAGTGGTCAGGGACAGGAGGGTGTGGCTGTGAATGAGGCAGGTAAAGGGATCCAGGGGATAGAGTTGCAGGAGCCTCAGCCTTCGTCCTTGTCCTTGTCCAACAGGTTCAAGAGTCTTGCTCCCTGTGTGGACAGGAATCGGGACTCAAGGGAGGATGAGCCAGGTGCAGGGAGAGAAGAGAAAGGCAGTTGTAACTGGGGATGGTATAGTTAGGGGCATAGACACCGTTCTCAGTGACCGGCATCGAGAGTCCCAACAGTTGTGTTGTCTACCTGATGCTCGGGTTCAAGATATCTCATCTGGGCTACAATGGAACCTACAGTGGGAGGGTAAAGATCCAGTTGTCGTGGTCCACATAGGTACCAATGGCATAGATAAAACTAGGACAGAGGTTCTGCTAAGGGAGTATGAAGAGCTAGGAGTTAAATTTAAAAGCAGAATCAAAAAGGTAATAACCTCTAGATTACGACCTGAGCCTGGAGCTAATTGGCACAGTGTCAATAAGATTAAGCAGGTCAACGTGTGGTTTCAAGATTGGTGTGGGAAAAATTAGTCTGAATTCGTAGGACATTGGCACCAGTACTGGGGAAGAAGGGTTCTGTTCCAATGGGATGGTCTTCATCTGAATCGTGCTTGCACCAGAGTCCTAGCGAATCACATACCTAGGGCTATAAACAGGGCCCTAAACTAAGTGGGGTGGGGTTCAGTCACAGGGGAAATTAGAAAACCCAAATTAAAAGGAGAAGGTAAGAGTGCAGGTTAGCAATGTGGCGGATGGTTACCAGATGATAAAAAGGGGAGGGACTAAACAGATGATAGTGCATAAAGACAAAGGAATAATAAAAGAGTAGGGAAATTTACCAGTAGAACAAATTTAAAAGCTTTGTATCTAAATTCACAAAGCATTCATAAAATTAATGAGTTAATGCGCAAATAGAAACAAAAGGGTACGATTTGGTAGTGATTACTGTGACAATGTTACGAGGAGATCAGGTCTGGGAATTGAATCCAAGGGTACTCAGCATTTCAGAAAGAAAGAAAAAGGAGGTAGTGTAGCTTTGCTGGTGAAAGAAGGGATCAGTGCTGTAATGAGAAATGACATAAGCACAGGAGATGAAGATGTAGGATCAGTCTGGGAAGAAATAAACAGCAAAGGGAAAACGTACATGATGGGAGTAGTCATTCCACGGTGGGGCACACTATAAACTAGGAAATATTTGAAGCTTGCAAGAAAGGTACTGCAATAATCATGTGTGATTTTAACATACACAGATTGGAAGAATCACATTGGCAAGGGTAGCCTGGAGGAGGAGTTCATTGAATGTATTAGATTGTTTCTTAGAGCAGTATGTCATGGAACCAACCAGGGAGCAGGCTACTCTGGATTTGGTATTGTGTAATGAGGAGAGATTAATTGATGATATCATGGTTAAGGACCCTCTAGGAAGTGGTGACCATATGATGGAATTCAAAAACACAGTTTTGGGGTGAGAAAGGGGAGTCCTACAGTCGTGTTCTGGAATAAAACAAACGAAATTACATAGGCATGAGGTCAGATTTGGGCTGGGTAAATTGAGCAGGAAGGCTAAAAAAGGTCAAACAGCAGATAAGCAGTGACAGAGATAACAAGGTGTAGAGCTGGATGAAAGCAGCAGGAAGGCTGACGGTTCGGGCCTAGACCCTTCAGAAGATTCTGAAGGAAGGTCTAGGTCCGAAACACCAGCCTTCCTGCTCAGCCTGTGTTCCTCCAGCGCTACACCTTGTTATCTCAGATTCTCCAGCATCTGCAGTTCCTACTATCTGAGATAAGCAGTGACAGTTGTTTAAGGAGCTGCTCAATTCCTCTCAACTAAAATATATCCCAGTGAGGAAGAAAGATGGTAAGGGGGCTAAAAAACATCGATGGCTAAACAAGTTCAAGGACAATATAAAGTCAAAAACTAAGGCATACCATATTTCAGAGGCCAGTGTCAGGCTGGAAGACTGGGAAACTTTCAAACATAAACAAAGGGATACTAACAAAAAAAGCCAAGATAAACTACCAAAGAAAACTAGCCTAAAATATCAAAAAGGATAGCAAAAGCTTCTACAGGTATATAAAAGGGAAGAGTGTCACGAAGGTGAATGGGGCCCCTTAGATGATGGAACCAGAGTGTTAATAGTGGGGACCACCGAAATGGCAGAGATGCTAAATCAATACTTTGCCTCAGTTTTCATGGTGGAGGACAGTTGTACCATTCCTATTGGAACTGACACGACTGAGGTAATACAAAGCGCAGAACTCAGAACACTGATAGGGGTAAAGGTATTCAGCAGACTAATAGTATTGAGGCCAGACAAGTCCCCCAGGCCTGATGGCCTCAGTTTAAAAGGAAGTGGCGACAGAGATAGTAGATCCATTAGTTACAATATTCCAAAATTCCCTGGACACGGGATAGGTTCCAGTGGATTGGAAAAATGCTAATTTAATACCCCTAGTCAAAAAGGGAGGCAACATGTGGGAGATTACAGGCCAGTTAGCTTAACATCCGTTGTTGGGAAAGTGTTAGAATAAATTAGCAAGGAAGCAAATCAGGACATTTGGAAAGTCAAAATGCTATCCATCAGAATCAGCATAGCTTTATGAAAGGCAAATCATGTTTGACTAATTTGCTAGAGTTCTTCGAATATGTAACAAGCAAAGTGAATAATGGGGATCCTGTAGATGTAATATTTCAGGACTTCCGGAAGGTGCCGCACAAAAGGTTAATTCATAAGGTTGGCTCATATGGGATTGGGGTAATTTATTAGCTTGGATTGGTGGCTGGCTGATGGACAGAAGACACAGTCAGCATAAATTTTTTTCTGGGTGGCAAGTAGTAACAAGTGGGGCGCCACAGCGTTCGGTCCTGGGACCCCAGCTATTTACAACCTACATTAACGACTTGGATACAGCGACAGAAGACTCTAGTCAAATTTGCAGATGACAAAAATAGGCAGGGCAGTAAATAACAATGAGGAAATAAGAGCCTTACAAATGGATAAGTTAGGACAATGGACCAAAATTTGGTAGATGGAGTTCAACATGGATAAGCATGAGGTCATGCATTTTGGTTAGCAAAATAGGAAGGCGATCTACTATCTAAATGGGGAGACACTTCAGGGTACTCCGGTACAAAGTGATATGGGTGTCCTGGTTCATGAGTCACAGAAAACTAGCATGCAGGTACAGCAGATAATAAAAGGAAAGCAAATGGAATGTTGGCTTTCCTAGCTAAAGGAATAGAATATAAAAGGTAAGGAAGTATTGTTGCAACTATACAAGGCATTGGTGAGACCGCACCTGTAGTTTTGGTCCCCTTATTTGATCAAGGATATGGTGGCACTGGAGGCAGTGCAGAGGAGGTTCACTAGATTGATCCCAGAGATGAGGGGTTTGTCATATGAAGAGACATTGAACAGTTTAGGTCTATACTTCTAGAATTTAGAAGAATGAGGGGAGATCAAATTGAGGTATTCATGATGATAAAAGAGACAGAGCTGATGCTCGATGCTCCCTCTTGCGGGGCATTCTAGCACAGAGGTCATAGTCTTAGGATGAGGGGTGGCAAATCTAAAACAGAATTGAGGAGAAACTACTTCTCCCAAACGGGGGTAAATCTGTGGAATTCACTACCCCAAAGTGCAGTGGATACTGGGACAGTGAGCAAATTTAAGGAGGAGTTAGAAAGATTTTTAATTGGGTTGAAGAGTTATGGGGAGAGGAGCACATCAGCCATTATTGAATGGCGGAGCAGAATGGCCTAATTCTGTCCCTATTTCTTATGAACTTATGAATTTAGATGCGAGAAAGATTGACACTAGGTAATAGAACCGGTGCAGGCACAATGCGCAGATACACCTCCTTCTGCAGCCTAATTATTCCGGGATTCAATAATTTAAGTAATATTCAACATCTCTTCTTCCTGCCAAAGTGCATAACCTCACATTTTTCCACATTGTATTCCAGCTGCCAAGTTTTGCACCAAACCGGTCTAAAACCCTCTGGTTACCTGGCATCATCGTCAATGCTTGCCCTCCCACTTATTTTTGTCATATATAAACTTAGCAATAGTATATTCATTTCCGTCATTCAAGTTATTTACATTATAAATAACATGGCTGTAGCACTGATCCCTGCACTATTCTACTTGCCACAAACTGCCATGCTGAAAACACCGCATTCACCCCAAATCTGGTCTCTGTCATCCAATCCTGTATTGATACTGATATACTACCTCCAACAGCATGGACTCTAATTTTATTAGGTATTACTTGTGGTACTTTATCAAAAGCCTATTGGAAATCAAAATATATTGCATCTGCTGGTTCACCTCTATCTATCCTGCTTATATTTCCTCAAAGAACTGTAATAAATTTGACAGGCATGACTTTCCCTTTTTTGATTATTCTGATGATTCAAAGACCGGTAGGAAACTAATTTGTGGAGAGGACAGATTAACTTATCTACATTCCTGTGAAACCTTAAGCAGGTGGGCAAGATCTCACAAGTGAAGTATAATGTGGGAAGCTGAAATTCTCTACTTTGGTAAGAAGAATAAAAAAGAAGCCTATTATTGCCATGGTGATAGATTGCAGGGGCTCAGGCCCAGACAGATCTGGGTGCCCTAGAATATGAATCATAGTTTAATGCACAAGTACAGTAAGTAATTAGAAAAGCTAACAGACAGTATTTATTGCAAAAGAAGTTGAAAACAAAATTAGGGAGATTATGTTTCAGTTTCATGGGGCAATGGCTGAGACCATATCTGGAATGGTTTTCACATCATTGATCTTAAAGATTAAAGACATACGTATATGCATTGGAAGCAGATTACGGAATGCTTACTACACTTGTACCCAGAATGGGTGCACTATCTTGTGGGATAAGGTTGGAGAGATTAAGCTGACATCTGGAGTTTAGAAAAGAAAGAGGCAACTTTATTGAGCTATGCAAGAACTTGAGGGATCTTGACAGGAAGGATGTGGAAAGGATGTTTTGTTTGGTGGGAGAATCCAGAACTTGAGGTCAATATCAACATTTCCTCTAAATTGCACAGCTGCTTGGAGGTTCCACACATGCCAGTTAGCATGTCAACGCACTGATCTCTGGTTCCAGATGCTACTGCTGCACAGACCTTGGAGGTCTACACAAAAAAAGGGGGAAAACACGGGTCGCTGTTTAAAGATAAGGGTCACCCACATAAAACAGAGACATAGTAATTTTCTCAGAGGGTTGAGTGCCTTCGGAACTCTCCCCAAAAGGAAATGGAACCAGAGTCTTTGAATATTCTTATTGCAAATCTGTTGACCTTTGCCTTAAGTAATGGGTGAAAAGGTTATTGGGAGTAGATGGGATTGTGGACTGGTCAGATCAGTCTTGATACTTCTGAATAGTGAAGCAGGCCCGAGGGGTCAACTGCCTTCTCCTGCTTCTTATTCATCCATTCCTGTATATTTTATACTTCCCCGCATGGGTGTCACTCCAATAACACTCAAAAGATCAACACCATACAGGGTTAAGTGTGCTTGGCTTGCATCCCATCTACCACCGTGAACATTCATTCACTCCAGTGAAACACAGCAGCAGCAGTGTGCACCAACTAGAAGATCCACTGCAGCAACTCACCAAGGCTCCTTTCAAACCCATGGCTTCTACCCCCTAGAAGAACAAGGGCAGCAAACACATGAGAACACACCAGGTGCAAGTTTCCCTTATAGATCCAAGGCAGAGTGATCCATAACTCAATCACCATTCTGCCACTGGGACAAAAATCCTGGACTGTCCATTTTAGCAACATTGTCAATGCACCCACAATCTACGGACTGCAGTGGTTCAGGAAGGCAACTAGCTCACCACCTTCATAAGGTCAATTAAGGATGGGTTAAAAAAATGCTGGCCTTTCCAACGATGCTATGAACGAATTTTTAAAAATTCGCTGTCTTACAAGATAAATTGATGCTAATGAAGTTAATGCATTGCTTGTCGTTACAGGTAAAATAGATGAAAACAAACTATTACTAATTACCTCAATGGAAAAGCACTCCAGCCATTAACAGTTGTGAAATTAAATGCACAGCACAATGGGAAATAAAAGCCACCAGTAGACAACTCTGTACTATATAGCATCACACTGCAGCACCAATGTGCTGTTCTCTAGCAACAGCCTCAGTATTCGTGATTCCAACATGACTCAAGTGGCCACGAAGTTGATTCTTTACTTGAAATTTTCATATTTGAACTTGTTCTTACCTTGAACCTTCTGGGCAGGAGGCATATTGAAAGTGCAGTGGTTTCAGGAAATTCTCCAACAGTGTAATTGCAAGTGGAACATGTGAAATTCGTGAAACATCAGAATATTCTAAACTTGATGGAAGCCTATGATTAATTAACATGTAAAGTGATTTGTAGTAACCTGCAAATAAATAAAAGCTGTGTTAACAGGTCTGGGGGTAAAAAAGATATTGTACAATTCCCTTTGATTTGTTAATAGATATTAAATACTGGATTTCCCAAGAAATCTGTTACTGTCAACGATAAATAACAATACATGTATTATGTTGACCTCAGGTTCTGTGTCACTAGCCATTAAAACGTTTACCAAAGTTCTAATCCTTCTGGCATAGTCAGCACACTTACAAGAAGTTAAATGGGCATTTGTTAATATATTGCCAATGGAGATGAGGTGCAATTCAGCCATAACGTTTTCTAAGGAAACGGTTTATAGTCAGGATACTTAAAGCTCCATTTTCCCAAATCTAGGTTTATTTCCGGCTGGAACAAAATGTAATTTAGGACTCAGTACAATACATGCAATTCACAAAAATGAAACAACATTACACATGATGGCAAATCAATTGTTTCATATTGAGACGTACACTTTGAAAATATAATCCATTATAACTGAGCAATTTTAAATTTAGCTCCTTAAGGTACCCATGTTCAACCACAATTATAATTAGTTCAAAAATCTAATCTTGCTGCTAGAAGCCAAAAAATGTTTCAAGAGAATCATGATGACTCTTCTTGTTAGCACTTGCTAATTTTGATTGCTATTAATTATAAACATGGTTTGACAATTACAACAAGAAAATAAATACACAGATTAGATAAAGGCTTTGGTAGAGTGGGTTAAGAATGAAGAATCCACAAAAAGAAAGAACTAAAATGTAATTGTTATGAAATTGTGCTCCAATTATTCAAAGTTTGCTCACCAAGAAACACACTGGGAATTTGAACACAAAGGTAGGCATATCAAATCCATTAAAATTAGTTGGTTCCTATCCAAAAATGGATGTTAAACTGCACACCAAATGCTTGTTTCCATAAAATATACAATATGCCCTGATGAGCAGTCCCTGTCAATTTCAAATATCTACTTCAAGATAATTCGTACATAATCTGGAAAGCACAGAGTGGAAAATAATCAATGGTTTAAATGTTTTACATTAATACTGCCAATAGAAGTTACTGTTATCATGTCAAAAATAACTTTCCAAAAATATGATCATTTAGAAAACATGAGCATTTGAAGTATAACTTTGGGTTTCTTGCTCAGTATGTATGGAAAGCAACCTACAGAATATTCACCTTTATAAATATCTGGGTTCCAACATTCAAGAATAAATGTAGCCTAATTTATGCAATTGAAATCTTATTTAGAAGAGCACATTTATACATCAAACTAGCATAATTGTGATTCTTTAAGAAAAAATGGCACATTAATAACGTACAAGATACAACTCCAAATATGCAGGTCAGTATAAAAGCAAATTATAGACATGATTGATACCATAGATTAAATATAAATGATAATACTGGCATGTTTTGCTGCCATAACGTAGATAGCTCTGTATTCTATGGTTAAATGTTGAAAACCAAAACCGTACAGCAAGATCGAGTTACGAAAGTTCTTTATATCACTGAAACCAATTATTTAAGCAAGAGGATACCAGTTTTAGACATCTTTAAAACACATTCTGAAAAGATTTCAATCATGTTATTAGAAGTCACTAACCTTTCTGAACCATGTAGTGCAATATTTGTTCAATCAATGATGCTACAATATTAGCATCCTGTACAATGGGCATATATGTTTTTTCTGAGGAAAAGGTCTCAATCATCCTCAAAGGCACAGTAACATTCAAACTTTCATTATCACAGCTCTTCAGTAGCCTATGAAACAAAAATAAGTCTGTTACTTGAAGAATTTAAAAGTATCAGATAATTAAAGTTTGTGATTTGACCCAGAAACAGGAGTCAGCCACTAGACTTCTTTTCCCCTTCAAGGTCACAACTGATCTGCATCCTCATTCCATATACCCACCTTCATTCTGCATCCATTAATATCTTTGGTTGACAGAAACCTATCATGCAGATTCTCAAGTCGTAAATCCATCAACTCCAATTTGTCAGAGGTCTGAACTTCTAAACTACCATCTGCATTTCAAAGTATTTTCTATCATCACTCCTGAAAGCTTTAACTTATAGACAATGCCTTCTAGTCCTAGGTTTTGAAACAATACCAATAGTCTTGCAGCACCTTATTAATTTCCCTCAATACCCAATGAGCCAGGATCAGATCCTTACTCTTTTCAATTCTAGGGAATACAACACTAAATTTGTGTAACCTCGTCCTGTAGCTCAAACCATTCTTGGTATAAAATTTACCCTCAAGTCTCCATTGTCCTACCAGACAACAGAACTACTCTAATTAGAAAGATGCAATTGGTGGTAGTTTTAGTGGAGGGTCACTTTTATCTCAAGCAAGGTTGAGAAGGTAGGACACAATCAAGGTGATCTCAGCTGGATACAGAATTGAACTCACTCTATTAGTGTTACCCTGCAATGCAAACTAGCTGTCCAATCAACTGAGCTGTACCCTGTATTCCCCCAAGGCCGATAAATCACTGAGTCATATTTGCCAGAACAGATCACAATGCTTCAGGTCTAACTAGATCTTTTCAACAATGTGCATGCTTTGACTAATTGCTCCCCAATATCAAATTCCATTTTGTTGCATAACTGGACATTGTTACAGACAAAAATGGGAACAATGTAGCTGCATTTTAATTAGAAGGGTGCACATTGCCACATTGAACTACATGCAAAACTAAAGGGGTCTGTATTTCAATTGTAGAGCTTTGCTATGAAGATAGTCATGATTGAATGGTCTGGTGGCTAGAAGAGTGTCTCAAAATAATTAGCAATTCAAATATAACAAGGTGTGGGGCTGGATGAACACAGCAGGCCAAGCAGCATCATAGGAGCAGGAATATCAGCTGTACCGATATATAGAATTCAAGACAAAGTCAACACTGTCTCTTTTTGTGATAAAATTGTTGTTGTGAAGCATCTTCTTTTAACATGGTACTTAGTTATTAAGTGAGTCATCTTTTAAAAAGGAGCCACTTTTCATCAAAATTAAATTGAATAAAAAGTTCAATATTTCCCTTTTGCTCTATAAGCTCATGAATTAAAGTCTGCAATTAGTTTGAGTTAGGTCATGTTTTTCCTTTTGCTCCTTACCTATGAGCATATAAAGAGTACATCCTGCCATATTTTGAGAAAGTGCTTTGATATCCCTGCTTCACAAAATAGTTGTATTTATGCACTGGTCTCAGATATCATTCTGTAAAGGTTTCAGGTATAAACTAGTTTTGTAATTTCTATGCTTATTTGAAGACTGGATGAAGTGCCACTACACTCTTTTAGCTGTTCATTTTTAGTTAAATCATATTAAGTATATGGAATGAGGTGCCAGAGCAAGTGACAGAGGTAGGTGCAATTACAACATCTAACAGGCGTTTGGACAGGTAGATGGCTAAAAAAGGTTTAGAGGGATACGGGCCAAATGCAGGCAAATGGGACTAGTTCAATTTAGGAAACCCAGTCAGCACGGACAAGTTGAGCTAAAGGGCCTGTTTCCAGGCTGTATGACTATGACCAAGCATTGGCAAGTCCCTTCCAACTCGTGACCAATATGCATTTTGATAAGAATACTATGGAATTTTAATACTGACATAACACACAATGCAGGTGACCAGTTTCAAAATAATGAATGACACCCAACAGCATATGGCTCTTATCTCAGATAAGTGGAGAAAGAAACTTCAAGAGGTATTGCATATTACAGGCACCACATTATCATAAGTTGAAACCCATTAATTTCAATGATGGGACAAAGGAAATGCTTTCATGATGGCACTAAGCAGGTGACTGACACCTACAAGTGACAACCATTCTAAAAGTATGGAAGGCTGATGGTGGGGGTGGGGAAGCAGTAGGACACTTGGCCTGTTATGGTTGCCTTGCTATTCAATATGATCAAGTGCCTTCTATGTACCCTATCCCCTTAACCCTGTATGCCACTGCTAACCAGAAACTATCTCTACATTAAACATGCCAAAAAGATTGAGCTTACACAAAGTCCTGTGGTATAGAATTGCAGAAAGTTCACAACATGTTGTCAAGCATAAGCTCTCTTTTACAAATCTGTGCTTGCTCTGTCTGATCAGCTAAATATTTCAACATTTTCAGTCACCCAATCTTCAATTACAGATTCCTGAAATATACCCTACCAAAAAAATTAGGCTTAATCATCTCCAGTTTCAGAGATTTTCTCCTTCCCCTTTCTTCAATAGCATGGGGTTAATTTTCTGACCTAAAGGAACAGACCCCAATGAAGATAACTCTGACAACTAACAGAGTATTTGTGAAGTTCTCATCTACTTCCATTAAGAGACTGGAAAGCAAGCTATCTAGCCCAAACAATATGTCCCTTCTCTATTATTTTTATGTCCTATTAAATGATATTAATTATAAAAGCCTGTAAGAATGATAGTTTTTTCTCAGCATTATTAAATTTTGCCATCAAAAGACTTTTAGAAGCTAAGAAAATGAACAATGATCAGTTAATCTGTCAAAAGTGATAGCTTTCTCCAAAGGGGATTGATTTGCAGCTTCAAAAGAATTTTAAGGCACCAACAACCCATCAACCCAAGGACCAATTTTCAAGTGTGAAACTGGATGACAATGAATAAGTGGGCTGTTCAAACTATGGAACAACAAGGTGTACAGCTAGATGAACACAGCAGGCCAAGCAGCTTCAGAGGAGCAGGAAAGCTGACGTTTCAGGTCTGGACCC
>JAHRHZ010000034.1:14784220-14810336 GCA_024137785.1 Ginglymostoma cirratum | reverse complement strand
GGGTCCAGACCTGAAACGTCAGCTTTCCTGCTCCTCTGAAGCTGCTTGGCCTGCTGTGTTCATCCAGCTCTATACCTTGTTATCTCAGATTCTCCAGCATTGGCAGTTCCTACTATCTCTGCTCAAACTATGAAGAGTTTAATCTTCATTTCACCTTGTATTCATATTATAAAAGTTGTTGTAAATTATGAAACTGAAGAGGAAAACCCCGAAGTTCTCAGTTTTTAAATTTTATTCAGTTGCAGAATGCAAGTGTCACTGGCTGGGCCAGCATTCATGGGCCTTGCCAAATTGCCTTCAAGAAGTTCGTGAGGTTCTTTCTTGAACCGCTGCAGTCCATGGGATGTAGCTACATTCAGTGTTGTTAAGGCAGCTCCAGGACTCGCAAACGGAGACAGTGAAGCAATAGCAATATATGGCAGGATAGCATTTGGTTTAGAAAGAAACTTGCAGGTGCAGGTGTTCCCATGTAGCTGCAACTCTTGTCCTTCTAGGTGGTAGAGGTCAATGGTGTCTTGGTAAGTTGCTTCTGTGCATTAGTAGATACTATATACTATTGCCACTGCATATTGATGTTTAAGGTATTGGACAGGGTGCCAATCAAGTAGGCTGCTCTATCCTAGATGGTGTCAAGGTTCCGGAGTGCTGTTGGAGCTGCTCTCATCCAGGCAAGTGTAGAGTACTCCATTCCGCTCCTGACTTGCGCCTCGTAGATGGTGGCCAGGCTTTGGAGATCAGGAATAGAATTATTTCCCACGGAATGCTGAGTCTCTGATCTGATCTTAAAGCCACATATGGCTGGTCCAGTTCAGTTTCTGGTCAATTACATCCCACAAAGTTGATCGTGAGAGATTCAGTGACGTTAATGTTGTTCAAATGTCCAGGAGCTTAACTTCTCTCTTGTTGGTGATGACCATTACTTGGTACTCGTGTGGCATGAATGTTGTCGAGGTCTGGCTGCATATGGAGACAGATTAATCATGTATCTGAGGAACTGTAAATGTTGCTGAATGTCACCTGTTTAATTCAGCCAATATCCCACTTCTGACTTTATAATGAAGGGATGATCATTAATGAAGTGGCTGAAAGTGGATGCTGAGGAACTCCTGCGATGTTCTGCAGCTGAGACGATGGACTTCCAACAAATACATCAACCCTCTTTTGCATTAAGTACAGCACCAACCACCAGAGAGCTTTGCTTCGATTCTCATTGATTCTAAATTTACACAGGCTCCTCGTTACTGCATTCAGTCAAATGTTGCTTTGGTGTCAAGGTTTGTCACTTTCATCACTTCCAGAGTGCAGCTTTTTTGTCCACATTTGGATCCAGGTTGTAATGAGGTAAGGAGCTGAGTAGTTCAGGCAGAAGCCAATCTGAGGTTAAAGTGAGTGAGGCATTGCTAAGGATGCACTGCTTGATAGCATTGTTAACAACACCCTCCATCACTTTGCTGGTCAAAAATTATGAACAGTTCTAATCCCCATTTTTAAAACAAGGAATTGAGGCAGAGAAGGCAAAACAAAAAAAAAACACACAAATTATACAGCACGACGTAATGACAGAAATTAGCAACTCCTTTGAGATAACAAGGCTAAACAGGCAATATATCATGTTTTTTCCAACACTCGATCCTTAGCAGTATTGCTAGGTCATGGAGAGCCACCTTCCTGAATCACTATCATTGATACAATGGGAGTACACTCACTGCTCACAGGGAGGAAGTTCCTGGATGTTGACGCAGCAAAGAAGAAGCATAAATTAGTTCCACTGAGACGATAAGATGTAGGAGCAGAATTAGGCAATTTGGCCCACCGGGTTTGCTCCACTCTTATGGCTAATACATTTCTGAATTCTCTTCTCCTGCCTTCTCCCTGTAACCTTTCATCTCTTTACTAATCAAGAACCTATCCGTGTCTTGAACACCTTCAATGATTTGGCCTCCACAGCAGCAATGAGTTCCACAGACTCACCACCCCTCACTGAAGAATTTCCCATTCATCTCAATACTAAAGGGTCATCCCGTCACTGAGACTGTGCCCTTCGGTCCTAGTCTCTTCTAGTAGTGGAAGCATCTTCTCCACGTCCACTCTATCCAGGCTTCTCCGTTCTGGAAGTTTCAATCAGATTCCCCCTAATCATTCTGAACTCCGAGTACAGACCGAAGACAAGATGGTAAGATAAAAGGTACTGCAGATGCTGGAGAATCCGAGATAACAAGCATGGGGCTGTTATCTTATCAGCCCCATGCTTGTTATCTCGAAGACAAGATGGTGCATGGCTTTAAGGGAAACTTGCAGGTGGTGGTGCTCCACAGATCTGTAGCTCTTGTTCTTCTGCATGGGTTCCAATGTGGAGGTTTGTGCATTCCAACAGTCCCTTCCATGATGCCAATGGAAGCTGCTGCTTCTTCGTACAGCCATGAATGGCAGCAGTTCAGTGAAAGCAGCTAGACAAAGTGGGATCCAAGAAGTTGTCAATAGTAGAACAGACAAAAAAGGCAGTGCACTTCAACGACTGCAGCAACGAGATGGCATCAAGGACCCCTAGCAAAACTGGAACCAATGTCTATTGGGTCCAAACAGCTTTAAGCCATACCCAACACATAGGAAGATGATTCTGGTTGTTGGAGGTCAGTCGTCTCAGCTCCAGGACATCTCTGCAACAGTTAATCAGGATAGTGTCCTTGCCCAACCATTTTTAACCCCTTCGTTAATGACCTACTTGCCATCATAAGGGCAGGCAAGGGGATGAAAGGCTACGGTTGCACAATATTCAGCACCATTCACAAAGCAGATACTGAAGCAGCCCATATTAAAATGCAACAAGATGTGGACAATAGCCAAGCTTGAGCCGACAAGTGGCAAGTAACATTCGTGTCACAAGTACCAGACAGTGACCATCTCTCACAATGACAATCTAACCACCACCCTTTGACATTCAATTTTATTATAATTACTGAATCCCACACTATCCTCCTTCTGGGGGTTAGCATTGACCAGAAACTCAACTGACTCGGCACATAAGCACAGTGGCTACCAGAGTAGATCGGAATCTAGGAATACTCACCTCTTGACTTGCCAAAGCCTGTCCACCATCTACAAGGCACTAGTCGAAATGGAACAGTACCCACTTACTGGGTGGGCGCGTGCAGCTCCAACAAGACAAGCAGCCTGACACCATCCAGGACAATAGAGCCAGTGTGAATGGTGTCACATCCTCAACCTCCACCGACGCTCAGTACTCACTACAGTTACTATCTACAAGATGCACTGCAGAAATTCAAAGATCGTTAGACAACACCTTCCAAACCCACAACAAATTCTATCGAGTAGGACAAGAGCAGCAGAACTCCCTTCCTAAGGGCATTATGGGCTAACCAACAGCACATGGACTGCAGCGATTCATGAAGGCAGCTCACCAGCACCACCTCCAAGGGCAACTAGGGATGGGCAATAATTGCTGGCCAGCCAGTGATGCCCATCTCCTATGACAGAGTTTAAAAAAGGTGGTTTCAGTCATTGCAGTTCAACACATGATTGAAATCTGACTATCAACCTGTCAAAATTGTGCAATCAACGAGGACCACCTGAGCTTCCAAATATGAAATCAAGTTAGGCTCAATCTTCTACTGGGGTCCATCAGTCAAGTCTTGTAGATACACAGGATTGGCAACAGCAACAGAGCTGTGGACCTAGGAGCCCCTTGTCAAAAATCTACACACAGGCAACAGATGCATTAAGGTCACTGGACACCTGTGTCTTTGGGCAGCAGCATCTTGGAATGAGTTGTACTTTTCAAAATGCCCTCTGCTCACCTCAAATGGGGATGAATCTAAAAAAGTGCTCTAAAGTTAGGATGCCTCTCCTCCTAGCTGGAGGAGGAGAGACAAGGTGGTCTAAAAAGGTGATAACCACCACTGCGGTCAAAGGAAAAGAAAAACGTTATAATTACCGACTTGGAAATGTAGAACACTCATTGATATCAGAGTCACAAAGTCGGTACAGCACAGAAACAGACCCCTTGGACCAACTTGTCCATGCTGACTAAGTTTCCCAAATTAAACTACTCCATAATCTCCAAGACTAACCCACTGGAACAAAGTACTGCATTCTGATTTCACGAGCTTCCAAGACTCCAAAACGACATCCCCACCCTCAGCTGAACCCTGCCTTCGTGATACAGCTAAAGGAAAAGGAGGGAGATAACCTACAAAGTGGTAGAGGTGACAGGCGTAGCATGTCCTAATGAAATCCCTATAACGTAGGTCAACATGGCACTACTCCAATATTGACAAAAACCAAATTTCTGAGTGTCATCAGGCTGCAGATATTGTAGGGTGTGTGGGTTATTAATTTTTGAGTACAGAAACAAAGATGAGGAAAGCCCAAAAACACAAGGAAAAATGATCCCAAACAAAGATTGCTATACCCTATCCCTAACAACATTCCACAGTTGGATCAGCAAAGGCTTTACAATGTGTCATTGCTATGAAATAAAGAAGGAACAGTGATTCAGCCCACTAGGTCTGCTGTGCCAATGAGATTATGGCTGATATTATGAATCCCACCTACATCTTTCTAACCTACCCCCATAATCCTCAATTCCCTTATGAACTAAAAATCTGTCTACCGCAGTCTTGAAAACACTTAACGACCCAGTCTCGAATGCCCTCTATGGCAAAGGATTCCAGGTTCACTACCCTCTGAGAAGAAATTTCTCATCACTGTCCTACCTTAGCAACCCCTTACACTCTTGAGGGTACGCTGTCTGGTCTGACTTTCTCTTAGCATTTACCATGTCAACCAAAGAATCTTGTACTTTTCAAGGAGGTCTCCTCTCATACTGCTAAACTCCAACCTACACAATCTGTCTGCATAAGAAAGTGCCCTACATACCCAGATTCAACTTAGTGACGCTTCTCTGGACTGCCTCCAATACCAGTATATCCTTCCTTAGATTAAGGGGACCAAAACTGTTCATAGTATTCCAGCTGTGGTCCAACTTGTGTAATTTTAGCAAGAACTCTATATTGATTCTCCATTCCCTTTGAATGGAAGGGGAACATTCCATCTACCTTCCCTGTTACCTGCTGAACTTTACGTTAACTTTTTGTGATTCACCATTCAAATATTATTCAGTTCTCCTTATTTTTCCTGAAGGACGTAATGTCATAATTTTCTGGATTGCCACAAAACACATGGTAATGGGGAGGCACTCCAAAATGAAAGTAGTAGATCAATAATTTTGTTTTTTTAATTTCAAACTCTAAGGCAATGCAGCAACTTGTACTTGTTCTATAAATAGCTGAGTAAGACTGCAGGGTAGCATCTACAGGAAGCAAAGTGTTGCATCACCAGGCAGCACATTGGTTCAGCGGTTAGCACTGCTGCCTCACAGAGCCAGGGACCTAGGTTCAATTCCAGCCTCTGGCGACTGTCTGTGTGGAGTTTGCACATTCTTCCCGTATCTACATGGGTTTCCTCCAGGTGCTCCGCTTTCCTCCCACCGTCCAAAGATGTGCAGAGTAGGTGGTTTGGCCATGCTAAATTGCTCGTAGTGCCCAGGGATGTTTAGGTTAGGTGGGTTAGACAAGGGAATTGAAGGGGTAGAAGAACGGGTCTGGGTGGGATGCTCTTCTGAGCAGCAGTCTGGACTCGTTGAGCCGAATGGCCTGTTTCCACACTGTAGGGACTCTATGATTCAATTATTCTATGATAAAGTTCCCATCCTCACTGGATTAGTATTTCATTGATTCCCTTGCCGAAGGGTGCTCATCATATCAGTGCAACAATGACAAATGCAAATTTGCCAGCACAGCAGAAACATGACACTGCTGTAACAACATGGATATAAAACTTCATAACAGGTCCATATAAAAACTCTTGGCCTGCCATTTTAAACTGTAACATTTCAATTAAGTTGCAAGTGACAGAAAAAAAATTAAGAATTTAGACTTGTTTCCACAAAAGCACCCCACAGTTATAAAGAACTCTAGCTCTTTCAAGTTCTTAATTCTAATGGCATTCATATCACTCATCATAGTTTGAGTCTGCCATCCAAAAAAAAACTTACCTGCAACATAAACCCAATAAACGTTTTATTTGATATAAACATATGTGTTTGTTAGAATCAGCTAACTGTTGCACATATTGAGCACTATGCTTAACCAAGTTTTGACAAATCCATGTCTGAAACAAAGAAGGAAAACTCAAATTAATTTACATCTTGCAGAGAATTGATTGAAAAAGAAAGTCTTACTGTGATGCTTAACACAATTTCCAATACAATATCAGGCTCAGAGTCATTCACATGAGCCAAGAAAGATGATTGAGAGTTCATCACATCTACAGACAAGGATACCAATGAGACTGCTGAACAAGATAGTATAGAAACCATATCATAAATCAAGTCATGCTCTTCCCATTGCCAGCATAGTTCCCCCAATTGATAATTGTTAAAGGAGAAACACACATTCTTGAAAAAGATTTTCTTCTATAAACTAGAAGAGAATATTAATTTACAAAAAGGTTCCCACATTTAGTGACCCAAAAGTACTGCATTCTTTCTGGTTTAGAACAGTTTAAACACATTAAAACTACTCATCAAAAGCGAATGCTGAGTATTTGATGCAGTAAATTCCACTACCACAGGTATACTGTTGCTCCATGAAGTTTCACTGGGACAGTCTGAAAGCAGGATGACAGCCATGTAAAACAACTGATGTAGCACTTGCATTTTTGACTGGGAACCAAGGCCTGCTCTGAACATTTTGAACTAATAAGAAATTGATTGCAATAGTAAACTTCTCTTACCAATCTATCCAAATCTTCATTTTGTTTGTAAAAAAATAGGAGTTTTCTTATTAAAACTGTCAAGTTATGCCCATCACTGATAGAAAAATTTCCTCCGAGTTGGGCTAAGGAAATATAATCATCAAATTCGCTTCGCTGAATCATATGCTGCAAAGGAAATAAAACAAATCAAAACTGAATTTTCTAGAACAGTTGACATAACTGTTTACTTGGTATTGTTTTTGCATCAGTTGCATCAGTGTATCTGAGCAATATTCAAAACATTTCATTCTTTCCAACGTCCAAATATCATGCCTTAATGGAGTTCCAATCCTTCCTTAAAATGGGCTTCCACATCTTTAAAAACCACTGAAAAAATTAACACTTTAAAGTTTCTTTTAAAGAAACACTAAACAAACCTGAAAGAGGACTGCTTTATACTATATTCACAGGACTGCTGATTGCAAATAAATCTAACAAGGTGATTGAAACAATAACAGAAAATGCTAGATACAGTCAACAAGTCTGATAGCAACTATACAGCACGCGAGAAAGGAGGAGGAAAGGAGGGAAGGAGGAGGAGGAAAGAAGGAAAGATTTTTAAATCAAAACTCAATGAACTTGAATTCTGGTGACTGGCTAATGAATTAAAACTTGAGCTATTTTCTCTTTGTCGATGCTGCAGACATCTTGAATATATCTAGCATTTTCTTTTTTTATTTCAGATGTCCAGCAACCAGTTTTGCTACTGTGCCATCCACATGGGTGTGAAGCAGCATAATGTTACAGTAGAAATGTTTCAAAAGAAATATTTGAGTTGAATCAAACATTTTCTTTTCTTGCCTGACAAGCACCCTCATACAGCGAATAGAAGTACCTCTTGCTAAAAATATCAAATGCTCTCAAACGAGTCCTTCATTAGTTCCAGTCCTATCCAAGCACTTTGCAATTTTAATAAATTTCTGTAACCTACTTGTTGTTTCCTGTCCCTATATCCCCTTAGGAAGGACTGAATAATAACTGCGTTCCTTTGCCGTCGTCTTTCTTCCTAAAGAGAAGAGAAGAAATAAAAGAAGTGTTTAACAAGCATGTCCTATAAATTTGGCTTCATTATATTTCCTCAATACTCAATTCTTCAACAACAGATTTAGCTTCATCCATATAAGTGGGACCACACCTTGCCATTAAAGCACTGCAGTACGATCACAATAACCAGCAAACCTTTTGGAATGACTTAATGAAAATCTATCAGCAAATGTATATACATTTACACATCAGTTAAAACTGTAAAATACAAATATCATATCCATTCACCTCCTTTCAGCTCTTGGGTGTGGGGATAAGTACACCTTGTGCTTTGTATCCTTTCGAAACACCCAATTTTGCAGTTAGTTTTCCATTCTAGCTCCTGCTCGAGAAAAACAAAACTTGTACTTTCCATTTGCACTCACTAACACTGCAGCACATCCATGGGAAGTCACTTGGAATGCAGTGATGCACATCTACAAGAAACATTCTGGGAAACCTGGGTGGGTTGGACGGGCTGACAGGGACAGGGTCGCATCTTAAATGATCTTTGCGGACTGAAGTAAATCTGCTATTCCTCGGCCAATTGGCCCATCTGATCAAGATCCTGTTGCACTCTATGGTAACCTTCTTCACTGTCCACTACACCTTCAATTTTGGTGTCATCTGCAAAACCTCGACTTTAATAATATCCATCTATCCAGGAAGAGAGTTCCAATGACTCATGACCCTCAGAAAACATTTCTGTTATATCAAATTCCTCAATGACACCCCCACCCCACTCCTCCACATCACCAAGTTTCTCCATCAACCATTTGAGATATCTGCACTCCGCTAATTCTGACTTCTTGAGCATCTCAATTTTAAAATTTCACCATGAGTCACCATGCTTCAGCTGCTAAGACCATAAATCTGAAATGCCCTCTCCATCTCATTCCCATTTTCAGATGCTCATTAATCCTAGTTCCTTCATCAAGTCTTGGCCATCTAACAGCACGTCCTTGATATGGTTCAGTGACGTACAAAAGAACAACCAGGAGCAGTATACCATTTAGGCCCTGAAGTCTGCTCTGTCAACTAAAATTATGGTTGTTCTTAAACCACTTTCTCACCTTAGAGACATGGAGATCTATAGCACAGAGAAAGGGCCTTCAGCCCATCGTGTCCACACTAGTCACAAACTACCACCTAACTATTCTAAGCCTATTTTTCAGCATTTGGGGCGTAAGCTTATGCGCCTTGGCACAGCATCTGCACATCTAAATACTTAATGCTAAGATGGTTTCTGCCTCTAAGGCCCTTTTGACCCTTCCCTCAAATCCATGCTCATGGTCATTGATCCCTCCATCAAGAGGAAATGTGCCTTCCTATCTACCCTACACTCCTCAATTTTGATCGTGTTCCCTCTCAATCTCCTCTGCTCCAAGAAAAACAACTCCAGTCGGCCCAATTTCTCTTCATATCTGAAACTCTCCAACCCAGGCAACAAATTGCTAAGTGTCCTCTCCACCCTTTCCAGTGCTATCACATTCTCCCTAACATCTGGATTCTGGCTATGGCCTAACAAACAGTAATTGCCCATATAACCTCCCTGCTATAAACTCCAAGCCTCAGCTGATAAAGGCACATGTATCATATGCCTTCTCGACCACTTTATCCACGTGTCCTGATGTTCCTATGGTCAATATGATGGTATTAATTCAAAAGGACAGCTAGCAAAAGCGGTACTAAAGTACAACATTTACTAGAAGGCACTATTCAATGGAGAAATGTGATAAATTTAAATAGTGCAGTGAAGACTACTGGAAGATATATAAGCCAGATCAAGTACACAATGAAAAGTATAGGGTTAAGGCAATGGATTGAGAACATGATGTGGAAAGGTGGAAATCAGAAAAGCACACAGCGTAAGCTCAACCAGTGAGTGGGTACAGCAATGAACAGATCTCTTGAAAGAAATCATGAACTGTTAAAAGAAATCCTATTAATAGGAGGGAAAGTCAAACAGTAACAGTTCCAAAGTAGGAGAAAAAACAAGAGAGGGTTTGGTTTGGCAGCAACAAGAAACATACCAAGATAACCATCAGGAGCAAAACCCCACGTGATCAGGAAAACTTAGTGGCCAAGAACAAGTTAAAAGAAAAGTTAACAAAACATGCCAAACAAGAACTAGAGAACTGGAGAGAATTTTGGGTGTTCACAAAGATGCCATACAGGGGCAATGAGTCCCATATTATAGGTGGATATGCACAGAGAAAAAGGTGCCTCCTAATGGGATTTATAGGCTAAAGCAAGGTTTTGATGAAAAACTGGGGTTCAACATATCACGATAGATTAACCAATAGCAGGAAAAGAAATTTTGATTTTTGCCATTCACTACAAATGTTTGGGAATGTAGATCAATTGATGGTGAGGCTACAATTCTGCAGAGAAATCAGCATGAGAGAGTAATGTTTCTTCAAAGAGGCATTAAATGCGGTGAAAACACACTGGAATCTAAATGTGTATCAGGCCTAAATTATGCCTCTAGAATTCGGTACTTCTCATTAAAGTCAGTTTAGCTAAACTGCAGATCCGTATATTTTCTCCTAGCAGCGTAAGAGGCAGCATTCATGCATCTTTATGATGCATGTCGATGCTTTTTTTTGTGGAGTGGGAGCAAAGAATTTGAAAACATTGTCATAAATGGGCTTAAAGCCAAATTTAAAGTTGGAAGTCAGGCTTCTGCAGCTTTTAAGTACACTGGATTGGAATTCAAACAGAATGGATCAAGCGCGAGTCCGCAGCAGCAATCTAACTTGGAAAATATTAGCCCCATTACTAGGGGAAACCCACCTGGGCATCAGTGAGAAGGTTATTGCTGAACGTGCTGCTTGATTGCACTGATGATGACACCTTCCATCACTTTACTTATGATCAAGGGTACACTGTGGCACTAAGTGGCCAGTTGGATTTGTCCTGCTTTTTACATAGAGAACATAACTGGACAATTTTCTAAGATGCCAGGGTTGTCACTGTACTGGAACAACTTGGCTAGGGAAGCAGCCAGTTCTGGAACACAAGTCTTCACAATTGCCAGAATGCTGTCAGGGCCCTTTACCAATGCCTCCAGCTATTTCTTGATATCACACCCAAGTGCATTGACTTGGCTGAAGACTACTATCTATCTTATTGAGAACCTTTGGTTGAAGCCAAGATAGATCATCCACTCAGAACTTCTATCTGAAGATTGCTGCAAATGCTTCAGTGTTACCTTTTGCACTGATATGCTGGTCTTCCCCCATCATTGATGGAGATTTTATGGAACTTCCTCCTCCAGTGAGTGGTTTCATTATTCACCACCATTTACTCCTAGATGTGGCAATCCAGCAGAGTTTAGATTTGATCTATAGGTTGTGAAATCACTTAGCTCTGTCTATCAATTGTTACTAATGCTGTTTGATGTGCAAGTAGTTCTGTGTTGTAGCTTCATCAGATTGACACTCCATTTTTAGGTACACCTGACCCCGGCATGCCTTCCTGCACTCTATCAATTCAGCAATGGTAACGCCATTGAATGTCCAGGGACAAGGGATAGATTCTATCTTGTCAGATTTGGTCAATGCCTGGCACTTGTAAAGCACAAATATTACTTGTCACTTGTTAGTCCAAACCTGATTACTACCAACTTCTTGCTGCATTTGGACATGTACCACTTCAGTATCATAGAGGAGTTGTGAATGGTGCTGAACATTGCACAATTATCAGCGAACATCTGTATTTGTGACCTTAATATGGAGGCAAGTGTTACCCTTTAGCTTGGGAAGCTAAGAAAATCAGAGTGGTAAAAGGTACACTTATTCCAGCTATCTTTTTATTCCTTTAACATCCAAGAATCTATCACTCAGTATTGAATACACTCAGTGACACAAAGATTGTGAATGCTCTGATGAGGACGCATTTCTGGAATTCCAAATATTTATTATCTTCTGAAATGAAGGAATTTCTCATCTCCATCCTAAATAGCTGATACCTCACCCAATGTAATTCCTAGTTCTAGATTCTGCAGCCGGGGGAAACAGCCTCTCAGCATCTACCCGGTCAACCATTTCAGTTAATGTATTTCAAGGCGATGACCTTTCATTCTTCAAAATTCCCGAATGTAAGCCTATTCTACTTAATCTCTAGTCATAGGACAGCCCTCTTATTCTTGCAATCAATCTGATGAACTTTCACTATACCACTTTGAGACATACAGTCCAAAACTTCTGGCAGTTAAGGCTAACATACCACTTCCCTGCTACCTGCAAGTTAACTTTGTGATTCACGTACAAAGAGCCCCAAACAACGTATCCTCTAGGCCATACAGCCACACAACCAGTGGGAAGCAGCATGCATGCTTGTATAGCTTCCATTTCTAGGAGCTGCTGCCGAGCACGGACTTTTGTGGTCCATGCCGCAGGAAAGATTACAAGAAATGTTGCACCCAAATCCCTCTGAACATCAACACTTAATAGCCTCCCACTACATAAATAATATTCTTCTATCTATTCTTCGATGCAATTAATTAACCTCAATGTTCCATATTATACTCCATCTGCCAACTTCTTGTCACCCACTTAACCTGTCTTTCTGCCTTTTCAATCTGTATCCTCATCACAACGTACTTCACTACTTAGCTTTGTATAGCCAACTTAGATACACTTTTCTGCCTCTTTGTTCAAGTATTAATATTAGATGATAAATAGTTGCATTCCCAGTGCTAATTCTTGTGACGTCCCACTAGCAACAGCTGACCAACATGAAAATTACTCTATTTCTTCTTTGGTCTTCTATCTTTTAACCAATCCTTAATTCATGCTGATATATAACCCTCAACATCATCGGCTTCAACAAAAACATTGTGCAGCACCTTACTAAATGTTCTGAAATTCCAAATCCACTACATTCACTTGTTGTCCTTTCTCTGCCCCAGTAGTTACAATCTCAACTAGTAACTGGTATGCCAAACAAAATTTCCTTGCCAGAAATACACACCAACTCTGCCTAATCACATTGCGATTTTCTATAGCTCTGGTACTACTTCCTCAATAATAGATAGTGGAATTTTTAGCAAAGACAAATATCAGACTAACCAATCAGTTTCATCACCGGACCTGAAAAATTAACTCTGATTTTTACTTCACAGATACGGCCAGACCTGAACTTTTCCAGCAACTTTGTTTTTGTTTCTGATTTACAGCACCTGCAGTTCTTTTGGTTTTTAGTCATAGTTTCGTGTTTTTCTCTCTCCCTCTTATTGGATAGGGGTGTTACTTCTACTACCTTCCAATCCATTGACAGCATTCTGAAAATAAGCAGCTTTGGAAGTCACAACCAATGCATCCACATCCAAGTGCATGCAAGCAATCAGGCTGAGGTAACTAATTGGCTCACAGACCCTCTCATTTCTCCAGCACTTTTACATTACAGACTGAAATATTAATACACACACGCATACACAATTGATAAGCAGAGTTAAATGATCACAAAAATACCTAGTTCTGCAAATGGCTACACTAAGCATTATACACAGATGGTATTTGTGTATTAGAACAACCAGGCAAATTTTTAAAAATTTAACCTGAATAATTCCCAAATACCAAGGGAAGGTATTTGGGAATATTTGAGATCTTTAAAGTCTAATTCAACTAAACTGTTCAAACCAATCTTCATTGCATTCTATGATGACTAAGTTCTACTTCTGCTCTATAGAAAGTCTTGTTTCAAAAACATTTTTTAAACTCACCAAGAACTGTCTTTCTATTGTGTACCTGTCGCCCCATTCATCAATGTTAAGGCACGTGTAAAACATCCAGATTAGGGGCACGCATGCTAAAATTTGACTAAAATTATGACCAGCACTTTTTGGGGAAAAAAGGGAGCAAAATATTTTAAATTTGTAAAATCACAATTGCAAACTTCATCCTCGTCAGTGCTAGTTAGCTTTACTGGCGCTAGCATACATCTCAATATAATGCTCAAGTTCAGCTACTGGAAGTTTGGGTTAAACACACCAAAGAAAATGTCTTTAATCTATTCAACTGGACAGTATTCTACAATATCAAAACAACTACAGAAAATTGCAACTGTTTATTGCTTTGTTCAAGCCACAGGTCACTTCAGTAAACCAAGGACAAACACTAATAGTGCTATAAAATGGCACTTTATGATACTCAAGGCTACAGTCATTAACCTATACATTTATTGGAAGCTAGTGTGTCTGGGTTTTAAACTGAACATTTTAATATGAGATGCAAGACTTAAGCACTCGGCATATACACACACATATAAAACTGGAACTAAATGGGGGGTGTGAGCCAGAGCAGAAGAAAATATATCAGTGATTCAAAGAGACAGAAGTATAATGCTGCTACTAATCTAGCCAACTAGATTACTAACACTGATAGTTACTTTCCAAGTTTAGATTCAAAGAAAAATGTGTCACAGAAGGCAGTGGACAATCATTGCCATCACTCTCAAAGGTGAAAGCTTGGGGAGGAATAAACATTGAAGTACCTTTTGTCCATAGACCTAGATGGCACACTACGTCCTTTGGAAATGAGACAGATGGTTGAAGCCAGTGTTAGTTCAAAGTTCTTAGAAGGTGGGAGCCCACAGCAAACACAAAAGAATGAAGTTCATAATTTGGAGTTTAAAGAAAGCATAAAAGTGCCTGGTGCAAGGAGACGTGAAACAGAAGATATTGCTTTTCTGGTTGCATGTTTGAGTTTGAGTTTGAGTTTAGACTTTACTAGAATGGAATCCAGGTGCTTTACTATGTATTGAGCTATTCTACAGCCTCTATCTGACCTGGGAGTTCTGAGAAATACCATGGCATATTAAACATAGAAAGGAATGCATGGTTGCCTAGCAGTGACATGATTTTACATTGATAAGCAGTAAGTTACAGTTTTTGGTTATTCAGTGGAAGAATCTCAAAGTATCTATTCTCAGTCTTCAAGTTATTTTGCATTATGCACAATTTCTGCTATGCTATTTATTCCTGTATTAAAACAAACGTTCATTCAGCAACAATTTTTTGCCCTCTTCTGTAAACACTGAAGTATCATTTACCCAATCTGCAATCATATTGTAATTGAGAAACATTCCAATTTCCATGATCATCGGATAAGCTCACTATAACAGGATAAGGTCTTCAGAAAATTAGCAAGTAAAATTCCACGAGAGTGCAATAAAATGCTTACAATGTTTTCAATTAACGTGAATAAAATCTCCAATTTACCTCTCGCTTCCTTCTTTCTTCCTGGGTTCGATGCAGCAGTGAAGCTTTTTCTTCCTTCAAAAGATTTATACAATGTTAGTTTTGTTTGGAACAACGTTCTCATTCTCCAATACTTCTGCACTTCATAATTTTCTTGTTTACTGGTCACAAGATTAAGTATTTTTGAATTACACCAGTCTAAAACTAGACGACAACAAGACAATTCATACACATCCGTGCAGATCAGATTGACATAGCTAAGTGCTTCTAGCATTTTCTGTTTCTATAATTCACGAAATAAAACAAAACCACATTTATTTAAAAAGGGAAAGAAATCAAATTCCACTCAAAACCATTAGTTCCTTGTGACTACATATTCAGACTGCACATTATTGTAAAATCTAAGCACCATTCAAGCAAACTCAAATATAACACTCAGTTCGCAACAAACAACTACACCTCCCAGTCGCGAACCATTTCAACTCCCACTCCTTGGACGACATGTCCATCCCGGGCCTCCTGCAGTGCCACAACAATGCTACCCGAAGGTTGCAGGAACAGCAACTCATATTCTGCTTGGGAACCCTGCAGCCCAAGAATATCAATGTGGATTTCACAAGCTTCAAAATCTCCCCTCCCCCGAAACCCGCCCAGCTCGTCCCCGCCTCCCTAACCATTCCTCCCACCTCAAGCCCCACCCCCATCTCCTACCCACTAACCTCATCCCGCCTCCTTGACTTGTCTGTCCACCCTGGACCGACCTATCCCCTCCATAACTCCCCACCTACATTCACCTTTACTGGCTCCATCCCCGCCTCTTTGACCGGTCTGTCTCCTCTCCACCTATCTTCTCCTCTATCCATCTTCTATCCGCCTCCCCCTCTCTCCCTATTTATTTCAGAATCCCCTTCCCCTCCCCCATTTCTGAAGAAGGGTCTCCACCCGAAACGTCAGCTTTCCTGCTCCTCTGATGCTGCTTGGCCTGCTGTGCTCATCCAGCTCTACACCTCGTTATCACAGATTCTCCAGCATCGGCAGTTCCTACTATCTCTCAAATAAAACAACAAGTGAAGCATTAAAGCATTCACAATTCAAGATGGTGACAGATTACAAAACAAGTTAGTGTAGCAATTGAGACTGAATAACCAAGACGGTTTAACAGATATAAACCAATTTGGGTATTATTGGTCACTGCATTGAGTATAAGAGTTGGGAATCATGTTGTGGCTGTATAGGACATTAGTTAGGCCACTTTTGGAATACTGTGTTCAATCCTGGTCTCCCTGCTATAAGAAGGATGTTGTGAAACTTGAAAGAGTTCAGACAAGATTTACAAGGATGTTGCCAGGGTTGGAGCGTTTCAGCTAAAGGGAGAGGCCAGATAGGCTGAGGCTATTTTCCTTGGAGTGTTGGAGGCTGAGGGGTGACCTTGTAGAGGTTTGTAAAATTATGAGGGGCATGGATAGGGTAACTAGACAAGATCTTTCCCCCATGTTGGGGGAGTCCAAAACTAGAGGGCATAGGTTTCAGGGGAGGGGGAAAGATTTAAAAGGGACCTAAGCGGCAATTTTTTTCAAACAGAGGGTGGTGCGTGTGTGGAATGAGCTGCCAGAGGAAGTGGTGAAGGCTAGTACGATTACAACATTAAAAGGCATCTGGATGGGTATATGAATAGGAAGGTTTTAGAGGGATATAGGCCAAATACGACCAAATTTATTTGGGATAGCTGGTCGGCATGGACGAGTTGGACCAAAAAGTCTGCTTCCGCGCTGTACAGCTCTATAACTCTATGCTGCGACATGCCCATAAACAGACAAATTAAACTTAACATTTTGTTAAAGGCACAATAGGCAAAGGATTAAAACTCTGCACATTTTGCATGAATTACATAAGCACCAATTAGTATTGCACGTGTGCACAAAGATAGGAAAAACAGAAGAGAATCGCTTTCGTATATGACTTCATAATGAACGGCGACATATTCTTACTTGCCTTGAATCTGTCACTCAATTGATCAAAGTTGCAAAACAGATCTTGGTTGAAACTATCTTAACAGCATGGCCAGGCCATCATCAAAAAAGTAAACAATGTCAACAATGTTTCTAACATTGACCCATAAACAAACAGAATCATTGGTCACGCACATGGCCCATTTTAGCTTATCTATCCAGGAAAATCTGATTGTATCGTTCTCAAATCAAACAAACCATGGTTTTATTCAAATCAATGCAAGAGACTGATCAACTTCCTCCAAAGAATTAACTTCAGGGATGCAAATGGAAGTCATCTTTACCACAGTCAAAAGGCCAATGATAAAATTCAGCTACTTCTCCCAGCTGGTTGTTACTCAATATTTATTTTTAATTCACTCAAGGATTGTGGTCAGTGCTGGCTGGACTAGCATTTATTACCTGTCCTTGTTGCCCTTAAGGTGATATAATGCTGCCTTCTTGAACCACAGCAGTCCACATTCTGTAGGTAAACCCACAATGCTGTTAGGAGGGAATTCAGGATTTTGACCCAGCAACACTGAAGGAATGGTGATAGATTTCCAAGTGAGTGGTTTGGTGGAGGTTTTCCCCAGTATATGTGCCTTATGTGTATGTAATTAATGTGTACTAGCATTAGAAATGTTTTGTAATGTCCTTAAACAAATGACCTATCAAGATGTGTTATATGAAGATGACACAACACCATTCTCAGCACCCATACCAAATAAGAAAGGTTAAAAGCACTGCATTGTGCAACACTAATTTATAAAAAGACCCCAGGTCTGATTGTCTAACTTGATGTACATCGAACGATACTACAAATGGATTGGGCTATGAAGAATGACAGTGTTATTCATCCTACGAAAACATAAAGTCGTCTCTTGTTCTTTGGAAGAGTTAAAAAGCATGTGATGACTTCTGGGTACACATATTTACCAGCTGGTGTCACTGTTTTTCATATTTATGTATGAAAAAAGTATTAGAGCTCAGTAACAGAGATACCGCAATCACGAGTAGAGAAGTCACGTTAACCTTACACAGAACCTTGGACAGTATTGTGTTTGGTGATGGCATGACACCAGAAGTGGATGGTGGACAATAATCAATTGTACTTGGAGGCTGGTGGAGCAAATAATGAGGACAATGCAAACTCTATCATTGGTCAGGAAGGGCACAGCAGATCACATGAAAATTAACGGACATGGTCAAGAGATCATTGGACAGCAGGGGAGTATCCTCAGCTCCCTCCCACCCCTCTCAGTATTCTGAAAGATCATTGTCTCTGCAGTAATGTGGTCTACTCCTCAGTGATTCACATCCCTGCCTTTTCCTCTGGCACCTTGCAATTCAAGGGGAGGGGAAATGGAAGTAATACCTGTCATTTCCCTTCTCTGAGACATCCAACTCCCAAACACTTCTTCAAAACTGAAACAGCAATTTATAAACAAACAGGTGCAGAAGAAATCCACTTGATCCCTCCATAAGATCAACACAAACGCAAAGAACAGCGTACACCGAGTTTCAACACAGCACACTAGACTTTTTGGACTCAATGTAACGTTCAACAATTTTAGACCACAACCCAAGCCACCACTGTTTGTGTTTGCTAGTTCAATTATTTTTCCTGTGGTTTCTCTTATTTCCCTTGACAAGCATTCGGAAAATAGTTATCCTGCTATTCACACATCCACTCAACACATTGTTTCCTCACTTGACCCATTACCACCCTTCAGATTTTGCACATCGAAACCTTCTCCCATTTGAACTCTTGGGCCTCGACACCACCACAGACTACCTTTTTGGTCACAGTTATTCTAGTACAGAAACAGGCTTCTCAGCCCATCGTATTTGCACCAGTTCACCAGGTTAGCATTTCACTTAGTGTAACTGTCGCAAACTTAGACATTCTTCCCTTTCAGATAATCACCAAATTATTGTCAACATACCTCAATTGAACTTGTCTCCACCAAACTCAGGCAATGCATTCCAGGCCTTAACACTACATGAAAACGTTTCTCCAATGGCTTTTGCTTCTGTTCCCAATTACAATAAATCTGTACCCTCTCGTTCTCCTTCCTGCTCCTCACACTTGCTGAAAGCCTACAGCACTCAAGCTTTCTTCAGTTATAGTGAAGAGTCATTAACTCATAACCACCTGTGGAAATGTAATTTTTTTAAAAATTCATTCAGGGAACAAGGGAGTCACTGGCTAGACCAGCATTTATTGCCCATCCCTAAATTAACAGTCTGAAGTCACAGGTAGGCCAGACCAGGTAAAGATGGCATTTTCCTTACCTAAAGGGCTTTACTGAACCAAATTTTTCCCTGACCAATTGACAATGGATTCAAGGTCATCATTAAATTCTTAATTCCAGATGTTTGTTGAATTCAAATTCCACCATCTGCTGTGGCAGGATTTGAACCTTTCAGTGTTCCTTTCGCCAGCACTGGATAGGAGATAGCACGTGAGGAAAATCTGTTTTAATGAATTTGCCTTTGCCAAGGGTGTGTTTATGGGATGTTACTATATTGGAACACTATGATTAGTAGTTCGATAATATATTATATTAAGTATTTCAATGATGTAATGCCAATTCTTTTTGCATTTGTATTTTAACTGTGTTGTAAAAATAACAGTCTTGAGGGCATTGGCTAAGGGGAAAGGTTTAAAAAGAAAAAAACTAGGATTGTTTCCACTGGAAAGACAGCGGCTGAGTGGAGACTATAGAGGTCTACCAAATTATGAGAGGCAATGATAGGGTAGATAGTCAAAGGTTTTACCCCAGGGTTAAAGCTTCAATGACAAGGGGGCACAGTTTCAAGGTCAGAGGGCAAAAGTTTAAGGGAGATGCATGAGGGAAGTTTTTCATGCAGAGAGGAGGAGGAGCCTGGAACGCACTGCCAGAGGTGGTGAAGGAAACAGGCATATTGGCGACATTTAAGAGGCGTCTGGATCGTTACACGAACAAGGAGAGAACAGAGGGATACCGACCGAATAAGGGCAGAAGGTTTATTTTAAAGTTTGGTCAGGGCATGATGATCGGCACAGGCTTGGAGGGCCAAAGGGCCTGTTCCTGTGCCATACTTCATTTGTGTCTTTTTTTAAAAATGTGTTTTTGCTTAAAGCCTAACAGTTGAACAACCAAATCATACCTGGAATACAGTGCCTTACCCTTGCCTTTAAGTAAAAATAAAAAGTTAGCATCTAGGCTATCTCCTTGATATATTTTGAGGGCATTTGGTCTGGTTATAACACCAGCTATTCACAACATATATTAAATGATTCAGAAGAAGAAACCAGATATCATAGTTCCAACTCTGCATGATAGAAAGCTGGGTGGAAGGTAATACTGTGAGGATGCAGAGAAGCTTTGGTGTGATTTGGACCAGTAAATGGGCAAACAACGCAAATGTAGTATAACGATGCAAAAATGGGAGGTTATCCATGTTAATTGCTTTGTGCTTCAGACTTCCAAGCCTTTCCCAATTTAGAAAATAAGACCTGGATGTCCTCATGCACCACTTGAAGATAAGTGTGCAGGTGCAGCAGACTGTAAAGAAAGCAAACAGCATGTTGGCCTTCAGAGCAAAAATGTACAGAGCCTTAGTAAGACCACAACTCTGCTATTGCGTGCAATTTGGGTCTCCTGCTGAGGAAGGATGTTTTTGCTATCGAAGGCATGCAACGAAGTCTTTACCAGGTTGATTCCTGGGATGGCAGAACATACAGGGAAAAACTAGGTCGGTTACAACTACATTCGATAGAGTTTAGAAGAATGACTGGGGGTCTTCTCAGAAAACTACACAATTTTAAAAAGATTAGACGAGGCAAATACAAGAAGGATGATCCCAATGACCAAGGAGTCCAGGACAAGGAGACAGCTTAAGAATAAGGGGTAGATCTTCCAGGACAGATGAGGAGGAATTTCTTCAACCAGAGAGTGGCAAGCTTGTGGAATTCTCTGGCACAGGAAACTGTTGAGGCCAAACCATTGCAGACCTTCAAGGAGGATGCAGATATAGTTCTCAGGGCCAAAGGGATTAAAGGATATGGAGAGAAAGCAGGAAGAGGGTGCCGAGTTGGATGATCAGTCATGATTACATTGAATGGTGGAACAGGCTTGAAGGGCTGAATGGCTTACTCCTGCTATTGTCTGTGGTTCTATGTATTGAAGCCTAATACCCATTATAACATTCTCCAAGTCTAAGGAAACTCTTGTGACAGAAATAGAATCATTGGAGAAACTCAGCAGGTCTGACAGCATCTGTGGACAGAAAGCAGAGTCAACTTTTGGGGCCCAATGGCCCTTTTTCAGAACAGCAACAGAACATTGCATTACTGTCATTTGTCAAAGGGATAAAATATCAAAAGCTAGCCATTTTCATCGCACAATAAATGTACACTGCTATTTAGATCAACACACCATTTACTATTCAAATTACTTAAATGCACTTCTACCATAACACAATGCATCGGTGGATAACTTGAATACATTTGGAAAGATCAGTTAGTCTAGTCAGAACTATTGAATCATTACAAAGCAGGAACAACAGTAAAAATGTTTGGGATAGTTTGGGACAGTACAATATTCACCACAGTTTTCACTGGACATTCTTCAAATTAGGAACAAAAACTAGAAAGATAATACACACAAATCTGTATTATTACAGTAGACAGCTGTAAAACATGAAGTTAAGCCTCCATCACATTCAAATATCTTTAATGACATAATTGTACCAAAATAGAAGGTATACACATCTGCATGCATTTGGAAAAGCAAGGTCCGATTAGGGATAATCAGCATGGCTTTGTGCATGGGAAATTCTCTCTCAAATTTGGTTGAATTTCTTTTTTTTTTAAAAAAAAAAAAAAAAGAGGTGACCAAGAAGACAGATGAAGGCAGAACAGTAGACGTTGTAGTAAGGTCTTCGACAAGGTTCCGTGTTGTAGACTGGTTAGTAAAGCTAGACCATATGGGATCCAAGGAACGCTAGCCAATCAGATACAAAACTGGCTTAACAGTAGGAGACAGAGGATGGCGGTAATGGGTTGTTTTGCTCATACTGGGGGCCTGTGACCAGCAGCATGCTGCAAGGATCAGTGTTGGGACCACTATTTTTCATCATTTAGAAACAATGATTTGAATAGCACGATAAGAGGCATGGTTAGTAAGCTTGCAGATGACACCGAAATGGGGAATATAGCGTACAGTGAAGATGACTAAGAGTACAACAGGATCTTGGTCAACTGGGCCAGTGATTTGAGAAATGGCAGATGGAGTTTAATGCAGGTAAATGCAAGATGTTGCATTTTGCTAAGAAACCAGGGCAGGACTTAGACAGCTAATGGTAGAGTCCAGGGGAGTGTTGTCGAACAGAGACACCCAGGATGCAGATACATGCTTTCTCAAAAGTAGCATCAGAGGTAGAACAGGGTGGTGATGACAATGCTTGGCATGCTGGCCTTCATCAGTCAGAGCATGGAATACAGGAGTTGGTATGACATGTTATAGCTGTACAAGACACTGATAAAGCCACATTTAGAGTACTGCATACAACTCTGGGCACCCTGCAAAAGGAAGAATGTTATTAAACTGGAAATGGTGCAAAAAAGATTTACAAGGATGTTACCAAGACTGGAGACTGAGTTCTAAGGAGAGGCTGAACAGGCTGGGACTTATTTCCCTGGAGCACAGTAGGCCAAAGAGTGACCTCTTAGAGGTTTACAAAATCATGAGGGGCATGGTTAGGGTGACTAGCCAGTCTTTTTCCCAGGGTAGGGGAGTCCAAGACTAGAGGGTATAGCTTTAGGGTGAGAGGGAAAAGATTAAAAGGGACCTGAGGGGTAACTTTTTCCATATAGATGGTGGTGTACATGGAACGAGCTGCCAGAGGAAGTGGTAGAGGCAGGTACAATTACAACATTTAAAAAGGCATTCGGACAGATACTGGGATAGTAGGAACTGCTGATGTTGGAGAATCTCAGATAACAAGGTGTAGATCTGGATGAACACAGCAGGCTAAGCAGCATCAGAGGAGCAGGAAAGCTGACGTTTCGGGTCTGGACCCTTCTTCAGAAAAGGGTAGGAAAGGTTAACGGGGATATGGGCCAAACGCTGACAAAATGGGGATCGTTCAACATAGGAAACCTGGTCATAGAGTCACATATGTTTAGGGGGAGGCAACGGCCGAGTGGTATTATTGCTGGACCATTAATCCAGAGATCCAGATATCGCTCTGGGGACCCAAGTTTGAATTCCTCCACGGCCAGATGATGGAATTTGAATTCAGTAGAAAATATCTGGAATTAAGAATCTAATGATGACTATGAATCCATTTTGTTGTTTGTCAGAAAAACCCATCTGGTTCATTAACGTCCTTTCGGGAAGAAAACTGCTACCCTTACCTGGTCGGGCCTATATGTGACGCCAGATCCACAGCAAGGTGGTTGACTCTGAATTGTCCTCTGGGAAATTCGGTATGGGCACAAGTGCTGCCTAACAGTGCGGCGACACTGTTATCCCATGAATGAAGAAAAAAGCATACAGCACAGAACTAGATCCTTTGGTCCAACTCATCCACGTTTGCCAGCATTTGGCCCATTTCCAACTAAACCCTTCCTCTTCACATACCCATCTAGATGCCTTTTAAATTCTGTAATTGTACCAGCCTCCACCACTACCTCTGTCAGTTCATTCCTTACATGCACCACCCTCTGCGTGAAAAAAATTGCCCCTTAGGTCCCTTTTAAATCTTTCCCCTCTCATCTTAAACCTATGGTCTCTAATTTTAGACTCCCTACCCTGGGGAAGGCCTTGACTATTCACCCATTCCATGCCTTTCAATTTTATAAACTTCTATAAGGTCACCCCTCAAGACTGCAATGCTCCAGGAAAAACAGCCCCAGTCTATTCAGCCTTGTAAATCTTTTGAACCCGTTCAAGTTGCACAACATCCTTCCTATAGCAAGGTGTCCAGAATTGCACACAATATTCCTAAAGCGGCCTAACCAATGTCCTGTAGAGCTGCATGACTGCCCAACTCCTATACTCAATTCACTAACCAATAAAATCAAGTGTACCTTCTTCACTATCCTGTCTACATGTAACTCCACTTCAAGTAACTATGAACCTGCACTCCACAGTCTCTTTGTTCAGCAGCACCTGAAAGGTGTGTTTCCATGTGGTACGACTATGCCATCAATATCCTATCCTGGTCAACAGTTATTCCTCAATTAACACTAAAACACTATCTGATCGTTTTCAAATGAGAACTTGCTGTTTGGAAATTGGCTGCCATGTTTCCTATGTTACAGCAGTGGCATCATTTCCAGAAAATGTTTAATGGGGTTAAACAATGCAAATGCCTTGTGTTTCTTAGCTTTGGTTACATAATTGCCACAAACCATTTTTTTTAAACTTCAGATTCACCGTGTTATTAAATTAAAAACTGCTTATTGTACACATTCAAACTTGAGTTAAATAGCAAACGATTACAAACCTTTCTGCTTGCTCCACCAAGAGATACCTTGGGCCGCGTTTTGAAATCCCCTTCAAAGCTGAACATGTCTGTATGTTATTCCATCTAGTAGAAGTACAGCTCCTATGTATGAAATTGTATTTCCAATTAAGCAATTATTCACAAATAATATTCTAAAACATAGATAACACTTAACAGCTCAAATTTTTTTGACAAAGCATAACATCTTCGCTAGTCAGCAGTAAGTACCAAATGGTAACACTATCATAAAAGGCTGACCTCCATTCAGAAAAGGAAATCATCACTTGTTTAAAATGGCAGTGAAAATTTACAACACGTTTTATTTTAATTATAAATTATATGCTAAAGCACTGAATGACATAAGGTTACAACAGCACACCACTAATTTTCTTTTCTGGGTACATGAACAGATCCGATGTTGACTCGAAGCAATTTTCAACACTATTCGTGAATTCTGCGCAAGTACACAATCAATACAGGACATACAGCATACATAAGTTATTGCTCAGATATAAGCTATGAATTGTTAATGCTCTGAGATCTCTTAAACCCGAATGAATCGCATCTAGTATCGTTTTGTCACATCTCGGGCTGGGAGCCTGTCATAACAGCAAACAAACTAGTAAGGCTTTCAGAAAAGGGGAACGAGGGGACGAAGCGGTGCACAATGAGGGCAAAAGATAGAATACCATCGAGAATACAAAAAAAACTACTGCAGTGATTTGGAATTAAACAGGAAGAAGAACTGCCCTTCTTCTGTCCGAGTGAGAATACCGTAATGCCGAGGCCTGGCCAGTGGAGTAGACTGTCAACCAGGGCTCTTGCCCTCTTCTCTTTCTTTATGACTCAGCAGGACGCAAACGCCGATTATATTTGAGAGAAGGGAGTTTTTCTGAAACATCAGCTTAGGATAAAAAGAAAAGAGCCTAGCATCCAAATGTGTTGAATTTATTAATAAAAAAATCAAAAGCAGAAACGTTTTAAGACAGAGGTAGAGAGGAAGACAAATGATGAGAGGGTCTCCTCCTCTTATCTTTCCCTCTCCTCATTACTCTCCCAACCACCCCCGGCTCCTTTACCTGATGCACCAGCTGCCGCCTGTAACTGAAACCAACAGCGCACGCCGGAAGCTGTCATCGTTCCAAACGGTTCAGAACAAGCCCTCCTCGCCCAAACCGCCCACATCCATTTCCTCTCTGGAGATCCGGCCGCCCCGCCGCTGTGACGTCATCGGGCCTCACCCCAACCCATTGGAGCAGCGCGGTTTCGGACGCTAACGTCACTCGCCCGACACTCCCTTCCCCCTCCACCTCCCGCACAATCGCCCCTCGATTCCGCCCCGCGCCTGTACCATACGCGCGTGCGTCACCGACGAACAGCGTCGGGAGGATTTCGTCTCGTCAGTTGGTCACCGTCTCTGGACCTTTTATTTATAAACCAATTTCGACGTTCCGCAGGGGAAAGGTGTCAAGATGCTGGCATTTATTCGAAGGTTTTGACGCGCAGTGTACTTGTACATAGTTCAGTTATTGTTGATTTGTTGTAGTCTGTATTGATTTTCACC
>JAHRHZ010000034.1:14760056-14779220 GCA_024137785.1 Ginglymostoma cirratum | reverse complement strand
GGAGGTTGGTGGGGTGGTATGTGAGGACGAGGGGGATTCTTTTTTGGTTATTGTTGCGGGGACGGGGCGTGAGGGATGTGTTCCGGGAAATGCGGGAGACACGGTCGAGGTCGTTCTCGACCACTGTCGGGGGGAAGTTGCGGTCCTTGACTATGGACTTGGATTTGAGAGATTTGCATGATAACTGGACACACGTACAAAATGAAGCTAATTCACACACACAACAATAACAGAATTTCTGTTTACTTTTGCTATGTTTTTTATAGTTTTCTTTCTCATATTATTTCCGATTGTACCCTTTGTCATTGTGTTTACTTATTTTCTTTGGGCTTACTTAGATACAGATGGACTATGTAATGGGAAAGTAATCTTGTCCAAGAATTCAGTTTCCAAAGTGTTATAGAGTGATACAGTGTAGAAGATACTCTTTGGTCCATTGAGTCTGCACCAAAAATCTTACATTTCATTCTCATTTTACAATTTTAACCTTGCTTTTATATCTCCTTGATGTTCATTTGGGATCAGCAATTGTTCTTTCTCACTAAGACAGTTTTAGAATATAATTATAAGCAGCAGGTAGGTTGATGTAACGTGTGATATCACACATAAACCCATGTTAAAAGTGGGGAACCCCAGAAATTGTTGTTTTGTAGCTGAATGTGCCGTAGGACTTCCAATATTTTTATTGACAGCGCTAATACACTGGTCTTTATAATATATTTGCTGATTTATATTCTGAGTTTAATCATAACTTAGTTTCAAGTGTCCAATGGCAATCTCTGGATTCAGAGACCAGTATTGTTTGGTTAGATTTGGCCAACACACTTGAATTTTGCAGCTACTGGAATTAAGGATAACTTGTATGCAAAAGTCATCTTTAGTCACCTGCCAGGCAGTAACACACTTTTACCAAGAATATTATTTCAGTAGTTAAATTCCTTGACATATAATCTTACTACTACAACAAGTCTTTTTCACTTTGTGTTTTGAGAAACTGAATTTAACAGGTGTAAGTCTGTCCGTTCCCCATTGTATTTTGAAGTAATGATGCAATTCTGTCACTCGGTTCTGCCATTTACACTTTCCCCAGTTGGATTCCCCAGATTTAGACTCCAGTCTGTGTTGATTTAAACTAAACTAAAATAATTAGCAGCAGTGCCATTGACATGGTGCTCCCCTGACTTGGAAAGGAGGACTACACTGCTAAGTGTCATTCAACAGGGAGTTGGTAGCATAGTGATAAAGTCACTGGACTATTAATTCAGACCTCCAGGCTAATCTTCTGGCAGCACAGGTTTAAACCCCTTTATGGAATTCCAATTTCACCTTACGCCAGTGTGGGACTTAAACCCATATCCCCAGAGCAGTAGCCTGGAGTTAAATGTTTCAATAAAGCCACCTCTTAGTCTTCTGAACTCCAAAATGTATAGATCCACTCTGTTCTAACCTTCCAAAATCTTGAAGTATCTTCAACAGAGATGGGAGAAATGGTAAGAAATAAAAAGGAATAAAAGCAGAGAGTGCTGGAGAAACTCAGCAGGTCTGGCAGCATCTGTGGAGAGAGAAACAAAGTCAGTGTTTTGAGTCCAGTAAGAAGAGTCATGCTGAACTTGAAATATTAACTCCATTTTTCTCTCTCAGTTGCTGCCAGAGCTGTTGAATTTCTCCAACAGATTCTGCTTTTGTTTCAGATCTCCAGCATCAGCAGTACTTTAGTCTTATTTGACAGGAAAGAAAAAGGCCTTTTCTCCATCTTTAAGTATTAGAATTAGAATCCCTACAGTGTGGAAACAGGTCCTTTGGTTCAACAAGTCCGCACTGACCCTTGGAGCATCCCACCCAGACCCATCCCCCTGTAACCCACACACCCCTGAATACTATGGGCAATTTAGCATGGCCAATCCACCTAGCCTGTATATCTTTGGACTGTGGGAGGAAACTGGAGCACCCAGAGGAAACCCACACAGACACAGGGAGAATGTGCAAACTCCACACAGACGGTCACCTGAGGCTGGAATTGAACCTGGGTCCCTGGTGCTGTGAGGCCGCAGTGCTAACCACTGAGCCACCATGCCACCCTCAGCAGCTAGCCCACGATTGTCTCAGGTCTTCACTGTCTCCTTTAGACATAATACCTATTTGATCTGTTACATTTATTTATTAATTTTTTTAATCTTCTTTAGTGGGTCGGCCAGTTAATCAGTAATGACTGACATTTTTCTGAAACTACAGTGAGGTATTTACTGAATAATGTCATCTGGTAGTTTTTTAGTTAAGAGTTTGGATAACAATGTTGCTTTAAGTGCAGGATGCTTTCCTCAATTCTTAACATTCTTGCTCTTCAGCAGATCCAAGCCTTTACTTTTATTTTCTGTTATGCTCACATTTAAAGTATAATCTATCATGCTGTCACCTCATTTATTTCCACTTGTGAGTTGGTCTTGGCTCATTTGTTGCTGAGTTTATGGGATTAATAGCTATGTGCTAATCGCTAGACTGAATCATCAGTGATACAGATAATGTCAAATTACACGGAACTGGAATCTTGAGTGTGGAACGTTCTGGAAATGTCCTGCTTAAGTCTCTTTCTTGTATGTAATGTATATAATGAATAAAGGTGCTAGTTTTCACTAACATCAGTGCAGCCTCTCATCTCCCAAGAGCCTTCAAGCAACAATTCTGATGTTACAACTATTTGTTATTCACCAGTGGGATGTGGGTGTTGCTGGCTGGCCAGTATTTATTAACTATCCCTAGTTGCTCTTGAGAAAGTTGTAGTGAGCTGCTTTCTTGAACCGCTGCAGTCCACATGCTGTAGGTTGACCCACAATGCTGTTAGAGCTGGAATTCCAGGATTTTGACCCAGTGACAGTGAAGGAATGGTAATATATTTTCAAGTCAGGATGGTGAGTGGCGTGGAGTGGAACTTGCAGGTGGTGGTGCTCCCATGTATTTGCTGCCATTGTCTTTCCAGATGGAAGTGGTTGTGGGTCTGCAAGGTGCTGTCTAATGATCTTAGGTGAATTTATGCAGGGCATCCTATAGATAGTACACACTGAACATTGGTGGTGGAGGGATAGTGGCAGTGATGTGCAAACTATTTTGAAAACCTTTCACTGAATGACGGGAAACATAGTTAACCAAAGAAGCAGATGGCAAGAACTCAAAAAAATCTCAGGATTTGTCGGTAGCAATAAGCCACTCAATGAGTTGCAAAGAGTCTCACAATTGTCAAGTACAGATACACAATGGTTAGAGAAAGCATTATCCTCTTCCAACACTCTAGACTTCATGGGAAGTCTTGAACTCGCCTCGCACTGGATAGATTGGCATCAACAACCACCAAACTGCCTCCAGACTCACCAGAAATCAGACTGGCAGGTCACTCTCATCCTGGACACAGTTGGCAGCAGAGCTGATAATATGTTACCATGCCAGGGAGTTGAAAAATAGACTGCAAGCAATATAGAAGTCACTCAAGCATTTGACTCCAACCTTAATTTACAACATGATGCTAGTACGACACACGTGGGTTTGGCAATGCCACCCTGTGAAGTATCCAATATGGGATAGCAGGGCATGGGGCTTCTCAGATACCCACTGGAAAACAAGTCAGAAAGAGACAGGTTTTAGTTGAAGCCACTGCTCCATGTTCAGGTAATGGAAGGAAAACATCATCAGTGTGAAGCCTTTTTTATTTGGGTGTCACATTTATTTGCCCATTCCTAAATTGCCCTAAAGAAAACAGTTAAGAGTCAACCATGTCACTGCTAGTCTGGTTTCCTTCCCTAAAGAATATTCATGAACTAAATGGGTTTTTATGACAATGGTTACACAGTTGCCATAAAACCATGGCCTTTTAATTCCAGGTTTCATTGAATGTAAGTTTTATGATCTGCCATGGGATTCAAACCCATGTCACGAGTTCACAGAATCCCTACAGTGTGGAAACAGGCCCTTCGGCCCAACAAGTCCACACTGAACCACAGAGCATCCCACCCAGACCCACCCCTACACTGCCCTGAACACTATGGGCAATTTAGCATGGCCAATCCACCTAACCTGCACATCTTTGGACTGTGGGAGGAAACTGGAGCACCCAGAGGAAACCCATGCAGACATGGGGAGAATGTGCAAACTCCACACAGACAGATGCCTGAGGCTGGAATTGAACCAGGGTCCCTGGCACTGTGAGGCAGCAGTGCTAACCACTGAGGGGTTCTGGATTGCTTGTGCAGTGGTGTTACCATTGCTCCACCATCTCCCCAAGTAATGCTGAATGTCATGCATGCCATTTTGCATCAGTAATAGCAGGAGACTTCCATCAGTGGGCCCAAAAGGTAAAGACAGACCACATAAGTCTGCAATTGTCCAACAAGAGGATTCTGAAAAGCAAGATTTATTCCTCTTGGGAGAAGAAATGGAATCACAAAATAATTTCTGGTATGCAGGTATCCTGGTTAATGGCAAGAAAACTTATTTAAAATTGGATACGGGGGTAGTATTTCCAAATTTAAGATACATCACCAGGGCTGAAAATTGAGTTTCTCTGACTGTCTGTCATTCACTTGAGGGTGCAGGAGGTATTCCAATAGAATGCAAGGGTACACTTCATTATAATGAGAAGAGATCAACAGTATCTGTATGTCATTCTTAATCACTATTTACATAGAGACAGTTATGTAGCTTTAAATTTGCTTTACTATTAAGGTATAGAGTCATAGCGCTGTACAGTATAGAGATAGACCCTTCTATCCAACTCACACAAACCAACTAAATATCCTAAATTAATTTAGTCCCATTTGCCAACGTTTGGCCCATATTCCTCTAAACCCTTCCTACTCATGTACCCAGCCTTTTAAATGATGTAATTGAACCAGCCTCCACCACTTCCTCTGGGAGCTCATTCCATTCACACACTACCCACTGCGTGAAAAAGTTGCCCCTTAGATCCCTTTTAAATCTTTCCCCTCTCACCTTAAACCTATGGTCTGTAGTTTTGGACTCCACCACCCTGGAGTAAATGCCTTGGCTATTCACCTTATCCATGCCCCTAGTGATTTTATAAACCTCTACAAGGTCACCCCTCAGCCTCCAATGCTCCAGGGAAAATAGGCCCAGCCTATCTAGCCTCTCCCTTTAGTTCAAACACTCCAACCTTGGCAACATCCTTGTAAATCTTTTCTGAACCCTTTCATAACATCCTTCCTATGACAGGGAGACCAGAATTGAATGCAGTATTCCAAAAGTGGCCTAACCAATGTCACAACTAGACCTCCCAAACCTTAATAAAGGCAAGCATACCAAACACCTTCTTCACTGTCCTGTCCACTTGTGACTCTACTTTCAAGGAACTATGAACCTGCACTCCAAGGCCTTTGTTCAGCAACACTCCCCAAGACTCCCCATTAAGTATGCAAGTCCTGCCATGAGTTGCCTTTTCAAAATACAGAATCTCACATTTATCTAAATTTAGTCCTCAGCCCATTGGCCCATCTGATAAAGTTCCCATTGTACTCTGAGGTAACCTTCTTGCAGAAGAAATTGAACTAAACTCATACTGTGATCAGTTTTCATTAAAGAAACTCCACCAATTGGACCAAAGGACTATATCATAAATCTGGTATTTGTTTTTGAGGAGCGGCTGGATGAAGCAAAAAGAGAGATACATCAAAGTAATCAGAAACAATATGACATGCTAGATCTTAATTTGCTGTTTCAGGAAAGTGTGCAAGAGAATGAAGATGTTACTGCTGTTGTTGACTTATTGGAGGAGGATATCCTGAATCTAGCTTTGCTCTTTGAAGACATTGTGAATGATAACAATGACAGCTCCAATGTCACGACTGTGGAGAATCAGCATATATTTGAAGAAGGCCTAAGCACGACACAAAGGAAATGGAATTCCTGATAAAAGAAACTCACAGGACCATTTGGTTAGCAAATGATTGAGGGAAAGGACTACATCTACGTAAATGTAAAAGGCATTGTATCTACTCAGGAGTCTCTGAATATCACTGTGAAAAGTTCTGCAGGACAAAGCAGAGCAGATAGAATAACAGAGATTGAAGGAAGAAATAACTTCCTCGCTTCCTAACTTTCATGTGCCATCCTGACACTCCCTGACATTCCACCTTGAACATCCAGTGGTGCAGGACACCCTGAGTGGTGAGCTTTTAGGGTGAACGTCCTTTCACTCTTCATCAGGGACCTTGAGTGGAGGATGTTACATGCAGCAGTTTCATGTTACCGTAGATTAAAGAGGTTTGGCCTGGGAGTCCATAAATCATGTATACATAGGTGGTAGCAGACTCATTTTAGTTTTTGTAAAGGAGCTGTTACTCACTTTTAGACTGTGCTTCAGCCCCACACTTCTAACCTTTGGAGCATGTGGTGCCTGTAGGAATGCTTCAGGTGATCCATGATCAACGAACATATTTGAATTTAAATTGCTATGTTTCCTTAGAAATTTGATTTTTGTTCAACACTAATATTGTTTAAATAGATGTAAAGAGGAGACAAGGGTCTTGCAGCCCATGGTAGTGTTCCTACCTCTGGACCAGGTTCAAAGGTCCAGGTTCAAATCCATCCTACCACATAGATGCATCATAACATGTTGATTAAAAATAATTTTTGAAGGGGGAGGGTTTGGAACATTGTGGTATCCCTATCTCTAGGCCAGAAGGTTAAAGTGCCATTTGCCACTGTGTCATAACACGTCCATAATTTCTTTTATATAAACAGTGGACAACTCCCACCGAAATATGACATTTTATGTTAAATTGGATAGTTATCGTTTGAAGTTATTTTGAAACAATGCCCTTGTAATGGATGGGTTCTTCAGTTAAATAGCTAATTAATTTATTTGAATTTATATAAAGTGGGGTCAGCTGGGACTGGGCAGGATCAAACCTTGAACTAGTCGATAGACTCTCTATCAAGGAAAAGCTCTGTCATGGTACTTGCTGCATTTTCAGGTTTGGATCCAGTTAACAACCTCTAACCTATTTCTTGGATGCTGGGTGCAATGATGTTTGGCTGTCTTGACAGAGAGACCAGGTCCAGAAACCCTTTATGTAACCCATCTAAAAGGCTGCATTTAATGTCTACCCAATTGTTAAACATTTATAAACTGATTGGGTCTCAGTTGAAATTAGTTAACATTATGTTTCTGTTCCCAGAATACAATACAGCCTTCTCTGTGTATCACTATGTCAGCTGTTAAACTCTTTTCTGCTGAGGCATTTCATAATGACACTCCTTTATCCCCATCTTTGCAGTCCTTTTTTTGTCTGCATCATCCCATCACTCTATTTGAGTTCAAAGTGAGAGGAGGAAAGTTTACGGGAGATATGCGTGGAAAGTTCTTTACGCAGAAGGTGGTGGGTGCCTGGAACACGTTGCCAGCGGAGGTGGTAGACGCAGACACGTTAGTGTCTTTTAAGATGTATCTGGACAGGTACATGGATGGGCGAGGAGCAAAGGGATACAGACCCTTAGAAAATAGGTGTCAGGTTTAGACAGAGGATCTCGATCGGCGCAGGCTTGGAGGGCCAAAGGGCCTGTTCCTGTGCTGTAATTTTCTTTGTTCTTTGTTCAATTTATCAGTGTGTGTGCTTATCTGTATAATCAAATAAATGGGAATGCCTGATTAACTGTAGAATAATGTTGGTTAGTTATCTGATGTTTGTGCTTATTTTTGTAAATATGATTTTTTTTCATTTTACAATACTTAATGCAAAATACAGGAAGTGGAAATTTTAAATTGTGAGTGTTCATCATTCCAGCAGATAGTTTCCCTTCCCAGACAGCTTTAGGAAAATGTACGTAACTTGACATGATCGGTGAAGGAAGGTGAGACATACTCTGCATTTTGGATGATGTATGTATTTAGTGAATCTGAAGAATAAAATGTCTGTGATTCCCCTGCCCCACACTTTTATTTGGCACCAAAACTATGTGCAAAGAATTAATTTCGGTATAAAATAACCAAAAAAGGGAAACTACACCAACAAGTCTTGAATGTCGCTGCACATAGGGGAGTTGCTACCTCATTATTAAACGTGAGACTTATTTTTCACTGTAATGGAAATTATATGAATAAAATGAAGAGGTTGGTGCGATAAGGCACACAGAGATTGACTAAGTGCCCAATGAGCTGAAGGGGCCTTGTATGAAAACATGGGAGTGACCATTGATTTAATTAAATAGAGATTCATCAAGATAACCTTCCAACTCCTGCTAATGTTTTGGCATTCTGATTTTTTTTCCCAAGCACTGTAAATTTCAGTTATATCATTTCAGATCCACAACTTTAAATAGTTGGGTACTTCATGCCGGAAAAGGTTTTAGACACAGATTATTTTGTATAGAGTGCTTTTTAATATGTCAAAACGTCAGAGAGATGCTAATTTATGGATCTTTTTTATACTTTCAAGTGCATGGTATATACTGTCTGTGGGGCACTTCGAAGCCAGGAATAAAATGGAAGATTTGATCCTGACAATGAAATTGAGAAGTACACCAAATGATTTTCCCCATTTATCTATACTTTTAGAAAACCTGGCTATATCCCTGCATCCACATGATCTACAGACCCTTTGGTTGATGTATGCCATTTTTTGTGCCCTGTTCACACCTCTCTAAAACGCAAACAAAATGTGTACACATGATTAATAATCAAACTGGAAGAGGTTTGTTGATTTTTGAGTGGAATATTTCTTTAGAATGTCACCTATGAAATATATGATGTTATTTTACCAATAAGGGTTTTTCAAGGGGAGATGCCCTTCAGCTGGGCCCAACATTAAACTGTATTTTCTTCTTAATCTGTGCTTCCATGTTTGACATTCGAACCATTCTTAGAAGTACATTGTTTTTTTTTTCAGCGGTTTAAATTTAGACAGCTTATAGATACTTTCCTTGTCAACCTTTTAGCGATACTATTACACACCTCTTGAAAAGGATGGGACTTGAATCTTAGCATACTGACTCAGAGGAGCCACAAGAGCCCCCCCCCCTCCCCCAGATTGGTTTTATATGACGCACAATCATCCTTTAACTCGGGTACTTCTTCAGTTCAGCCTCTTTGTCTGTCTCCCATACATAAATTCATTAACTGTGGCAGAAAGTTCTAGAACAATCCCAAACGCATCATTCAGTAATTTCTCTACATAAAATCCATCAAATAGTGGGAATATTACTGGGCTAGAAATTTAGAGGCCTCATTTTCAAGTGACATGATTTAAAATCATGGACAGCAAAGAATTTAAATTCAGTTAGTTATTTAAATAAATCTGAAATTTAAAGATCATTGTAGTGACCAGAAAGCCAGTTATTTGTGGATTACACTAAATTTGTGCATTAGGTGAGGGTGCCAGAAATCATGGGACGATATCACTAAACTAATGGAATGGACATAAATTGGAAAATGAAGTTCATCACACAAATGTGAGGCATATATTTTGAGAGGAAGAGCAGGGAAGCCACTTGTTACCTGAAATGTGCAAATCTAGGTACGGTAGAAGAGAAGAGGGATCTTGGAGTACAAATACAACAATCACTAAAAGTTATACCACAATGAATAAGGCCATTAATGAAAGCAAACCAGGGACTCGGTGTTATTTCTAAAGAGATAGAATTGAAAAGAGAGACATTATGCTAAATCTGTATCAAGCCTTAGGTAGACCACGCATAGACTACAAAATGCATTTATAGAGTAATAAGAGTAATACAGCATGGAAACTGGCCCTTCAGCCCAAACTGGCCCATGCTGACTATGGTGCCCACTCAGCTAGTTCTAATTGGCCGCATTTGGTCCATATCCCTCTGAACCCTTCCCATCCATGTACCTATCCAAATTTTTCTAAATGTTGCTATTGTACCTGCCTCAACTACTTTCTCTGGCAGCCCATTCCATATACGTACCACTTTCTGCATGAAGAACTTGCCCCTCAGGTCCTTCTTAAATCTTTCCCCTCTCATCTTAAGCCTATGACCTCTAGTTTTCAATTCCCCATCCCTGGGAAAAGACTATGCATTCGTCCTATCTATGCCCCTTATGATTTTATACACCTCAATAAGGTCACGCCTCATTCTTCTACTTTCCAAGGAATAAAGTCCTATCCTGGCCAACCTCTACCTATATCTCAAGCCTACTAGTCCTGGCAACATCTTCGTAAATCTTCTTTGCATACTTTCCAGTTTAACTATGTCTTTCCTATAACAGATGACCAAAACTGTACACAATTCTCCAAGTGCAGCCTCACCAACAACTTATACAACTGAAACAGAACATCCCAACTCCTATACTCAATGCCTCAACCGTCGAAGGCCAGCACACTAAATGTCTTCTTTACCACCCTGTCCACCTGTGACTCTGCTTTCAACGAACTGCGTACTTGTACTCCTAGGTACCTCTGTTCCACAAACTCCTCAGGACCTTATCATTTACTGTATAAGTCCTACCTTGGTTTGACTTTCCAAAGTGCAACACCTCACACTTATCTGTACTGAATTGCATTTGCCAATCCTTACCCCACTTCCCCATCTGATCAACATCCCTTTGTAACTTTTGACAACGTTCCTCGCTATCAACAATACCTCCTAATTTTGTATCATCTACAAACTTACTAATCATGCTTTGTACATTCACATCCAGATCATTTATGTAAATAACAAATAACAGAGGTCCAGCACTGACCCCTGTGGCATACCAGTGGTCACAGGCCTCCAGTCTGAGAAACAATCTTCAACCATCACCCTCTGCTTCCTAGCATCGAACCAATTTTGAATCCAATTAGCTAGCTCTCCTTGGATACCATGTGACCTAACCATGACTAGCCTGCCATGCAGGACCTTGTCAAAGGCCTTTCTAAAGTCCATATAGACAGTACCAACTATCCTGCCTTCACCTATCTTCTTGGTTACCTCTTTGAAAAACTCTTAAAGATTTGTCAGACATGGTTTCCCACACACACAGCCATGCTGACTATCCCTAATCAGACGTCAAATATCCAGATGTTGGTTGATCCTGTCCCTCAGTATCCTATCCAATAACTTGCCTACCACTGATGTCAGGCTCAGTGGCCTGTAGTTCCTTGGCTTGTCTTTGCTACCTTTCTTAAACAATGGAGCAACACTAGCCACCCTCCAGTTTTCTGGAACTTCAGTTCCGGTCACCATTAAAATAATATAGAAGCATTGGAAAAGGAACACAGAAAATTTACAAGGAACAGACCAAAAATATGAGGGTATGTATTTCAGCAAAGGATTAAGAGGCTGGATTGAAAAGATTGAGAAGGGATTTTTTTTCACTGTCTTGAAAAAAGGCTGCAGGTGACCTCACAGAGATCAGCAAAGGGCTGTTTTATTTTTCTTTCATTGGAAGAGCCAAAGAGGACTTTAATTTAAACCCCATATTGTCCCTCTCCCAAGTGTGCTTGATGGGATCGGATTGAGGGGAGGTTATTTTTAGTTAAAATGAACAGAGGAACTTCCTCTGGATTTTGAAACCCTTGTTGTCCTATGAAAGATTTTGATACTGTGGTCACAGAGAGAATGTTTCCTCTTGTGGGCAACAGCATTTCCAGATGCTATCAATATAAGCAGAAGAAATCCAGCAGGGAATTCTGAAGAAATATCTTTATCTAAAGAGTATTGAGAATGTGAAACAGGGAGAGGTTGAAGTAAGTATTACAGAATCATTTAAGGAGTAACTTAAATAGCAACAGGAGAATGTCTGTAGATGCTATTTATACTTTCAGAAAGCATCTGATGAAGTCATTTATTAGAAATTGTTTACTTGCTAATGTCGCAGCACATGGAATTGAAGGCAAATTTTTGACCTGGCTGAGAAATTGCTTAAGAGGGAGTTGACAGACCATGGATAATGAGCTCTAATTGGCAAGACATGGCTAGTGATTGTCCCATGAGGATTTGTATTTGGGTTTCAATTATTTAATCTATTTATTAATCATATTGCTGACAGGGTAGAAGGTTGCATACCCATATTTCATGACCATCCAAAGATAAGCAATAATGTCAGCAGTGTAGAAAGAAGCATAATATTATAAAAGATATTTAATGAGAAAATCTGTGCAAATGGATTTCAATGCAAATTTGGGATCATTTAGTTTTGCTCTAAAAAGCTAGAAAAGGTTATTTCCTCAATGGAAATATGCTAGAAACAGTGATGGTCCAAAGAGACATTTTTTTACAGCTAAAGGAATAGAATAAATAGGGGTGGAGGTCATGCTTCAACTGTACAAAGCTCTAGTTGGATCACACCGAGAATACAACAAGCTATTCTTAGGAAGGACATATCGGCCTTGGAGGCAGTGCAGTAAATGTTTTCCAGAATAATTACTAAAAGCCAAGTATTGAATTATGAGGAAAGATTACACAAATTAGGTTTGTATATCGGGCAATTTATAAGGTTTAAATGGTGTGATTTAATAGAAGTTTAGGGATAAGTTAGATATAAAAAACAAACTACTTCAACTCATTGAGGAATCTATGTCTAGAGATCAGAGCAACAACGATAATTTATACTTATATTATAACTGAATGGACATCCGTAGTGTTTCACAGGAACATTACAAACAATGCATGCTAATGAGCTGCAAAGAGGTTGGTTTTAAACAGTGTGTTAGCGGAGGAAAGTGAGTTGGAGATGCAGAGTGAGTTATAGGAAGAGTATTCCAAAGCTTGGGGCCTAGGCTACTGAAGGCGTAGCATCAATGATCAATTAGAATCATGGATGCACAAGAGTCCAGATATTTTGGTAGGTCATGGAGTTAGAGGAGATTGAGAAGATAACAAAGCATGAGACCATGTAGGAATTTAAAAATATAAGACAATATTAAAATCAATATGTTGCTCGACTCTACACCAAAGTAAGTCAGCAAGCGCAGTGGAGAAAGAGGAACAGGATTTGCTTCAAGTTAAGACACAGGCATCAGAACATGGATGACTACAAGTTTGTAGAGGAATGAATGTGGGATATCAACTAGGACTGCCTTTTGAGTCAATGAATCTAGAGACAACAAAGACATGAATAAGAATTTTAATGGCAGATCAGCTGAAACGGTAAGGGGGGGACCCTAGGTGAAGTTAAGAAATGGATTTGGAAATTGTGCAAACATGAGGGTGGAAATTCATCTCAAGATTAAATGCAACACCAAGCTTGTGACTGGTTCCAGGAAAAGGAATTGAGTATCCCTGGAGTTTAGGCCAGTGTCTGTAAACAGTCTCATCCCAACATTTAAGTGGAGAAAATGTTTTCTCATCCGGTACTATATGTTTGGCAAGCCCATCTTAAGGGATGATGGATGAGTAGAGAGAGTGGTGGTGTTATCAATGGACATGTGAAAACTAATGCTGAGGTTTTGGATGATGTCTCGAAGGAGCTGCATATTGGTGAGAAATGAAGGTGGGGAAATAGATCCTGGGACGAGGGCCACAAGAGATAACAGCACAGGAACAAAAAGAGAATCCATTGCATGTGACTTCGTGGCTGCGATTAGATTAGTAAGAATGGAACCATCTGAGAAGAGACTCACCCACCTGAATGACTGGTGTCAACTGTATCGGACGGTTTGAGAAGGACTGAGAAGGGAAGTTTATCTTTGTCGCATTCGCATAGGATCTCATGGAGTTATACAGCACTGAAACAGATCCTTCCATTCAATTCATCCATGCCAACCAGGTATCCCAAATTTAACTAGTCCTGTTTGTCTGCTTCTGTTCCATGTCACTCTAACCTTTCCTATGTCCTTCTGTTCTCCAACACTCTCAGGTCCCTACCATTAACTGTGTGAGTTCTACCCTGGTTTGCCTTACCAAAATGCAACACCTCACGTTTATCTAAATTAAACTTCATCCGTCACTTCTCAGCCGATTGGCCCATCTGATCAAGATCTCTTTGTACTTGATTGATTGTTTTTGTTTAGAGTCACAGAGTCATACAGCAGGGAACTTCAGCCTACCCAGTCCATGTTGACCATAATCCTAAACTAAACTAGTCCCACTTGCCTGCACTTGGCCTATAACCATCCAAACATTTCTTATTTATGTACTGATGCAAATGTCTGTGAAACATTGTAACTGCACCCCCATTCACCACTTCCTCTGGGAGTTCGTTCCACACAGAACCACCCTGTGTGTAAAAAAAATTGCCCCCATGTCTTTTTTTTAAATCTTTCCAATTCACCTTAAAAATATGCCCCCTAGTCTTGAAATTTCCCACCCTATGGAAAAGACACCTGCTATTCACTTTATCTGTACCCCTCACGATTTTATAAACTTCTATAATGTCACCGCTCAACCTCCAGTTAAAAACATCCCAGCCCATCCAACCTTTCCTTGTAACTCAAACCCTCCATTCCTGACAACATCCTTGAAGAATTTTTCTGAACCCTCTCCAGATTAATATTATCCTTCCTATAACCGGGCGACCAGAACTGGATACAGTAGTTCAGAAGAGGCCTCACCAACATGCACAACTTCAACATGACATCCAAACTCCTATACTCAAAGGTCTGACATTTGTTGCCCATCCTTAGTTACCATTTGACTGAGTTACCATTGGCTGGTCAGGGCCATTTCAGTTAACAATGAAGCACTTTTCTCTGGGTCTGGAGTCACATGCAGGCCAGACCAGGTAAGAACAGCAGTTTTATTCCCAAAGGACATTAGTGAGCCAGAGGGATTTTATGTCAATCAATGGTTTACAGTAGCATTGTTAAAATGAACTTTTACATTGCAGATTTACTGAATAAATTTGGAATGTAAAATCTCATTTCAGCAATGCTACTGTCAACCATTGATTGGCATAAAAATCCCCCTTGTTATCCAAATGTATTAGAAACTATGGAGCAAATATCAACCATGATCTAAATGAATAGTACAACAGACCTGAAGGACTGAAAGGCTTATGTCTATCTGTTCCTGTTCCTATGTCCATATACTCCTGTGTTCCAAGATACAATACCAAAGCCATTGTTCACTAACTTCTGGAGAAAACTCAAGCCAAAAGAATTTCAATCCCATGCTCTCTATTCAACTTATTTATTATCTAAGACTGGGCACAAATTACTGTCAACACTTTGCCTCTCTTTACCCCTGCTTTTCATTTGTTGTCTTCTGGTGTGGCTTGTGTTCTTGATTCTTGTTTTCCTTTCAGTGGAAAACAATTAACACTTCAGAACAGAATGTTGCACTGCAAACATCAAATGCATGTCAATAATGAAATAATCAAATCAGAACCTCCCTATAATAAACAAACGCGATTGGTCTAGAATATATTTTAATATTCTATATCAAGTATGCAAAGAAGGAACATGTGACGTTTCGCTTGTGAACTTTGTACGGTGGGACATCAATAGACCAGTCGGGTCAAGAGTAAAAACTCCTGAAAATATTGGCCAATTCAGCTGCACGGTGGAGTTCACTTAACTCCAGGTAAATCCATTTTTTTTGTCATTGAACTTAACGACAACATCACATGAGGTCTGGTGTCTAATGTATATCGTAAGGCGTAGGCACAATAGAATATGTCTGATGTGACTGTGGTCATTTTGTTTGAAGAAATATCCACCGAGGTATTTGGTAAATCTGTACTAACAAGTCTTATTTTAGCGAATGTTCCCTTTTTTTCGGATTTTGTATGCGTCAAATGTATAATCGACATGCCCTCCTTTTCAAGCTATGTTTAAGAATATTGATATAAAGTGATTTTACTTTGGTTAGGGAGAAAATATGAGAGAGATCTCGGGTAATTGGAAGACCTCTGGTTTTTTGTGTTTTTGTGGCTAGTTCACGGCAGCACAGAACTTGTTGCTGCATTGACAACACTCAAGAAACCACAAGAATTCCTTTTGTCGGAGCAAATTGACATCTTTGTTGTCAAAGTGCCGTTGATTTACATTTGCAGATATTGACCACGCCCTTGTCTTGTGGCGGGTGTGCGTGAAACTTCCCAGAATTGAAGGACTGTATGTAAGTAAGATGCCTGGCTAGAAACTGAAACCTCGGTAAGACCGGGGCCGAGGCAGCAGTTAGAGTTATACTGCACAGAGGAGGTCCCCTGGCCCAACAATTCCGCGTCCACCGTTCTACACTAACCCCACCTGGATGTATAAAAACATTCTGAACCATAATCAGAAGGGATGAAGGGAAGACCAAAGCTAAGCTTAATTGAAACGATGCGAAGGCAGAGGTCATTATTTGAATGTCTTGTGTGTTTGCTTCATATTAATTTCATCAAGAGATTTAACATCACACCCCAATCGTTGAAAGGGTGAGGTATATACACATATAGAATTTCACCTTTGGAATTACATTGATGAGTTGGCGAATATGGATCATCCTGTAGCGTTGACTTCCATCTTTTGCCTTGTGTTTCGGCACCGCTTGGATCTCGTTCTGTGAATTCTGATTTCTGTGAATTGGGATAAATTTGAGTTACCTCATCAGCTCTGAAAAGCCAAATCTGAAATATGGAGCCCACACCTTTTATTTCAACAGAGCGAAATTGTAAACCATATAGATTCATTACTTGTTACGCTAATTATGTATTTTTACGAAAACACGATTATTGTTTGAGCTGGCGTCTGTTACAATTACCTACAACTTGCTGGCTTTCTCGGTAATATCTCACCGAGGCTATGGGGTTTGTTTCAATTCGGTTCAGAGTGAAAATCCGAAAGGAGGAGTGTGGAATAAAATGTCCAATTTTTCAAATGCCCGATTTAACGAAGCGTTGGTCTCCAAACAATGCGAGAGGGAAACGTAACGGCGACCATTCTGGCGAACATTTGATGAGAATCAGTAGCGGATATCGTTGAAAAAGGGATATCGATGTCCCACTAAATCACGGCGCTGAGCCTTGTCTTTGGGATGCATTTAAAGTAATCGTGTAATGATATTATGATTCCCTCATCATGTCTTTATTTTTGAGAAATAATTATATCGGAGATTTATAACAAAATAAAGGCGCGTTTTGAGCCCTGGTTTCCTCTGGCTAATTTATTGCGGCGGAGAGTGCGCCTGGATAAGGTCTTCGCCCCTTCACTCGCTTTCTATAATGTAGGAATTCATTGTGGCCAATTACATAAACTTGGACAATTTGTCAGCTTGATTTGTATTTCAGTTAATTGTGAAAGTAATTAGGCATACAAGATCCGGAAAAGGGGCCCAGGTTGTTTTTTTTTTCTTCCCTCTCTCTGCTCTCTCTCTCTCTTCTCCTTTAAGCCAAATTGCACAGAAATTAATTTTCTGCCAGCCTTTTCATCTGGGCCAGCCGCAGAATCACGAGCGATAAATCAGACTGATGGGTGGCGGCGGCGACGTCGCTAAATGGCTTCATATATCACTGGGTTTAATAGGAATCATCAGAGGCTGGTTAATGAAATTAAACTGAACAGAAGGTGTTAGGCCCCCTGAAGGGCGGGAGATTTTTTATATGTGAAAGAGACAGCAGAAGCTGAAGGAAAACCGTGCAAAAAAAACCCAAAGATGTGCCATACATTTTTAGAACTGCTGCGCCTTGCATTCTGTATTCCGACAGTGCTCTCTCTCTCGCTCTCTCTCAGTTTGAGTGTTAAGCTTTCTCTGTTTTATTCAGTCCGGTCCTCAAGTCCAAACCTTTGGTGCGGGGACCTGTTGCACACACTATGAAATGTAACGAAGGAGTCTAAATGTCGGAAAAGGTCTAAATGTCCCCCTAGTTATTTACATGTTTTTAATTCCACTATAAAGCCGGGGAACATCTATGTAGCACATTGTACGTGTCCACCGTTGTGTTTTCCAGGTCGTGCCAACATCTGCGGTCTATAATTTATAAACATTTTCACTTGTTGTCCTCAGTCCAGGAAAAATAGAGGTGATTTTAAATCTGTCAAATACCAACTATTACTAGACAAAATATTACAAAAATATATCCTTCTCAGCAACACTAAGACTCTGTACTACTCAACGACTAACAAGTAGTTTACGGCGGGTTTCTTTTCCGAATACAGTTCACGTCATATTTTACTCTATTCGGTAGTCACTATACTCAAAGTGTAAGGACCTTGTGGTGCTGTGGTAGAGTCAGAAGATCGGCGTTCAAGTCCCACCTGCCCGGAGGTGCATCATAGCATGTCTGAACAGGGTGATTTAATTTTTTTGGCAGAATGTACATGATTAAGAAAAAGCTATGATGCCGCCGTTCATGTAACTTTGCGAGGGATAATGTTATCTTAAAAATGCTCTTCTTCCAACGGATTATTGCATTTGTAATGTGAAATCGGGTAAGAGTTTTTAACTTTGGGAGTTGACCTGGCGAGACAACTGCACTGGGATTCTGGACAGTACAAAATGACAAAATACACTGGGATTCTGCGCAGTACAAAATGACAAAATACACTGGGATTCTGGGCAGTACAAAATGACAAAACTGCACTGGGATTCTGGGTAGTACAAAATGACAAAACTGCATTGGGATTCTGGGCAGTACAAAATGACAGAACTGCACTGGGATTCTGGGCAGCACGCAATGGCAAAACTGCACTGGGATTCTGGGCGGTAAAACATGACAAAACTGCATTGGGATTTTGGGCAGTGCACAATGGCAAAACTGCACTGGGATTCTGGGCAGTACAAAATGACAAAACTGCATTGGTATTCTGGGCAGTGCACAGTGGCAAAAGTGCACTGGGATTCTGGGCAGTATACAATGACAAAACTGCACTGGGATTCTGGGCAGTATATAATGGCAAAACCGCACTGGGATTCTGGGCAGTGCATAATGGCAAAACTGCACTGGGATTCTGGGCAGTACGCAATGGCAAAACTGTACTGGGATTCTGGGCGATACAAAATTACAAAACTGCATTGGGATTCTTGGCAGTGCACAATGGCAAAACTGCACTGGGATTCTGGGCAGTACAAAATGACAAAACTACACTGGGATTCTGGGCAGTACGCAATGGCAAAACTGCATTGGTATTCCGGGCAGTGCACAATGGCAAAACTGCACTTGGATTCTGGGCAGTACACAATGACAAAACTGCACTGGGATTCCGGGCAGTATACAACGATAAAACTGCACTGGGATTCTGGACAGTGCACAATGGCAAAACTGCACTGGGATTCTGGGTAGTACAAAATGACAAAACTGCA
>JAHRHZ010000034.1:14696660-14760046 GCA_024137785.1 Ginglymostoma cirratum | reverse complement strand
GCAAAACTGCACTGGGATTCTGGGTAGTACAAAATGACAAAACTGCATTGGTATTCTGGGCAGTGCATAATGGCAAAATACACTGGGATTCTGGGTGGTACACAACGAAAAAACTGCACTGGGATTCTGGGCAGCGCACAATGGAAAAATTGATCTAAATAAAAACCGAAAGAACTGCGGATGATGTAAATCATGAACAAAAACAGAAGTTGCTGGAAAAGCTCAGGATGTCTGGCAGCATCTGTGAAGAAAAAAATCAGAGTTAACATTTCGGGTCCGGTGACCCTTCCTCAGAATTGACCTGTCCACTGCCCGCACTCCATGCCCCTGCCCCTTTTTTCAATTCACACTGATCTCCCAATGCTTTATCGCAATTAATGCCGTGGCATACATAGGTTGGGGGGAGGGTTGATTTTGTTTTTAACCATGGCTGTGTGGCAATTAATTAAGAAGCTGTCACATTTTAACAAAAAAAGGTGCTGGAAAAGCTCAGCAGCTCTGTTTGTGTTCCTGATTTACGGCATCCGTAGTTCTTTTGGGTTTTGTACATTTTAATGTTGTTCTGAACTTGCTGTTTGGGGCCGATGACCCTGAGCTAAAATGGTTGCATTCCGTAGTGAAGAGTAAAACTCCAACTCGGTGATGTGCCTCAGGCGCAAGGGCATAGCCCAGACAGGTTTACATAGGGTTGTATTAAATATAAATTAGCGGGGAAAGAAAGCAAGTGAAAGGAACGCAATATGTCTCACTCTGCAGAAACTAGGTACAGATCCAAGGCCTTCGTTCATCTAAGTTCTATGGGATGCACATTATTAAAATATCCGGTTGTGTTGAGTTGGCTGACGCTTTAGTACAACAAGCAGTTTGCAGCAATGGTCATCTCCTCCGATACACTGTCATTACGACTGCATTCACAGAGCGGCAAAACTCAACCGACCGTCCACACTGGAGATACCGCGTTTAAGGGAGGGAACCTGTCCAGAATTCACAGTTTAACTGCTTCGCTGCGGGGAAGAATTTCTCAACTTTTCACTTGAGTCCCAAAACGGTTTCATTGAAGTGTGGAAGGAGTCAAGATGTGCCTAATCTCACCTGAAGAAAATCCTGTCGACTACGGATCAAAATGTGGCGGATGATATTGGGAGGTTATTCGTAACCAGTCTCCTTAAAGGCCCAGGGATATGTTTTCGGATTTAGTCGTGCTCCGCGCGTCAGAAATTCAGCTCTTCTTCGAAAGGTTACTGTTCACTCCTACCTACGGAGAAACAAAACACAGGCATTCATTATTTTTGACGGAATATATAGAAGTTTAAAAGTACAATCAATTTACCACATACCGACGACACATTTGTATTAAATAATGTCTTTTTTCTTAATTTTAATACAGCAGGTAAATGAATTAAAGTTTATGAACTACCTCCTATGATTATGCAAATAGACAATCCCTAAATAAAGTGACCGACCACGTATTATAACTTGCAGTGACCTCTGCTTACGGTTATAGCCACCAGCGACACAGAGGTCACAGAGAACAAAAACGAACGTAGTTTAAAATATCCCTATTCATTCTAGCATCAGAACATTCTAACCCACATAAGAAATGTTCAGAGATACACTACACAGATGGTTTCAGCTGTCAACCCCTTCACGGGGCTTCAGAATTGACTTGCAACCTATAAGATATATCTTCAAGTAGGTGCAAACATACGCAGTGGCTGAATCTAATGGGAATACTTGCTTGCAAAAGCTGCATTGATGCGAAGCTGTGCACAGATTTTTCCCTTTCGTTTCCTTTTAATATTTGAGTTCTGACGGATTCAACTTGTTAATTAAACTCAGAGATAAAAGGTACTGCAGATGCTGGAGAATCCGACATTTCTGATGAAGGGTTTAGGCCCGAAACGTCAAGTTTTCCTGCTCCTACGATGCTGCTTGACCTGCTGTGTTCATCCAGCCCCATGCTTGTTATCATTGTTAATTAAACTGTTTGCTTTAAATAGTGCAAACAGGGAGAGGGAGAAAGAGAGAGCGGCGGTTAAAATCACTAGTGTTTGTGGAAGTCGAGAATTGTATAGTTCTTCTGTTTTTTGTTAAATCAAGAACTAGTATCTCTATGACACACCGAAGATGTTCCTCACAAGATTGAACACTGTTTATTGCACATTTGGTATGTGTTCTGGACAAATATAGGCGCGTGATTTGTGTATTATGCGTTCGGGACTATATTGTTTCTGATTATTTTATGTGTTATGCTAAAATTTGATCCACGAAGAGACGATGCTCTGATTTTCCGTAGGAGTCCACATTCACGGTTGTCCTCCACAGAATCCCCCGTTGGCTCCATAACTTCCACCGTGGCCACATATCAGCTGTTCAAAAGGTCAGACCTGGGCCGGGAAGCGATCACAAATGACATTCAAGTAAAAGCGAAGAGTGAGGATGCTTGAAATCTGAAAGAAAAACGGAAATTTGTGGAATAACTCAGCAGATCTGGCAGCACCTGGAGTCGAAACGTTTCTCTCTCTCTCCACAGATGCTGTCAGACTTGCTGCGTTTCCGCAGCATTTTCTGTTTTTATTATGTATGGCATCCTACTTTCTTGTGTTCCTTTTTTCTCATGAGCGTCAGGTATTAAATACAAAATCTTAGACATAATCGATGACAAAAAAAATACCGTTTAATGGAGAATGCAGTTTGGCGAAGAAGTGTAGTTTTAAGAGATACGACCGATTTTGGACCCGATGGAAAACTGTTGGTGAAATCTATTCGATCGTCAGCCCTTCGAAGGGAACTGAAATGACCACAGTTGACCACCAGAATTCCTCGGCAAGGAAAATGCATTTGTTCTGTGCCTTGTTGATTTCCCCTGAGCAAATACGCCTTTGATGCAGTCAGGGAGAGAGTGGTTAGCTGATGGATTGACAAAATGTAATCAGCGTTATTGGGAAACAGGTTATAGAGAGCCGGGTGTCAATAATTCCGATCGTGACCCGTTCATCCATTAAATGAAGCTGCCTGATTAGGCCGATGAGGCTTGCGGTGCACTCTGCAAAGAAATTGCTTCTATAAACTTACCATTATTACTGGTCTACGTAAGCTTGGCTCCTCGGGGTTAGACAGAAGGATTGTCATCTATCACCGTTTCCATATATCACAATCTTGTTACTTTAATGTCGGCGTATTAGACACAGTTTGCATCACAAATCCCACTTGCCCGCAAAAGATAAAGAATCATATGTTTGGCTGGCTCTCATTGAGTGCGTCTGCTCCTCAAAAGCGCCTTTAACAAATGTCATTTATTTACCACGGTACAAGTCAACTCATGGGATACTGCTACATCGGTCGCCAGTCTCTACAGAATGAATCAGAGCTGAAACGGAAAATTATTGCGGCGACTGAACAAACCAGTTCCCAATTTCCCGAATTTGCAAATGTGTATGCAAAAATAATTGGATTATGCATTAGGGATGAAATAGGGGTTGAGGAAAGGTGTGAAACGTGAATGTCTATTTATCCTGACAGGCCGAGTCTGTATTTTCGATAAACTTTTGTTTCTCACACTTGAACTCCGAAATCAATTGCAGTATCCAGCAATGCCACCTCGTTTTAAAATAATACCGTAATTATTAACAACAAGTAATTAATAAACACGTTAATACAAATGATGCACAATGCTTTTGAAATGCAAATTTGTTGGCACATGAGAATGATGCGAGCACACTACTTTTGGAAGTTTTGGTTCGGTATTCTCTCTCAGCAAAATATTAGTGTCTCAAATCGAGAACTCTCCGTACAGAATGTTAACCCGGGGTTAGTTTGCCGGGGGTGGGTGATCACCGGAGCTGAAACGTTAACTCTGATTTCTCTCCACAGGCGCTGCCTGATCTGATAAGTTTTTTTTAACCCCCAGCAATTTCTGTTCTTGTTCTGGAAAACTAACTCGGTGTTTAATTCGGAGTCACTTCGGAAATGCACTTCAGTTCCAGACCTCTTGAATATGTACCATGTTCAATCAGTTAAACTGACTGTGCTATATTTTTCTCCTTCAAGTTTAGAATAAAATGTTCAATTTTGAGGCGGATAACTTCAGTCTGTCATTCACCTTGTAGCAAAAATTTAGCACGGACAATACTCGATGTATACTCATTAAAACGACCCTTTCTACATAGTATCATCCTCAAAAGATTAAAGACAACCCTTGCGCGCTGCAATTGTTTGCGATCGTGACTACATTGTAGAAATACAAATAAAGCATTAATGACCATTATATCGCGCGGATATCTTTGAATCAGATTGTTCTAACGTCAAATGATCTTTCATGTCAAATGTTCCTTTCATTCTTCGCCCGAGCTAGAACAATCTTTAAATTCCTCCCCGAAAAACCAATACATACAAAGCGAGTTTTTCACGTTGCATTTTACCCGAAAGTCTGAGTAAAGCCTAGTTACCCGCAGGATTTAGTTATAGCTGCCTACAAGACTTTTTTTTACATATAAATGAAACACAGTAGATGTTTACTCACGTTTTCCAAGCCTTTTATTGGTGGTGGTTGTGGTGGTGGTGGTGGGGAGGGGGTTAGTAGTCTGGGGTGTGTGTGGAAAGAGGTAAGGATAACAATACCGTCGGTCAACACAGGTGCACAATCTCTTACTCCGTGTACAGGCCGCTGTCGAAAATAAAGGGACCACGAATCAAACCTGAAAGGTTCAAGAGAAATCAAGCCGCAGTGAAACGACTCGCTTTGCCATTATTTTTAATTTTGTTGACTCTTAGTTTGCCTACATCTGAACTGAAAGCCTAAACTTTTAGAATGTAAGATCAGGATAAAAATAAGAAGCGTTACACCACAAGCAAACAAGAAATGTAGCCTCAAAAAGGCTGTGCGTTTTATTACTCCCTGAATTAATAGACTAAAAAAAAAATTTCTGACGAAGGGTCACAGGACTCGAAACGTTAACTCTGTTTCTGTTATTTTTATCTTCACAGATGCTGCCGGATCTGTTGAGTTTCGCCAGGAATTTTTTGTTTTTTGTTTGTTTCAGGTCTCCGGCAGTTATTTGTTTTAAATTAAAACAAAAACTTGCCGCACTCTAGCGTGCAGGCACATTTCCAAAGCATCTCATTACCGGCAAAATAAACTGCGCCTTAATCTCAAAAAGGAGGAAAACAAGAATTCACACCTCTAATTGCTTTAATGGAGGAGATTATCCCTCTCCAATAACAAACTCGAAAGCTTCTCTCAGGGAAATGGGGGCTGGCGCCAGTGAGGAGGCGTGCAATGTATCCAAAGGGGTGATTTGACCAATTGGCATTGAGACGCTCGTTAGGGAACCAATGGCGTGGAGGGTTCCTAGAAAACGGCCAATCAGGAGCCGTACTGTGCGTCGCCCCTGTCCACCGTAACCAATCGGCAGCGGACGGCACTGAAACCGACCAAGAAAGTGGCGCGCTGGTGATCTCCAAGTCCCAGCCACAGAGAGAGAGGGAGAGCAGAGCCGCAACCAAGTGACAACCCCGCTCCAAACAACAACACACAGGCCCCTGAACCAATGGGGAGATCTTAGGACTGTTCAAAGTGGGATTTCTCGGCTCCAGGTGGAGCTAGCTCGCATCTGGTCCAGTCAATACAGTCCAGCCCGGGTCACCAGGCTCAGAGGGGAGAAGAAGGGAGTGAGAAATCTTCCTTCTTGCGTTTTTTTCTCTCTTCTCCCTTCTTTCCTCCTCCAGTTCTCCCCCGTCCCTCCCCACCCCTCTTTCCTCTCCCGTTTGGAATAAAAAGCCGATGGAAAAATCCAAAAACTTCCGAATCGACGCACTTCTGGCCGTCGATCTTCCCAAACTGTCGGCTTGCTCGCCTCTTGTCACCTCGCCTGCCTCTTCCACAGCCAGCCCGCCAGAGCTCGACCAGCATCCGGTCACCTCCGACTGCCTGCGGTCCGACAGCCCGAGCCCTCCGCGCTTTAGCCTTGGCAACCTGATGCCGAAACCCGGCTTCCTGAGTGTGCACCAGCATCCTGGCATGACGGGCCTCCACCCTCACGGGGCCATCCCGGCCTCGGCTCTCTACGGCCACCCGGTTTACACATACTCGGCACTGACCGGTCAGTCCAACGCCCTGCCTTACTCCTACCCGCAACTTGCTGCCAGTCACCACTCCGAACCCGTCAAAGTAACAGCCGGCACTTTCCAGATCGACCAGTGGCTCCGAGCGTCGACAGCGGGAATGATGTTGCCCAAAATGCCTGATTTTAACGGTAAGTGTCCACTTGAATCATTGACAGAGAAAAAAAATAAACCTGAGTGAATTGCAGAGATTCTGCACTTAGAGGTTAGAGTCAGAAGACATAAAGGTGGCGATTTAAAATTTTGAACGGCAGCAGTTGTAACAACTGGGCAATTTGTTCCCACTCGCTCTTGTTTAACAGAATATTTTTGCCAGAAAATGACAATTTGGGTGAGTACAGATGATATTTTCGAAATAAAAACCGAAAGAACTGCGGATGCTGTAAATCCGAAACGAAAACATAAATTGCTGGAAAAGCTCAGTAGGTCTGACAGCATCGCTCCACAAAGATGAGTTTTTCCAACAATTTCTGTTGATATTTTCGATATTGTCCAGTCACTTGTGGGTCTGTGTTGCCTGTCCGCCATTGGGCCGCTTGTAAACAAGCTTCCAGCTTTTCAGATCCGAATCGAACTCTGGATGCAAATCAGGGAAACGCAACAGCAACAAAACGCGCCAATTGTACACTGTCCTGAGAAGATAATTTCTGCTTATCCCAGACAAAGTGCCGCATATGCTAGCCTTCCTGCTCCTCTGATGCTGCTTGGCCTGCTGTGTTCATCCAGCTCTACACCTTGTTATCTGCAGTCACAATGCGTCTGGAAAAATAGAAAGAAACACAAGAATTCGGTTTTATCACCTGAGTCTTTCTGTGACAGGGGCATGATTTCAAAAGTAAGGTGCAAAAAAGTGACCGTGTAATTTTGTTTTAATTCGGTTGTGATTGTGTTGGCAATTAATCTTAACCTTCTAGTATATCGGGAGCTAAATGCCGATTAAGATGCAATGAGCTGTACTGTCTCTAAATAAATATAAATCCTGTCGGAGTGATGTAAGATGTTGCAATGTACAAACGCCTACGCTGAAATCTGCAGTGAGCTGGCTGGAAGAACCGTCCCTTTTTGTTGAGTTGCTGGTGTTGTCCAGTCTTGTGTGTGGAAAATTCCAGAGAGACAAAATACTAATTAGGAAACCGGTAAAAATTCTCACAATGTAAATCACAAACAAGGTTTCGGTGGCGATTAAATAAGGGGAAAGGAAGCGAAGTGGCTGGATAATAGACGACTGGAAAATGGCAAGGTGGTGCTAAAATTTCAGCACTGTTGTTGTTTGCAGAGGAGTGACTGGGCTTTTTGTCTCGGGCCTTTTTCGCAGATTTGTTCAAGATGGAGCAGTAAATAGTGCCTTTTCTTTCTAACCTTCGCTGTGAATGGGGGGCTCTATGCAAACCCAACAACAATGAGATGACAAATCCAACATGTTCGTTATTTATTAGCCTCCGCAAAAGACTCCTTTATTCTGATTATAACACGCAGAGACACCAATTCTTTGACATTAGGATTTACCAGTCCAGGTGAAGTCGCCACATTTCTTTCAGTAAGAATAAGTCCACCTGCGAAGCTGCGTATTTTGATTTTAATTGAGCAGTCGAATTTTGTCATGAAATCGGCAACAAACTATTGATGGGATTCTCATTGCCAGTGAAGCTGCAGCTATCAGATTTAGAGATTCAGTACAGCTTGAATGCTCAATCCTTGTGTTTTAGTCAGTGTTGATGTTTTAATTAAAGGATTGGTTTATTTGGTCTGTAAACGGTGGGCGTTCTCACTAAATAGAGACAATTAACTTTCCCTGGGGAGATTGAGCTAATTTGGCGCCCTCCCATTGTACATTTTATTGTCTGGCACTTGTTCGCCCTGTGGGAAATCAACCCGTCCTTTGAAGAGAAATTATTTTAAATCACTGGTGACTAGAATACCTTTAATACACTAGCGGGGCAGAGTTGTGTCAATTTAAGTGGCGCACTCAGTGATAATTGAATTAAATAAACGCTTCGTAGCCTGCAACACAGCCGTGTTTTCACTTGGCACTGTTCGCTGGAATACTAGGCAGTCTATTTACAGTCGGTGGCTGCTCCTTCAAGAGGTGAATTTGGCTAACGTCATATTTAAAACATTGGAAATGAGCTTTCAAAAAATAAAATCAATTAGTGTTTACATTGCAATTCCACGTGGCACATGCTGTAACAGAACAGCAACACGATAAAATAGAAATATTGGATTCATTTATATAAATGTTCTGCAGTAATTAACAGATGTTTAAAATTGTGCGCCGTTGGCATTTAGTAGATCAATTTTGCTTCCTCCCTTATCTGGCTTTGTAAAACGTGGCTTTAACAATCACTGTTTAAGAAAGGGACGGCAACATAATTTGTTAGTTTGGGAAACAAAACCGTGTAAACACTCCGTCCAGCCTATAAAAACCGCAAACGGATATGTTGATAAGAACGATATGAAAATATTCGCAGCATTTATTTCCGTGGTGCTCTGTAAACAGCTGAGGAGTATTATATCACTGCTGTGTTTTACACCTCCCCTCAGCACAAACACAGAGCAGCATGTTGGGGAAATGCCGCCGGCCTCGAACAGCTTTCACCAGTCAGCAGCTATTGGAGCTGGAACAACAGTTCAAGCTGAACAAATACCTCTCCCGTCCCAAAAGGTTTGAAGTGGCCACATCTTTGATGCTGACAGAGACTCAGGTAGGAGCCGCCAGGCCGTATTCCACTGCCGTACATTTTCACGGTTTTACTTACTGCAGCGGGACACTTGTCAGCGGCGGTATTGTGGTTACAGCTCGATCAGCTGAGTAAGTGTCGGAGGGGCCGAGTGGCCTCCTTGGGCTCCTAAACTGTACGCTGACTTCAGTTTCCAGTCTTAATAAAGAATCTTTTGAAAGCGGGATCTTTACGCTATGAAAACCGAAAGAACTGCGGATACTGTAAATCAGAAACAAAAACAGAAGTTGCTGAATTACCATTAGTTCTGAGGAAGGGTCACTCTACCCGAAACGTTAACTCTGTTGTCTCTCCACAGATGCTGCCAGACCTGCTGAGCTTTTGCAGCAATTTCTGTTTTTTATTTGTTACTTGACATTGTGACGCTCCCCAAATCCTACATCTACCTTGTAACTTGCATTTGAATCATGTTCAATGTTTCACACACCGCCTTTTTTTTCGCTTACACCAATCTAAAAACAGGCTCTGCTTTTTTAAGGTTAAAATCTGGTTTCAGAATAGACGGATGAAGTGGAAACGGAGTAAAAAAGCGAAGGAGCAGGCGGCGCAGGAGGCTGTTAAACAAAAAGCGAAAAGCACAGAGAGTAAATCGGACGATTATCAGAGCAAGGCCGGCCTTACAAAAAGCGACCAGAACAAACAGTCCCGGTTGCGAGACTTTAGAGAGAGTGACGAGGACGGAGGCAGTTTGACGTGTCATTCGTCAGAATGCTCCTCAGACGAGGAAGCTGAGCTGAACCAGACGCACCAGGGCCCGCCAGTGACCGTCAAATAGATCCTGGAATCCACCGTGTCGCCCCAAACCGACCTGTACAGCCGTGGTTCGGCGTGAATGTTTTTCTTTTGAAGCCAGATATTCTCTTTGTGTTCTGTACCTCAGGTTGCCCTGTTGACCATGTCCCCTGATCTCCAATCAGTCGCCATATATATAAAAAGTACTGTTTGTGTATCTCTCAATGCAACAATGGGAAATTGCAAGACTGTATTGTCTTTATTTTTATATTGTATTTATAAGAATTCGCCTATAGTTGTGCATGCTAAGTTATTGTTTAGCTACAACGTGTGGTTTCTCCCTCAACATAGTGCCAGACCGTACTATATATAATACACAATAAATGTTTTATACGGAGCTCTCTGTTGCGAATTGTTTTATTCCACGTTAGTGGTCAGAAGTCACACGACTCCAGGATGTAGTCCAGGTTGTAATTACAAGCTTTGGGAGCGCTGCTCCTCCGTCAGGTTTCACGTTAAACAGTAAGGAGCTGATTCATTCTTAACGGGCAAATGCTGAAGTCACCACTAAACTGTTCCGACGAGCGGTTGAGTTGAATGCACTGGCCGCATTATACAACGGGTCTTATAATCTGCCGATAACGTTAAGGGTAAATCACATTTATAATTTGTATATTGGCAACATTGAGTAAAACAGCAAAAGCGGTACCAGACGTGTACTGGTTTAGAATAGGGAACTCTCCACTGAAACCGAAAGCTTTTTATTTCGCAACCTCTCTAAATTCTCAGACACTTGTATTCCTCACGTACATTCTGTCGGCGAGGTCTCTCTCCGCACTTCTCCCCCGCCCTGGGACTCAGATATTGGCTGTTGTTAATGGTGTGTCGTATCTGTGCAAATGTGCCGAACGGCAAACATGAGGGGATCGAGGCAAACTGCAGAAACATTTCGCAGCAGGGCTGCAATGGCTTTATTTCAGCGAACGTCGCCTCCATCAATCAGTGAGAGGGACAGAGAGGGTGTCCTGGCTCTGCCTTGTGACTGGGCAGATCAAACCGCAGTCATCATCGGCTTGTTCATTCTCGCTCCTTTCTTAGATGCCTTCTTTTAACTTTCAACTGTTTACAACAAAAGTGACCAGGCAACGAGCATCACGTCGAGGGGCATCCCTAGTCCCAAATCCTGATCAATGACACAGTTATGGATACAATATTTTTCTTTTGCGCTATTCTTTAATTTCAGCAACGAAACTGTATTCCATTTATATTTCAATCCTGTGTCGAATTTAGCGTTTGAAATTTCAACTTAAAGGTCTCCCTCTCTACGCAAGGCACCGAATGTTAATCCAGCCGCTTTACTTATAAAGCCTAATTTCCATGCCTTGTGAAATGTAATTGTGAATTTAGCGCCAGATTTGAAGATTTTTTAAAATATTTATTCACGGGATGAGGGCATCCCTGGCTAGGCAGCATTTATTGCCCATCTCTAATTGCCCAGACCGGAGTTAAGAGTCAACCACATTGCTGTGGGCCAGGAGTCACATGTAGGCCAGACCAGGTAAGGATGGCAGTTTCCCTCCCTAAAGGGCATTAATGAACAAGATGGGTTTTTACAACAATCGATAATGATTTCGTTTATTTCACTGTTTGCCAGAAGTTCAGCTTTCCAGTCTCGGCTCTCACACAGTTTACCGTGACCTCCTCAATGACACCAGTAAACATGGTCAGAAATCACACGGCACCAGGTTATAGTCCAGCAAGTTTACTTGAAAACGTAAGCTTTAGGGGCGTAGCGTGGTGCTCACTTCACCTGACGAAGGGGCTACGCTTCGAAAGCTTGTGTTTTCAAATAAACCAGAGATCAAAGGTACTGCAGATGCTGGAGAATGCGAGATAACAAGCATGGGGCTGGATGAGCACAGCAGGTCAAGCAGCATCAGAAAAATTTTTCTGATGAAGGGTTTAGGCCCGAAACGTCGAGTTTTCCTGCTCCTATGATGCTGCTTGACCTGCTGTACTCATCCAGCCCCATGCTTGTTTTCAAATAAACCTGTTGGACTACAACCTGGTGCCGTGTGATTTCTGACCTTGTCCGCCCCAGTCCAACACCGGAACCTTCACATCACGGCCCGTAAACATGAGGACAAGTACAGAAGTTTTTTTTTAAAAATGTTTAATAATATCCGTGTAGCCGCACCTTATTGTTTCTCCTCTGATGAGAACAAAATATTCTCCTGTAACATTGCATCGCATCAGTTTCTGCGATGGGTGTTTGGAGGAGGAGAATGGCTGAAGAGGGGCAGTGATGGTTCGGGGGTGAGGGGAGACGGAGGTGTCAAAAAATACTGTCCTGTCCATTTACAGCATTTTAGCGGGTGGACATTTCCAGTCTACACCCGGATTTGGAGAAGGCACGTGAGTAGCCGAAACTTCAATTTAATTGTTCCTTTGTCCAATATCAACATGCTCCCTCCTCCCCCGAAAAAAGCAAAATCCGTACTATACAAACAGAGTATTGCAACTTTCTCATTGTTAGTTCCATATATAACGTTATGTTAGATGTTCTTGTACGATGGTGCCTGCGTTTTTCACACCGTAAATCCGGAACTTGGAGGGTACCAGAGGAAGGAGGTAAAGAATGAGGTGAAAAAGAGCAACTCAGGAGGAAGCGCTTCATTCAACATCCGGACCAATAATTGCACTGGTGCTGCGGTGAGAATAGTTGGAGCCAAAAAAACCACTTAAACCCACGCTGTAGACTCATACCCCTGAAAGAACTTAGTAGCATCAACTACCGGACACACAAACACCGAGAACTGCAGTTCGAACATCGTGTATGCAGAATATATATGTGTGTGTATACATATGTGTATATATATATACACACACACATATATATGTTATAGATGCAGTTCGAAACCTTTGTTGAGGCCGTGCCCCTTCTCTGTGTCATCAAATATTTCTGTCAGTCTGCGTCGCAATACGATTTATAACAAACGAATGGACAACTCCATTCTAACGTGGCTATGTGAGTAAGAAGTGGGTGAATATACAGTTTTGCAAAGTAATTAACATAAATTGCCATATGCTTGAAACCTGAAAGCTGTTATTGTCTCACAAAACATATCTCCCTAAACATTCCCCAATCATTCGGATACTTTGCTTTCTTTCTGCCGATGCCCGAATTTTAAAGGCATTGAGTTAGAACCTGGGAGACGTTGAAACAATGTTATATGAGATGAGAAAGTCAACAGGAGGCTTCCATCTCTTGCAGGGTAATGATAGTCAGAAACTATAAACCAGACGGAGTTAATACTTCGTTAATACAAAAACAGATTCACTGCCTGAAATCCCGAGTATTCCCAGCATTTGCCTTGTTTTTTCTCAATTAAAATACTTAGTTCACAAATTCACATCTCAAAACATTTGACACTGTAAGGCCCAGTCACCGCATCTTACATTCCCAGCAAGCACAAATTTTGGTAAAATTCGAAGTAGACAGGGACGTCTCCAAATTAATTCCTGCCAGAGCCACGGGAATAACGAACTCTTTCAATTGCAATTAACCGGTGTGGCAGGATTAAATGCTCACGTTGTATATCTTTTTACGTTTAATATGAATGGTGATAGTTGGTTTGACATCCTCAGTGTCATATGGAAGAGTTATCGTCTTAGACGAAGATTCAGCATCGAACGCCCTGATAGCATATGCAGTTCTTGCTATCTCTGATCGCCCCTGTTTAGTTTTTGTAAAAAGTATTATTTATACAATATTTTTTAACCAACCCCAGTTTGTGTGTCCATTTTCAGTCCTGACGAAAACAGCGAGATCAGCAGAATCCATACAAGACTAATGAATGGGGACTCAACAGTTACAGTTTAGCGATAAATTAAGGACCAATCCATTATTGTCACTGCAACTAATCTTGCAATCAATTACAGTAACATTAAATATAATCACTAGCTGTATTCGACAATCAGTAATTCAGTTGGAATAATACGTTGAGAAGTTCGTTGCTTCTTCCTTCATTTCTTCCTTCCACGGTTGTAGGTATCGGTGAATTCACGGACAATTGTTGGTAGAAATGAAACTCAGTAACCTGAAGCTATTCCTGTTAGCTATCAGCTCACAGTCAGTGCCACACGCCGTGAGTATTGACGGTGAAGCAGCAATGATATACTTAATTATTCACGTCAAACCTCCACTCATAATGCACCTTCGGTATTAACGGCTGAGTACGTGCATAGTGTTATATCCCCTCGATATTGTGTTCAATAACAAGCCTGCTTTGGTCATAAAGTCGGTTAAAATGCTTTCCCACTACAACGATTTGTAAATTTGTAGGTATTTTGTGCTGCTTTCCTTAGCTACAGCGCCTTATCATAACTGGTCTGACAACGATATACATGAGAGCAAATAGGACACCACACGATCTAAAGTTGCTTGGAAGTCATTTTAAGAAATATGTTAATATTTTTATTGTTTATTTTCACTAGTCTTACATCTGGATGCATGTAGGTACATTATGATAGTAAACAAGCTCATGAAAATAGGTTGTCTCATTACACTTCCAACAAAGCAGGGGTAGTCAAAAGTGCACGATAAATGCAACCGATGCTTTCGTTTGAAAGAAACGTTGTCTCAGATGACCCCTACAACGCTCATGGGAAGTGAAGGAAATATATAAACCGAAGCAAGAAAAACACATTTTTAATAATCCACGAATTAACTAGCGCGAACGTGATTGAGAACTGAAGAGCCAAGTGGGAGCTTTTATCTCGTGCGGCTAATTTTCAGCCAACTTTGCTTTTGGACAGCACTTTCCAAAGCCACCACCATCTGCAATGACAAGAGCACCAGGTACACAGGAACACAACTGCCTCCAGGTTCCCCTTCAGGCCGCTCACCATCCTGATATGGAACAAAAAAGCTATTCCCGTAGCATAGCTGGGCCAAAATCCTGGAACTCCCCGGTGGTACAGTAGATGTACTAGCGACCATGGACCTGCAGTGGTTCAAGAAAGCAGCTCGCTGTTACCTTCTCCAGGGCAAATAGGGATGAGCATTAAAAGTTGCCAGCCAGCGATACCCACACGCTAGAGATGAATTTTAAAAATAAGATTCCAGGCTACTCTTATACTGATGGCGAAAGAATGACTAAAGCACTTTTCAACAACACACGACCTCCTAACGCTCAGTGGAATACTATTGGAATGTAACTGATATTTTGTTGCAGTGTAACTAATATTGTAGCCTCGAGAAAAAAGCAGCCAATTCGTACGCATCAAACTCCCACAAAGAGCATTGCGGGTTCGTGACCCGATTACCCACTTCCTTGTCATATTGAGCAAGGGACAGCTGGAGGGCAAATTCTCCCTTCTTTAAGCAGAACCTCAGTTTAACATTTCAACCTGAATGCAGCACTGTCTCAGTGTAGTCTGCTGCACGGTGAAGGGCTGATATTCAGGCTCAATAGCTGGAGAGGGACTTCACCGTCAAACTCAGAGGGAAAGCGTGCTGATAACTGCGCTGCACAACACCCAACAACAGCCCCCAGCTAGTGACTCACAAATTTCACCGAGACCGGCAGTGCTGCCTCACAGCGCCAGGAACACGGGTTTGAACCCACCCTCGGGTGACTGCGTGGAGTTTGCACGTTTCCCCGTGTCTGCGTGGGTTTCCTCCGGGTGCTCCGGTTTCCTCCCACAGCTTTAAAGTGTGCAGATTAGGTGGGAAATGCAGGCTTACAGGGATAGAGTGTGGGGGCTTGCTGGGTCTGGTCCGAATGTTCTTCGGAGGGTCGGTGTAGATTTGAAAGGCCGAATGGCTGTTTCTACACTGTAGGGATTCTATGATTCTGAGAGTCTTCCCATATCAAAGAATATCCAGGAGTTGAGAGTGGGCACATTTAGTTGATCCGATCTACAGAAAGAGCTGACAGTTGGTGGGATTACTGAGCGGTCAACACTGCCCAAAGGCTTTGTTGTTCAGGTGACCTAGTTATTATTTTAGTTCGCCTACAAATTTAGCTCGGCAATCATATTTTATAGCAACAGGATGATACCATTCCAGCAATAAAACCACAGCTCACCTGAACAGATGTCAGCCACGATGTGATTTGGAAATGATTATGTTAATGATCTATGATTTTTCTATGGCAGCAATCAACGCTCAGAGAGATGAAAGGCACCGCTCAATAAACCTTGTAAATGCACTGATACCAGTCCATGTGTAATTGTACTAAAAGGGAGCTCATTCCCTTCCAGGTAATTATCCATACAAGGCTGCCATTTAGGGGAAACTCACACCTTTGCAGCCCAATGCCGAACTCTGTACTCATATTCTACTGCAGCTATGCGTTTGTCAACAAAACTAATCCTTTAAAACCCCAAACCTCACAGTTCCCAGGATCATGAAGTTTTGTGAGGGCTTACAACTTCTCGGAGTCTGATGTTTGCTCCGAATCAAATGTATATTGTTCGCCAGTCGTTAGATCTTTGGAAACGGCCCTGCTATGAGCTGGGAATGAAAGAAACAAATTAAATATAATATCCTCGATCGATCAATAGACACTTCCTAATCAATCTGTTCAGAGATCTGTCACAAACCCCTATGGAGCAGGTGGGATATGAACCAGCCTATCCTGATCCAGAGGTAGAGACGCTACCACTGGAATCCACATTTCAGAAGGTATGTGCTTACACAGGAGAGGGTGCAGGGGAGATTTACCAGGATGTTGCCTGTGTTGGAGACCTTCAGTTATGAGGAGAGAATGGACAGACTGGGGTTGTTTTCCTTGGGGCAGAGAAGATTGAGAGGGACATGATTGAGATGCATAAAATTATGAGGTGCATAGGTAGTGCAGACCGAAAGGAACTTTTTCCTCCTGGATGGCGGGGGAGGGGGGAACGACCAGGGGGCGCAGATTTAAGGTAGATGATAGAAGGTTTAGAGGGGATGTGAGGAAAAATGTTTTGTCTCAGACGGTGGTGGGAATCATGAACTCACTGCCTGTAAAGATGATGTGGCGATGCTTGTGTTGGGCTGGGGTGGGCAAAGTCAGAAGTCACACGACACCAGGTTATAGTCCAACAGGTTTATTTGAAATCACAAGCTTTCGGAGAGCCGTTCCTTCGTCAGGTGACGTCTCCACCACTCAAAGCTTATAATAAACCTGTTGGACGTGGTTTCATGTGACTTCTAACTTTGCCTGTAAAGATGGTAGGAGGCAGAAACCTTCATAACATTCAAGAAGTATTTAATGTATACTTGCTATGCCAATGCAGGCAAGGCTCTGGGCCAAGTGCTGAAAAAAAGCGATGAGAATAGTTAGATATTTGTAATTGACCAGTGCGGGACGCGATCGGCCGAAAGGCTTTTTTTGTTTTGTGCTAAAGAACTGTCTGACTCTAAGACCCCCTTGCTCATTCAATTTATAATCTACCGAATGAGCCGATAAAGAGACAGATACTCGAATTCTCAGCGCCCCACTGCAAAAGCAGTTTTCGAGTTTGTGATATTGGCCTGCAACATTTTACAACTGCCGACAGCCAGGTGACTATTTGATGTAGGTCAAAGATTAGTTGTGGTTCTGGAAATGTTTGTGGGATGGTCACAGAATCACCGAATTGTTAGGTAGAGGAAGAGGCCATTCGGCCGGTCCTGTCTGCACCGGCTCTCAGAGCGTTTACACCCATTTAAATGATGTCCGAATGCAATTAGTAAAGCGAACCTCAGAGCATTTAGTGTGGAGGCAAAATTGTATGGATGTTGGATGTCTGAAATATAAACAGGTAATACTGGAAATACGCAGCCAGATTGGTAGATTATGTGGAGGGTTCAGGGAGTTGACGTTAAAATAAATATACTTACAGTTTCAATGAAGGTTTAAAATTGTTATTTATCCTTCAGATGTTCTGGCTTCGTCAGTTCAGGACGTGAATGTGTATCTCACATATTGTCGTGATCAACAAAGTTTCCAATGTTTCTTAAGCACGTCTCTCGCTACAAATGCATTGGCAACGACATTTTCTCGTACTTATCCCTAACATTAACTTTAACCCAAAATCCTAACCATGACTCCAAATCTAAATTTAACCCTAACCCGAGGCCTAACAGTACCACGAACCCTATTAACTGCTTAAATAACGTAGTCTCTATGCCTGGAGCGACACTGGTATCTCTGTTAGCAATTTTAAACCATTGTGCTTGAGTCATAACACTTCGAAGTGTCTCTGATCTTCTGTCCAAAATTGTCGAATTGATGCCAGTATGTCTCCAAAATAACCCAGGTTAGACTGGGAACTCACCACCTACAGCGTATTGCTGTTGATGCGTGCCCATCTCTAAAGGTCTGTCCTTCCTATCGCGTTAAAAGATCGCAACATGATCTGGGGTTGTGTTAAATAACAGGTTAACATTCCCCTTCCGCCAGTTGCCTGTTATGTCCTGAAGGTGGCGACAACTCGCATGTTCTTTTCCTCCGACTGAAACCAGCCCGGACAAGGTGAAACCTCAGCTTGTCATCACCCAGTATACAAACTTCCCGCACAAACCATGCTTAACGTACTTTGTTAAGAATGAATACTAACCATGAATTTATATCATGCTTTGCCCGACTAAGGATACCTCACAGTACTTCACATCCCAATGAAATACTTTTGAAGTGCAATCGCCTTGTCATATTATGAAACATGGTAAACATAGCAATTTTGCACAAATTAATGACTTAAGGTGTTTTAGTCTTTTTGGTTCAGGGATAAATACTGGCCAGAACACAGGTTAATAGGAACCAGGAACAGCAGTAGGCCATTTGGCCCCTTCTAGCCTGCTCCATCACTCAAAAAGTTTATGACTCATGCTTTGTACCTTCAACTCCCTTTCCTGTCTGCACCCTGTAACACGTAATATTAAAAGAAATTTTCCTAGTTCCCATCAGTTCTGAGGAAGACTCTCTCCACCCGAAATGTTAACTCTCATTTCTTGCCACATGTGCTGCCTGACCGGTTGAGCTTTTCCAGCAATTTCTGTTCTTGTTTCTGATTTACAGCATCCACAGTTCTTTCAGTTTTTATTTAGTATTTAACTCACTGCCACATCTCCTCTAGGCATGCCCACCTTGAAGAAGCTTTGCTCCCCTCTCTGACAGGATTTCCTTTCCAATCTTTTTTCTTGTTAGCCATCATTAATTTCACGGTCGCTCTTGCTGTGTGACCAGGTATTTGCTAAAACTTATTTCCACACCACGTCACATTCCTCAGTGTGGATATTCTTGCCCTAAGCCATCAAACTATTCAAATTACACTGGTTGAGAAAAAAAATCAGCATCTATATGTCATGTGTTTTCTGAGCGTGAGTGGCATTCAGTTAGACAGTATTAATAGACCACACATCTCTAAAGCCATTTCTTACTATGGGGTTCAGGTTGGCATTATACTATGATAGCAGTCTAAAACTACTTGTCATAAATCCCTCCTTCAGAAAGGCAAATCAGGGCAGAATGTATACACTTAGTGGTAGGGTCCTGGGGCATGCTGCCAAACAAAGAGACCTGTGGGTACAGGTTCATATTTCGTTGAAAGTGGAGTTGCAGGTAGACAGAGCAGTGAAGAAGGCATTTGGTAATCTTGTCTTTATTGGTCAGTGTATTGAGTTTAGGAGTTGGGAGGTCATGTTGCAGCTGTACAGGACATTGGTGAGGCCACTTTTAGAATACTGCATTCAATTCTGGCTTCCCTGCTATAGGAAAGAGGTGTTAAACTTGAAAGGGTGCAGACAAGATTTACAAGGATGTTCCTGGGATTGGAGGTGTTGAGCTATAGGGAGAGGCTGAATAGACTGGGGCTAATTTCCCTGGAGCATCAGAGGCTGAGGGGTGACCTTATGGAGGTTTATAAAATCACGAGGGTCATGGATAGGGTGAACAGCCAAGGTCATTTTCCCAAAGTATGGGAGTGCAAAACTAGAGTGTATGGGTTTAAGGTGAAAGGGAAAAGATTTAAAATAGACCCGAGGGGCAAATTTTCCATGTAGGGACGGTGTGTGTATGGAACAAGCTGCCCGAAGAGATGGTGGAGGCTGGTACAATTACAATATTTAAAAGGCATCTGAATGGGTACATGTGTTGGAAGGGCTTAGAGGGATATGGGCCAAATGCTGGCAAATGGGACTAGATCAATTTTGGATAACAATGTCAACAAAATGAAGGAGCTGGTCGTTGACTTCAGGAAGCGGAGTGAAGGGTGCATCCCTGTCTGTATCAATGGTGCTGAGGTGGAGATGGTTGAGAGTGTCAAGTTGCTGGGAGTGATGATCACCAACAATCTGTCCTGGTCCACCCATGTTGATGCAATGGACAAGAAAGCACAGGAACATGTCTACTTCGTGAGGAGGCTAAAAAAATTCGCATGTCCACGAGGACTCTTACAAATTTTTATAAATGCACTGTAGAAAGCGTCCTATCTAGATTTATCACAGCATGGTGTGGCAACTGCTTGTCCCAAGTCTGCAAGAAACTAGAGAGAGTTGTAAACATAGCCCAGTCCATCACACAAACCAGCCTTCCATCCATTGATTCCATCTATACTTCTCTCCGCCCTGGGAAGGCAACCAACATAATCAAAAGCTCCTCCCACCCCGCTTATTCAGTCTTCCACCCTCTTCCATCGGGCAGAAGATATTCGTACAAATAGATTCAGCTTCTTCCCTGCTGTTATTGGACTTCTGAATGGACTTCTCAAATTTTAAATTTAATGTTGATATTGCTCTTCGTGCACCTTCCCTGCAGCTATTACATTGCATTGTTCACTCTGTGCTATAACATACAACAATAATAACTCAAATAAAAGGTGTAGGGCCCAGTAGTGTTGAGGAAGCGGGGAGGCTGCAGAAGGACTTGGACAAGCTAGGAAAGTGGACAAAGAAGTGGCAGATGGACTGCAATGTGGGAGAGTGTGAAGTCATGCATTTGTTTGGAAGAAGAGACGTAGACTATTTTTTAAATGGGAAAGGCTTCAGAAATTTGAAGTACAAAGGGACTTGGAAGTTCTAGTTCAGGATTTTCTTAAGGTTAACATGCAAGTTCAGTTGGCAGTTAGGATAGCAAGTGCAATGTTAGCATTCATTTCGAGAGGGCTTCGGTACCAGAGCAGAGATGTTCTACTGAGGCTGTATAAGCCTCTTGTCAGACTGCATTTGGAATATTGTGAGTGGTTTTGGGCTCCACTTCTAAGGAAGGATGTGTTGGCATGGCAGAGGGTCCAGAGGAGGTTTACAAGAATGATTCCAGGGATGAAGGGTTAGTCATTATGGGGAGAAGGCAGGCGAATGGGGTTGAGAAATGTAGCCTTGATCAAACGGCAGAGCAGACTCGGTTGACTAATTTTTTGCCTATGTCTTACCGTCTTAAGGTCATATCCTTGATTCCCTTTAATGTGATTTTGGCTCCAGGAGAGTATTTTATCTGAAATGGCAATGCTTATGTTATCTCTCATAACATAAGAAACTGTGGGTAAAAATGGTGGCAACGAAGAATCCAACAGATAATTATTAGAAACAAAAACAGAAATTGCTGGAAAAGCTGAGCAGGTCTGGCAGCATCTGTGAAAAGAAATCAGAGTTAACATTTCGGGTCCGGTGACACTTCCTCAGAACTGGGATTCTGAGTAAGGGTCACCAGACCCGAATATTAACTCTGATTTCTTTTCACAGATGCTGCCAGATCTGCTCAGCTATTCCAGCAATTTCTGTTTTTGTTTCTGATTTACAGCATCTGCAGTTCTTTGAGTTTTTAGACAATTATTAAAATTGACTATTATGTACAAACATTAAGTTCACAAGTACACAAGCATCTGATCTAAAATTAAGTCTTTAGATGCATACTTCAAGTGGAGTGTCATGTTTCAGATGATCCAATGTAAGATGAGCATGAGATCTTTGTACATTCAGGTCATTTGCTGTGATACAGTAATGACATCATGAGTATGTCTCTTAAAGATATATTGACATATTGACTGAGACATGACACACTTGTGGTTGAGGACTTTGGGTCCTCAATGGAATTTAGAAATATGAGAGGGGTTCTCATTGAAACTTACTGCATTCTGAGAAGTCTGTATAGAATGTACATGGAGAAGATGTTTCCACAAATAGGAGAGAGTATGACCGAAGGGAACAGCCTCAGAGTGAAGGGATGACCCTTTAAAACTGAGATGAAGAGGAATTTCTTCAGCCAGAGGGTGGTGTATCTGTGAAACACATTGCTGCAGAAGGCTGTGGAGTCTAAGTCATTGAGTGTATTTAAGACAGAGAGGCAGAGGATCTTGATTGGTAAGGAGATCAAAGGTTACAGGAAGAAGGCAGGAGAATAGGGTTGAGAAACATATCAACTATGATTAAATGGCAGAGCAGGTTTGTGGGCTAAATGGCCCAACTCTGCTCCTATATCTTATGGATTTATTGTCTTACAATTAGTGCCCTGGAATGTATCAAACTCAGTCTTGAACGTACATAATGGCTGAACATCCATCATGCTCGGCAGTACCAGAGGTGTACGGAATTCTAATCATTCACAAGCTTCTGCAAGAAGAGATTTCTTGTCATCTGGATAAAAGGTGAAAGGGAAATAAATGGAGCAAGGATGGAGAAGTTGGACTAGTTAAATTACTCATGAAAGAGCCAGTACAGGCTCAACAGACCAATGGCCTCTTTCCATACTGTAACCATTTTCTGAATCTCGGATTCTATCTCAGGATGAAATGACTAACCTCCTCTCCTGAGATCATGACCCTAATTCTGGACTCCACAGTCAGGAATAACACTCTCTTGGCACCTATCCTGTTAGGCCCGTTAAGAATCTTATATGATTTACTATGATCACCTGTCTGAACTCGTCTGAACTCCAGACCATGTAGGTCTACTCTACTTATATTTGCTGTAGAACAGCATCTAATTAAACAGACTGCTAGTTAAACATACCCCTGCCACTCGATGACTCATTTTTATTCACTGAGTTGTTGAAAGTGTGAGCTGATTGTAATGTAGCAAGGGAAACAGGGCATCTGGGACCTGAGTGAGCCTAGCAACCATAGGCTATCTCCATAACCAATGTGATTTTATGTAAAGCAGAAGAACTGAGAAGGTGAGAAAGTAAAGGGGGCCAAATAGGCTGACATTATTGTACTAAGCTTTTGTACTGCTATTGAGGCTAATGGTGCTCACCATTATTTATGTGCAAATCACACAGCAACTTCAAATGTGAGACAGATATATACTTAAATGTGAATAACTCAAGTCTCTCTTTGAGATATACCATTCGCTTGTTGAAGACACCATCCCACCACCAATGCTTTACACTGAATATGGTGAAGTTGTTGTTTGATAGACAGCACAGTGTCATGACGATGGATAAAACATTAGGGGAAGTGATGGCCTAGTGGTATTATTGCAGGACTGTTAATCCAGAGACTGGGCTAGGCCCGAAACATCAGCTTTCCTGCTCCTCTGATGCTGCTTGGCCTGCTGTGTTCATCCAGCTCTACACCTTGTTATCTCAATGTTCTGGGGACCTGGGTTTGAATCCTGAATTTGAATTCAATAAATATCTGGAATTAAGAATCTAATGATGACCGTTAGTTGATTGTCAGGAAAAACCCATCTGGTTCACTAGTGTCCCTCAGGGAGGTCAACTGCTGTCTTTACCTGGTCTGGCCTACATGTGACTCCAGACCCATAGCAATGTGGTTGACTCTAAACTGCCCTCTGGGCAATAAATGTGCCTAGCCAGTGATGCCCCCATCCTGTGAATGAATAAAAAAATCCTACAAGTATATTGAGTTTTTAATTATAACAGGTGATTTTTAAAAAATAAATAAGAGAGATACAGTTCAAAAGTGACTGAGATGTAAAGTCTAAGTAATGTAATTCAATGTCTGGAAAGCCCCTGTGGATTAATTTTGGCCTTAAGGGATAGTGTGGAAAGTCACACCTGATGGGTGCCAAGGAAGCTTCAAAAAGCACTTCAAAGGGAGAAATGCACTGCAGACCCGAACTGTAATCTTCCATGAGTTAGCTCAGATGGTGAACTTGGTGGGAGAAAAGAGAGAGCTCGAGATATGAAACTTATTCTGTTTTTCCCTTTCAAGGATGCACAAGAATATAAATTAAACACCAGCTTCAACCCTTGTCTGGGTGTTAGTAAGTTGATGTGTTAAGCTGTGAACTAGTATGCTGTGAACGTCACAGCTTAACAACACCAATTAAACACACTGCATTCAGGTCAAAATGGAAGACCTCCTTTTTGCTCTGAGTGCTACAAGCCAGTCATCATTGAAAGAAAGAATCTCAGCTAACTTTCAAGTACAAGTATCATGAAAACAACTGTTCAAATACCAGCATCAACATTGCCACAATCAGTGAACATAACGGTGGCAATTTTTCACCATCTACTCTTTAGAGGCAATCCAGAGACTGATCCATATCATTTTTGGACTCACTTGCATTTCTAATCTGTGTGTGTGTGTGCATGTGTGTGTGTGCATGTGTGTGTGTGCGTGTGTGCGTGTGCGTGTGCGTGCGTGCGTGTGCGTGCGTGTGTGTGTGTGTGTGTGCGTGCGTGTGTGTGCGTGCGTGTGTGTGTGTGTGCGTGTGTGTGTGTGTGTGTGTGTGCATGTGTGTGTGAACTCCAGAAAACCTGGGTTAATTGACTCCTTTTAAAGCATAAATTAGTTTGATCAGGAGAAGCATATCCTTTCTAGTTAAACTTGTTCAACTGAGGGGACGAGTGAATAAACGAGGGAGTCAGTTCATTCTTTCTTACCCTGGAACCATAACAAATTGAGGAAACTTGTTCAGGTACTGGTTGCATCAGCAGATACAGATTCCTCATTGATTGCCAATCAATCTGCCTGGCACTCACAAACCACTACTACACATAGAGTCCCATTTCTCTGAGTTATGAATTATTTTATTTATGAACTATTTCCTTTCCTGTCCTTCATTTCAACCTTGATAGAATATAACCTTTAGAGACTACAATAGGAAACAAGACTTGTGGTAGCTAAACTGAGGAAGAGAGTTTTACATTTGATGGCGTGCAGGGGATGTGAGCCCAGAGGTGAGTGGACAAGAGGACTACGGTTTGTTGCAGTATTAGCTACGCAAAGCAGATTTTTGAAAGACTGAAGTTTATGAAGGGTAAGGAATTTTGGGCTAGCAAACAAAGTAGCACTCAAGGTGTTAAGGCATTGTGAGTGTTTCAGCAGATCTTGGATGGAATCAAGCCATGTTAAGGTGTTGGAACTGCTCTTCAGGTTCAGTTTCATTTTTGGACACACTCATCTCCATCAAGGACAGACTCCTCAGTACCTCACTCTACTGCAAGCCCAAGGATAACCTCATGATGCTGCACTTCTCTGGCTTCCACCTTAAATGTGTTAAAGAAGCCAAAAATCTTAGCGTTTTGGATTACTTGTTACTTTGGTTAGACCCTCGGTGCACGACTCTTACACCTATCCTGTTATTCTAGCCAATTGGTTTGTCTCCACCACCATTTTATTTTTTAACTTTTTGTAATTATCTCTCTGCCTCAATTAATCAACTCCTACTTGGCCTGCTGTGTTCATCCAGCTCTACACCTTGTTATCTCAGATTCTCCAGCATCGGCAGTTCCTACTATCTCCATAGGTCATCCCTTGTTATTCAGCTGTTGACAATTTACTCACACTGTCTGACACTTTTGATCACCTGCACAGACTTGTTATTCAATCTGTTGCTACTCTACTCACACTACTTGTATGATCTTTTGACCTCTCTGCCTTTAAATTCTGTGACTGTGTACTTTTCTTCACTTCACCTGATGAATGAGCAGCGCTCCGAAAGCTTGTGATTTCAAATAGACATGTTGGACGAAAACCAAATGTCGTGTGACTTCTGACATGGTGGTGGAAGTAAGAGGTCTTATGAGAGACAGAAGGTACGAGTGTGAATCTCGCTCCTAAGTGAGGTGTTGAAAAGTCTGATTGAAGCAAAGGCTGTGGCCAGGACACATTGGGAGAATGTTTCCACTGGTCAGGGAGACTAAAATGCAAAGGGGCAGTTTCAGAATAAGAGGCTGGTTATTCAAGACTGAAGCTGAGGAGAAGTTACATAGAGGGCAGTGAATTTGCAAAGTTTTCTACCCCAGAGGATTGAGATTGCTTAACAATGTTTAAGGCTGAGTTAGATTTAGTTTCTCATGATTGTGGGATGTGGTGTTGAAGTCCAATTCAACCATGGGAGCTTATTGCATGGTGAAAGAGTCCACATTCCCAATGCTGTCCTCTTGCTCCTACCTCATGCAGGAGACGTTGAGTTGCTGCGGAGGATAGAGTTAGTGAAAGAGCCCCCTAAGCTATCAAAGTGGTGAAGACCAAGGAGTTTCTACAGTAGCTGTGCACACAACACCTGTGTTTAATCCCCTAAATCTAAGTCCCCTACCTGGGATTGGGAAGCCTGGGTTCAAGTCCCACCTGCTCCTGAGGTGTCTAATAACTTCTCTGAACAAGTTGATCAGGAAAATAGGTCAGATTTTTTTAAAATAAGATGACAATGAACAGGATTAGGAACAACTAAAACACAAGCAATTCTGAAGAAGGGTCACTTGACCCGATACGTTAACTCTGATACTTTTTTTCTTCATAGATGCTGCCAGATCTGCTTAGCTTTTCCAGCAACTTCTGTTTCAGCTCCTGATTTACAGCATCCGCAGTTCTTTTGGTTTTTTTATTCAAATGTTAACTCTGATTTCTCTCCAGACCTGCTGAGTTTTTTCCCATTAGTTTCGGGTTTCCAGTGTCTGCAGTTCTTTTGGCTTTTAAACATACAACCCTTTCTCCCCTGGTACTGAGTATTTCCAGCATGTTTCATTCCTGTCTCCACTTCTCCCTCTTATCTGAGGGATCTGAAGAAGTTTTCTTTAACAACCATGCACAAACTGGTGTGAAATGTGAGAGCAGGTAACAAGGTCTCCTTCACCCCTGAATACAACAGGGAAATCTCACTGGGAGAGGAGAAGTGGGAAACCACAACATCATGAAAAGACTGAATGATTTATTAGACACGTCCTGACAAGTCAGTCCACTTCCCGCCTAAAGTTCTGGAGTGTTTTAAGATACAGGATAGCAGCCACCTGGGCTACCCAGGACTGGTTTGCTGAGCTCAGAGGACAATAGTCCTGATGTTCTCCCGGAGAGTAAGACGCATACTTCGAAAGATAAACTCCTTTGGAAGTTTCACACCAATTTGTGTGATTACGGAATGGTGCGGGATTATCATTATCAGTTATTGATTAGGTCCTAATTCCACCACAGGCCAGGTTTGCCCAGCTGGTGCGCAACAAAAGGAAGGCAGTGTGTGTTATCTCTCAGCTTCTCCCAGATGAGCAGCGAGAAAGAGAGAAAGAAACAGCCTCTGTATTGATGTGGCAGGTGCTGCAGTGTCAACACAAGGGCAGAGGACACAGGGAATCTGCAGTTTCCTTTCACCTGGGGTTGCAGAAAAGGTCAGCGTGGGAGTGGGACATGTTTGAGGGGTAGGGGGAGCACATGCTCCAGGTTACAATCTGAAATAAGGTTAACTTAATAATTTAAGTGAGCACTCTCGCACACGCACACAATTTTACAACTTTTAAAATCAGTTAATGGAAACACTGATAAACATTATCACCCGCCAAATATCACATTTGACCATGCTAGTTTAGTGCATAGAGTCATAGAAATGTACAGCACAGAAACAGACCCTTCAGTTCAACTCATTCACGCCAACCAGATATCCTAGATTAATCTAGTCCCATTTGCCAGCATTTGGCTCATATTCCTCCAAACCCTTCCTATTCATGTCCCCATCCAGATGCTTTTTAAATGTTATAATCGTACCCACCTCCATCACTTTCTCTGGCAGCTCATTGCATGTGTGCACCATCTCTGTGTGAAAAAGTTGCCTCTTAGGCCCCTTTTAAATCATTCCTCTCTCACTTTAAACCTATTCCCTCTAGTTTTGGACCCTCCTACCTAGGAAAAAGATCTTGGCTATTCACCACATCCGTGCCCCTCATGATTTTATAAACCTTTATAAAGTCACCCCTCAGCCTCCGACGCTCGAGGGAAATTGGCCCCAGCCTATTCAGCTTCTCCCTATATCTCAAACCCCCCAACTTGGGCAACATCCTCGTATATCTTTTCTGAACGCTTTCAAGTTTCACAACCTCTTTCCTACAGCAAAGAGACCAGAGATGAACGTAATATTCCAAAAGTGGCCTAACCAATGACCTGTACAGTCACAACATAACCTCCCAACTCCTATACTCAATGCACTGACCATCAAGGCAAGCATACCAAATGCTTTCTTCACTACCTGTCTACCAGTGACTCCATCTCCATTACTCGTTGATATCTTGTAATCAATCCTGTTCAGAGATGTTATTACATACCTCTGGACCATGCCTCCTGACATAGAGGTAAAGACACTACCATTATATCCCAACAGCCCCTAAATATGCTTTGCAAATTCAATATATCTTCAAGGATCTTTTTAAACAATCTGTTGAGAGATGTAATGACACACCTTTGGAGCAGGTGGGGTTTGAATGCAGGCCTCCGGTGTCAGAGACAGTGTACCTCAAGAATCCTATCCAGAATTCAGTTGCATGTATTAAGACTGAACTTTGGCATCACTCTGCATTGTAAACCAGCTGACCAGCCAACTGACCATCTGTAGTCTCTGAGGTGATCATGCATCAAAACATCATACAGTACAGAAGAGGACCTTCAGCCCATTAAATCTGTACTGTCAAAAATGTACTACTACCTACACTAGTCCCACTTCCCCACATTTGGTCCATAACCTTGAAGGTCCCTCCTTCTCAACTTTTACCCTCGTCTGAGGCGTGTTGATCCTCAGGTTAAACTACCGTCAGTTGTTTGTCTCGAATGAGACAGCAGCCTATAGTCCACTGGGACTGTGATGACTACTTTACTAAGACTGAACCTGCTTCACCACTGATCTCCACTTCAGATGACAAGAAGTTGTGTTCTATTCTTTCTCTCCTTTCCCATCCTGCCCAACAACGCCCGTTGGGGGTTCACTTGCAGTCTTCTAGTGCTTCATGTGAATTGCCAGTGATTCTTTGTGTTTGAGTTTAAACAGTGAGTGTTAACAAAGTCATTGACCACTGAGGCTGACAGCCCAATGGAGTCCAGCTCAGTATTGACTTCACACAATGTTCAAACATTTACAGATGCCAGCAGGTACAATTCAGATGATCACGAAAGGAGCAAAAGAAGAGGTTTAGATGTTTTATACCAAGGGTTTTTAGGATATGGATTGCACATTTTTTAAAAAATCAAACTTTTTAAAGGAAAGTTGACAGACTTTTCTTTTAAATGGAAGGATGGACAGTCGTAAGATCAACAACTAATGTTCCATCTTGAATGGTGACCTCTATTATTACTCATCAAACCACTGTTACCGTTAATATGCTCCTGATCCCCCTGCTGTCCCCAACCTGAGAGAAAGCCCTATGTCTGGTTTTTCAGCAAGACTGTTTACTTCCATATCTGTTTTGTCACTTCATTTTCAACTTCTCCAATGCTCTCCCCACCAGCCTTCTCACCACAAACTTACATAATTTCAGCTCAGCCTGCATCCTATTCTGCACACTTGTTATCACTGAGCTCCTCCATCCCCCTGTCCCTAGAGCTTATGTATCTATATACATAATTCATTTATGGGATGAGGGTGCTCTAGGCTGGACCAGTATTTATTGCACAGCATGAGTTGTACTTGAGAAGGTGGTGGTGAGCAGCTTTCTTGAACTGCTGCTGTCCATTTGATGTAGGTAAATCCACAATACAGTTAGGGAGGGAGTTATAGGGTCATAGAGTCATAGAGATGTACAGCACAGAAACAGACCAACTTGTCCATGCTGACCAGATATTCTAAATTAACCTAGTCACATTTGCCAGCTTGTGGCCCATATCCCTCTAAACCTTTCCTATTCATTTACCCATCCAGATTCCTCTTAAATGTTGTATTTGTACCAGCCTCCACCACTTCCTCTGGCAGTCATTCCATACATGCACCACCCTCTGCATGAAAAAGTTGCTCCTGAGGTCCCTTTTAAATCTTTCCTCTCTCACCTTGAACTTATGCCCTCTAATTTTGGACTCCCCACCCAAAGGTAAAGACCTTGCCTATTTACACTATCCATGCCCCTCATGATTTTATAAATCTCTATAAGGTCACCCCTCAGCCTCTGAAGCTCCAGGGAAAATAGTCCCAGCCTATTAAGCATCTTCCTATAGCGCATACCCCCCCAACCCTGGCAATATCCTTGCAAACCCTTTCTGAGCTCTTTCAAGTTTCACAACATCCTTCCCAAAGCAGGAAGACCAGAATTGCATGCAGTATCCCAAAAGCAGCCGAACCAATTTGCTATAACAAGGTGTAGAGCTGGATGAACACAGCAGGCCAAGCAGCATCAGAGGAGCAGGAAGGCTGACGTTTCGGGCCTAGACCCTTCTTCAGAAATGGGGGAGGTGAAGGAGGAGGTGAAGGGGGATCTGAAATAAATAGGGAGGGGGTGGGGTGGATAGAAGATGGATAGAGGAGAAGATAGGTGGAGAGGAGACCAATCAAAGAGGCGGGGATGGAGCCAGTAAAGGTGAGTGTAGGTGGGGAGTTAGGGAGGAGATAGGTCAGTCCAGGGAGGACGGACAGGTCAAGGGGGCGGAATGAGGTTAGTAGGTAGGAGATGGGGGTGGGGCTTGAGGTGGGAGGAGGGGATAGGTGGGAGGAAGGGCAGGGTTAGGGAGGCGGGGACGAGCTGGGCTGGTTTTGGGATGCAGTAGGGGGAGGGGAGATTTTGAAGCTTGTGAAGTCCACATTGATGCCATTGGGCTGCAGGATTCCCAAGCGGAATATGAGTTGCTGTTCCTGCAACCTTCGGGTAGCATTGTTGTGGCACTGCAGGAGGCCCAGGATGGACATGTCATCTGCGGAATGGGAGGTTTTATGGTGAGGGCGGGACTGGAGGAAAGGGAGCAGAGTGCTGCACGTTCTGCGGAGGAGAGGTTGGAGTGGGTGAGAGGGGTGGAGAGGTTGAGGCGATTGATGTCACGACAGCAGTTATAGATGAAGAGGTCGAGGGAGGGTAGGAGGCCTTGGGGTGGTGTCCAGGAAGATGGGGTGTGTTGGAGGCGGAAGAAGGGGTCAGTAGAGGGACGGTTATGAGTTTACGTGGAACAATCCCTCTTCCGTACCTACACTGGCCCTAAATCCCACCTCTTCCTCCGTTACATTGATGACTGTATCGGCACTGCCTCGTGCACCCACGAGGAGCTGAAACAGTTCATCCACTTCACCAACACCTTCCACCCCAACCTGAAGTTCACCTGGATCATCTCCAATACCTCTCTGTCATTCCTGGATCTCTCTGTCTCCATCACCGGCAACCATCTAGAAACCGATGTCCATTTCAAGCCCACCAACTCCCACAGCTACCTGGAATACACCTCCTCCCACCCACCTTCCTGCAAAAATGCCATTCCCTATTCCCAATTCCTTCGCCTCCGCCGCATCTGCTCCCAAGATGAGGCATTCCACTCCCGTACATCTCAGTTGTCCTTGTTTTTCAAGGACTGCAACTCCCCCCCCCTCAGTTGTTGAGAACACCCTCGACCATGTCTCCCGCATTTCCCGCAACTCATCCCTCACACCCCCTCCCCATAATAACGACCAAAACAGAATCCTCCTTGTCCTCACATACCATCCCACCAACCTCCGGATCCAACGTATCATCCTCCGACACTTCCGCCATCTGCAATTCGACCCCACCACAAAAGACATTTTTCCCTCCCCACCCTTATCTGCTTTCCGCGGGACCACTCTCTCCGTGACTGCCTTGTCCGCTCCACAATCCCCTCCAGCCCCACCACACCCAGCACTTTTCCCTGCAACCGCAGGAAGTGCTACACATGCCCTTACACCTCCTCCCTCACCCCCATCCCAGGCCCCAAGAAGACTTGCCACATCAAGCAGATGTTCACCTGCACATCTGCCAATGTGGTATACTGCATCCGCTGTTCCCGTGGCCTCCTCTACTTTGGGGAAACCAAGCGGAGGCTTGGTGACCGCTTTGCAGAACACTTGCGCTCGGTTTGCAATAAACAACTGCACCTCCCAGTCGCGAACCATTTAAACTCCCCCTCCCACTCCTCAGATGACATGTCCATCCTGGGCCTCCTGCAGTGCCACAACGATGCTACCCGAAGGTTGCAGGAACAGCAACTCATATTCCGCTTGGGAATACTGCAGCCCAATGGCATCAATGTGGACTTCACAAGCTTCAAAATCTCCCCTCCCCCTACTGCATCCCAAAATTAGCCCAGCTCGTCCCCGCCTCCCTAACCTGTCCTTCCTCCCACCTATCCCCTCCTCCCACCGCAAGCCCCACCCCCATCTCCTATCTGCTAACAGCATCCCGCCCACTTGACCTGTCCGTCCTCCCTGGACTGACCTATCTCCTCCCTAACTCCCCACCTACACTCACCTTTACTGGCTCCATCCCCGCCTCTTTGACCGGTCTGTCTCCTCTCCACCTACCTTCTCCTCTATCCATCTTCTATCCGCCTCCCCCTCTCTCCCTATTTATTTCAGAATCCCCTTCCCCTCCCCCATTTCTGATGAAGGGTCTCCACCCGAAATGTCAGCTTTCCTGCTCCTCTGATGCTGCTTGGCCTGCTGTGTTCATCCAGCTCTACACCTTGTTATCTCAGATTCTCCAGCATTTGCAGTTCCTACTATCTCTGACCAATTTGCTGTACAGCCATGATGTGGAGGTGCTGTTGTTGGACTGGGGTAGACAAGGTCAGAAATCACACAACAGTGGGGTAAAGTCCATCAGATTTATTTGAAAACACAAGCCTTACTCCTTCTTCAGGATATTGAGAGAGATAGTGTCAGACGCAGAATTTATAAGTAAAAGATCAAAGGGTCATACCACTGATGAGGATGTACTAAGCAAACCTAAGATTCTGTTAAATCTTTAATCAGTGGGAAGGTTTTAATTGATTAATATGTACGTGTAAATCCCAAAATTCCTTTCAAGTCAATGTCCTGTGAGAACTAAAAGTTTTATTACTATAAAGAGGTGACATTTTAGGTCAGACAATTCATGTTAGGTGTGAGGCCTTGTTTAGAATCTGTTTGTGTTTTGGTTTGGAGTCAGAATGGTTTTATTTCTAAAGTAGGAATTTATAAAACGCCATATTGACAGACTGTCTTTTAAATTGTATGTTTATTGAACAAAATAGAATGTTTGGGCAAATACAAATTCCCCCTGTAGATTCACACGTCTGTGTGTGTAAGAGAGAGAGGAGAGGGAGAGTGTCTGTGTGTGAGGGGGGAAGAGTGTGTGTGTGAGGGAGAGAGAGTGCGAGTGTGAATGTGTGTGTGCATAAGAGACGGTGTGTATGAAAGAGGATCTATGTGACAGTCCGTGTGTGCGTGTATGTGGGGAGAGAGACAGAGAAAGAGTGTGTCCGTGTGTGGGAGAGAGATTGTATGTGAAAGACAGAGAGAGAGTGTGTGTGTGTCTGTGGTGGGGGGTGGGGTGGGGAAGAGAGTGTGTGCATGCTTGAGAGACAGGGAGTGTATGAGAAAGATCTGTGTGAGTGTGTGTGTGTGTCTGTATGTGAGAGTGTATAATGTGGTGGGGTCACCTGTAGTGCGACATGAACCCAAGATCTTGTTTCAAGCCATCCGCATGGGTACTGAACTTGGCTATCAGCCTCTACTCGGCGACTCTGCATTGTTGTGTATCCTGAAGTCCGCCTTGGAGGACATTTATCCGAGGCCGAGTGTTCTTGACTGCTGAGTGCTCCCCCACTGAGAGGGAACATTCCTGACTTGGAGAGAATGTCAAGAACATTCCTGTCTGGCAATTGTTGCATAGTGCCCATTCATCCATTGTCATAACTCCTGCATGGTCTGGCCAATATACCACGCCTCAGGGCATCCTTGCCTGCAGCATATGAGATAGACAATATTTGCTGAGTAACATGAGTATCTGCTGTGTATGTGGTGGGTGGTGTTCCCACGTGTGATGGTAGTGTCCATGTCGAAGATCTGACATGTCAGAAATTGCAATGACAGGGTTGTATAGTGTTGTGGTCGATATTGTCCTGAAGGCTGGGTAATTTGCAGCAGAATTTCTCTCCCACACACACACACGCTTCCCCCCACCCCCAACACACACACATGTGAACCTGTGAAGTGAATTTGCGTTCGGAAGGTAGGTGGGATGGTGATAGGTGAGTGCAGGTATGGAGTGATGGGGATTGGTCAGTGAAGTGGGAGGGGTGGATAGGTGGGGGAGAAAATGGACAGGTTATGTCAAGTCAAGGAGGTGGGGAAGAGAAGGAGGGTTGGTTATGGGATGAGGCTGGAGGTGGGGAGATTTGAAACTGGTAAAATCCACATTTATCCCACTGGGCTGTAGGCTCCTGTGGTGGAATATGAGGTGCTGCTCCTCCAGTTTCTGGGTGGTGTGATTGTGACACTGGAGGAGGCCCAGGGTGGACATGTCGCCCAGGGAGGGGGAGCAGGAGTTGAAATATTTCGCAACTGGAAGGTGTACCTAGGGAGTGGCTTGTCCCATGACCAACCCTCCCTCTCTCTCATCCCATGACCAATCTTCCCTCCCACCCCCACCTCCTTAAGCAGACACAACCTGTCCATCTTCTCTTCCAACTATCCACCCCTCCACCTCACTGACCAATCCCCACCACTCCCTACCTGCACTCACCTATCACCTTCCTACCTACCTTCCCCAGCCCCACCTGTACTCTATTTATTTCTGAGCTCCCTTCCCCCTCTCCATTTCTGAAGATGGGTCCCAACCAATGTGTCAACATTCCTGCTCCTCTGATGCTGCCTATCCTGTTGTGTTCCTCCAGCTCCACAAGTGTTATCTCTGACTCCATCATCTGACCGTTCTTACTATCTCTGAAATTCACTAGTCATCCAATATTTCCTACCAGCCTTGCCCTTCACCCTAAAAGTACATACTGTCTCTGGACCCTCGTTATCTCATTTTTGAAAGCATCACACTTTCCAGCCTTCCCTTTACCTACATATATCTGCCCCCAATCAATGTTTGAAAGTTCTTGCCTAATACAGTCAAAATTGGCCTTCCTCAAATTTAAACTTTAATTTTTAGATCCGGTCTATCCTTTTATATCACTATTTTGAAACTAATAGGATTGTGGTCACTGGCCCCAAAGTGCTCTCCCACTGACACCTCTGTCACTTGCACCCCCTGCCTTAATTCCCAAAAGTAGGTCAAGTCTTGCTCCTTCTCTAGTAGGTACATCCACCTACTGAATCAGAAAATTTTCTTGTACACACTTAACAAAATCCTCTCCATCCAAACCCTTAACATTATGACAGTCCCAGGAATTTAACCAAGCAACACTGCAGGAACAGTAACATATTTCCAAGTCACAATTGTGTGTAGTTTGGAGGCCATCTCACAAGTATAGTTGTTCTCATATTATCAACTTTGACCATGGAACAAAGAATAATATGTGCAGTCTTCTCTACCACTACATTCCAATTTGGAGATTGGAACTATCCTTCATCAGTTTTCTGTCAAAGCATATCTATACTGAGGTTCTCTTAATAAGCTTTTTCCCTTGCCACACAATCTTTGTATATCTTCCTTTGCTCCCTAAACAATGATCTGAACTGTAGGTGCCAGTCCAATCAACACTTGGAAAGATTACTTCTCCAGAATTATTTTAAATAAAAGCACTCAAATTTAAATACATATGTGATCTATAAATCTTTGTTTCATTCTCTGGAAAAAGCCTCATACAACTAAGATTGCTTATGTGAAGCTTCTGATTTCTGGTATCTTATTAGGAAACATCTCCTGTACATTTCAAATAAGTATTGCAAAACTGCTTAACTGAAGGGATTCTGTGGCTCAGGAATTATCCGGGATGACAGGAAAGGCCTTCCCACGCCCCTTACAAAGTTACTTAAAATGCAAGAAAATTTTTGAACCAGCTTTCCAACCCTATCCTAACTGATTAATGCCCCTTATTTCTCTAAATTTCTTTGCAATAAAAGATATGCAATAAATGAGTAACTTTCTTATCTCCTCCTCGCCTGAGTGCCTGTTACTGGTATTCACTTGATCCCCTGCACATCACCTTGCTGGAGGGACCATGGCGCTTACTTTCTCCATCTGATATTCTCCTACGTACAATTTCTCTATTTGACAATAACTAGCATGACTATCCACTATGGAACACAGAAGTTACAGACCAGAAAGAAAAGGGTAATCAAATTTAAGAATCAAACTGATATCAGCAGATAAAAACATAATGGAGAAATTTATGCATCAGAAAGAAAGCTGAGAAATATTTAAGTCCATTATAAGATCATAAAAGTGGTTGCAACAGAGGCAGTGGATTCACTATTAACTATTTTCAAACATTTCCTAGACTCTGATAAACAAACATACAACTATGCATTCAGAGTGGAAGTAGACCACTTGGGCTCCTCTAGTGTTCTCTTTCTATTGAGTAAGATTCAGTATTGAGTAAAGAATCATGGGGAGGGAGGGAGGTTAGGGTGTGAGTATGTGTTAATACATGGTGACCACCAGCAGGTTTCCTTGCCCATGTTTGATACAACCCTATTGTAGAGTGCAGTTAAGAGTCAGCCACCTTGTTGTGGCCAGGGAGTCATATGTATGTCAGACCAGGTAAGGATGGCAGAGATAAAAGGTACTGCAGATGCTGGAGAATCCGAGATAACAAGCATGGGGCTGGATGAACACAGCAGGTCAAGCAGCATCATAGGAGCAGGAAAACTTGACGTTTCGGGCCTAAACCCTTCATCAGAAATGGGGGAGGGGAAGAGGGTTCTGAAATAAATAGGGAGAGAGGGGGAGGCGGATAGAAGATGGATAGAGGAGAGGATAGGTGGAGAGGAGGCAGACAAGTCGAAGAGGCGGGGATGGAGCCAGTAAAGGTGAGTGTAGGTAGGGGGGTAGGGAGGAGATAGGTCAGTCCAGGGAGGAAGATGGCAGATCTCCTGCCATCTGCCATCCAGGATGGCAGATCTCCTTTATAATGGATACCAGTGAACAATTATTTACAATATCAATGATTAAAAAAGGCTAGTTTTCAAATTCCAGATTGTATTGAATTCAAATTTCACCATTGGGCCCCTCGTGCCTGCTCTACCATTTGGTAGGATCATAGCTGAATTGATTACATCTCAACTCTTCTTTTGTGTTCATGCTATAAAGCTTTTAAGTCCCATTTCAATTAAGAATCTATGTAACTCAGTCTTGAGTTCAGAGTCAACACCACAGAACAATTCCCTCTCAACTATATAATATTGTGACACCACCTCTACTATATTCACCCTAACGATGGGCAGAACATACCTAGGGGCAGTGAGAGTGCTGTCTGAAACACTGCAAGAGACAATTCTAAGAGAGTGACTACATCAGCCCATTGCCTGACTAGGCTTTGAGACAGTTCTCCCAATATCAGCACCAGTCCCCAGCTGTTAGTAAGGAAGATGCTGCAGTTGGTCAAGGGTGAGGATGGAAGTGCTTAATTTGATGCCAAGCGGCCCATTTGGTTTGAATCCTTTGATAGGGAGCTTCCTGCAGAAGACAGTCAAGTGCCAACTGTACTACTACGGGTTTGGAGTCACATTTTGCATGTCAGTGAAGGAACTGTAAATGACTGTGTTGAATTTTTCTTTTTGCTGTTGATTGTGAGATCTTTCAAAATTGCCTTTGTGCACACAGACATATAGGCTTGTTTATAAAAAGCTTATTACACAAAATAAAATTATATTCATTTGTTAAAAGCACATCAACAGTCTTGTATGAGCATTGTCAATGACCGACCAACACTGTATTTATTTCCAATTTAGTCAATTTATCAAGCCAGGCTTATTCCAGAATGTGACATCCAGTCTTACCAGCAGATGGGATTATAACACTAGGCAATTAGTGTGCAGTCAGAGCACTGGCACTTTAGAGGGTTTTACAAAGCACATCTATAAGGGTATATTACACTAGCATTATCTGACAATATGGAAATTGCCCAGGTGTGCCTTGTGCACAAAATTCAGGACAAATCCAACCTGGCCAAATAGTGTCCTATCAATCTTCCTCATCAATAATGGAAGGGGTCATTAACAAGTATGATCAAGTGGCACTTGCCAAGGAATAACATGCTATGTTTGGGTGGTATTGCCTGAGCCACTTAGCTCCAGACTTCATTAGGGTCACGAATAAAGTAGCTGATCTCTGGAATGGAGTGACAACCCTTGACACAAAATCTAGAAGCAACGGATTGTAAAGATGATGTAAAATAGGCTTCAAAGGAATTTGGACAAGCCTTAGCAGATTGATAAGAACAAAGTTGGTGGAATACAATATGGATAAGAGGTCACCCACTTTAGTCAGATAACCTAAGTCGATCTAATATCAGTGGACTACTTTCAACTGTCATGAGTTGTATACTATTTGTGTCTACTCAGCTAAAGCATTATGGCTTCACTACTGTACAAGCAAACTACTGCAGATGCTGGAATTGGTACTGAAAATAAAAATGCTGGAAATCACAGTGGTTCAGGCAGCAACCATGGACAGAGAACAAGCTAACATGGAGTCTAGATAACTCTTCATCAGAACTGATGTGACGTGTGGAGGGGGTGGCATTTATGTCTGACTGTTGTTTCTTAGTAAACTTAAATTATCCTAAAAATACTTAGAAAGATTTGGCTCATTAGGTATTGGTTCTTCATTTGGCTCTTGAAGTCAGAATCTCACAACACCAATGACATCAAGAGAAATGGGAGTAGTGTGGAAAAGCAACATTTTCGATAAAAACCAAAAGAACTGCAGATGCTGTAAATCAGGAACAAAAAACAGGAATTGCTGGAAAAGCACAGCAGGTCTGGCAGCATCTGTGAAGAAAAACCCTTCCTCAGAACCCAAAATGTTAACTCTAATTTTTTTCCTCACATATTAACATTTTGGGTTCTGAGGAAGGGTTTTTCTTCACATATGCGGCCAGACCTGCTGAACTTTTCCATGATCCTGGGGATACTGGAACCTAAATGACAATGGCATAGATGAGGGATTCAGCAGCAAATGGATCAAAATAATGTTTGAAGTGGACAATATTACTCATTTCAAAATTACCAGTGTTTGTGATGGAGGGATTAGGACGCTGAAAGCTCAGCTTGGAATTGAATAGGACACTGGTACTTTAAACTTTCTGATTCAATCTGAGCTGATGACAGGGAACAGGGACCAAACCAATGCAAAGGCTACGGACTTTGTAGCAGGAGCTTAGATTACAGCTTCTGTCTCCTTAACATCCTGTTACTTATTAATGACACTGTCATTCCATGAATAAGATAGAGGCAACTACAACACACCCAAGACCCAAGCAATCTGACAACTCAGAGAGGAGCAAAGAGATATCTACAACATAAGGAAGATGCTGACAATGCTTCCAGGCACTGAATATCTAAAATACCGGGGAGGTGGGTGCAGGTATACCTTTTTATTTTATTTTCACCTGACAGCTTGATGCGTATACTTTCCATTAATTTAATGAATAACACTCAAGAACACATTGGCTTTTTTCCACCTATGGTTTTCTAAAGTGCAATCCAGGGGCCTTAACTTTTAACAACTTTTGGCTAACAAATGCACTTTGTAAATCCAAAATGAACCAGTTAAACAAAAATTAAATATATAATGAAATACAGTATCTTAATAGAAAAATTGTAAATGCTATCTTCATGGATACTTCATAATTCTCATTAATCTCTGATGATATTTTCAAGGTTACAATACACCCACACGTTTGGAGATTACAAATATAAAAATTATTTTTAAACACAAAGTCAGCTGTAATTTAAGGGATTCTTTGAATAGAACATATTACTAGCATTCTGTAGCCACGAACAGATAGAAATATAATTTGCTATAAACTGCAATCTGAACCATAAAGGCATTAAAATTGGTGTCATAAAAGCTAAATATACAAGATACTGATATGGTAGAAATACGCCACCTAGTGGTCTTTTTGACAAATATAAAGCTTGAAATTTTTTTTGAATGCAGCAGCATGAAGTACCTCCTGTTATTAATACAGGTCTTCCAAGTACAAACAGTAAGACAGATATCGTGAACAGACTTTTCGATCTGTGCTGTAGTCAAAAACTCCACATTGTGTTCAATGGTTAAAACTTCAGTATGATATCTTTAGACTGTAAAGCCTTTTCAGCTATGTCCACACGTGTTTTAAGTAAATTAGCTTGTTCTAAACTCCCCAAGCTGGAGGCATTCTTCAGTAAGAAGTGTGAAAGAAAGAGTTTCAGGCCTTCCCGCAACATTCCCAGCTTTGAAATTCCAGAGATTCTGTGTTGAAAGAACATGAAGATCTTCAGAAAAATCATATCAACAGTTAAAGATTTAAAAAATGCTGTAAGGAATATACGGTCAAAGCTGTTTCTCTTGGATTCCTTAGATTAAAAATTGCAAGAATACCAAATTTTAAAGTCAGCAACAATTTATTTCACAAGGGAAAATGCTGCAGGTTGGTCAGCAAGTGGACTCTTGATTGGTTGTAGTATTGCTGGGAGAATACACCAGGTTCCAGTAAGCTTTTACTTAAATTCAACCAGGCAAGTCGACTGCAATTGGTCCAGGTGTTGCCATGGAGCATGTCCAAGGAAAACATTTCTACCCCATCCTAAAGCTTTTGTTCGGCTGAAAAAGGGCTAATATTTTAGTGTTCTTTTTAGTGACAGAGGCCAGAGCTCTGTGCATGCATGTATGTAGCTTCCAGCACAAGTGAGCCTTGTTACAAACCCAACCAATAATTTTCAATTGTTTGTTAGTGTAATTCTTAGTACAGTTGGATTACCAACAAATCTGCACCCTTTTCTCACGTAATACAAGTTGTCGCTTGTTTGAAATGTGATATTCTTGCAAGTATGTCCTGAAGCGTTCAAGATAAAACACTTGGACTATTTAGTGCTGGAAAATGGGAAATGGAAAAATCGATGGTTGTTTGACAGGTGAAGACTTAATGAGTGAGGGGCCTTTACCTGCGTTGTAGATATCTAGGACTGTCTTTCCATACTCAAAGTGCTGTACTACCAACTGACTACCAAAAAAAGTGATAATAACAAAGAACTGTCCATTGGGTATTGCAGTTCTACTGCATGGTTATCTCAGATTTTGGGCAGAAGTCTGAATTTAGAATGAATATGGGGTGAGTTATTCTCTAAGTTTCTTAACTACTGAAGACTTTTACTCCAAATACGCGTTTTTGCACTGTGCAATCATCCTTAACTCAAATCAAAAACAGTTGATTGTCATTAGATCTCAAATTGTAGTTCTAAGTTGAAGATTTGATAGCTGGCAACATTGAATTATACAGGTTGATTAGACAATTGTCTGGGGATAAATTTGTCTAAACCTAGGGACATATTTTGATAATAACTCTTTACCACTAATCATGTGGATTACATGCACTGCGGATAGCAATCGTATCAAAAGTGTCGGATGGCTCATATTAGCTCTGAGTACAGGATCAATCCTGAGACCACAAGATACAATATACCAAACTTTAGCAGGCCACTCAACCAGACGATTCAAATTCCTGTACAACATTAAATTTACATTAAATTTACTGATTGCCATAGATATGAATATGTATTTTTTATATTACAAAATATTACCTTTGAAATATTGCTACTAATTCTTCAGGTTCTGTATCCACAAGTAATTTATGGAGAACTTGACGTAAAAGTTTGACTTTAGGTTTATCCAGTTCACTGAACTCAATTGCCTGCATATTGAAATGGGTATACATACAGAACAAATTACTTTCATGAGATAAAAATTAAGAGAAGCAAGTCATTCAGTTAGTTATGCCATTCAGTGAAATTATGGCTAATATACATTGTATCTTCAAATCCTGCGATTAGCCTTGCCATTTAAAAAAACGATCACCTCGATCTTAACAAAACTCTAACCCAGCCCCAGCTTTTTCCAGAATGAATGTTCCCTATTTCTATAATTGTGTACGAAGAAGTGCTTCCTGAAATAACCTCGAAAGAGTCTTGCTTTAATTTATTCAGCAATGCCCTAGTGTCCTGGCCATCGCAACCAGAAATAAAATCATAAAATGCCACAAGGAGATCAGTCCTTGATTTTACTTCAAGCTTAGTCTATGCAATAATTTAACTCTGAGATAACAAGGTGTAGAGCTGGATGAACACAGCAGGCCAAGCAGCATCAGAGGAGCAGGAAGGCTTAAGTTTCGGGCCTAGACCCTTCTTCAGAAGTGGGGGAGGGGAAGGGGGTTCTGAAATAAATAGGGAGAGAGGGGGAGGCGGATAGAAGATGGATAGAGGAGAAGATAGGTGGGGAGGAGGGAGACAGGTCAAAGAGGCGGGGATGGAGCCAGTAAAGGTGAGTGTAGGTGGGGAGCGAGGAAGGAGATAGGTCAGTCCAGGGAGGATGGATAGGTCAAGGGGGCGGGATGAGGTTAGTAGGTAGGAGATGGGGGTGGGGCTTGAGGTCGGAGGAGGGGATAGGTGGGAGGAAGGAAAGGTTAGGGAGGCAGGGATGAGCTGGGCTGATTTTGGGATGCGGAAGCAGGAAGGGGAGATTTTGAAGCTTGTGAAGTCCACATTGATACCATTGGGCTGCAGGGTTCCCAAGCGGAGTATGAGTTGCTGGTTCTGCAACCTTCGGGTGGCATCACTGTGGCACTGCAGGAGGCCCAGGATGGACATGTCGTCTGAGGAATGGGAGGGGGAGTTTAAATGGTTTGCGGCTGGGAGGTGCAGTTGTTTGGTGCGAACCGAGCGCAGGTGTTCTGCAAAGCGGTCCCCATGCCTCCGCTTGGTTTCCCCGATGTAGAGGAGGCCACAACGGGAACAGCGGATGCAGTATACCACATTAGCAGATGTGCAGGTGAACACCTGCTTGATGTGGAAAGTCTTCTTGGGGCCTGGGATGGGGGTGAGGGGGTGGTGTAGGGGCAGGTGTAGCACTTCCTGCGGTTGCAGGGATAAGTGCCGGGTGTGGTGGGGGTGGAGGGGAGTGTGGAGCGGACAAGGGAGTGACGGAGAGAGTGGTCCGTCCGGAAAGCAGATAAGGGTGGGGAGGGAAAAATGTCTTTGGTGGTGGGGTCGGAAGTGACTTTCAAAGTCTGCCTTAAATAAATTTTTTTGCAACTCTCCCTCCCATGTGCCCCTCAAATTAACTAAGATTATCACTACTTGCCAGATCTCTCCCTACGACAATAAATTCTATTTATTTATCAACTTGAATCTTCTTTCAAAACTGGGTTGTACAAGGCATTGAGAATATTGCAGACACATGGCAAAGTGTAAAAATTGAAATTATTTCTGTTGTATACAATCTGATCACAGTAATGCATTTTTTAAAAAAAACTTTATTTTATGTGCATTCATGTAAAAAACGTCCCAATATAATTTTGCGATGAACTGACTTCATCGAGAAAACAGTTAACAAAGAATATCGAATCTTGGGCTTACTAAATCGAGGCATTGATCACTATAGCAGGGAAGCTATTCTACACCTTCAATCAAGTATAGTTTGGCTACAACTAGAAAACCTTGTCCATATTTGGTGACCACATGATACGAGGGTCCTTTAGAGGCTGCTTGGGAAATTTAACAATGTTTTCAGGGTTAGGGATTTTAGCCACAACGTTAGATGTGAGAAACAAAGATTTCTCTTTTTGTAGCAGAAACGATTTAAGGATTTGATAGAGATGTACAAAATCAGTCAGATTTGCCTCAGGTAGATAAGGAACAGCTGTTCCCAATAGCAGATCAGATATGCAGGGGAAAAGGAAGAACTTTTATTTAAAATGCAGCAAAGGTAATAAACAGAACTTAGGAATGTGGTGGAATCAGGGATGATCAATGATTTTAAAAGGAAATTGGGCAGACATTTGAAGGAAGTAAACTTTAAAGGTTATGGTGGTATAGAATGGGGGGAAATGGGACAATTTAGATCACCCTGTAGAGAATTACTGGTGACTTGGTGGGCTGAATGGCCACATTTCATGCTGTAAACGACTCTCTGGGTTAAACATAATGCATTACCATCAGCTGTTCTCAAAGCAAAGTGAATATTTTTGGTGATGCTAATACCAGGAAACTGTCGCATTGGATTTCACTCAGCAATTCATACCAATTTGTATAAATAACAGGAAGTCAAATAATTATTTTGTTAAAGTTTATCAACAGCCAGTCAGGTTTATGTTGTTGACAAAGGAAGTAATAAGGCTTTGAATGTGAACTGGAGTTGGAGCCAAGATGGGGCAGCTGAGCTGTTGGCAGCAATTGGGAAGTGCACATTTTTAAAACAAAGGACACAAGGATAATGCAGGAAAATTGTAAGGGAAAATCAGTCACAAATTTCGTATGGCAGAGCAATCACACAGGGCTTTACTTTTGCTTCGATTAATTACACAAAGAGATAAAAGAAAATATCCATGGATTACTGTGAAAACTTATGTTGCGGAAGAAGCATCAGCAGTAATCTTTGGAGCATTACAAATAACGGTTTTTGTCAGACTATTTTTAGCTGGGTTGCAGCAAACCAATTATGCTACATTGCCAAGGTCCTGTAACCCAGCTATAACAGTTCTGTGAAACACCTTGGCAGATTTTGTGATGGTAAAAGTGCTACATAAATGAAATTGTATTTATCCTCTATGCACATTGTGTCAATGATTCCCTAAATGGTTAAGTTTAAACTTAGATGGCTGATCTCTCGTGTATCTCTTACTTCCTTTATCCATCCCACAATTGTGCTCATACAAGCCCCTGGTGGTGTGTGCATGAAAAAGCTCTTTCGAAAACTCGGTTTCTCTTTCCACCTTTTAAGCTTATTCCATGAACGAATAGAAAAAAGTTTTCACTGGATAGGGCAACATTTATCGCCCATCCCAAATTGCTCTCAGGCAGTTAAGAGTATCACACACTGTGGTCACATTTAGACTGGAGCAGATTAAGGATGGCAGATTTTCTTTTGAATGAACCAAACAGGTTTTTACGATGGACAGTAGCTACAGGGTTGCCATTAGGTTAGTCTTTTTAATTCCAGATATTTTACTGAATTCAAAGTTCACGATCTGCCATAGTGGGATTTGAACCCATCTCCCAAGATCATTAGCATGGGGTTCAGAATTTACTTCCCTTTGTTGAAATTCAACATTTTGGCCATATTTTAATTTCTTGTTATTCCTTTCTTTGGTTTAGCCATAGAGTCAGAGATGTACAGCACAGAAACAGACCCTTCGGTCCAAGCTGACCAGATGTCCTAAATTAAGCTGATCCCATTTGCCAGCATTTGGCCCATATCCCTCCAAACACGTCCTATTCACATATCCATCCAGCCTCCACCACGTCCTCTGGCAGTTCATTCCATACACATACTGTGTGGAAAAAATTGCCCCTTAGGTCCCTTTTAAATCTTTCCCCTCTCACCTTAAACCTGTGCCCTCTAGTTTTGGACTTCCCTACTTTGGAGGAAAGACTTTGGCAATTCACCCTATCCATGCCCCTCATGATTTTATAAACTTCTACAAGGTCACCCATCAGCCTCTGACGCTCCAGGGAAAATAGTCCCAGCCTATTCAGCCTTTCGCCATAGATCAAACTCTCCAACCCTGGTAACATTCTTGTAAATCTTTTCTGAACCCTTTTGAGTTTCACACCATCTTTCCCATAGCAGGGGGACCAGAATGAAATGCAGCATTCCAAAATTTGCCTAACCAATGTCCTGAACAACCACAACATGACCTCCCAACTCCTACACTCAATGCACTGACCAATAAAAGCAAACATACCAAACGTCTTCTTCACTACCCTGACTACCCGTCAGTCCACTCTGAAGGTACTCTGAACCTGCACTCCAAGGTGTCTATGTTCTGCCCACTCCCGAGGTCCTTACCATTAGGTGTACAAGTCCTGCCCAACAAGTCAACCAAAATGTAGCACATCACCTTTATCTAGGTTACTCTATCTGCCATTCCTTGGCCCACTGTACTCTGAGATAATCATCTTCATTGTCCACCACCAATTTTGGTGTCACCTGCAAACTTACTAACCATACCTATGTTCACATCCAAATCATTTATATAAATGATAAAAGACACTGGTCATTGCGGCACACTACTGGTCACAGGCCTCCAGTCTGAAAAGTAACCCTCCTCCACCACCCTGTCTCCTATCTTTGAGCCAATTTTGTATCCAAATGGCTAGTTCTCCCTGTATTCCTTGTGACCCAACCTTGTTAACCAGTCAGTCATGCGGAACCTTGTCAAAAGCCTTACAGATGTCCATATAGACAATGTCCACTGCGATGCCTTCATCAATCCTGAGTCATTTCTACAGAAAAATTGAATCTTAAGTTGGTGAGACACGACTTCTCTCACACAAAGACAAATTGACCATCCCTAATCAGATCTTGCTTTTCCAAAATCATGTAAATCTTGTCCCTCAGAATCTTCTCCAACAACTTGCCCAACACTGATTTCATGCTCACTGGTCTATAGTTCCCTGGCTCTTCCTTACCACCTTTCTTAAATAGTGGCACAACATTAGCCACCCTCCAGTCTTCTTGCACCTTGCCTGCAGCTATCGATGATACAAATATCTCAGCGTGGGGCCCAGCAATCACTTCCCTAGCTTCTCACAGAGTTCTAGGGTACATCTGATCAGGTCTTGGGCATTTATCCACCTTTATGCGTGTTAACATGCCCAGCACCGTCTCCTCTGTAAACATGGCAGTGTCCAATTTTGGCTATGCTTCCATGTAGCATCTCTGGAACATTCATCCCCATTGAAGGTATACCATTAATAAAAGAGATGGTGAAAAGGTCATCATTCAGAAACATTAACTTGATTTAACTCCACAGATGCTGTTTGACCTGAGCACTTCCAGCATTTTCTGCTCTTATTTTAGAGATTGTAAATAAATTACCATCTTGACCACTTAGGATTTGAATCTAGGTGCCCTGTGTGCATAATGGGCCTAATAGTCTTGTTATTCAGAGGAGAAAAAAATAGAAAGTTCTGAAAACCATCTATAATTTTACTTCAAATTAACTTGCATTCAGAATTCCCGAAATTGTAGTTTTAATACAGCATTCTATTATATCTGAAATATAGTAATTGATTGAAAACAAACAAATCTGCAGTAAAGGATAAGTGTAATTCAATAATGATTAAATATTGTGTACAGTGCTTTACTTTCAGGCAAACGATGAGCAGTTCCTCAATAAAAGTATGAGCATGACTTTCTGTCCTCAACAAATTTCTCTCAGCTGAATGGTTCCACAGGGGCTGGAACTTACTCAAGTGAACTTTGTGTGTGTCTGGATCTTGTTAGGAAGGCTGAGTTTGCGAGGTCACAATGGTAGGGTTGAGAGATGCTTGGAGTCATCAAAACAAAGTCAATTTAAGCTTCCACTTGTCATGGATTCCTAGTTTCAAGTTACTGGAGTGGAATTCTAGGCTACTTTTCCTCTGCTATCCCAAGAAGGCAAACAAAATGTTCTTATTTTTATTTAGTTGAGATCATCTCACAAAATAGAAGTCAAGGATCAAATTTAGTAGCTGTTCTGACATGCAAGACTCCATACTGGATAAAATCATGGAACCATCATTGACCTTCCATGACTGTGATTTCCATGGCTAGCAGAGAGTGCGAGAGCGAGAGTGAGAGAGGTTGGTGTTGGCCTTTTGTTGTTACAATCATATTTATTTTCCTACTATGAAAAGCTTTCTAAGTGGGTGGCTCCAAAGCATAAATGAGACATTAGTCACTAAAATGCTAATGCCATCAGCTCAAGGTTTGTGACATCCTGCTACATCTCTAGTGGGTTTTATGATTTACTGGCAAAATCGAAACTTCCTGATTATCCTCTTGCACACATTAGATAATTCCTTGTTTTGCCTTTCTCTCCTGTAGTCTTGATAAGAAAATTCCATTTACACATGGCACTTTGCTAAGTCACCATCAATTGCTCTCTCACTTATGTGTAAATGTAGTTGATACATATTTTCCTTCCTGGAAAAGTACGATTTGTATTAAAAATGTTCTTTTTCAGCAGCCCTCCAGGTAACAAAGCTATACGTACATAGTTTTACGTGAGAAACTCTTCATACAACCACCAAGGAAGGCGCTCTATTGGGAAATAAAGTAACATTTTTCCTGCTACCAATATTATACACAAATTAAGAATTCAATAACTTGGTGAGTCAATAACTTCACATGCAGACACAAAATTTAACATGCAAGGAAAAATCCAAATTGAATGAGCCAGATGATTTTATCTCAGTTCATCAGAAATTGCTATGTGAAAGACCCTGCTGGTTCCTTTGGGATCTGTCAGCTTGTTAACTTGGACTGTTTGCCCAATACTCTCAAAGATTTTTTTATCCTTGAGAGCTGTTTCGAGCAGGTGAAACAGAACTTTGAGAGTGGTTACTTTCAGTCCTGCTCACTAGCAGACTTCTACCTCCTACTCTGGCACTGTTCATCCCCTTCTGTACCTCTGGGGCTGGTGAATTTGCTTATCCTGCATCCCAAATATGTTTTAAAACACAAAGTCACTGAACTGAAGGTAGGCGTGTGGCATTGCCATTCGATCCACTCTGGAACTTGGAAAGATGGCTCCAAAGGATCTAACCAAAAAGGCCAAGGGTGCCATTTCAAGCTTGGTTGTATGCAGTCCTACTCTGTCATTGAAAGGCCTTGGCCAAAATCTTGTGCAGATTGTGCTTGGAAGAATAATGATTTTATATTCAGAGGGTACTCACTTTAAAGATGGACAGAGACACCACTTTCCTGCTGAGAAGATGAACAAGCAGATGAACCAAATTTGTGGTTGCTACACTGGCCATGTTCTTCAAATCTCGGAAGCGGTCCCACATGCTAAATTGGAATGTCATCTATTAGGGTTGAAGAGTCAAACAGAATTTTGAAAAAAAACTACAAATGTTTTATAAATTGAAGCACCTTTATGGGTCAGCAAGATAGATGATATAACTTTTACTTTATACTTCTATAACGTTTATCCAGTTGAACAGAAGAAGGACCCCTGCCATTGGATGAACAAGATACAAATTGCATTCTGTATCATTCTTTTGTATTGCGCATTGTTTTCCGCCCCTAATTTTTAGACCTTCCCCCATTTCCCAACATATTACAGTAATTTCCAAGTGGTGAAAACGGCAGATAAGAATTTTTAGAGCAAATGACTTGAAAGGTTGAAACTCTCCATATAAATTCAACTGAAGGCCTGTATGCAGACTCTATTGACATTTGTAAACAGAGGTAAAATGAAATTAAATTTGCTATAAATGAAACATGTATTTTAAAAAGGAAAGAGTTTTGCTGCTCTCGCTCAAACTGCTGACATGTAAGCATTTACCTCTCAAGGCCAGCTTTAACACAGACATAATGTACACAGGAATTAAACAAATATTGCATGCAATCATGTTTGTCTTCAGCGGAAGAAATTTGTCAGGTAAGTGCATTCTAATTCACTCGTAAACCTAAACAGCCGAATGAATGTAAGTGACCTGCATTATCATTAAGTAACATCAGTTACCACTTCTGGGTGACAGCCAGTATTTCCAGAGATGCACCATCGAGTGTCAGTCATCTCAAGGTGCTTGACAATTTGATCTAGCATTTACTTTGGAAGGACTTCTTCTCATGAAATTGTTCTATTTGTTAGCAAATTTATTAATAGCATTTTCACAGAAAGTTTGATCTTTTAATTAGCAGCGTACACATCCTTTTTAGTATGACAATTGTTACCAGCTATGAATCATTCTCACTTGCTCGGAAAGTAAATGTCCCCAAGTCTCAATTCTTCAGGTTATAAATGGTTTTTGATTTGTAAATGAGTTTCTTTTTCCCACCCCAACTACTTTTTCTTTACGAGTTCATCACCCTTTCTTACCATTCCATTTGTTTTTGTACTCGATTGCTCAGTGAAATCTCAGTCACCTTCACTCTATATTTCTTCCTGTTTAGTTCAAAAATCAAATGACACCAGGTTATAGTCCAACAGGTTTATCTGAAAACACAAACTTTCAACGTCTCCAGACTCTGAAAGCTTGTGTTTTCAAATAAACCTGTTGGAGTTTTGTAGAAGGTCAATACCCAAAACGTTCATTGCTCCTTTCCTTCAAATGCTGCCTGACTTGCTGTGTTCTTCCAGCCTCCTGCTTGTCTACCTGGATTCCAGCATTTGCAGTTTTTTTTGTCTCAGACTATAACTTGGGAGTTGTACGATTTTTGACCTTGTCCACCCCAGCCCAACACTGGCACCTCCACATGTTTAGTTCATCGGGGATTTGGGGGTGGGTATATGCACAACTGCTCACGGCGTGCATATACCCGTGCACTGTGGGAGATAGGGGACAAGGTGGAAGCGATGTGGGCCTCCCAGGCCACCTCCCTCCCATCTCCTAACTCTCCCCATGGCCTCAAATACTATCAATATTTTGCTTCTTTTACATGCATGTCTAGTGCTTTAAATTCCAATGTCTAAATATACAAATTAACGATGTCACAAACTTGGAACTGTGAGCATGCACATTTCCAGAATAGCGCACAGGCTCAGTTGTGGGTGTCACTAGACACTGCCTTATTATTGGTTAAGAGGATGCACTGTTGGTCTCACGGTCACCAAAGTACAATGGTCTTACTGTGCTACCGGCTCTGCTTGCTACAACTCTGTAGTTAAGATTTAGAAAAGCCTTAATTGCGTATGAACTAAATGAAGAGACCATGAGATGACTGCTCCAGAACATCCTGGCCATAAGTAAAAGCCAAAATGCATCCACCTTTTAAGAAATATGAAGCAACACACTAATAGAACTGCCTGCCTGGCAATAAATATTACTGTTGATCATGATGTATCAATCACAGGATCAAACCTGCTCTGCCATTAAATAGGATGGTCAGTGGTCGAAGGTTTCTTTTGGACTGGAGGTCTGCGACCAGCGGTGTGGTGGGTGTGGTCAGTGCTGGGTCCTTTGTTTTTTGGCATTTATGTAAATGATTTGGATGTGAATATAGGAGGTATGGTTAGTAAGTTTGCAGATGACACCAAAATTAGTGGTTTAGTGGACAGTGAAGGAGGTTATCTCAAAGTACATTGGGACCTTGATCAGATGGGTCAATGGGCCAAGGAATGGCAGATGGAGTTTAATTTAGATAAACGTGAGGTGTTGCATTTTGGTAAGGCAAACCAGGGCAGGACAGTTAATGGGAGGGCCCTGGAGAATGTTGCCAAAGAGATCTAGGGATGCAGGTGCATAGTCATTGAAAGTGGAGTCACAGGGAGACAGGGTGGTGAAGGTGGCATTTGACACACTTGCCTTCGTCGGTCAGTGCATTGAGTACTGGAGTTGGGACGGCACTTTTATAACACTACATTCAATTCTGGTCTCCCTGCTATAGAAAAGATGTTGTTAAAGTTGAAAGGGTGCAGAAAGCATTTACAAGGATGTTGCTGGGATTAGAGAGTTTGACCTGTAGGGAAAGGCCGAATAGCCTGGTGCTATTTTCCCTGGAGCATCAGCGACCGAGGTTTATAAAGTCATGAGGGGCATGGATAATGATTAGCTAAGGTCCTTTTCCCAGGATAGGGGAGTCCAAAACTAGAGGTATAGATTTAAGGTGAGTGGGGCAAAGATTTAAAAAGGGATGTGAGGGGCAACTTTTTCACGCACAGGGTGGTGCATGTATGGAACGAGCTGCTAAAAGGAGGTGGTGGAGGTGGGTACAATTACAACATTTGAAAGGCATCTGCATGGGTACATGAATAAGGGTTTAGAGGATATGGGCCAAAATGGGACTAGATCAGTTTAGGATATCTGGTCAGCACAGAGGAGTGGGACCAAATGATCTGTTTCCGTGCTGTACACCTCTATGATTCTATGACGTAATTGAATGCTTCAATGCCTATTAGCCATGTTATCTTCAAAATATTTAATGCCATTCATATTGAAGCATCTATCTTTTTCTACCTTGAACCCACACAATAACTGTGTTTCCTTTGGCGTCTGGTAAACAGAATTCCAACAACTCACAACCCAAGTGAAAAGAACTTCTCTGTATCTCTGCTCAAAATGATCATCTTGCCCACAATCTACTCTGTCTGTGCCTTTAAGTACTTGCTATCTTAAGATCTTGAGAGATCGCCTCTCATTTTTCAAACTTTTGGATAATAGTTTCATTGCTTCTCTAATCTCTATTCACAAGACAATACTGCCTGCCTGGGACAAAAGTACACGATCTCAACGGATTTTGCACTTCAGATTTTGTCTCTTTCTCTTCCTCTCTTCATCATCACACACTTCTCAGAAACTAACATTTAACTCCTGTACCCTTGCAATTACTGTCACATCCCCATTCCCTTCTAAGTGTTGTCAATTCCCAGATGTTTGCATTCTCTTAAGCAATCATTTTAAAGGTGAAGATATATTATACACTGTTATGGATAGAACTGTGACATGACTGGTTTTATGTAAACACTTTTTAAAAAATTTATGATGGCCAAAACATTGTTTGCCCTTTTTTAAAAAGTGAGTTTATTTACTGCACACACTCAGGATCTGTAACATTTGGCACCTTTCCATACCTGTCCAATGCTGTCATTTTCTCCCAGAATGTATATCCACCTTAAGCCAAAAAACCTCTTATCAAAGACAACAATCACTCGAATATTAAAATCTTGCAGTGCTCTAGATTAGAAAGGTAGTTATGGCTCACTGAGATAGAAAGGGAACAAATAATAATCTCTTATTCTCACAGTTGTATTTACTGACTGTGGAAGATTAAACTTTAATAATCTAGCTCAAGCCTTTCACTCCTCATTTACTGATTTGTCAGATGTTTTAATTCCATTTTTCTTTCAAACCTCAAAGTGATTACACAAAGACTATTCGGATAAAAGCTCTGGTTACTTTTAAATTGTGCCTCCTGACTCTGGACTCCCCAACCAGGGGAAACAACTAGCAGGAACTGTCATTTTGGCAGCCTTTGAGCCACAGGAACAATTTCAAGCTCTAAGGTGAAGATACCTACCACCACCTGGAAGGCTAGTATATATCACGGCTGATAACATTCTTAGAAGACATGGCTTTGGAGATTGGTGGTGCACGTACTCAGTACCATCATGGGAACTGGGTTGCCTTCACGAATCATGCAGAATTTTTTTGGGGCAAGCAATGCAAATTAGTAGCGGAAATAATCATGGAAGAAGTGGCCTACACAATTTATGAGCCTTTGTCTTCAGAATAAACAGCAAAACAAACAAGGTTCTAATCCATAAAGAAAAAAAGTGAAATTTTACTTCTAGTTTCACAAATGCTACTGGTAAAAAGATTAATTAAATTAAAATTAAATTAAAATTTAAATAAAATTAAATAAAAAGATTTTTCTAAATCTCAGAGAATTGTAAAACCAGTATTACCTGAAATCTTCTATTATATTCACAGAACTTTTGTGTCAGGAAAGCATAGAAAGGATTAAATGTTTTTTCTTGAAGGCAACAGTGAACAATAACATGAATAATCTCTCTTTCCTGTTGATCTTTCAGCCTCAGTCTGCAATAAGAAAAAGTAAATGTAAAATCTAAGGGAAAAATCAAATGAAGATCATAACTTAAATGTTAAATTTGGCTTAATTGCATGTAGCGGTGGAATAAAATATACTGAATACATGGCTTCAAGTGGTAAAAGAAAATTATTTGAAAACTGCGCTAAATTATATAAACTCAACCACAAAGCTAATTAGTACAATAACAAAGAGGCTAAACTGAAGTTACACAAGACACTTGTACATAGCTCTCCAGTTGAGGTCTAACATTTCTGGCTATCACAGTATAGGAAGAATAAGAATGTATTGGAGAGAGTGGGGAAGAAATTTATAAAAGTGGTTCCAGGGATGAGAAACTTCGGTTCTGTCGACTGGGGCTGTTCCCCTGAGACAGAAGGTGGCTAAAAGAAGATCTGTTAAGAGTTTTCAAAATCACGATGTGTCCACATAGAGTAGACAGAGATTGGCCCATTGAGCTAGTTCCATTTCCTGGCCTCCTACCTGAACACTATGTTGAGCTGCCAAAAAACCATGATAAACTCAACATTTTAAAAAGGCTTAATGGCTCAGTGAAGTCAGTGAATTTGCACTGAGACCATTTGATTAAATAGGATTTGATTTAAAAACACAATGGAAGGAATATACAAGTTATTTAATTTTGTGGGCTGTACAGACGCATACATTGGATCTTCTGGTGAAATATAAAACACAAAAAATCAGTGTTCTTGTCAATTTGCATCCATAAAATGCTGAGATTAATAAATCTTCTTTTAACTCAGGACTAAACACCTGGACTCTTGGAGGGCCAGAATGTCAGGAAGGGTGCCATATGAGACACACGCTTGCAATAGGGAACGGCATGAATATGGCAAGAAGAAGATAGAAATGTGCCAAGTAAAATAAGAAATGAGACTCAATTCTGGTCAAGGACTTGCAACTACTGTTATTTTCCCATATTAATGTACAGTATTAGACTATTTCAAACTGCTCAGAAAGTAAATTACTTTTCAAACAGTAATAGTTGTCTTTTAGGCAAATATTGCACTCAAATAATACAAAAGAGCTATGACAGGAAGTCATCACGATGTGTTTTTGTTGAGGAATAAATGTGGACTAGATTATCTGTAATCTCTAACCTTTTGGAAGCAGGCCCTTAGGTAACTGATCACATATCAAATGAAAAATGGTATCTTCAACAAAGCCTGTGGTGGAGCTTAAATTTTATATGGTTCAAATTTGTTACCAACCATACCAACACAAAGAATGCTAGAGAAATTGAGCAGGTCTGGCAGAGAGAGAGAGAAAACATTAACTTTTGAGTTTGTCATGGCTCTTAAGAACTAGTTCTGAAGCACCATACTAGACTTGAAAATGTTAACTTTGTTTCTCTCTCCACAGATATTGCCAGACCTAAGTTTCTCCAGCATTCTGCATTTGCTTCAGATTTCCAGCATTTGCAGTAACTCACTATCATGTTCACAGTATAGCATTATTATAGAAATGTAATTTAACATTTGTCATTCTAGCTGCATTAAGTTTTTTAAAAAATGATTAAATTCACCAAAGCTAAGATTAGATACTGACCTTAAAAGTTTTTCAAAAGCATCCAAATAATCTTCACTGGTCATCATGACACAAAAGATGTTCTTCCTTATATCTGTATTCATCCTTTGTTTGTGTGCAAGTTCCATAATTTTTCCACTTACCTAAAAAGTAATGAATAGTACTATGTCAACAGTACAGAAACACTGACTGCAGTTAAGGACTATAATATTTTCCTTGGCCTACTTGTTTTAAAATTAGAAATACTTCAAACCAGTTTTCAGAAGGGTTCAACTTTAGCAGTGTGCTTTAATGAACAATTTTAGAATTACATGAAGATTCAATTAAAAAGTAATAATGATTAGTCTTTTCTGAAATGTTGTAGCTTTTCAGGCCTCTAACAGCAGAATGATAGTCATTCACATAACTCCTGATGTAAGTGACAGCTGGCTCTCCTCTTCTTAGTTTCTCCATTCTTGAAGATTGAATATTCTCTTGTGTCTGCAGCTTTTAAAAAACTAATATCAATAATCAAGTCAGGTCAGAAAAAAATACACTCCAGAGAACACTTATTTCGAACAAGAGATTTTCATGTCATGGTTAGTCAGTTTTCTTCAGTTTCAATACCCATAATTTTTTTTTTCAACATTTATGATAGATTTACCCCAACTGTTTTAATCACCTGCGTTCATATATCATGATAAATATAAAACTTTTTTTTTAAAGCCAAACAATTTATGAATTCATTTTTTCTTTGCAAGTCATGATCAGTATATTTAATTACAGGAAGGTTCAGACTGATAATCATGAACTATATACAAAATGACTGCAGAAGAGACTAAAGTTTCATGGAAGAAATAGTGCTGTCAGACGTAAAATTTCAGGAGATGTAAATGACAAAGTTGATGCTTGTAATGTAGAAGGACACCTGGAGGATTGGCAAGCACAAAGAGAGGCAAAAAAAAAGGGAAATTAAAAAGACATTTTGAAAAACAACACACAATCCAAAGACAAACTATTTAATGGTGACAGGATAGCATGAATTGAGACAAGGTTAAAAGACAGAAGGCAGACAGCAGGAGCAAGTGAATTTTGCATGACGCTCCAGGAATCCTCAGGTCTTCCGTTTTTTTCATGTATGACACAGGTTGAAAAGAAATTACATGAAATAAGTATAAGGTACCAAATTTTGGGGCATGGGAGACAAGAAATGGCAAACTGTGAGGAATAATGCGGGAAGCTGAATTAAAGAGGATTAGAGATAACCCAAAATAATCATACTTTTGTCTTTGTTTAGGAAAGACACAGGATTTAAATATAGCCCATGTAGTGAAATTCTTGATGTAATGTTCAAACTACCACAGTGCTTGAGGCAGTAAAAAATTCTGATCAATGCAGTGGCCCGAAAGAGTATTAAACAAAAACAAAATTAAAAAGTCATGAAAGAAAAAGTTAGAAATATTTCATGAAATGATTCTTAAAATATGGATTGCTTTTCTACAAATGCCTACTAAAACTAATTTAATTACAACGTGAGGAATTAACCAAACGTGGGAGAAATGTAATCTGGGAAATCAGATTACAACAGAGTGTTCCAACAGAGGAAGCTGCCAACTTCGAGGAGAAAATTATCTCATGTACCAAAATTCTTGCAATTCTTCTCAAAGCAGGAAGTTTTTCAATATATAGCTCAAACCTAATTACTCGCTATGTTTAACTGACACATTGATATGTGCTCAGTGCCGAATGGTAATACCATTTCATCAACTGAAAATACAGAACAAAATACAGATTAATGACATGCTGAAAGTAACTCAAAATTAAAACATTTGGTCATACCGGGTTATTATATAAACATAGAAAGTAAGAGTAGTAGGCTATTTGAACCAGCTCTGCCATTCTTTATGAACATGGCTGATCCTCCAGCTGAATAACCCATTCCTGCTTTTACCCCACATCCTTGATTCCTTTAGCTCCTAGTGCTATATCCTTAAGAAAATCTAACTGCCTACTTATAAAATGGAGCAATTAATAAAACCATAATAATAACTTCATACCATTATACATTAGCAACTGAAATGCTAACCTCTCCAACAGCAACGTTTTGCTGCATTTTAGTACTTGTGTTATCGATCATGGGAATACCACTCCATGAAGATCCCACAATCCACCACCGTCCGACTCGGTCTGCTGTCAGCAGGTTTTCTAATGTTGCACGGAGGAGGAAGTCACCACGGCTGTTGTGAATCTGCAGGGACACGACAGAGAATGCAACATGCCTTCTTTCAACATCAATGCATATTTGAAAATAGTACAATTTCGAGATTGCGTCCTTTTATTTCTATGGAGGTACTATTAAAGAACCCCTGGTGTGTTGCTGCAACTCATCCTGTAGACAGTACATAGCCCAGCCACAGTAGATTGGAGAAGAAGTCTAGTATCCACAAACACGACGCAACTGTTACACCATTAGCTGGCTTGTCACTTGGCTTACTAATGCATGATAGAAGCCATATATATTCACTTTTAGAAATCCTTCTTCTGATGGAAGCGGAACATGTCCAAGAATTACACTTTTTTGAATTCAAGAAAAGAGTGGGTACAATAGTATTCTCCATGGCCACTCCTTCACAGCGTCGACCTGCCAACCAATCAGTATCCATTTTCATGCAGTTTAAATTGTTGTTCCCAGTGAAATTTGACATTCTTGCATCAAAATGGAGTGCCAGATGAAATGATTTAACAGTATGTCCCTTTTATTCTAGCAATACTCATTGATAAACAATAGAATGATAATGTTAATGGAACCACAATATAGCTGAAACCGAAGCTAATTTCTCATTTCTTGTGTTTTATGCGCCCACTATTGGAGAAGTACCTAAATTGACATCTAAAAGCCAGGGTATATTTTTGATAAAATGTTTGATTTTCCACATCTTCCTTTAAAAAAAACTCTCTCCTCACCGAGATCTGGCTTTGTAAAACAGTCATGTTGCATTCAGTGAGTCCAGATGTTCCACAGAATTAAGTTTTGCATTTTACTTACAACCAAATAATGAAGTTAAGAAAAACATAACAAGATCACATATTGTTTATTTTTCAGTCTATAAAGCAAATTCAACCTAGTAATACAGTAGCAATAAAACACATAACATCTGAAGTGGTCTTGTAATGGTCCCTTTTAACTGTCAAGTAAACATGCATGTTAACAACCTTTGTTATACCAAACAGACACATTTACAGTCTGGATATAAAGACAGATTCATTTTTCGAAGTGGGTAACATTAACCTTTTCATAAGAGTAATGTACAGTCAAGGTTAAACAGGATTTTGTGTAGTGTTTTCTACTTCTAAGACTCTCTTAATGCAAGACCGGTAAAGGGACTGGAGAATAGATAAGGGTCAACAATTCTGTTTTATAATATAGTTACATACATTGTATAAGAATATATCAAGGGCTCACAGCAGGATTTAGACCCACAAAATATAGCATGACACTTTGAAGACTCAATGAGGATTAAACATGGCAAGGGACAGCACGAGGCTTCAGACCCTCAGGTTTGTACCTGGGTGTCCATAACATTTCTAACAAGCAGGTGAATTGTCCTACATATTTATTTCTATTTGAGCTGACATGATCGCCATTACACAGAAATCGCTGGAAGGTGCCAATGCTGGGATTGCTCTGATAATTAGGGATGGAAATAATATTGAGAGATGAACCGAGTTCTAAAGAACAACATGTAGAATTTGTTTGTTTAGACAGGTAAGAAATAGCAAAGGCAGCAAGTCAACAGAGAGCAGTTCATAGGCCTCCTATTTGTAATGCCACTAAGATGGGGTTACAGGTGGGGTAAAAAGAATGTTTTCCAAGAAAGGTGAGCTCCATTCAGATTGGTAAAGTCAAATTCACTGTGCTTTTGGGACATTTCCTTAGATTAGCATGCTCTACAGCCAACCAGAGAGCAGGCTATTTTTGACTTGTTAAGGACAAGGAGACAGGATTAATTAAATACCTCAGTGAATCAACCTATGGGTAGCAGTGATCAGAACATGACTGAATTTCAGATTCTGTCTGGGTAGAGAGGAATGGATTTGACTCTAGTGTTTTAAACATTAATAAAGGTAATTCCAAAGCTATGACGACAGAACTGACTAATGTGAAATAGGAAAATAGATGAATGGATAGGTGAATAGAAATGCAGTGACAGACGTTTCAGGATATATTTCCAAAATGTTCAAAGATGTATTCAAGTGAGAATAGGATGAATGCACCAGCTGTGGCTAACTGAGGAAGTTAAAGCTTATATCAAATTGAAAAATGGTGCTTAATCGTACTCAGGACACTCCCCACAACTCTTTCTCCAGTATTGAAAACAAAAAATGCTGGACATCACAGCAGGACAGACAGCAAGCTAACGTTTCAAGTCTAGATGACTCTTCATCAGAACTCCTGATCTGCTATGATGTCCAGCATTTTTTGTTCTTAGTACAGATTCCAACATTTGCAGAAATTTGCTCCTCTTTCTCCAGTAGGTTCATGACATCAATGTGGCTTCCTTCCCTCATTTGATTCATCAATTTTGCTTCCAATTTCAACCTGGCTCTCACCTTTACCTCGACCAGCTTTGATTCCACCATTCCCTTCCTTGACATTTGTTTCCATTTCTGAGGACAGGCTGGTCAGTAATATCCACTACACACCAGCTATCCAGTTACCTGGGCTATACATCCTTTGATTTATTGTAGTCACATGTACCTATGTACAGTGAAAAATCTAAACATCCTCCCACCCTGCATCCTGTGAAGACTCCATTCATTCTTCCAACTTCCCTATCTCCATCACATCTGTTCTGACGATGCCCCCTTCCACTAGGTGGGGGCCTCAGAAATATTCACCTTTTTTCTCAACAATGGATTGCCTGCCACCGTGACTGACAGTGCCCAAGACTGTGTCTTACCTATTTCCCTCACTTCTCCTGTCACCTCTTATCTTCCCTCCCACAACAAAGAACAAAAAAGAGACACCAAATTTCCAGTTGCCTGCCTCTTTGACACACCACGTTCCCTGGCCAACACCTTTGCCTCGGGCCTGCTGTAGGGCTCCAGAAAGACTCAGTGCAAGCTAGAAGAACAACATCTCATCTTTTGCTTGGGAACCCAGTGATCTTCAGGAATCAATATCAAGTTCAATAATTTTAGGGTCTGAACACCTCCTTTCATGCCCTTTACCCACCCCAACATCCTAGGGCCTGTCATGACAGACTGCTTTCAGCACAGCTAATCATTGTCTCTATTATCAGTTTTTCTCCTTCCCAATGAGCCATCCCTTTGTTTCCCTAACTAGCTCTCTCTCGCTGTGCTCCATTCTCTACCTATTTGCTCACCTTGTTCCCCCAACTCCATCCCGCCATCAGCATAAATATCACCTTTTTGTAGCTATCAGTTCTGAACTATGTTGCTGAACGCAAAACCTTGAATCTATTTTCTCGCCACAGATGCTGCCAGACCTGCTCAATTTCTCTAGTAATAGCGGCTTCATTTCAGATTTGAAGCACCTGCAGTTTTTTTGCTTTATTTTAGCTCCCATTCCAGATAGACTTCACCTTTAAGCTCTGAAAGAAATGGCAATGGAGGTAATAGATGCACTGTTTTAAATTTTCAAAAATTCCCTAGAGTCTGGAAAAGTCCTATTTAATTAGAAAATACCAAACATAATCATGCATTCAAGAAAGCTACTTAGACCAACTCATGTCATAGGGAAAATGCTACAATGTATTACAGCAGGGGACTTGGAAAACGTTAAAGCAATTATGCAGAGTCAACATGGTTTTGTGGAAGTAATATCTTTGGGGAAATAACAGGCCATGTAGATTCAGGGGATTCTGTAAGTATGTTAAGTACTTCGATTTCCAAGAGGTGTTTTATAAAGCACATCAACATTGCTACATAAAATAAGAACTAATGGTGTATGGGGAAAATACTTGGTTAATAGGAAGCAGAGAATAGGGGCAAAAGGATTAGAGGGATATGGGCCAGGAGCAGGTAGATGGGACTAGTTTAGTTGGGATTATGTTTAGCATTGAGTGGTTGGACTCAGGGGTCTGTTTCCATGCTGTATGGCTATGGCTGTATGATTATGGCTTTATGTAACTTGTCGACTGCCACAGTGATTAGCGCTGTCGTTTCAATTATTTGCCATCTTTTTATCAATGCAATAACAATGTTTCGTTCAGTTTATTAGGAAAGAGGGAGATGATGCAGACATGGATAATGAACATGCAAGATTTGCAGATGAGATATAAATCAATTTATGTAAAAAATTCTAAAAATCTTCTTTAGGACTTATTATTCCTTCTGTTTGTACTAAAAATCATTAGATTAATATAACCGTGTGCAGGTCCTCATATCTATTAACAGGACTTTGAAGCACTCAGTATCAGTAGTTTGTACCATTTATAATTTTAAAAAAAGGGACAAGAACAACCAGAAAGAGCTGCCAATGTATAGAATTTTGAGGTTTTTTTGAGAAACATTCAGTGCATACACCACAAATCAATGTTTCATCTGATTTCATTTCAATTTCAGATAAAGCGTACATATGGGAATCCCTTCAAAGCTTTCCTTTAACTTACATTTTCTAAAAAAAAAACAAGCTTGAAATATGAATAGATCACAAGTTTCCTTTAAACACAACCCAAAACAATCTTGACCAAGATCTTTGTGTCCTCATTAGCTGAAGGAAAGGTCCTGGAGGTCTGGCAAGTAGCTAATGTTATTCGTCTATTCAAGAAGGGAAATAGGGATAATCCAGGAAACTACAGACCAATGAGTCTTACACTGGTGGTTGGGAAGCTATTGGAGAGAATTTTTATGGATAGGATTTACATGCATTTGGAAAAGCATGGCCAAATTAGAGATAGTCAGCATGGCTTTGTGCAGGGCACGTCATATCTTACAAAATTGGATTGATTGTGAAGAATTTTGGAAGGTCAAATTTGAACGCAGAATACAGGGTTAATGGCAGGATTCTTGGCAGTGTGGAGGAATGGAGGGATCTTGGGGTCCACGTCCTTAGATCCCTCAAAGTTGCTACCCAAGTTGATAGGGTTGGAAAGAAGGTGTATGGTTTGTTGGCTTTCACTGGCAGGGGAACTGAGTTTAAGAGCCGCGAGGTTATGCTGCAGCTCTGTAAAACCGTGGTTAGACCACACTTGGAATAGTGTTGTCAGTTCTGGTTGCCTCATTATAGGAAGGATGTGGAAGCTTTAGAGAGGGTGCAGAGGAGATTTACCAGGATGCTGCCTGGACTGAAGGGCAGGTCTTATGAGGAAAGGTGGAAGGAGCTAGGGCTTCTCTCACTGGAGCGAAGAAGGATGAGAGGTGACTTGATAGAGATGTACAAGGTGATGACAGGCATACATAGAGTGGATAGCCAGAGACTTTTTCCCAGGGCGGAAATGACTATTACAAGGGGGAATAATATTAAGGTGATTGGAGGAAGGTATAGGAGAGATGTCAGAGGTAGGTTTGTTTTTTTGTTTACACAGAATGGTGGGTGTGGAATGCATGGCCTGCGGTGGTAGTGGAGTCAGATACATTAGGAACATTTAAGCAACTCTTGGACGATAATAAAATGAAGGGTGTGCAGGTTAGTTTAAGGTAATAGATAATAGGTTGGCACAACATCGTGGTCCGAAGGGCCTGTACTATGTTGTACTGTTCTACCTGTTATGTTCAAGGTGGTGACAAAGGTGATCGATGAGAATACAGCAGTGGATGTTGGCTACATGGATTTTAGTAACGCTTTCGACAAGGTCCCTTGTGGAAAGCTCATCAGAAGATTAAGGTGCATGGGATCCAAGGTGACTTGGCCACGTGGATTCAAAATTGGCTTGTCCATACAAGGTGGAGGGTAGTGGTGGAAGGGTGTTTTTCAGTCTGGAGGTCTGTGACTAATCGTGTTCAGCAGGGATCCGTACTGGGACCTCTGCTGTTTGTGACATATATAAATGAGTTGCATGAAAAGGTGGTGTATGGCATGCTTGCCTTTATTAGTCTGGGAATTGAATACAAGAGTCAGGATGTCATGTTGCAGCTTAGTAAGACTTTGTTTAGACACACTTAAGGAGTACTGTGTTCAATTGATGTTGCCACATTACAGGAAGGTGGTGGCGGCTTTGGAGAGGATGCAGAAGAGGTTTACCAGGATGCTGCCTGAATTAGAGGGTACGAACCATAAGGAGGCTAGAAAAACTCACGTTGTTTTCTCTGGAGCAGTAGAGGCTGAGGGGAGACTTGATAGAAGTCTATAAAATAATGAGATGCATAGATAGGGTTGACGGTCTAAAACTAGAGGGCATGCGTTTAAGGTGAGGGGGGAAAGCTCAAAGGAGACGTGAGGGGCAAGTTGTCTTTTTTTTTTTTTACACAGGAAGTGGTAGGAGTGTAGAATGCACTGCCAGTGGGGGTGCTGGTGGTG
>JAHRHZ010000034.1:14675360-14696650 GCA_024137785.1 Ginglymostoma cirratum | reverse complement strand
ATGCAAGGAATAGAGCGATATGCACCAAGGGCAGGCAGAAGAGATTAGTTTAATTTAGTGTCACGTTTAGCACAACATTTTGGGCCACAGGTCCAGTTCCTGTGCTGTACAGTTCTATGTTCTAAAATATAAATGTCAAAGTTCATGGGAGAAACGCTGCAAGTCTGATATCATTTATTTTACTTAAAAGGTAAAGTTGACTAATCCTCCTGGACCACAAGTCTATTCCCTCATTACAACTTGAAGGTCACCATGCCTCAGGCGAGGGCAGAGGTTGAGAAGGAGAGCCTTCACGATAACCTCAGCTGTCGCTGGAACTGAACCCATGCCATTGGTGTCACTCTGCATCACAAACCATCCATCCAACTAACTGAGCTAGCTGACTTGACTGGTATGTGCAAATGCTAATGAAGAATTTCCATTTTAAATCTGTCTGTGTTTGGTGGAAGGAGCAGGTGGGGGACTTCAACCTACAGCTCCCGGCTCAGAGGTAAGGACACTATTGCCACCAACAAGAGCCCAATGTTTGATGCAAAGATACTAGTTGGTACTGCAAGCCACTTTTCATGAATTATCCTAACCAACCACATATTGCCACCTAGTGGATCTACAGCGCCTGATAATTTCTCAGAGGTGGTCAGCTGCCTGAATAAAAAGACATCTCCAAATTCAGAAAGACAAGCGGGATATTCGGTTGAAGCTCCAACCCCATCTGACTCTGTCAAACATATTGTTCACGTCTCAGACAGTAAACTATATATACCCAAATAAAAAAAAACAAATTCAACATCAACCTTTCTAACCTAACGTATCAACCCTGCCCTGATTGCTGATGGTAACCAAACCTCTACTATTAGCCGTGTGCAACAACATTCCTCTCAAATACCTGCTCCTGAAAACATTCTTCCTTCAAAGGCTGCGCAGTGTGCCCATTCGATTTACAATTGATGAAATTCCCTGTTCATGGAAAACAACTGTTGTTCACATAAAATATATGATTTCAATCTTCATGTTATTCAAGTCCAGGCTGGTCTATATTATGCATGTTTGACATGTTACCCAGTTTCTTATCCGGCTATAGCTAGTTTATTTTTAACTTGACAAGTATATATTTCAGATATCGGCTGACTCAATTATTAGTACTCTGAAATACTTACGATAAATTTCAACAACAACTTTCATCGCACTTATGAACACAGGAAAATCTAAGACTAAAACTGACAGAGCAAAAGAACGAAATTTTTAGATGGACATTTAAAAGCTCTGTCAGAGTCTTAGCTTTTAAAGGAGGGTATAAAAGGATGACAAAAAGGCAGAGTGTTTTAAAGGAGGGAATTCCAGAGTTTAAGGCCTAGATGGCGAAACCACAGCTGCCAATAGCCAGGCAAAGATACTGGGGTGTTAACTGCAGATGAGCTGTTTCTTTTTATGCAGAGGACATGGCATTGTGGGGCAGTGATACTGTCCCTACCTCTGGGCCAGAAGGTTAGAGTTTAAATCCCACTTGCTCCAGAGATATTTTCAACTTTAAAGTACCTCATTTTTACACAATGGTAAACACTTAGTGAGGACAACAGCATCCATTTACTTCTGCTGCTTTTGTCCAATGGCTGTGAATTAGACTGAAATTTGTTGACTCAGATGAGAGCTCCATGGCAGCGTTCCTACCTTTGGGCCTGGGTTTCAGTCCCACCTGCCTTGAAAGTGTGCCCAATTCATTTTCTTCTTTAGATAAAATATATTTAGAGACACTAATTGAAACTGTGGAGGGATTAAGTGGAGTAGTATATGGCTCCAATGGTAAACTCCATAAAGAAATGCAAAGATTGGCCTCAGGATTGGCACACCATCCAGACATGGAATCATATCGCCATTCTGTTCCTTCACTGTTGCTAGGCCAAAATCTTGGAACTGTCTTGCCAACAGGAGGTCTTTCCAGTCCAAGGACTGCAACAGCTAAAAGTAACAGCTCACCATAACTTTCTCCAACGCAATTAGGAATGGGCATTCAAAGCTAATGTAGCTAGCGATAATCAAGTCCCATGAACAAAATAAATATAAGTTTATGTTTGGTGGGAAATAGCAAGAAAAGCAGTTAGTTGAGTCAGGAGGTAACAAAGCCACGGATGAAGCTTTTAGTAGGATACAATTATAGATTGTTGAGACAGAGGCAAAAGCAAAGCTAAGTGATGACAGAGATAACAAGGTGTGGAGCTGGATGAACACAGCAGGCCAAGCAGCATCACAGAAGCAGGAAAGCTTGACATTTCGGGCCTGGACCCTTCATCAGAAATCTGGAGATGCCGGCGCATTGCTGCAAGTGTGTGTTTCAGGAGTCACAGGGAGAAACGCTTCTGAAGGGTCTCAATGTTCTGAATGTAGATATTGTCACGGGTGGGGCCAAATTGGGAAGGCTTGAATGTGGACTGTCGTCCATTGGGGATGATCTGGTTCCGTAGGCAGGTACTAAGAAAGGTGATGTGGCTGTAGTACCTGGTTTGCTTCAGGACATGGTCGAGCAGTTTCAAGGCCGAAGAGATTACGGGAGAGTTGCAGTGGGAGAGAGATCCCCTGAGGTTTGTCCGGAGGGAGGAGGGTAACTTCTTCAGGGTAGGCATCCTTGGAAGAGGCTTTGCAGTGGGGTTAAAATTGTATCAGAGATAATAGGTACTGCAGATGTTGGAGAATCCAAGATAACAAGGTGTGGAGCTGGATGAACACAGCAGGCCAAGCAGCATCACAGGAGCAGGAAAGCTTGACATTTTGGCCCTAGACCCTTCATCAGAAATCACACAGATGACACACAGGTAGATGTGAATTGTCTTTGTGATGGAGCAGACATTGAGTTGGAAGCTCAGCTGACAGTCCACCGGGATACAGATATTCTGAACATTATTATACAACCTGATAGTGTAACCAGAGATTGGCAGTAGGGAGTAGAGTTTGAATAGGAGCTTCAAATAGTGACTTTGGCCTTCTTGGTGTGCTGTAAACCTAATATTATCCCTCTGAATGATGTCAGAAGAAATTCACTTCTAGGTGTTGCATGTGCATACTATCTATGATCCACAGTACCTTTATAAGCAAGTCAAAGTTAGATAAAACTTGTAGCACACATCAATTGCGTATAAATCACAAATTTAATATCCTGGCATTTATAAAGACAGATATTTAAATAGATCACTACATACCAGACTCCTTTGCAGTTTTCGAAGCCTTTCTACAGGTTCGGGATCATAGCCTGGAATTTTTCGCATATCATTATTCTTCAATGCCAGCATTGTTTCCAGCATAAAACGGATCTGAGAGGAAAATGGAGAGTTGCATTTTAATCAGTAGATGCAAAGGAACCCAGCGGGCTGTTTTAGTTTTTTTGGCAAACCTAACATACACCAACAGCATAAGAAGTTCATTACTTAAAACTCTCAATTGATTTTCTCACCAACGGTCATCACATCTGCTCTTAAAAATTAGAGCAGCTCGCAGCCCAAGTTGTCTCCTTGGGCAGTCCTATCAGATGATCACACCATGTAGCTAAAGGAGAATTGTAGGTATCGTGTACTTGGAATTTCAAAGTTGCCACAAAGCTTAATATACAAAATAAGATCTCATGTATTTTGTGTGTGTGTGTTGGGGGGGAGGGGGCGAGGGTTTACAAATGAACATGGTAACATGGGCTAGCTAACAGGAAGCAGAGAGAAAGGCTAAACGGGTCATTATTAAGTTGCCATGCTGCAACTAATCATATGCTACAGGGATCAATGCTGGAACCTCAATTATTTAGAATTGAAATCAATTATATGGATGAGGGGACCGAATATTTGCTTCCTAAATTCATCGACCACACGGTTAGGTAGGACAGTAAACTGTAAAAAATGACATAAGCAGATCACAAAGGGATAAATAGGTAAACCGAGTGGGCAAAAATTTAGCAAATGGAGTGTAATGTGTGAATATGAGAAGTTATCCAATTTAGTAGGGAGAATAGTAAAACAGTACATTGTTTAAATGCAGAGATTTCAAAACCCAGTTGCATGTGTGTGTCCTGGTTTGCAGGTCACAACAAATCAATATGCAGGTACTGCAAGTGATTAGGGAGGTAAATGGAAAGTTGTCATTTTGGCAAGAAGAGCCGACTATCAAAGTATGGATGTTTTGCTACAGTTATACAGGACAATGATGGAATCACATCTAGAGTACTGTGTACAGTGGTTTGGTCTCATTATTTTAGGAAGTATATAATTGCATGGGAAGCAATGCAGAGGAGGTTCATGTAACAGATTCCTGGGATGAAGGTAACACATCAAATAATGATCTAAAAAAAAATCATTCCGTACTTGAAGCCTTAACTTTGTTTTTCTTTCTCCAGAGAGGCAGTCAGACCAGTCAGTTTGGTTAGAAATCTGCATTTTACTAGAAATAAGATATGGGATGCAATTACTCTGGAAGGGAATCTCTGAAACAGATAGTATAAGGATATGGATTGAAGTAATGGTTCATTGCTTGTTTGGAGATCATTCTGACTGTCATATATTTTGTTTTATTCTTCCTTTGGAACTCTGAAGGGTCACTGGACCTGAAACATTAACTACTTTCTCTCCAATGATGTTGCCGTATTGTAGGGAGGCGATGTGGTATTATTAAGTGGGGTGGGGAGGAGAGCGTAACATTCCTACAGTCACGCATAGACTTTGAGTCAACTTCCTGAAAGGATCTTAAAGATACCAGATTGCAAACAGTTGTACTTTTAGGATGGAAAAGGTGTTGGGATCACGCATTACTAATTAGCAGTTCCACCTGGATGCAAGGACATTATGTATTACAATGACGCTAGGGGAAAGAGGAAAGAAGGAGCCATTTTGATATCAGATTACAAGTTTCCTTACAAATCAGTGAAGATTTCAGGCAGAGATCTGTGTGGTCAACAAAGACGAAGGGCTGCTTTGTGAGCTACCAAAGCCAAATGTGAGTGGGAGATGTCTCTAGTCGAAACTACAAATACCGCAGGCATTTAAACATTCTGGGAGATTCACTCTAATGGTGGATGAATACAATCACGGAAACAGGCTTTATTGCTGGTGATGGATTTAAGGAGCTCACCAAAAACTGGGGAAAGCACCTGCAGGCACTCCAAAGTTACTATGCAGCAAAAAGGGAGAAAACAGGAGCCCACTGGAAATTGGCAACGGCTGTGGATTGTTGCCAAGTCTAACTGAAGTACACAAGATGTTAGAGGATTAGAAAGGATGTTTTGTCATCTGTGGCAATCTAGAATGAGTGGTCATAGTATTAGGATAAGATATTTGAAACAGAGATGATTTAAGCAGATGAAAAGGGTTGTGGAATCTGTGGCATTTACTACTCCAGGATGTGGCAGATGCTGGAAGATGGAGTAAATTTGAAAAGACAAATTGATTTTTAATTAGGCATGTGTTGAAAGGTTATGGGGAGCAGGCAGGAAAATTGAGTTGAGGCCAAGATGAGATCAGCCTTGACGGCACTGAATGGCAGAGCAGGTTAATGGGGCTAAATGAGCTATTCTTGCTCCTAGTTCTTATCACAAGAACTATAATTTTGTGGGGAACGCAAAATAAGTATAGGTACACTCCTCTCTGCAGTTTCAAGTAGAAGTTGCAAACAAAATGAAAATAGTTCTTGCCAACAGTCACTTGTTATAAAAATTTAAAAATGAGTAATTCTTTCAACCGTTAACTGGATAGTCAAATTTCTTTTTGAAAAATTACCAGTATGTGTGGAGATCATAACAATGCATCATCCTATCATTATTGAACTTTCAAGTGAACCCCAGTAGCATTGCAACAACACCAGTGATTCTACAAGAAATTTCACTACCAGCTTATCGATGAACTTGGAGCACGAAGCAAATGCTGACCTTTCTAGAAATGCTCATATAAGACCACAAACCACAAGCTATATTATATTTTATATAACATATATACAAAATAGATTAAGGCAGACTGATAGAAGTAGTTCACTTGGACTTTTGTAAAGCCTTTGACAAGGTTCTGCAAGTTAGACTAATTAGTAAAGTTAGATCACATGGGATTCAGGGAGAGCTTGCCAATTGGACACCAAATTGGCTTGATGGTAGGAGACAGAAGTGGTGTAAGAGGGTTGTTTTTCAGACTTGAGGCCTGTGACCCGCGGTGTTCCATATGGATCGGAACAGGGTCCACCTTTGTTTGTCTTTTACATAACTGATTTGGATGAGAATATAGGAGGCATGGTTAGCAAGTTGACAGATGACACCAAAATTGGTGGTATGGTGGGCAGTGAAGAAGGTTATTTAAGATTACAAACAGATCTTGGTCAATTGGGCCAATGGGCTTTTATCTCAAGAGGGCTGGAATATAAAAGCAGCGATGTGCTCCTGAGACTTTATAAAGCTCTAGTTAGGCCCCATTTAGAATATGTGTCCAATTTTGGGCCCCACACCTCAGGAAGGACATACTGGCACTGGAGCGTGTCTAGCGAAGATTCACATGGATGATCCCTGGAATGGTAGGCCTAACATACGATGAACGGCTGAGGATCCTGGGATTGTATTCGTTAGAGTTTAGAAGGTTGAGGGGAGATCTAATAGAAACTTACAAGATAATGCATGGCTTAGAAAGGGTGGAAGCTGGGAAGTTGTTTCCGTCAGGTGGGGATACTAAGACCCGTGGGCGCAGCCTTAGAATTAGAGGGGGTCGATTTAGAACGGAAATGAGGAGACATTTCTTCAGCCAGAGAGCGGTGGGCCTGTGGAATTCATTGCCACGGAGCGCAGTGGAGGCCGGGACGTTGAATGTCTTCAAGGCAGAGATTGATAAATTCTTGATCTCGCAAGGAATCAAGGGCTACGGGGAGAGTGCGGGTAAGTGGAGTTGAAATGCCCATCAGCCATGATTAAATGGCGGAGTGGACTCGATGGACCGAATGGCCTTACTTCCACTCCTGTGTTTTACGGTCTTATGGGCTAAGGAGTGGCAGATGAAGTTTAATTTGGGTAAATGCAAGGTATTGAATTTTGGTAAAACAAACAAGGTCAGGACCTGTACAATTAATGGTAGGGCCCTGGGTTGTTTTGTAGAACAGAGACCTAGGGGTTCAGGTACCTAATTCTTTGAAATTTGCTTCGCAGGTAGACAGGGTGATTAAGAAGGTATTTAGCACGCTTGCCTTCATTGCTTAGACCTTGGAGGATTGGAGTTGGGATATCATGTTGAGGTTGAACAGGATGTTGGTGAGGCCTCTGTTGGAGTAGTGCGTGTAGTTCTGGTTGCCCTGTTATAGCAACGATATTATTAAACTGGACAGGGTTCAGAAAACATTTACCATGATGTTACTGGGAATGGAAGATTTGAGATATCAAAGTAGACTGGACACCCTGAGACATTTTTTCAGTCAGCTTAGAAGGTTGCGGGGTGACCTTACTTGGGTTTATAAAATCATGACTGGCATAGATAAGGGGAATAGATAAGGGTCTAAGGTGGGAGAGTTCAAGACTAGGGGGCATAGGTTTAACGTGAGAGGGAAAAGATTTAAAAAGGACATGAAAGGCAACTTTTTTGTTTTAAACTTAGTGGCTCATATGTGAAATGAACTGCCAGAGAAAATGGTGGATGCAAGTACAGTTACAACGTTGAAATGACATTTGGATAACTTCATGAATGGGAAAAGTTTGGCAGGATATGGGCCAAGCGCAGGGAGATAAGATTAGTTTAGTTTGGGAACGTGGACAGAAAGGTTTGTATGACTGTCTCTGACTATACAGGGGTAGGATTAGGCCATTTAGCCCATCGAGTCTGCTCTGCCATTTGATCATGGCTGATTTGTTTTTCAACTCTATTCTCCTGCCTTCTCTCTGTAACGCTTGATCCCCTTACTAATCAAGAACCCATCTCAGTCTTAAATGTACTGAATTGCTTGACCTCCACAGCCCTCTGTGGCAACGAGCTCTACAGATTCACCACTCTTTGGCTGAAGATATTCCTCCTCATCTCAGTTATAAAAGGGCTATCCCTTCAGCTCCCAGCCTCCCTCACCAGTGGAAACATCTTTTCCATCCAGTCCTCTCAGTATTCACTAAGTTTCAATCAGATCACTCCGCATCCTTCTAAACTCTAGAGTACAGACCCAGAGTCATCTCCGTTCCTCATACGACAAGCCCTTCATCTCCGGAATCATTACTGTAAACTTCCTTTCGCCCCCCTCCCTCAATAGCAACTTTCTTAAACACAGAGCCCATAACTGCCCACAATACTCCAAATGCAGTCTGACCAGACCCATATTCAGCTTCAGCAGTAGATATCTGCTTGTGTTCTAGTCCTCTTGAGATGAATGCTAACATTGCTTTTGCCTTTCTAACTGCCATGCACACTTGCATGTTAACCTTATGAGAATTTTGAACAAGGTCTCCCAAGTCCTGAGGTACTTCAAAATTTCTGAAGCTTTTCCTGGTTTTCAACATAGTCTATGCCTCTATTCTTGTTACCAAAGTGCATAGCCTCACACTTCCCCACGTTGTTTTCCATCTACCATTTGTTTACCCACTCTCCTAGCATGTTCGAGTCCTTCTGCAGCTTTCCTGTTAATATTACCTGTCCCTCCACCTATCTTTGTGTTATCTACAAGCTGAGTAACAATGCCCTTAATTCCTTCATCCAGATCTTTCATGTATAAAGCAAATACTTGGGGTCCCAACACTAACCCCTTTAGAACTCCACTAGTCACTGACTGCCATCCTGAAAAATACCCCTTTATCCTCCTCACACCGTGCATTTTGCCAGCCAATCATATACCCATACTGCCTAACTTTGCTCTGAACACCATGGGATCTTATTTTAATCAAACAGCTTCCTGTGTGGCACCTAGTCAAAGGATTCTGGAAATCCAAATAGATAAGGGATATGGGCCAAGTGCGGGCAAATGGGACCAGTTTAGTTTGGGAAATCTAGTTGGCATGGAGGTGTTGGACTGAAGCGCCTGTTTCAGTGTATAGCTCCATGACTTTCACTGGCTCTCCTTTAATTACTCATTACCTTAAAGAATTCGAACAGATTTGGCAGACACGACCTCCCCTTGATGAAGCTGTGCTGACTCTGCCTTATTTCACCATGCTCTTTCAAGTACTCCACAATCTCACAGAGGACTCTAAAATCTTACCAAAGACCAAGGTTAGGCCTATTGGTCGATAGCTTCTTGTCTTCTGCTTCCCTTCCCTCTTCAACATGGGTGTCACATTAGCAATTTTCCAGTCCTTGAGGACCCTCTCTGACTCCAGTGATTCCTGAAAGATTACTAACAATGCCTCTCCTTAGCTACCTATATCAAAACTCAGGGATGTAGTCTATCTGCTCCAGGTGATTTATTCACCTTCAGACTTTTCAGCTGCCCCAGCTCCTCTTTCGAGATGGCCACCACGCTCATATTTGCCCTTTGACTCTCCTTAAGTACTGATATGCGGCTAGTACCTTCTGCTGTGAAAACTGATGCAAAGTACCCATTCAGTACCTCTGCCATTTCTTTGTACCCCTTTACTACTTCACCAGCCTCATTTTCCAATGGGCCAATGATCACTCTTGCCTCTCTAACATTTTAATATATCTTTAAAACCTGTTGCAATCTTTCATATTACTAGCTAACACTCTCAGATGTCAGCTTCTCTTCTTCCTTTATTGCTTTTTTTTAAAAAGTCATTCTCTCCTAGTTTTTAAAGGTTCCCCACTAATCTTCACATTGTATGCTTTCTTTTATGCTGTCTCTGACTTCCCTTGTCAGCCATGATTGCTTTGGCATCCCTTTAATATATCTCTCCTTCCTTGGGAGGGATTCCTGCGTAACTCCCAAATTACCCTCAAACTCCTGCCATTAGTACTTCACTGTCTTTCCTGCTAGGCTCCCCATCCAACTAACTCTGGCCAACTACCCCCTAATGTCTTTGTGGTTATCCTTACTCAACTGTAATACCGTTACACCCGATTTCACCTTCTCCCTCTCAAACTGCAGGGTGAACTCTATCATATTACGATCACTACCCACTAGGGGTTCCTTCACCTTAAGCTCTCTAATCAAGTCTTCCTCATCACACATCACAAAATCCAGAACCACCCGTTCCCTTGTGGGCTCTAACACAAGTTGCTCCCAAAAAAAAATGCTCTTGTACACATTCCACCAATTCTTTTTCTTGAGATTGGCTGCTAGCTTCAATTTTCTAGTGCTCCTGTATATTGAAGTCATGATTATTGTGCTACTGCAAGTCATTGTAATACTAATATACAACTTTAAATTCTCAAACTTAACCACGAATTAACTTAAATCTGACATCTGTCTTACCCTTGTTTGGTCTTGGAATTGTTTACCAACACGGTTAGCTTTGCTTTGGACCTCCAGAATCAAATCCCTCAATGCCACAGCATCATCCTTCCGAAGGGTAAATCCCACTTCTTTCAGTAAAAGGAGAATAAGCTCAATGTCTTTTTCTTTGAAGTTGCTTGTGAGTTTTTTAAGAATATCAAACACTAACACAGAGTTAATCACGTGGAAGTTATAGAAGTGTGCAATCAAATTGATTAGATTATCGCACTCTTTGGTTTCACTGACTTTTCTAGAATGCTCGTCAAATTGTTTCACTGTTGCCTCCAAAACATGGGCTCCAACCTGTAAAACACAAGGCATATTAGTAAATCTTAAAATAGCGAGCAAATACAAAGCACAGGAACTAGTAAAATTCCTCAGTCACACACAAAACTTGAAATTATTGAGTTACTTCATGACAATGCAAAACAGTTTACAACCTATTGACATGGTAGGTACTGTTGCCATGTATGAAGCACAGTCAGCTCCCACAAAGAGCATTATAATTAATTTTCAATTTTAGAGGTGGGTTGAGTGATGAATGCTGGCCAGCGGACCACAGGAAACCTGCTTTTCTTTAATAACGCCATGGGATCCCTCATATCCACTTGGGGTAGCAGATGAAGCCTTGGTTCACCATCTCACCCAAACGACAGTACCATAACAGTATCCCAGTAAGCAGTGGAGCCTAGTTAGTAGGCTTGTGATTCCCAAAGTTATCCACATCCCTTTAAATAAAAATGCATAAAGCACAACATACATTGCATCTTATTAGATTTGAAACAATTTCAATAAGTTTTGGTTTTATTTTCTGGCAATCGTGGAATTGACAAATGGATTAAATCTACAATTATTCTATGTCAGTTGGTTCTCAAAACACATACAGAAAGTACAGCACAGAACAGGTCATTCCATTCAGCTCATCCCTGTTAATATTCTTACATTGCCATTCAGATTCTATTCCGATGATTTGCTAATTTTGTCCTCTCCACACAGGCTTGCTATTGCCCAAATGGCACTTGTGAGCTTACACCATGAGTGTAACCAATATATATTCCTGGCAGAGGCAAAGTTACAACCGTAAGAAGGAAGGGCCATTTGAGGAAATTCTAATAGCAGTGTTTGTGACAAGGATACAAAGGGAAGTGCTTTGATCGCTTTTGTCACACTTAACTGGGGTAGTGGCAAAAAAAAAAGCAGCACCATTCCCAGAGTTGTCACAAAAGTTAAGCTTTACAAAGCATGCAGAATTTCCTCGATTTATGGGTCTTTTAGATACCAGGTTGGCAGAACCAGGTGACTGTACTTAACAAGAACGACTATTTATTCATAGTAAAGAGAGATAAACAATTATCAACTGTCGACATTCAACTCTACTTAACCCCATCCATAAACTCCCCCTCTAGACACAGACAAAAACAAGAACAAAAAAAAAGTGTTGTGGGCAGAGGGAAAGACTGGGAAGGCACTTCAATGGTCTCTATCCACAGGATTTGCTGAAGTGATCCTTGTGCTAATGTAGAAAGTTTATTTCTTGATCCTCCTTCTGCAGGTGTTTTCACTTGTTTACAGAAGGCAGTGTGACTAGTTCACATTTGTAAAGGTCTCTAACTTATTAAAAACCAGAGCTTATACCAACCGATGGGGAAAATAAACTGGATGCTTTCAAGCTTCAGGCGCTTTCTACTGCAGAGGAAAAAACAGGGCCCTTCACTTCCAGAGGTCCAATGGCTTCTCCCCCAAAACATTCACTTCCCTGAGCTGTTTAGCAGGCAGATGACTTTTATCATTGATAATAGGTCACTAGTTCAAAAGATCAATCAGTTATTTGTTGCCAGCTGAAGCCCCATTTATATATAACCCCCCCGCTGCAGGTTGCTTGTAACTCAGCTCCCAACTACTTGCACAAACCGTGTAAACAGGACTTACAACGAAAGTTAGATAACTTCAATTAAAATGTGTGATAATACTTCCTTCAACAATACTTGGCTTCTAAAACTTTGCTTTACCCATTTCAGACTACAATTAAAATACAGAAAAATAAAAAGATACAGCCTTAATACTTTACAACCCAAAATTCTGTGGTTGGCCTGAACTGACTTGAATATTGTTGTGCTCAAGGTGCCTGGGTACAAGATTAAGAAATATCATAGTTGTGTCTCTTTGTTCAGAAACAGTAATTTTATCTGGTTTACTAATGTTGGATTTTATCAGTAACACGGGGTCATACTCAATGCACAAAATAACCTCAAATTGTAGCTGCTTTGTTTTCTTGAAGTGTTCAAAAGAAGAAAAATTAGTTCCAGTTAGCATCTCTTAATTTGTAACCAACATGAGGTTTATGCAGAAAGCACTGTAACTACTCTGCATCATCTGCTAAACCAACTGAGTACTTCTGGTATTTTCTGTTTTTATTTCAGATTTCTTACATGTTTACCAATTATGATTATCTGGTCTCAAGTATGCAGTTCTGCAGTGTACAGTACTATAGTCAGCCTTACAATCAAAGTATTAAAAATGCCAGCAAGATAAATATTATAAGCTTAAAAGTAGCTAGCTTATATGACAATTGATAAGCAATCTGAATACTGGTGTTACCTCAATTCCAACATTGTGATGAAGAATGCTAATTAACAGTACATGTTCCATCATCAATCTGTTAGGCATCAAGGCTGAAGTGACACAGGCTGCAAGGATGACATCTGTTAGCACATCATTCATGTCTTTACGACTGTTTCTCATATAAAACTCTTCAAGCTGACTACAAATGGAGGCCATATTAGGTTCACTCAACCTAAAACAAGAGAAAATGGCTTAACTAGGATTCATAATTGAAGTAACGAAAACCCCAAAACATCAGCATCATTGCCATTTGTTCATTGCAAATTGTCGAAATAACGCAAGATTTCTTTTGTGGGTCTAATCGCATGTTGTACAAAAAAATTCATACATTATATATTTTCTTTTAAAAAAATTACTAGGACGCAAGCTATTAATCTAATCTTTTTTAAACTAAGCAACCTGGTACAAGGCTAAGGTTCACACTGCATGACATCAACATTAAAGAGTGACTAGATAATACATTACATTGCAAACTGCAAGCAAGATACCAGGGATTCCAGAAATAATAAAAAAAGGTGGTAAAAAAGGACAGGTCAGGCAGCAGCTATAAAGAGAGAGAAACGGAGTCAGCATTTCAGATCAATGACTCTTAACTGACATTAGTTAGATATTCACCAAGTTATCATGAAGTACAGAGATTAAGGAGGCTTTGTGAAAGAGGAAAGAAATAAAAGGATGATGGTCCAAGGTCCATGGGGACAACCAGTGTTAGCTAGGACCTGGGGACAACACTTGCTCCGCTTGCTTGTTCAATCTTTTAGAAGAGAGAACTGTCCTCCTTGGAGTAGGGAAGGTTACATGTTGAATGAGTAGAGATTTGCAAGATGATGGGGCATTTTGATATAGAGTGAGAAATATGATCCCCCACCAACTATTTCAATAACTAGTGATTCTAGATTTAAAACAATTTGCAAAAGATCCAGAGAGATAAAGAGATATTTTAAATTCTTGTTTCAGGTTCACACTTCATGTAGAATACTCCGTGGATAAAGGCCAATTTCAAAAATAATCTTAAAAAGAAGTCGGACAGGATGAAAGTGGTACAGAACTGTGAACAAAAAAAAATGTGGGATTAAGCACTATCTCTTTATCAAAGAAGTAGCAAAGGAACAATGGTATTAATGGCTACTTCTGCATTAATAAGTGGCTCTAATTCTAGGAGAAAAACAGACCACAGCATGTTAGAAAGACTGAAGATGGGTAGTGGGATGCTTCACATTCAGCTCCTTAACACTTGTGGAGAGCATCCTGGCTAACTGCTCTAAGTGGCTGACCAATTGTGTCCAACCAAACCACGTCAAGCTCCTTATCTAGAGTCATAAGCTGCCTTTGACTTACTGCACTGGGATTCCCTGGCTGAAGGGTATCCCTCTTGATTTGACTGAGGCCTGCTGACAACCACGACAAGTTTTGAACCTTTGTGTATGTGTTAAATGGTAAGGCAAGACAAAAGTAAAATGAACCGAGTATCTCTGGCTCAGGGGACAAACAGCACCAAGTCAAGGCATGGCAGGATGCTGCAAACATCCAGGTACACAGTAAAAGTGAATGAGTGCAGCAGGATTTCAGTAACCATTGCCTGTGTAGCCTGGGAGTTCAAAAACATCCTGTAAATAGATCACAGATGAACCATGAAGTGGGATGGTCCTAATGCTGGGATCAGCCTCACCGGGTCTCTTAGCTGATCATACCACCAATCTTACCATTGCCCACACCACTCAGACCCCTAGTATGATTCAGTCCCAAGTTTCTGTTGCAAGCATCACAAAAGTACACTTAAAGGTTCATTAAAACTGGTCAAAAGCATTTGTAACATATTATGAAATACATTTAAAAAATACAAGCAGTTCTCGTTTTGTGCTTCTGCCTAGCCGTGCATAAATGTATTTTGCATCCCAGTGACTCGCATTCGAATTTCTTGTTCTCAAAGGAAGTTCATATCATCAAGATTCATGGGGATAGAGTTTGCCAATTAACTGAAACGCTTCCTTTGCTTCATGCAGAAAGAAATACCAACATGCAAAAGTTTTGTCCCCATTTCAATCTCCAAATTCAATTACCACAGTTATTTACATATCTGAGCAAAAGCAATTTTAAACAATAAATCACAAATGCATTTAATCAAAGAAAAAATTATTTTGCATCATAAATCTTAAAAGATCACAAAGTGAACTGAATAGAATGAGTGTAATTCACTTGGCCCTGGTTTACACAGCCCAAAAGACCCCTTTATGTGAAAAGATCACTACCAGTCACATTTCAATCATTGCACATTCTTCCAAATTACCCATTTTAAATCATGATAATCCTGAAAAACGACAGAAGCACAAAGCAGTCAATTTGTGAATCACGTTAATTTTAAATGTTCTAATATTTGGCTCAAATTTCAGAGAAACTCATTTTTACAACATCACAAGTTAATCTCAAGGAAAACCAGAAAATGCTGAAATAATTTAGGCTGTTAAGTATCTTGTTGAAATAGAAAGGTCGCTTATGGCACAGTGGCAGTACTCCTACCTTTGAGCCAGAAGGCCCAGGTTCAAGTTCCACCTGCTCCTGAGATGTGTCATTACATATTTGAACAGGTTGACTAGAAAATGTTAGAATAGGAAGGCAGTATTAGATTGTCAGGCTAATATTCTAGTTCCAAGGTCCTGGTTTACAAAAATGAGAAACCTTTATCTTTCTTCACAGTTTCAATGAAATAAGACTTCGTAAAATCAACAACAACCCAATTTGAGTTGGCGTGTATCCTAAATAGAGGCCTTCATTCAAGATAGCAGCCGATAGCCAACTGTACATGCATGGTTTGATGAGTGTGCTCAAGTGACTTCCAAAACTTGATTGGACTCTTTTTTTTTTAGTTAAACTGTTCTCAGAATTTCACCAACATCATTTAGGTGACAGTCTCATAATTAGACACTCCTATTTTGCCAATGTCTGCATGATAGGGCTAGCTGCTATTTCACGATTGCAGCAGTAGAATGTTTCCATATTCCTACCTATTAAGAAGTCCTTTTACATTCTTCTTAAGTCTTATAAGGTCTTCCTTTTTCTTTGCATCCATAGATTCAGCCTTTTCACGCAACTGCGGGGGAATATACTTCCTGGAATCATTGCCCTCATTTGACAGTTGCTCCTAAAGCAAGATGATGGAATAGGTTATGAGAAATCTAATATCTTCTATCTTGAGTATTTTTGAAGTATAAAGCATGGAAAAGATATTCTAAATTAATACATCTGGAAGGAGCCCACATTGGAAAAAAATGCTTTTTGTTGAGGGCTTGAGTGTTTGAATGAGATACGGATAGAGCAATATTAAATATTTAAAATATTTGGTGCTTTCCATGTCCTTTCATGAACTTAGGACTGAGTTTAAAGGTTGGGAAAGGAACATCTAAATGGCAGGGAATTGGAGTTTTAAACTGAGGATAAAAGTTCAGTTGAGGAGTTCGCTCCTCACGCAAAGTTGCGTCTTGGAGCTCTCAGTCTACCTCTAGTCTTGTGAGATGTGTTTTCACATTGAAAAGCTATCACTCTAATGATCTACTATCTGCATTACAGAAAACTAGATTTAGTAGCATACCCAATTGATGATGGTTGGGTCTTTGAGTATTATGTAACTTCTGCACAGCAAAACAGGAGCATCAGCAATATTCTCCTGCAACTTCAACTTAAATTTAAGAGAAATACCCCAAGGAGCATCACAGAACATAAAGAACTGATTATTAAATATTAATCACCAATGGTGGACCAAATTGTGTGTCACAGTGTAGCACAGCCTGTAAAGAAGGTTGCAGATCTGGAAGCTTTGCAGTAGTTGTAGTCACCTAGAACTTAAATGCAACAGGACTATGAAGGTTTTATAGATAAAACTTAAGGCTTCCTGCTGGGTTCTCACACCATTAATTTTAGTACAATCTAGATTCTGTAGAATCAGACTGGGGTACAATTTCAGAGTTATGGAGTGAGATTTTAACTTTCTCAAACTTAATCACCTACAATATTAAAACTGGGCCTTGTGTTCCCTTGAGAAAATTGGACAATTTTTCACTGCAGCAGCTAAGTCCAGAGGCAATTTGATAGAATTTTTTGTTTTAAAAATGAATGTTTATAACTTAAGTTGTCTGAGGAGTCAGAGACAAAGTCACCATCAATTTAAAAAGTATCAAACTAAAAAGATGTAGGGGAAACGTATTTACATTGAATCACAAAATATGAGCAATGCTTAGTTCATGCAGCACATTGTGAGACAAACAGCTTATATTTCATGTCAGGGAGAGGTCATTGACCTGAAATGCTGGACATTTCGCTTTTTAAACACACGCTGCCTGACCTATTCACATTTCCAATAGTGGCAGCATTTGCTTTGTGACCTTCCAGCAAGCGTTTGTGTGCTTTGCCACAAGGTATAGGTTAAGGCGGATGCCATGATAATTTTAAAAGAAACTGAATAAATATTTGTAGCAGAGGAAGGTGCAGCGTTTATACAGATAGCAGTAAGATTAAATCTGGATTATTTTATTAAAAAAGTGAGTAGAGATAAGATTGGCTAAATGGTCACATCCTGACTGGAAACTTTGATGTTTCAAAAAAGGATATTCGGGACATGGTTTTGGAAAATTTCGGAGAGGCGTCCAAGAAGGATGGCAGCAGGTTACCAAAATTGGGAAGTGACTGGTTGAACAGGATTTCAACAGGAGAATGGACTGATGGGCAATTGACGAATCTATGTTTTGATTTAAATTTTAGCTTGGAAAAAATACATGTCAAAAATTAAGAATCGTACAGTTCCACCTTAGAAAGTGGCCAGATAGCACATAAAAGGAAGTAGGGCTGTAATAGGACTTGATGTCTCTGTTGTTAAACTGTGAAAAATTATAATTCATCCAGGATTCAACAAGCTGCAATGGGCAAGGAAGATGAAAAAAAAAAAATCAGAGTGTGCAAGGGAAAAAACCTCAACTGTGCATTCCTAGGTCAATGAAAAAAGAAACAATATTGGATCTAGCTCCATGGACCTTCAAAACAAATCTATTAATGAATGAGGATGAATTCAGTAAATTGACCTCAGTTTCTCGTTAAAAGGCAAAGAAAGAGCTGAAACAGATTACTAGATTACCCAAATAAATGATAGGCGGAGATGGAGCCCTGAGAAGGGACAGTGTGAGTGAGCGAGTAAGCAAGCGAGAAATCAATAGCTGCTAATGGTGAACATTAGTAGCTGACAATTGGTTGGTTCTGGCAGCAGCCCATGTGTTGATAAGGCCTGATGTGTGGGGGTTGGGGGAAAAGGACATGGAAGAAGGTGCGTAGGCCCTAAAATTATTGAACCTGGCAATGAGTCCTGAAGGCTGCAGGGTCTGCAAGCAAGAGGAGGTAATAGACGAGTGCTATTATCACTGGACTGTTAATCCAGTACCCAGGTAACATTCTGGGTGACTCAGGTTTGAATCTGCCATGGCAGATGATGGAATTTGAAATTCAATTAAAAAAAACTGGAATTAAGAGTCTAACGATGACAATGAATCCATTGCTGATTGTCAGAAAAACTCATTGTATTCACTAATGGCCTTTAGAGAAGGAAACTACCATCCTGACTGGGTTTGGCCTACATGTGCCTCTAGATCCACAGCAATGTGGTTGACTCCTAACTGCCCTCTAGGCACTTAGGGATGGGCAATAAATGCTGGCTTAGCCAGTGACGCCCTCATCCCATGCGTGAATTAAAAAGAGCGGGAAGTGAAATGCTGTATTACATCTGGAAACACCGGCTCCATGTTCACTCCATGCCAGGCACTCAGTAGTCCAAAAGTTTCAATCATATGCATGCTCATCTTCTAAACTCCATTGAGTACAGACCCAGAGGCCTCCACCATCATTCTAGTAAACCTCCTCTAGACTCCTTCCCCAATGCCAGCACTTCATTCCTTTGAAATGAGGTCCAAAAATGTTCACAATATTTCTAACACAGTCTGACCAGAGCCTTATGCAGCCTCAGCAGTATATCTCTGCTCTGGTATTCTAGCCCATTTGACATGAATGATAGGGGAGGCGAATCCAGAAATGAGCTCATTAATGACCTCTACATATGGGGAGTAAATGGCCTAGTGGTATTATCGCTGGACCGTTAATCCAGAGACTCGGATAACATTCTGGGGACCCAGGTTTGAATCCCACCATGGCAGATGGCGGAATCTGAATTCAAAAAATATCTGAAATAAAGAATCTAATGATAACTGTGAATCCATTGTCGATTGTTGAAAAACCAACCGGGCTCACTAGTGCCCTTCAGACCATCCTTACCTGGTCTGGCCTACATGTGACTCCAGACCCACAGAAATGTGGTTGACTCTGAACTGCCCTCTGGGCAATTGGGAATGGATAATAAATGCTGCGACGTCTCTCATCCCATGAATGAATAAAAAAAATGCTAACATTGCATTTGCCTTCCTAACTGCAAACTGCATGTTAACCTGAAGAGAAACCTGTACCAGGACTCCCAAATCTCTTTGCTCTTCAGATTTCCAAAACCGTTCCCGGTTTAGAAAACAGTCTACACCTCTCTCCTTTCTACCAAAGTGCATAACCTCATACTTTCCCACACTGTATTCCAGCTGCCAGTTGTTTGCCCACTCTCTGAGCCTATCCAAGTTCTTCTGCAGCCTCCCTACTTCCTCAATATTACCTGTCCCTCCACCTATCTTTGTGTCATCTGAAATCTGCAAACTTAAAAACAATGCCCTCAGTTTCTTCATCCAAATTGTTAATGTATACTTGAATAGTTGTGGTCCCATCATGTTCAGCATGGTAGCTTGTGACTAGTGGAGGGCCACTGGGGAACATAACCCCTTCATCCCCACTGTCTTCTGCCAGTCAACCAATCCTCTATCCACGCCAGTAACTTGTACCTGTAATACTGGGGACAGATCTTTATTTAGCAACCTCCTGTTTGGCACCTCATCAAAGGCTGTCTGGAAATCCAAAGAGATCACATCCACTGGCATTTCCTTCGTCATTGCTTGACATTCAACAGCATTACCATGGCTGAAATACCCCACTGTCAAACTCCCCCGGTTTGGTTGGGGCGGAATTATTGAGGCTACAAGATCAGGTCGTAGGCTAGAATTGTGAGGCATGTAGCTCATCCATAGCCTCAGTGCTTGTCCACCGTCCACAAAGGAACAAATCGGGGAGGGGGGGGGAGCTTAGTTCAGAATTCACAGCTTCTAGCCTTTGAGAAAGGCAGCAGGGAAAGGTCTGGGAAATATAGACCGCTGAGCCTTACGTCTGTGGTGGGCAAATTGTTAGAGAGATTCTGAGATACAGGACCTACAGGCGTTTGGAAAGATAAGAACTGTGTTGGGACTGTCAGGATCAGTTTTTTGAAGGCGTGACCAAGAAAGTAGATGAGTGCAGTGCAGTAGATGTTGCCGACATGGACTTTAGCAAGTCATAGCGTTATACAGCACAGAAACAACTCGTCCATGCCGCCCAGACATCCCAAGCTGACCTAGTCCCACTTTCCAGCATTTGGCCCATATCCCTCTAAATGACTCCTATTCATACACCCTACAAGATGTCTTTTACATGTTGTAATTGTATCCGCCTCCACCACCTCCTCCGGCAGCTTGTTCCTTACACACACCCTCTGTGTGAAAAAATTACCCATCAGGTCCTTTTTAAATCGTTCCCCTTTCACAGTAAACCTATGCTTTCCAGTTTTGGTCTCTCCCACCCTAGGACGTTTGCCAAGGTACCACATGGTGGGTGGGTGAGTAAGGTTTAATCTCATGGGATCCCAGAAGACCTAGATAATTGGATACAAAATTGACTTGAAGGTGGAAGAGAGTGGTTAGTGGTAGAGGGCTGATTTTCAAACTGGAGGACTGTGACCAGAGTGTGCAGCAGGGATTGGTCCTAGGTTCCCTGTTATTCATCATTTATTTAAATGATTTGGATGAGAATTTAGTATGTACGGTTAGTCAGTTTGCAGAAGACACCAAGACTGATGATATAATATACAGTGAAGAAGGTTCTTGGGGAATACAATGAGATCTTGACAAGCTACACTAATGGGCTGAGGAATGGCAGATGGGGTTTAATTTAATTTAGACAAAGGCAAGGTATTGCATTTTGGTACGTCAAACCAGGGCAGGACTTACACGGTCAATGGCAGAGCCCTGGGCAGCGTTACAGCACAAAGAAATCCAGGTGTACAGGTTTAACAAGCATGGGGCTGGATGAACACAGCAGGTCAAGCAGCATCATAGGAGCAGGAAAACTTGACGTTTCGGGCCTAAACCCTT
>JAHRHZ010000034.1:14626594-14651665 GCA_024137785.1 Ginglymostoma cirratum | reverse complement strand
CCCCCTCTCTCCCTATTTATTTCAGAACCCTCTTCCCCTCCCCCATTTCTGATGAAGGGTTTAGGCCCGAAACGTCAGGTTTTCCTGCTCCTATGATGCTGCTTGACCTGCTGTGTTCATCCAGCCCCATGCTTGTTATCTCGGATTCTCCAGCATCTGCAGTACCTTTTATCTCCACTAATTACTGGTTGCTATTCAAAAAAATCCCTTTTATCCCCACTCTCTGCTTTTTGCCAGTCAGCCAATCCTCTATCCATGCCAGTACCTTGCCCCTACCTCCATGGGCTCTTATGTAGCAGCCTCCTGTGTGGCACATTGTCAAAGGAATTGTAATAAGTTGAGCAAATGTTTGTAAACTGAAATGTGTTAAAGCGTTGGGGATCCTAACTCTTTCAGGAAGCGATGTTTTTGTTTATCTAAACTGATTACAATTTTCATTGAAACTTGTGCAGTCGAGTCTAAGTTAATTTAGTCATTGTCCTGTCCATCCCAATCAAATGTGTTCTTCACTGCTGAAAACAAAGTGCTGGAGATCACAGCAGTTCAAACAGCATCCACCGAGAGAGAGCAAGCTAATATTTCAAGTCTAGATGATTCTTCATCAGAGGATATGATTTAGAGCAAAAGGATTGACGACAGAAAACTACGGTATCACTTCAGTACGTCTTAAATTGCCGCTCCTGTTTTGTTTGTAGTGGTGCTTCTGAAATGTTAACTCGGGTTAGGTTGTAAATCTAAGGACTGTGAGGCATTTGAGTACGATACAGTTATGGTTAGCTGATTGATAGGATGCTGTAAGGCATTGTGCAATAGTATTGAGGTAAAGTTAATTAGATAAATATGGTTAATAAGACTGAAATCTATGGTTGTAGGTCGACATTCAACAAGATCCTAAGATATTCTTCCATATCTTCACTAAAGCATGGATGATACCATCCGATTGGGTGAAGCTTAATGCGGTTTCCAACATTTACCTTTTTAGAGCCATTACTGTGATACTAAGAGCTCTGCTGTAATGTTTCTATTGGACTCCCTACCAATTTGTTTATTCCCGCTACATATTTTTAAGTGTCTGAGTTGGGTTCCAACTTTACCTTTTGTTTATTTGTTTTGGATTTTAGTTTGATCCCAATGTATTAAATGAAAATCAGAAATAGGGGAAGTTCATGATGGATATCAAAAAGACACAGTTCGGTTATGCCCCAAAAATGCTGGTGAACATAAGGTTTCTTGAGAAGGATGAACTGAAGAAAATCCCTATCAGCAGGGGAAATTGATGAAAATTAAGGCCAACTAAATCCCTGTGGTCCAATAATTTACTTCCCAGAGTACTTGAGGAAGTGACCCTCAAAATGGTAGTTGTGTTGATGGTTGCCTGTCAAGATTCTATAGATACTGAATGGTTCCAAAGGAGTGGATGGTAGCTAATGTAACCCCATTGTTTTGAAAAAAGGAGACAGTGAGAAACAAGGAATTATAGACTGCTTAGCCGTTATATCAGTTGTGGTGAAATGCTTGTCCAGTATAAAAGATATAATAGACAGCAAAGACGGGCTTGGACAGGGTCAGCATGGATTTAAGAGAGAGAATCACCATCCTTGACAAATTAGCTGGAATCTTCTGAGCATGTAACCAGAAGAGTTGATTAGGGAGAGCCAGTAGATCTGGTTGACCTAGGCTTTCACAAAGCTTTCAATAAAGTCCCATGTAAGTGATTAGGATGTAAAATTTAAGGTGCGTAGGATTGGCGTATTCTGGTTGGCAGACAGGAAATAGCGTAGGAATGAACTGGTCTTGTTCTGAGGCAATGACCGGTGGAGTACTGTACTTTTTGCAGGTAACACAAAGCTGGGTGGCAGGATGAGCTGATGAAGATGCAAGAAGTGTGATTTGTAGAACTTGTGTTTGGGCAAATGCATGGTACGTGAAGTAAACCTAACCCCATCCACTTTGTTAGCAAAAACAAGAAGGCAAATTACTATCTGAAAAGTGATAGATTTTAAAAAGTGGAGGTGTAAAAAGATTGGGATATCCTTGTATACCAGCCTGTGAAAATAAGATGCAGGTGCAGCAGGTGGTGAGGAAGACCATATGGTGTGTAGGTCTTCACAGCGAGAAGATTCTAGTCTAGGACCAGGGATGTCTTGCTGCAATTGTACAGGGCCTTGGTGTGGTTATACCTGGAGTATTTGTGTGCACTTTTGGGTTGTCTTGTCCGAGGAAGGAAGTTCTGACTCCAGAGGGAGTGCAACAAATGTTTGCCAGACTAATTCTTGAGATGACAGGACTGAAGTATGAAGAGGGATTGGATCTGTGCTGACTATATTCACTGGAATTTTAGAAGCATGAGAGGGGGATCCCATCGGAAATTCCTAAAATCCTGCAGGACTAGAATGTGTAATCTCGGGAGGGATGTTCCCAGCGACCAAGGAATCAAGAGCCTGGGGTCACAGGCTGATGGTATGAGGTCTGCTACTCAGGATGCAGATGAGAAGTTTCTTCACCCAGAGAATATGGGTGAGAAAGTGATGAGAACAGGGCACCAAGTTGGATGATCAGCCATGATTTTGTTGAATAGCACAGCAGGCGTGAGAGCCCGAACAGCCTGCTCCTTTGCCTATTTTCTTTTTCTCAAATCCCCTTTTAAAGTGAATTTACTGCTGCTTATAGAACAACCAAACAAAGTAATTTTTGAGGAAAATAATATATTTGTGATCAATTGGCACACCACCCCTTTCTCTTTCATTTTCTCCACACATTATGTTTGACCTGTTTGTTTTCAGCGATTGCTGTATTTATTATAGATGCTGGATCTGCTCAGTGTTTTAATTAAGCTTAATCCAACTCATAGATTATGAATCTGTTGTTGAATTCTATTTCTAATTTTGCAGACGATCACGAGGATGAAGATGCCATCGTCAACAGAATTTCGTATGTACCTGGAAATTTTAAAAAATCTTTTGATGTTTCCCCTTTGCTGTATTGTTACTTTAGCTGTGAAGTGAGGCTAAGTGTGCTTGATTGACCACGAACACAGTGTTGTGCTGTAATTTAGCAGATAGCCCTGCTCTTCACCTCAGCTGTATTGAATTAAGTTATAAGTTGACTTCCCTTGGGACAAAAACAACTTGCGCAGTGCAGCTCAAATAGCCCAAAAAAATCTTCAAATCAGCTCATAGAACAACTGTTCTAACAGAAGCGAGTGATATGTGCTAGTGATAAGTATGCAGCTACGTGTATTTGAAATTTTTTCTTTTTACCATAAATCGTATAACTGGACCCAGGCAAACTCAACATTTACAATTTCTGTATCCTGTTCTCATCTAAAAATCTATATCTGCGCACTCTGGCCTGTCATCGGTACTGATCTCTCTGTGCCTCCAATGTTGATACAGCTTCATCCCAGACTCTGTAATTCACTCACTTGATTGTTTAACAAAAGCATAAACCTACACTTATTTGGTACCTTTGGATGTCCTAAAGTGTAATTATGGTTATAAAGGACACGTCAGCCAGTTTGCACTTGTGCATTTCTCTCAAATATAAATGACTAGGACATTAGCTTTTGTGTGTTGGTTGAGAGATTAGCATTGACCAGGGCATGAAATCTCTGCTCCTTTGGGTTGTTCTTTTGATTTAAAACTCGGTATTCTTTTGTTATGGAAAGTCAGAAAGTCGAGGAGCCTATGAGAGTCCAGCACTTCCTTGGACTGTACTGGTGTGAAACCTGCATTAGACCCAAAGCTTCTGAGATCACCGCTCATACCTACTTTGTTAGTCTATGTACGCCCTGTGTTTTTGGGCCTAATATCCGATGATGAAACTTCAGAAATGTGCTGTGTTTTTAATTCGGCCAGACCATCATCATATCAGATAGTTGGGGGAAGCCATGCCTAACTGTTTGACTTCTGCAAATCTTGCAGACCTTGCCTGTCTCCAAGTTGGATTTCGTTTGCTACTTTTTTCTGCCCAACTGACCAATACTTTGATTCCCATGACTTCTGTGTCTTTCCTATGGTTTGTGCACTGAATTGCACTGAAACATCACATGCTAGTACTGTTAAGATGCAGGCCAGCATTCCAGCAATCATCTTAACTAAGTTAGAATGAGGGATTAAAACCAAATTAAGCTTTGAAAACTAGGCACAAAGTTTTCTTTGTTTACATTTGAGCTCTTTCCTGTTTTCTTGGATTCACATCATATGTTATATGCAAGTGGGGGATAAGAATTGGAAAAGTCACTTGAGTGCTTTGAGATTGCTGGCTAGAACTATGATATCTGATATCGGAGTTATGTGCTCATTTGTTACTCTGTTTATAAATGTGTGCAATCAAGTTCTAGCCTTCACCAGAGAAGAACGTAGCAGCAGAGAGCGCTCACCTAAAGATGAAGTTTGGAAGCTATGAAATTTAGACCGAGTACTACAGCCTTTGTAGCCATTATGAAAAATGGCAGAAAAATAATACTTTGTCTGGATATAGTTACGCTCTATTCTTGGAGCCTGAAACGTATGGAAAGAACCATAGTGGAAGAGTGATGTGATATGGGTTATATACGTACCAAAGAGGTGCCAAGATACAACTTTGGCATTGTCAACCAGAAATTAAGCTTTCCTTTTGATGAGTTGAATACCGTCAATTGATAGTGATATAGGTTTAGATATTCTGAGAGTTTTTTGGATGAAGGTTGAGAAAGTTGATGTGTTAAATACTTAAGATGCATTGTCAGACTTGGACAAATCAGGGAAAAGAGACGGCCACTCTAGATAGGGATTGAAAGGGTCATATGGTATGGAAACAAACCCTTTGGTCCAACCAGTTTACGCCAGCCATGTTCCCAAACTGAACTAGTCCCACCTGCCTGCTCTATGCCCATTTCCCTGGGAACCTTTTCCTATTCATGAACTTACCCAAATGTCTTCTAAACATTATAACTGTACCTGCATTCACCACTTCCTCTGGCAGATCATGCCACACACGAACCACTCTCTGTGTAAAGACATTGCCCCTCAAGTCCTTTTTAAAATTTTTCTGCGCTCTCCTTAAAAATATGCCCCCTAGTTTTGAATTCCCCCCCACCTTAGGGAAAAGACCGTTGCAATTCACTTTATCTTTTGCCCCTCGTGATTTTATAAAGCTCAAAAAGGTAGCAGATTGAAAGGTGACGCTCCAGTGGAAAAAGTCCCAGCCTTTCCAGTATATTGTTACATCTCAACCTTCCATTCCTGGCAACATCTGGCAAATTTTTTCTGAACTCACTCCAGTTAAATAATATCCTTCCTGTAAACGGGCGACTGGAACTGCACACGGTACTCCAGAAGAGAAAAAGGCCCTTCGGCAAAAGTTCAATAAAACTCTCTTTGGAGTTTTTTTAGACAGTACAGCTCCGGTGTTTAAATTGATAATTTTTGCCAAGCTGTTTCATGCAGGTAGTCTTCTGGTTCTAAGTGGTGTTCAGTTCTGTTGAAACAATGCCAGCTACTTAGAATCATAGAATCCCTACAGTGCGGAAGCAGGCCATTCGGCTCATCAAGTCCACACCGCCCCTCTGAAGAGCATCCCACCCACACCCCTGCCCAATCCCTGTAACCCAGCATTTTCCATGGCTAATTACCTAGCCACACATCCCGGACACTGAGAAATTTATTATGCCTAATCGATCTAACCTGCACGTCTGTGGCTTGTGGTAGGAAACTGGAGCACCTGGAGGAAACCCATGCAGACACTGGGAGAATGTGCACACTCTCTCTCAGACAGTCACCCGAGAGTGGAATTGAACCTGGGTCCCTGGTGCTGTGAGGCAGCAGTGCTCGCCACTGACTCACTATGCGGCAACAATATTGTCTTCATTTTCTACAACCTTTGTGAAATAAATGAGGCATTAATTGAATTTTACATGAGGAGAGAAAGAAAGAAACCAGATAATTGAATAATTAGTTGTATATGCAGGTTGTGGACATTAACTGGGGCTGCACGAGAAATGTTGCTGTTTACTTCAGTGCTTGCGTCTCTTCTACTAGGGAGCAAGGTAGGGGTGAGGGAGAAGAAATGGGGAAGAGATGAATGAAACAGGAGTGCATTTGCACCCCTGGGAATGTTACTTTGACAATTTCCTTGAAATCTTTTTTTTTCTACAGTATCTCTGTATGCCTCTTCTCAGCTTTTCTTACTTGCCACCATTCTGATGGCTGAAAAGATGTATAAATCGACAAGCTAAAGCTCTTGTAGTGAGATTAGGAAGTGTTTGTAGAATCATAGAATCCCCCAGTGTGGAATCAGGCCATTCGGCCCAACTAGTCCACACTAACCCTCTGAAGAGCATCCCACCCAGACCCATCCCTCTAAACCTGCATTTCCTATGGCTAATGCACCTAACCTACACACCCCTGAACACTATGGGCAGTTTAGCATAGCCAGTCCACCTAACCAGCGCAACTTTGGACTGTGGGAGGAAACTGGAGCACCCTACAGAAATCCATGCAGATATTGGGAGACTCAGCACAGACGGTTGACCGAAGCCGGAAGCGAACCCAGGCCCCTGGCGCTGTGAGGCGGAGAGCTAACCACTGAGCCACCTGCTGCCCCCAGGTGTTATCGTACGTTCATTTACAGATTTATATTACAAAGATGTAAGGATTTGTTTCCACTGTGTCTTTTACCAAATAGCCTTTCAGAGAATAGCAGTTTAGCCCAACATGCCTATGCCAGCTCTCTGATCCAGCAATTAGACTACTCCATATTAATTCTCCGTAGCGCTTAAAACTAATGCGGAAGTTAACATTTGCAAGAATATAGACTATCTTGTCATACATGTATGTATGTGTTGGGGTTCTTTTAAATTGGAATTGACCATGTTAGTGAAATCCTGATTGGATTTTCTTTTGTCTGCGTCAGGAAAAAGAGCAATACGTTCATGCATGCATGTTTTAAATATGCTGGATAGCTGCTGTCTTTAAAATGAACAGTCCTTTTCCTTAAGTAATGTTAATATAACATGTATTGGACCAGAACTGAGAATATGAAATGTTATATCATAGAAACATAGAAGATAGGAGCAGGATGAGGCCATTTGGCCTTTCGAGACTGCTCTGTCATTCTTCATGATCATGGCTGATCGTCCACCTGAATAGCCTAATCCTGATTTCTCCCCATAACCTTTGATCCCATTCATCCCAAGTGCTCTATATAGTCGCGTCTTGAATACATTCCATGTTTTGGCGTTAACTACTTCCTGTGGTAATGAGTTCCACAGGCTCACCACTGTTTGGGTGAAGAAATGTCTCCTTGTCTCTGTCCTAAATCGTCTACCCTGAATCCCCATAGTGTGACCCCTGGTTCCGGACACACCACCATGGGGAACATCTTTGCTGCATCTACTCTGTGTGGTCCTGTTAGAATTTTATAAGTCTCTGAGGTGCCCTCCTTATTTGTCTGAACTTGAGCGAAAACAATCCCAACCTAGTCAATCTCTCCTCATACATCAGTCCCTCAGTCCCCAGAATCAGCCTGGTAAACCTTTGCTGCACTCCCTCGAGAGCAAGAGCATCCTCCACACAATATTCCAGGTGTGGTCTCAGCAAGGTCCTGTGCAACTGCAATGACACATTAGTCATTGTGTCAACTGTAGTCAACTTCTCGCAATGAAGGCCGACGTACCATTTGCTTTCTTTACCGCCTGCTGCATCTGCATGCCTGCCGCATCTGCATGCCTGCCTTCAGCGACTGGTGCACAAGGACCCCCAGTTCCCGCTGCACACTCCCCTTTTTCCCAACTTACAACCATTCAGGTAGTAATCTGCCTCCTTGTTTTTGCTTCCAAAGTGAATAACCTCACATTTATCCAAATTATACTGCATATGCTATTCATTTGTCCACTCGCCCAACTGACAAAATCATGATCATGCTGGCGGATCTCTGCATCCTTGTCACAGTTCACCCTCCCACCCAACTTAGTATCATCTGCAAACTTGGAGTTGTTACATCTTATTCCCTGATCAAAATCATTAATATATATTTTGAATAGCTGGGGTCCCAGCACCAATTTTTGTGGCACCCCACTAGTTACTGCCTGTCAATTTGAAAAGGACCCATTAATTCCTGCTCTGTTTCCTCTCTGCCAGCCAGTTTCCTATCCATCTCAATACACTTCCCCTAATCCCATGCATTTTAATCTTGCACAATGATCTCTTTTGCGGAACTTTGTCAAATGCTTTCTGAAAGTCCGAATATACTACATCAACCAACTCCCCCTCATCAACTCTACTAGTTACATTTTCATAGAATTCCGACAGATTTGTCAAGCATGACTTCCCCTTCATAAATCCATGCTGACTCTGCCTGATCCTGTCACTATGTTCTAAATGCTGTGCTAGAAAATCCTTGACAATGTATTCGAGAATTTTCCCTACTACTGATGTTAGACTCACTGGTCTATAACTCCCTGTTTTTTTTTTCTCTACCTCCCTTTTTGAATATTGGTGAGACATTAGTCACCTTCCAACCTGCAGGGACTGTTCCAGAGTCCATAGAATCCTGGGAGATTACTACCAACGCATCCACTCTTTCTCGAGCCATTTCCTTGAGTATTCTGGGATGTAGATTATCAGGCCCTGGGGATTTATCAGCCTTCAATCCCAACAATTTTCCCAGCACCGTTTCTCTACTAATATTGATCTCCATCAGTTCATCCCTGTCACTAAATCTTGCATCCTCCTACAATTCTGGTACCTGTTTTATGAAGACCAGAGCCATAGTATGTATTCAGTTGCTCAGCTGATTCTTTGTCCCTCATTATACATTTCCCCGTTTCTGTCTGCAGGGTACCTACATTTGTCTTCACCAATCTCTTTCTCTTCACGTACCTACAGAAATTCTTAACTTACTGGGAACATAAACACTGATGCTTACTTTCATACTCTATTTTCCCCTTCTTAATCAATCCCTTGATCATTCTTTGCTTACTTCTAAACTGATCCCAATCCTCAGATTTATTATTTTTCTTGGCCAATCTGTACGCTTCTTCCTTGGATCAGATACTATCTCTCATTTCCTTTGTAAGCCCTGGATTACCTATTTTGCTTTTGCAACTGACAGGAATAAACAGTTGTTACAGTTCCCCCATGCTTCCCAGTCTAAGATGGCTTGCTGTCTGGTTGGTTCCTCCACACATTGGTGAAGAAACCATCCTGTGTGCACTCCAGGAATTCCTCTTCTGCAGTATTGTGGCTAATTTGATTTGCCTAATCTATGTGCAAATTAAAATCACCCGTGATCACCAATATTAGCTTATCGCATGCATCTCTAATTTTTTGTTTAATGCCATTCTTGACATCAGTGAAGTTTGGAGCTCTATATATGACACCTACTAATGTTTTTTGCCCCTTGATATTTCTCAACTCTACCCATACAGATTCCACATTGTCACAGTTAATATCCTTTCTCACTATTGTCAACTTCCTCTTCAACCAGCAGTGCTGCTCTGCCACCTTTTTGCTTTTCACGTGTCCTTCCTAAATACTGATTACCCTGGGACATTCAGTTCCCATCCCTAGTCACCCTGCTGCCATGTCTGCGTAATCCCAATTATATTGTACCCTTTGACATATATGTGCACGATTAGTTTATCCACTTTATCGCAGATGTTCTGTGCATAAAGACACAAAGCTTGTCCTTTTTAAGTGTTTGTCTACTCCTTGTTTTTCTCAGTAGCCCTGCTTGAATCTTGTCCTTCATTTCTCAGCCTATCACTTTTCTCATTCTCTTTTCTTGCTGCCTTCTTCTTTGACTCTTTAAGTCGGCTCCCATCCCCCAGTACATTAGTTTAAACACTCCCTCTGGGACTTCAGTCCCTTGACAACACTTCCTCCCCAAACCCTTGTTTGGTAGTGGTGACTGCGCTGATACAAATCTTCACCCCAACTTCCAATCAATGTTGTCGTTGCTGTCTGCTGGACGTTCGTCATCACTCAAACTCGGAGGGTGTCTTGCTGAGGTCCTCCTTTTGCTGGTGCTCACTGTGCCGATGCAAATCTTCGCCCGCAACTGCCAATCAACGTCGTCGCTGCCCTCTGCTTGGATATGCTTGCCTCCCTAGTATGCAGTTGTATTTATCCACTGTGTAACTTTGCTAATTATTTAGAAATGATTGTTTCCAAGCCAGTTTTAATTCTTATTGAAGTGCCATTAAAAATAGGTGCATGTTAGCTGGAAAGGTTAATGACTATTTTTACTTTTACAGCAGATAGAAACCTTGACAATAGTGTTGTACAGGTTGCAACCAGATGAGCCTAGACTACTGTGTGGCTTGACATGTTTTTGTCATTTAGTTGAAAAGTCATTAGTATTTATCTTTTTTGTTTGTGATCTTTTTCAGGTTGTACCTGTGCACGTTTACTTTGGCTGTTTCAGCTGGTGCAGTCTTGCTGTTGCCATTTTCAATTGTCAGCAATGAGATCCTGCTTTCCTTTCCACAAAATTACTACATACAGTGGCTGAATGGTTCATTAATTCATGGTTAGTATGTATTGCTATCCATAACATTTGGAAAGGCCCATGTTGATGCTAATGACAAACTTCAATGTGTTCTATTTTGTGCAAACCTATGATTTTGTATATTCACATGTTATAGACAGTGTGCTAGTTAAAAAATGAATTATTGATCCAATGCATACTCATGGTCATGAATATTAATGTAACAGTTGCTACTTTTGGCAACACTTTTTTTTTAGTTTATTTTCGTCTGTGGGATTTGGGTATTGCTGTCAAATCCAGCATTTAATTGCCCAACTTTAATTATCTTCGATAAAGTTGTCGTGATCTGCTGTGTGAACCACTGCATTCCATACAGTATCGATATTGGCACAGCGCTATTAGAAAGTGAAATAACAGGACTTTGTTCCTTCATTTTTATTCAATGATGTAGTTCTGAAGGGAACTTCCTGTTAGTGATCCTGTGCTTTTGCTGCCCTTATTCTTTCTTTTGGTTGAAATAGATCATGGGTTTTAGGAGATGCTGTTGAAAGAGCCTTAGTGAGCTACTGCAGGGCATGTTGTAGATGGTGAGCACTGTTGCCAATAGGTGGTGAATGAGGTGCTGAAGAAGTGGATTTTCTTTAAGTTTCTTGAGTGTTGTTGTAATTGCACTTATCCAGCAAATGGGGTATTCCATCACATGACTTTTATTAGGTTCATTCATTTAATGACCATCCTGCATATCCCTTGAGAAGGTGCCTTCTTGAGCTGCTGCAATCCATTTGATATTCATGAACCCACAAGTTATTTGGGAGGGAGTTTGAGGAAGGAACTGAAGGATATATTTCCAAGTCAGGATGGTCACTGGTCTGGAGGGCAACTTGCAGGTGGTGATAATGGTGTTCTCATATATTTGCAGCCTTTGTCCTTACAAATAGTCGTGATTGTGGAATTGGCAGGTGCTGTCATGGTGAATGTCTGCAGTGCATGTTATAGATGATACAGACTATTGCCACTCAGCATCAGTGGAGGGAGTGAGTGTTTGTTGCAATGGAGCCAGTCAAGTGGTTTATGGAGGCTGCCAACTGTTGCTGAAGTTGCATTCATCCAGGCAAGTGGCAGTATTCCATCAGAGTTCTGACTTGTGCCTTTTAGATGGTGGGCAGGCGGGAGGTGAGTCACTTGTTGCAGTATTCCTAGCCTCTGACCTGCTGCTGTTACTGCAGTATTTACATAGCTAGTCCAGTTCAGTTTCTGTTGAATGGTGAACCCCAGAGTGTTGATATTGGGGAATTCAGTGGTAATGCCTTGGAATGTCAAGGGGCGATGGTTAGATTCTCCCTTTTGGGAGACGGTCATTGCTTGGCTAATGTTACTTGCTACTTGTCAGCCCTAGCCTCGATATTAGCCTGGCTTTGCTCCATTTGGATGCAGACTGTTTTAGTTCTGGAGGAGTTGTGAATGGTGCTGAAGTTTGCACAATCATCAACTTATGAAGGGAAGGTCATTGAAGCAGCTGAGGTTAGATTACATGAAGTCAATATAGATTTTTGAAAGGAAAATAATGTTTGGCAAATGTTCTGAGTTTTTAGGATGTAATAAGAATAGATAATGGAGTACCGGTGGGTGTGGTATATTTAGATTTTCAGAAAGCTTTTGACAAAGTCCCACATGAGGTTAGTGTGTAAAATCTAACCATGTTTTGGAGGGTGAGGGTGAGTGGGGAGATGGTGGTGGTGGTGGTCGTCGTCATGTGATAATATACTGGCATTAATTCAGAATTGATTAGCAGATACACTTATTCCAACACTTTTGAATCATTGAGTGCAATCCCTTACCATGTACATGCCTCAACAGCATGGTCTTGGTGTCACTGGGTAGAAGCTGGTGATGTATGGGATACCATGGGGATCAGTGCTTGAGCCCAGCAGTTTGTAATATATATATATATTTTATATATTGTATATCAATGACTTGGAAGAGGAAATAAAATGTGATTTTCCAACTGTGCTGAATACAAAACAAAATATGATTTAGAGTGATAAGGAGGATGCATGGAGCCTTCAGGGCACCTCAGACAATGGGAGAAACCTTGAACATGTGGTACTAATAAGTGTGATGTTACTCATTGTGGTAGGAAGAGCAGAATTGCAGAGTATTTTTTTAATGGTATTCGATTGGGAAATACAGATGTGAAAAGGGAACAACGTCGCTAATCTTTCTGACTCTGGCTTGCTGCAGTGTTCTGGAGACCCTCAGCGCTAGCTCAAAGTACAATACCTCATTTTCTGCCTGGGGACCCTGCAGCCTCTGGGACCCAGTGTAGAGCTAAATAACTTTAGAGCCTGACTCTGTCCCTGTATGTTTTTATCCACTCCTGTCATGACCCGAATTTCTTTTAATACAGCCAATCCATTCTCACCCACTCTCGGGCGTGTTATCACATGACATGGTTGCTTTCATTCTGTTCTACTCTTAGCTTTCACTGTAATTTAATCAGCTTCGAGGGTAAAGTAATAGCCTAGTAGTATTATTGCTGGACTATTAATTCAGAGACCCAGGCAATGTTCTCGGGATATGGGTTTGAATCCCACCATGGCAGTTGGTGGAATTTCAATTCAATAATAAAAAACAAAATCTGGAATTAAGAGTGTACTGATACCATGAAATAATTATTGATTGTTGGGGGGGAAAAAAACCCATCTGGTTCAGTAATGTCCTTCAGAAAAGGAAATCTGCCATCCTCACCTGGTCTGGCCATCATGTGATTCCAGACTCAGCAATGTGGTTGACTCTCAGTTGCCCCCTGAAATGACTACAACTGTTCAGTTGTACCAATAGCTACAAAGTCTCTTCTGCCCTAGCCTACTGTCATGAATCCACTCATTTGAACGCCTCTGTCAAATCTTTTTTTTCTGCTATTTCCTGCTCACCCCTCCTCTGCACCCCACTCCACCTACTTCCCATGAATCCATCACTAAACAACTTCATCTTCAGCTTAAATATCAGTTGCTAGCTGCTGTCAGCTCTGATGAAGAGTCATCATGCTCGAAATATTAACTTTGCTTTCCCCCACATGTGCCACCAGGCCTGCTGAGTTTTGTCAGCTATTTGTACCCTTGACTTTCTTACTGATTTAGAAAACTGTTTATCTCAGCTTTGAATAATGTAGCCTCAACAACCCTCTGCGGTAAAGATGTGTGACCGACAACCCCCACCAAACGCACGCACGCGCACACACGCGCACACACACCACCAGACTGTTTCCTGGGAAATAAGATTTACAGCGTCCGCAGTTCTTTGGTGTTTGTTTTTAAGTGAGATTTGTTGAATGAGTAGTGATTAGGTTGACCAGTCCTGTGTTTGCTGGAGTTTAGAAGAATGAGACAGGATCGCATTGAAGCTTGTAAAATTCTGACAGGGCTTGGACAGTCTGCATGTGGAGCTGACATTTCCCCTGGCTGGAGGGTCACTGTCTCAGGATATAGGATAGGCCATTTAGGAGCACAATGATGAGAAATTCTTCACTTGGAGGGTGGTGATCTGTGGAATTCTCTGCTGCAAGGCTATGGAAGCTAAGTTACTGAATACCTTTTAAGAAGGAAATAGACTTCCAGAGGTCAAAGGTGTTGGGGAATATGAGGAGAAAGCAGGAGTATGGCTTTGAATGGCAGAGTACACTCAGGACCAGATGGCCTTCTCATGCTCCTTTTTTTTGATCCTGGGAATATGGGTCGTACTGGACTAGCCTCACCAATGGTGCAGCAGGTTCTGGAGTTCAAAATGTCAGTTCTTCAGCCAGAATATTGTAGTAACTCATTGGACTTTGCTGTATTATGTATCTTTAAGCTGATTGAGCATCCAGAAGGAAAATGAAATCGATGTAAAATCTGCATGCACGTTTGCAATCATTTTGGATGGTAACCAAGATCTGTTGCGTAGGTCTTGTTGCGATTTCTTTAGTAGCCAGGATTATCCATAACCATATTGCAACTAAGAAGCATGGAATTTCCTGTTCTGCCGTAATTCCATTTTGTAATATTGTCACCACGTGTGCATCTTCCCAACGTGTGGAAGCAAAGCCAGATTTTAGTAAGACCTTGAAATAAGTGAGCATGCTACTCAAGAGCAGAACTCATGTTTCTTTAAAGCAAAATCAATGTTTCAATTACTTAGTCTTGGAATTAAAATAATTGCTGAAGGAAGGACCCAGCATCTATGGCTAATTAAAGAAGTTACGGGAAGCATCAAACTTAAGGAAAACAAAAGCTGTGCAAAGGTGACTGGTAGGTCAAATGATTGTTTAGAACATAAAGAGCAGCAGAGACTGGCCAAACAGGTGATCCAGGACGAAGAAATTAGACTGAGAAGCAGTCGGCTAGAAATGTGAAGACGGATATTAAGAGTTTTTACAGATTTTTAAAGAGGACATTTATCATCTCAAGTGAGAGCTTTGTATTTGCATCAGGCATTTGATATCATGGCACATATAAACTGTTAATTTACTGCGTTTATCATTGGGTAATTTTAAAAATTACCATGTTAAGGAATTAATAACAGGTCATTTGGAAAGTCAAAATGCAATCCACCAGAATCAGCACGGTATTATGAAGGGTAAATTGCATTTGACTGATGTGCTAGAGTTCTTCAAAGATGTAACAAGCAAAGTGGATAATGAGGATCCTGCAGATCTCATCTTGGTACTTCCAGGAGGTACTTGATAAGGTGCTGATGGGTTTTTTTTGTTTACTCGTGGGATGTGAGTGTTGCTGGCTGCCCAGCATGTATTACCCATCCCTTGTTGCCCTTTAAGCTGGTGGTGAGCTGCCACTTTGAACTGCTGTCACCTATGCTCTTTAGGTTGACGCATAATGCCCTTATGGAGTGAATTCCATGATTTTAACCCAGTTACAGTAAAGGAATGGAATATATTCCCTTGTCAGGATGATGATTGACTTGGAGGGAAACTTGCAGGTGGTGGTGTTCCCATGAATCTGCTGCCCTTGTCATTCTCTATGGAAGCAGTCATGGGTTTAGAAGGTGCAGTCTGAGCATCTTTGGTGAATTTCTGCATTGCACCTTGTAGATAGTGGACGCTGCTAGTACTGAGCATCAGTGGTGGAGGCTGTGGATGTGATGCTGATCAGCCTGGCTGCTTTGGTGTCAAGCTTCTTGAATGAACTTGTTGGAGCTGCATCCATCCAGGCAAGTGGGGAGAATTCCATCACACCTGACTTGTGCCTTGTAGATGGTGGACAGGTTTTGGGAAGTCAGAAAGTGAATTACTTGCTGCAGTATTCCTAACCTCTAACCTGCTGTTGTAGCCACTGTTAATGTGGTGAGTCCTGTTGAGTTTTTGGCCCATGGTAATCCCAAGGATGCTGATAGTGTCGGATTCAGTGACGGTAACACTATTGAATGTCAGGCTGCTGTGGTTAGATTAACCATCACCATCACCATCAAGAGGCAATGCTGTGTCCTGCAGTGGCAGCAGAGCAAGCATGGGCTGAGTCGCAGACCGAATCCTGGAGCAATGGCAGCAGAATGAGCACGGGCTGGGTTGAGTCCTGAAGCCACAGGTGGGCCGAAATCCTCGAGCAACAGCAGCAGGGGTAATCCTGAGTCCCAGAGCAGTTCATGGGGAATTTTAAGCCCCGGACCTGCACGCGGTGAAATGAATCCCGATATGGTGTGACTTAGCTTGTTGCTGTTGAGTGTGGGTGAGGAGCAGTCTGGAGGCTTGAGTGATGCGGGGCAGTCATTGGACTTGGGCCTGGCACCAGCTGTTCAGCTACTACAGTTTTTGGAACTTTTTACTGGACTGTAATGTGAATCCTTTTCATAATGTTATAACTAACTAATTCTCAGATATTGTAAGTAATCATACTGCTTTCCTTTTTAATCCTCTTTTGTTTGTTTTAACTCTAAGATTTATACCTAGGTACTTGTACCGAAGATGGCTCCATTAAAAGGCAGCCATTGTAAAAACCTTTCACTGTACTCCTGTACTTTAGTACTGGAGTACAAGAGACAATAAAGGGTGTTCAAAAATTCAAATTGTGCGATGCTATTGTTAGTTGCTACTTGTCAGCCCAAGTCTGGATATTATCCAGATCTTGTTGCATGTAAACATTGACCGTTTCAGCATTTGAGGAGTTGCAAATGGTGCTGAACATTATGGATTAGGCAGTGAACATTCCCGCTTATCGAGGAGGGAGGGTCATTTGTGTACACAAGATCGCGTGGAGTTAGCAATAATTTATTAGCTCAGATGGAGAATTAGCTAACGAACTGAAAGCAGACAATCTGGATAAATGGATTGGTAAGATCTAACTAGTGGGGTGCCACAGTTTTGGTCCTTGGGCTGAACTATTTATGATCTCTATTAATGACTTGACTGCAGGGGTAGAAAGTTCTATAGCCACGTTTCCAGATGATGCTAAAATAGGTGAGAGTACATTGTAATGAAGCAATAAGAAATTCAGAAATGGATAATTAGGTGAATGGATCAGAATTTGATGGATAAAGTTTAACGTGGATAAGTACAAGCTTCTCCATTTAGTCAGAGGAATAGAACGGCAACTTTTTGTCTAAATGGTAAGAAACTTTAGAATGCTTCAGTGCAGGGGAATCTGGAGGTGCAAGTACAGCAAGTAATACAGAAGGCAAATGAAATTTTGGCATTTATTGCTAAAGGAATAAGAGTGTGAACGTCAAAATGTTCTTGTTACTATAAAAAGCATTAGTGAGACTGCACTTGTAGTATTGCATAAAATTTTAGTCGTCTTACTTGAGGAATTTAGTTGTGTTCGAGGTTATTTGGCCTATTGAGTGTGCAATGACCTGCTGAAGAGCATCCCCCCATACCCCACATGGGTTTTTTTTAAAAAACCATTGACTAACCCACCTAAACTGCACATTCCTGGAGATCATGGAGCAATGTTTTAGCATGATCAATCCAACTAATCTGCACATCTTTGGATGTGGAAGGAAAACTGGACCACCCAGAGGAAATCCACACAGACACAGAACTGAACATAGACAGTTGCCAAAGGCTGGAATTGAACCTAGGTCCCTGGCGCTGTGAGGCAGGAGTGCTAACCATCCTGCCATGGTGCTGCTCTCCCATATTCAGTATTGTGTGCAGCTGTGGTCTCCTTATTTCGTGAAGATTGGTTGGAGGTGATTCAGCTTGATGTATCGAATGGACAGATGGTTTTATGTGGATAGGTTGGACAGGCTAGGCTTGTTTCCAGTGTGGTTCAGAATAGTGAGGGGTGACTTGATTGAAAAGTATCAGATTCTACATGGTCTTGATCAAGTGAATGTGGAAAGGATGTTTCCTTTTGTTGGTCATTTCAGAACTAGGACCACTGGTCAAAAATTTAGGGGTTATTCTTTCAGGATGCAAATGAGAAATGTTTTGAGGATTGTGTAACTTTGGAACTCTGCCTCAATGTGGGGTCATTGAGTATTTTCAAGAAAGATGTGGATAGATTCTTGTTAGGCAGAGTCTGGATTTAACTTGGGCGGGGGAGCGGAGATGGGAATGAGGAATTGGCAACACCAGCAGATCAACCATGATCTCTTGGAATGACTGAGCAGGTTTGAAAGTTGAATGGTCTATTTCTGGCTTGTATGTCAAGCCTATAGCTGTACCAATTTGGTGTTTTTGCTGAGGATAACTGAAGTGTTTCACAGGAACTGTGTTTAATCGCCAAGATATTGTTGATTGAACTTGAAATAATCCAGGGAATTGTTGTTGGGGAGTTGCAAGAGCACTGAATTTGAGCTGGCTGCTGGAGCAATTCAGAGGCTAGGAATTCTGTGCGAGCAACTCCCTTCCCCTTTACCCATTGCCTGCCCACCAACTGGAAGGAGTGTGATGAAATACTGTTTACGTAGGTGAGTACAGCCCCAACAACAATCAAGGACCTTGACTCCATCCAGCGCAAAGCAGCCTGCTTGATTGGCACCCCATTTGCCACAGTCAGTATGACAGTGTTATCCATGTTCCTGAATAAATGATATAAGAAAGACACTGCTTCTAGGTCAGAGTTAGTTATGAAGTTAAAATTTGTAACCTCCATGTTCTCCTTTCATTGATGGCAATGCTGATTTGGAAGTGTTTGTGTAAACTTAACTTGGCAGTTTTGATTGCTACAGGACAGACATCTATCAGACTCCATCTTGTGGTATCACCAAAAATTTGATGCTTTTTGGAAAAAAAACCCCTAATTCTGATTTCTGATTTTCTTCATTTGGTGATTTAACTACCAGGCCACCTTGTTAGAAATACATATGAAAAGCATATGGCTTCCTCAGCTTTCTTCTTCTCTCAGCTGTCAGACTATTTGTCTGATATGCAGTCTTTGATTTAATCTCCGTTTCCTCCAGCAAAATATTGACATGGCTGAAGCAAACCTCTTCAGACTCTCCCAGAAACCATATTCTTCATTCTGACTGCCTTTCTGTGTGATCACATTCTCCAACTGTTTTCAGACTTTCCTTCCTTGAGACTGGAATGAATTTATCACTCCTTGCCCTATCTCATTATCAAGACCACCAATGTCCAATTGAGGGAGGTGGTGATGTTGTAATCATGTCACTGGACCAGTAATGCAGAGCATAGGCCTCTGGAACATGGGTAAAACATCCCTTCACAGCAGCTGATGGAGTAAATATGGAATTAAAAGCTACCCTAATGGTGACCGTGTCAGCTTTTTGAAAAAAAAAACCCATCTGGCTCACTCAGTCCCTTTTCGGCAAAGTCTGAAAGTCACAGTGAGGTAGTTCATTGTTAAATGCCCTTTGAAGTGGTCTAGCAAGCCACACAGCTGTACCTCACTGCTGTGGAAAGTAATGAAACTGGATGGCATAAAATTATGCACCAGAAACTATAAAAGCAAACTTCGTGACGTCCCTCTCAGGAGATCTGGAGGCGTTTGCCAAACTTTGGAGGCCAGTCATGATCATATTCATGCAGTCATACCTTGTAGATTATGTCTGAGCTACCACCACATCACTGGAATCTGTCTTCAGCCAATTCAGTTTGTTCCACTTTCAAGATGCTGCCGAAGATGGTGGATCGTGTGGGGGTATAAGGCGCTATCAGGCGCTATCCCACTGTATAGCCATAGTTAGAGGGTCTATCGACTATGCCTGCCTGTGTTGTCTTTCCATCTTTAAAAATTTCTTACCCCCACCCATTTGAATTCATATCTTCTGATCCAAAAACATTTCTTGCTACCCTGCTTATTTTATCTTGTACTAACAATGCTACCCTTTCCTTCCTGCCTTTTCTGTTCAAAAAGTCTGATGTTGAGAGAAATATTAAAGCATGTAGTACCTTAGGCTTTTTAAAATTGGGACATTGAAGACAAGAGTAAGGTGGTAGTGTTGAAACAAAACCAAAAATTACTGTAGAAGCTCAGCAGGTCTGGCAACGTCTATGGAAAGAAAGCAAAATCAACATTTTGGGTCCAGTGACCTTTCTTTAGAATTGCAAGAGGGTGTGGATTTGAAGTAAGTGACATCAGAAGCAAAAGTGTTGTGAGGAAAAGCTTTCTTATTCAGTGAGTGGCTCGGAGCTGGGATACACTATCCGAGTGTGATGGAAGCAGGTTCAGTTGAGGCATTCAGAAGGGACTTGCTGTTATTTGAAAAGGATTGTTGCAACTTTTTTTTTTATTCATTCACGATTGAGGACATCACAAGCTTGGCCAGCATTTCATGCCCAAAGGGCAGTTAAAAATCAACTGCTTTGCTGTGGATCCGGTGTTGTGTAGGCCAGACTGGGTGAAGATGGCAGTTTCCTTCCCTAAAGGACACTAGTGAACCAGATGGGGTTTTCTGACAATCAACAATGGATTCATGGTCATCATCAGACATCTAATTCCATGGATTTTTTTGTTTATTGAATTCAAATTCCACCATCTGCTGTGATGGGATTCAAACCCAGGTCCCTAGAACATTGCCTGGGTCTCTGGATTAAAATGAAGCCAAGGTGATTAACAGGTTTAAAAGGACAAGTCTAAATGCATTTTGTCTCTGTGTGCAGAACACTTGCAATAGGTAGTTAATTAGCAGCCGATTTGGATACACATGTTATAGTTGCAGTTATGAAGATAACACAACAGGGTGACCAAGTATGGGAGCTGGATATTCATATTCAGTATTCAGGAAGGACAAAAAGAGGGAAAGGAGGTGAGCTGGCATTGTTCGTAAAGGAGAAAATTAATGCAACAGTGAGGAAGGTCATTTCTTCAGAGAAGCATATGGCATCTGGATTGGACGAGATAAGAATCATCAAGGGGCAGAAAACTGTGGGTTGGCTATTGAGCCCCAAACAGGAGCAGATGTCAGGGAAGGCATTTAAAAAGGAGACTTAGAGAGACATGCAATAATTGTACAGCTGTAATGATCGAGGACTTTAATAAATATATGGCTTGGATGAGGGTCTGAATTAGGTTGTAGACTTGCTTTCTAAGTCAGTGTGTTTGATTGCAGGCGTTTCATCACCCTGCTCGGTAACATCATCAGTGCACCTCCAGTGAGTTGGTGTTCTGTCCCGCAAATTATTTATATGCCTTGGTTTGTTGGGATGATTGGCATTACTTCAGGTTCTGTTTTTTTTCAGTGGTTTGTATTTCAGGTCCAGTTTAATGTGTGTGTTGATGGAGTTCCGCTGAGTTAACTGTCTTGTTATGCAAGGATTACTGGGGAAGAGTGGCCATAAAATGATAGCGAGAACTGCAGATGCTGGAATCAGAGACAACACAGTGAGGAGCTGGAGGAACACAGCAGGTCAGGCAGCATTGGAGGAGTAGGAAAGTCAAACGTTTCGGGTCTGGACCCTTCTTCAGAACCAAAAAGATGGGGAGTGTAGAAGTTCAACCTGAAACAAGGGCCCTGATTGTAGGGAACTGAGGTGTGAGTTGGCACTGATGAATTGTGGAACCTTAGTGAAAGGGTTGGCAAGAGGTAATATTTAGGGAACTTAATGTATTAACGCCAGCAATTTGTTTCTATCTGGCACAAAAATAACACCAAAAAGGTGGCTCAACCATGGCTTGCAAAGGAAATTCAGGGTAATATGAGATATAAAGAGGAAACATGTAAGATCGCCAGAAAAAGCAACAAATGTGAGTACTGAGTTCTATTTAGAGTTGAGCAAAGGAGGACAAAAACATTGATTGGGTAGTGAAAACAATGAGAATTAACTTGCAAGGGACAAGTCCATGTAAAAGCTTCTGTAAATATGTGAAGAGATAAAGATTAGTGAAGACAAAGATCCCTTGCAGTCAAAATTGGGAGGGAGGTGGGGATTATAATGGAGGAGCAAAGTAATGACAGAAGGATTATAGAGATTTATAAAATCATGACGGGCACAAGTAAAGTGAAGAGCCAACATATTTTTCCCCCAGAGTAGTTGAGCCCAAAACTAAAGGGCATAGATTTAAGATGAAAGGGGAAAGATATGAAAAGGATCAAAGGTGTAACTTTTTCATGCAGAGGGTGGAGCATGTGTGGAATGAGCTGCCGAGGAAGTGATGGAGGCTGGTACAACTGCAACATTTAAAATACATCGGGATGGGTACATGAATAGGAAAGGTTTAGAGGGATGGGGGAAAAAGGCTGGCAAATTGTATTAGATTAATTTAGGATTTCTGGTCAGTATGGGGAAGTTGGACCGAAGGGTCTGTTTCCATGCGGTACATCTCTATGACTGTGACTCTAGTTGAAACCAAAAGAACTGCACATGCTGTAAATTGGAGACAAAAACAGACATTGCTGGAAAAGCACAGCAGGTCTGGCTATATTTGTGAAGAGAAATCAATCTGAGGAAGGGTGACTAGATCTGAAACATTAACTGACTTCTCTTCACAGATGCTGCTAGACCTGCTGAGCTTTTCCAGCAATGTCTGTTTTTGTTTATGACTCTGAGTAAACACAATTTGATACAGTCTTCACAAAGTAGGACACAAATTTCCCAGATATTTTAAGAACCGTGAGTCTAATGAAAGGGAGGAATTAAAGAAAATTACTGGTATAAAAGTTGATAGAGAAATTCATGAGATTTAAGGCTGACAAATGCTCAATAATCTGTATCCCAGACTACTAAAGGAAGTGATCCTGGAAATACTGGATGTATTAGCGGTCAACTTCCAAAATTCTGTAGACTTCTTTTCCTACCTCCTTTTTGTTAATAGTAGTTATGTTTGCCACCATCCAATCTGTAGGAAATGCTTCAGAGAATTGCAGACCAGTTAGCCTAACCATAGTGGGGTAAATGTCTATTGTAAAACATATGATAAGAGAAGACTTAGAAAGCATTAGTTGGATTAGACCAAGTCACCATGGGTTTATGAAAGAGAAATCATGTTTAACTAAACTAATAGAGTTTTTTTGAGGATTTCATGAGTAGGATAGATCAGAAAGAAGAAATAGATGTGATGTATTTGGATTTTCAGTGCTGTTGAAGGTCTTGTGTTCTGAGCCTAGTTGGCAAAAATAAAGCATGTGGCATTGGGAGTAATATACTACGTTAGATTGAACAATGGTTGACAGACATGGGGGAGAAAAGTGACAATAAATAGGTCTTCTTTTTTCCCTGTTTCAGATGAAGACTAGTGGTGTACCCCAGGAATTGGTGCTTTGGCCCCAGCTATTGGCATTATATATAAATGGCTTGAATGAGGAAACCAGATTTGCTGCTGATATCTAGAAAGGTGGAACTAAGAGCTGTGAGGAGGACACAAGGAGGGTTCAGGACCATGTAGACGAGTTGAGTGTGTGGACAAATGCACGGCAGGTACATTACAGTGTGGCTAAATGTGAGGTTATATACTTTGGTGTGAAAATCAGAAAGGTAGAGGTTTTTTTTAAATGGTCAATTATTGAGAAATATGTATGTGCAAAGGGATCTGGGTGCCTGTGTACACGAGTAAATGCAAGTAAACAGGTAGATGCAGCAAGCAATTAGGAAGGCAAATTGTATATTGGACCTCCTTTACAAGAGGATTTGACTTCAGATGTAGGGATGTCTTGCTGCAGTTATACAGGGCTTTGTTGAGACTGCATGTCGAGTATTGTGTGCACTTTTTGTCTCTCTACTGAAAGGATACACTTCTCGTAGGAGGAGTGCAGCAGATTTTTGCTAGGCTGATACGGGGGATGGCAGGACTGCCTTTTGAGGAGAATCGTTTGATGGGTCTGTTTTGTTGAAAATTGGAGCCCCTTTGAACATAAGTGCTTTTAATATTCCATATTCAGTGTTTCCCGTGTAATTCTCCATTGAAGTGTGTTACGTTAGTAACTAGTCTTCCGCAAGTGTAAATGAACAGTTATCAAGCTCCACCAACTTTGTTATGCATGCAGTAGTTTCAAAAATGTTCTGTTGGATTCAAAACTCACCTTCAAATGGAGGTGGGAAAGGGGACACTTGTCATGAATAACTGTCCCGTGGTCATTGGCCAAAAATAGTCAGGCAATTAATTGACAGCATTAGCTACTAGCCCCGAGAAAGAAGGTTTATTGTCAAGTGCTCTGAGGTGGAAGGCGATCCTTGTCATCGGTCGTCTTCTGTGGGTGGAGGATGGAAGATTGACCAGAAGAAGAGGAAGAGTTCCCTGATGCCTCAGCGAGAGAGCAGGTTGCTACCATCACAACTTTCAATGAGGCTAACACATTGTATGCCAATGGCCTGCTTGTCCTGTGGTGTTAGTGAACTGTTCCTGGTTGTCAAGGTTGTCTGCTTTCTTTATCTAATTAACTCATGTATCCTATCTAAACTGCTGGTTCTTAATAACATATTAAAAAATTGTTTGCAAGTTGTCACTGCTTATATTAGGTAACTATCATAGGGTCCAACCCAAAATAAACAGTATTCACTTGGGTTAGGAAGAATGAGTGAGAAATCTGATTGAAGTGAATTAAATTCTAATATTGCGCGACAGGCAAGATACAGGGATCTTTTCCCTGTTTGTGGAGTTGTGAACCGTGGGTCACAGTCTCTCACTATGGGCTCAGCCTTCCAGGACCGAAATGAGTAATTGCCTTCTCTTCTGCCTATGGAATTTGCCACCACAGAAGGCTGTGGAGGCCAGGTTACTGAGCGAAGAAAGAAGTTGATAAATTTTTAGATATAAAAGGCATTGAGGGTTATGGAGTGAAAGTGGAAGGTGGGTGTTGAGATAAATGATGAGCTGTGGTCATATTGAATGCTGAAGCAGGCTTGATGGCCCAAATGACCTACTCTCTCTTTTTTCTGCAAATGTAACATTTTTAATTTTTTGGGCGATTTCTGATCGCCCACGGTAAATTATTTATTTATAGCTTGTACTTGACTGCAAGTCACCTGTAAATATCTTTTTCTGAATGCTCATGCAGAGATGAGTAAGCTGTTCAGTTGTTCCATTTGAAATGAAATGTGACTGGTTGAAGATCAATAAATCATGAATTTTACTTGATATACTGCCTTGCACCAAAAATACCAGCAGATGGCGGGAGTGCACAACAATACTAAAATGCTTCATCATTAGTTGTCATTTGTCACAGCTGTCAAATTTCTTATTAGTAATGTGAGAGGTTTTGAAATGT
>JAHRHZ010000034.1:14551215-14626194 GCA_024137785.1 Ginglymostoma cirratum | reverse complement strand
CCCCTCTCTCTATTTATTTGAGAGTCCCCCTCCACTCCCCCATTTCTGAAGAAGGGTCCAGACCCGAAACGTCAGCTTTCCTGCTCCTCTGTTGCCTGGCCTGCTGTGCTCATCCAGCTCTGCACCTTGCTATGTCAGACTCCAGCAATGGCAGTTCTTACTATCTGAGTGGATTTGGAAGGTGTTGCCTTAGGATCTTGGTTAATTTCTGTGGTACGTTTTGTAGCTGGTATAGACTGCTGCTGCTGAGCAGTGGTAGTGGAAGTAGTACATGTTTGTGGATGGGGTGCCAATTGAGAAGGCTGCTTTGTCCCATAAGATGTTTGTTAAAGCAAAGTTGAGACACGTTCTGGATTAGTGAAGAATTTGATAATTCTGGATTGCAAGCTAATGGAAAATATTTAATTTTATTGTAGATTTTGCAATCTTTGTTTGGGGGCAATGTAGCAAAAATGAAAATCACTGTGTATCTGCCAGTGAATTTTCTGCAACAATTTACTGCATGCCTATTTTACAGGCCATATGCATTGGGATTTCTACGGTTTCAGATGCTATGAGATCAACTTTATTGGCAAACTCGTGAATAAGGCCCTAACTATCTCTTTGCTATGTACTCTTGATGCTGAGGTCACACATATCACAGTGAGGCTGCATGATTAATGGTTACCCTTATCAAATCATTGCACGCTGTACCTTGTGCCAACTCGCGTACTATCTTCGAGCCTCTACATTTGGCTCCACGAGTTGTCCAGTCTAACCAAGATCCTCCTGTAAGGGGAAAGTGACTCAAGAATTTGAGCATCAGTTGAAGCCAATTCAACTTGTGCTGCCACTTGTGTATTAATGCTGGTGTTTACAAATAACCTCATGGTGCATTCTACCAATGGGATGCTGCCATAAAGCCAAAATGATGATCTAGCTACCACCCAATTGATTAATGTGGTGTAAGGTTCAGTGTCTGTGATGCCACATAAATTGAACATATGTCCTTATGGCTGGTGAACCGTTTCAAACTATGATTCCCTTGACTGTTCGTGGTGGGAAGTGTGCCCGTTGTGCTCAAGGAATCCATTCTTGCAAAACTTGGAATACAGTGGCTAGTGTTGGATGTGACTTGATTCTGCAGTTGTACTGCATTTAGTAAATAATCCTGATTGTGTGCCCAAATAGGACAGAAACCAATTTATGATTGGGTTGAACTCTGATTTATTTGCATCTGCTAGAAGCTACATATTTTGTCACTACTTTGTTTTCTTTCTGTAGGCAAATGGAATATTTTCAAACTTGGCGCCTTTTTCAGTAGGAAAGAGCTGTGGAGGAGGCCATTCACTACATACTATGACCAATCAGAATTGACTTGCCTGATTGGAATTAAATTAGTTTATTGATGTTGACAGTTAACAAGCAGCTCATTGCCGTATCTCCATCCCAAGTATAGACAGGCTACTCACCACTCTCTTCTCATGATATACGATTGTTCATTCCTTTCTAATGTTGGTATTCTTATGTTTCATTCTGGATCACTGTAATATGTAAAGCTTTGACTTTGTTTCTTTTTAGCATTCAGTTCTGAATCACCAAACAACTGTGTTGTTGATAGTACCTTTTTTCAAACTTGCTCATTGGTTTAATGAGCGCTATGATCTCACTTAACCTGCTCAAAGCTGCCTACTGTTCCCCTTCTGTTTTTGTCAGCTTTTGCCTCCATGCCAACCTCACTTTCCTTGCCTCCGTCCTTAAATGTGTGATCCCTGTTTAAATGAGTGGGTCTGACCTTCTTTGCGTTCTTCCCAATTTAGCTGTAGCATCTTCAGTGTTTGCTTTTCTTCTTATCAGTACTGTTAATTCTGAAAGCGTCTAAAGGCATATCTTTGGCCACATTTTATTGCTTGGCTTGCCCCATTTTCTTGCTTGGTTTGATTCTGTTCCTTGATAATGTCATGCTGATGGGACCTTGCCACCTTATCCCTGGTGTTTTGCTGTTGAGTGAGCTGCTGCCTTTTTTCTACTTCAAACGTGAGGAAGATTGTCGTCATTACCTCCAGCTTCCTGCATCCCAACAACTCTACATTGATTCCAAAATTGTGCACAGCATTGCAGTTGAGGTCTTACCACGGATCTATACAATTGCAGCAAGAGGTATTGCTTGTTCATGATCTTTACATCAGTTGTTAATGAATTTGCCCCAAATTTCATTACCATCCATCAGTTCTATTATTTTAAACAGTATAGAGTCGCTTAGGTGACATTGTGCAGCCAAATGCAGTCAACATGGTTTTACTCCATGGAGCTTTCTTCCATCATATCCTGTTTGAGAAAAATTAATGGAAGGTGTAGCTGGTGATCCATGGAAGCTCAGAAAATGGAATCCAAGTTAATAGGACCTGTGACGCTAGTTCTACGTCTGGAATAGCCAGTGGAGTAAGGCAGTCTGAAAGACCACTGAGTGGATGAGCTCTGTTTCGCAATGATCTGCTAGCAGCCACAAGACAATTTTGTGTGAAGGGTTTAAGTGTTGTGATGTGGGCTTGCAGTAGTGAAAGCTTCTTCCAAGTAATTGGTCTAGAATTGAGTAGTTTGCTAGGCCGTTTCATAGACTTAGACTTATAGATGTTCACAGCATAAAAGGGGGCAATTAGGTCTGTTGTGTCTTTTCAACTGAATTCTGAGGAAGGGTCACCGGACCCGAAACGCTAACTCTGTTTTCTCCTCCACAGATGCTGCCAGACCTGCTGAGCTTTTCCAGCAACTTTGTACCTGATTTGCAGCATCCGCAGTTCTTTTGGTTTCTGTTGTTTCTTTTGCTGATTAACAAAGATCTGACTCTAGTCCCCACTTTTTTCCAAACCTTTAGCCTGTAGCCTTGAAGACTATGGCAATGTGTTGTATCTAAATACTGCTGAAGTGTTATAAGACTTACTGCCTCAGCCACTCTTTTTGAGGCAGTGAGTACCGTACTGCCACCACACGCCAGGTGGGGAAAAAAAAATCTCATCAACACCTCTCTTGGCCTTCTACCTCATAGCATAAATCTATGCTGACCAGTTGTTGACCCCTCCATTAATGGACAAAGTGCCTTCTTATCAATTCTATCTATACCCCTCAGAAGAAGTAGGAGCTGGAGTAGGCTGTCCACCCCATTGAACCTGCTCCACCAATCAGTAGGATCATGGCTGATTCGATATTCCTCATGTCCACTTTCCTGCGGTCTCCCTGTAACCTTTGCTTCCCTTACAGTTCAAGAATCTGTTTATCTCAGAACTTGAGGATAGAGAAGAACCCTGCACGCACTCTTTGTGACAAAGACTACCAACCCTCTGAGAGAAGGAATTCCTCCTCATCTCAGACTTAAATTGGCACCCCTTTTATTCTGGGACTATGCCCTCTAGTCTTAAACTCTCCTATAAGGGAAATATCATCTTAGCCTTTGCATTTAAGAACTGTATATGTTTCAATGAGATCACCACCTCCATTTGTTCTAATTCTAGTGAGTGGAGTCTCAAATTGTTTACTCTTTGCTGATAAGACAATCCCTCCATACCATCCTAGTGAAACTTCTCTGAATTGCCTGCAATGAAATAATAACTTTCCTCACATGAGGGAACCCAAGCTGCTCACAGTACACCAGATGTGGTTTTACCAGCTTCTTGCACAGTTGCGGTAAGAATTCCTTACTGTTATATTCCAGTGCTCCATTCTATTAGCCTTCCTGATTACCTGCTGCACCTCTGCTTTTGTGTTTTGCGCACAAGTGACCACCACCACCACCCCACCTCCGTCTTTACTGATGAAGGATCTAGGTCCGAAATGTTAATTCTCCTCCTACTCTGCTGCTTAACTTTTTCTCTCAACTCAGTCCTAAATGCTCTAACCTGTATTGAGACTGTACCTTGGTTCTTCACTCTCCAACTGGGGAAACCATTCTCCCTGCATCCAGCATGTCCTGCCCTGTTTAAAAATTCATTGCTTCAATCAGATCTATTTTTATCTTCTTGAATTGTAGTGAATATGTTCCCAGTTGAACTAATCTCTCCTCAAAGAAGAGTCCTGCCACCTGCAGTATCAGCTTAATAAATCACCTCAGCACTTCCTCTAGGATAAGTATATTCTTTCTGGGGTAGGTAGAGCAAAATCACCACGATACTACAGGTGTGGCCTTGCCAAGGCCTGAATAACTGCAGTAAGGTAAAGCAAGAGGATTTGAGTTCAGAAGTAGCAATGAAAGTCAGTATACCACTTGTCTTCCTAATTGCTTGCCACGTGTTTGCTTGCTTACTCAACCTGTCAAATCACTTTGAACCCTCCTTATCTTCTGCACAACACTCAACTCCACCCACTTTTATGCTTTCAGCAAATTTGGCAATGTTGCATTTGATTTCCTGATCTAGTTCACTTATAGATATTGTGACTAGCTGGGGTCCAAGCACTGATCATTGCAGTATCCTACACGTCAATAAGATAGCAGCAGCGGAGTAGGCAGTGTATGGGCTTCTGTGCCCAGGCTTGTCCTCTTTGTCTGCATTTTCTTTTTTTTTCCTTCTTCCCCTTTTTCTCAAACTTACCTGATGGAGCGAGTTCTTCGCCAGAAGGTGGCTTTGACAGGCTCTGGAGCGGTGGCTTCAGGCGAGCCTGCAGAATCGGTCGTTTGGCCTGTGGGACCTGGAGTGAGACTCTTGTTTCAGCATGGAGTAGGCCCTAGGTGGCGTCATGGGATGGGAAGCCTGGAGCAGGACTCTCGGCAGCGGCATCGTGCAGCAGCAGAGAAGGACAATTTGGACTCTTAAGTTGTTTATAAGTGGTGCCTATGTAAGTGGTGATGGTACACACTCTTTGCTTTTTTTTTTATTGAATACATGTGACGATGAAGGATATTCTATTTTATTCTGTCACTGCCTGCCACTTGGAAGAAGACCCATTTATTTCCACTCTCTGCTGTCTGTCAGCCAATTCTCAATCATTTTCAACATATTACCCCCATTCATATGTGCTTTAACTTTGCCCACTGACCTCTTGTAAAGGACATTAACAAAAGCATTCCAGAAATCAAAATGCACCACATCCAGTGGTTGTCCCTTATCTATTCTGCTTGGTAGATCCTGAAAAGAAAATTCCAATAGATGTGTTAAGCATAATTTGCCTTTCTTAAACCCATACCTGCTTTGCCCAGTCCTGTTGATGCTTTCCAGTTGTTCCGTTATCATGTCTTTTACAATAGATTCCAGTATTTTCCCACGACTAGTCTAACTGGTCTGAGATTCCCTGGAACATTTCCCACAAATTGGAAGGTGGTGAACGTAGCCCCAGGTAACAAAGTGTGGAGCTGGAGGAACACAGCAGGCCCGGCAGCATCAGAGGAGCAGGAAAGTCACGTTTCAGGATGGGACCCTTTTTTTCCCTCTCTGAAGGTGGGTCCCAACCTGAAACGTCAACTTTCCGGCTCTTCTGATGCTGCCAGGTCTGTTGTGTTCCTCCAGCTCCACACTTTGTTATCTCTGACTCCAGCATCTGCAGTCCTTGCTATCTCTGAATGTAGCCCCAGTATGTTTTTCTTTTTTAAATAGTTGTATTATATTTTCCACTCTGCAATCTGTAGGAACTGCTCCAGAATCCATAGAATTTTGAAAGATGACCATCCACCATTACATCCAGTTTTTCTAGGACAACTTCCTTTAGTACTTGGGATATAGATGACATGGTTTGGTGATGGTTAGCCTTTAACTTCATTAATGTGCCCAGCATTGACCTTTTAGTCATGCTGAATTCCATCATTTTCACCCTTTCACTAGACCGTTGGTTCCCTCTCATTTTTGGGAGATTATTTGTGGCCTCTTTTGTGAAGACAGAACCAAAACTTGTGCTCAATTCTTCTGCAGTTTTCTTGTTCCCCATTATAATTTCTCTAGCTCCTTAACTGTAAGGGATCTCATTTGTCTTAACTTATCAGACTTGCCCTGATGAATCATTGCTTCTTTGAGAGGGTGCCACCATAGTACTGTGGGTCTAGATTTACATGTTTGCCAGATGTGGTAAGGAAGAGACTTTTTTTTTCCTTTAAAGGATATTGGTGAGCCAGGTCAACAGTGGTTACGGATTTGCTATTAGACAGAATTTTAATTCCCAGATTTTTTTTTTTTTAAATTGAATTCAAATTTCACTGCCTTTCCATGGTGGAATTCAAGGTCCTGTCCGCAGAACAGCAGTTTCTGATTCCAGATTACTAGTCCACTGTTATCACTGTGCCACCGCTATATTTACTGGAAGTACATATAGATTTCTTGGTTCCCATCTCATCCTACAGGTCCTAACATTTGATTGTTCAAAATCCATATTTTGTTGGAAGACCAAACTGGAGAATCATATTAGAATATTATCCTAATGAGAATTTTATTTTTTGAAGAAGTAGAACCTAGAACTGTTCTAATTTTAAAAAAAAAATTCTTGTTAGGATAATATTGAACATCTAAATTTGTAAACATGTAAACCGGCACACTGTTTTTAACTGGTAAAGTTTACTTTACTTCTGTTGTAGGTTAACTGTGAGTGGTGAAGCGTATACATTATTTTGTATATTACCATGCCCTTTTATATCCTGAAGAAGGTTGTGAATTAGTGATGAGACTGCAGCTGATGAAATTGGTTTAAAAGCATTTCACTGTGTAAACATACCTTTTTTTTGCCTCAGGCTATTGCATACCCCCTTATTTATGCAAAATATTTTTGATCATGTCTACTTTAGGACTGTGGAATCTTGTATCCTTGTTCTCCAACCTTTCCCTGTTTGTGCTGATGCCTTTTGCCTATTTTTTCTTGGAATCTGAAGGATTTGCTGGATCAAAGAAGGTATGTTTTTTGTTTTAAATAATAACTTCCAATTGTCACCATTTGTAAAAGAGCTTAACAGAATTAAGATTCATCTGCATATCTGCAAATTGAAACCGTTAGTAAGACAGGAGGTCTTGACCCCAAACAAAAAAAAACTAGCATCTTGACACCACTTTTTCAAATAAGTTCTAGTTATGGTCAAGAATATTTTGTTTTCATTGTGGGCTGAAGAGGATTGATCCCTTTTGGACTTGCCTACACTAATTAGTTTTCAGAAAGCATGAGGTGATATTTGTGTTGATCACTAAACATTGTTTCTAAAGGAAAAGCCTCTTTTAGATACAGCTGAGGATCTCATCTCGGATTAGGCTAACTGTGAGTGGTGAAGCGTAGAATAACCTGAGATCAGAGTTCTTTGTGAACTAAGTGCCAAGTTGGGAAGTTGAAGGAGTTGCTTTTCGTCTTTTGTTTTCCTTCACTTGCTGGTGAGTATTCTTTTTGCATGCTGGGAGACTAACTTTTTGCTTTGCTTTAGCTAACTAGTGATGACTTAACTAATCAATACTGTTTCTTTCTTCGTTGTGATGCGGTCATTGCTGACTAGGCCAGAATTTTTTGCTCCTCCCTAATTATCCTTGAGAAGGTGGTGAGCTCAGTTCTTGATCTGCTGCAGTCCTTGGGGATTAATAAACTCGGACAGATGTGACTGGGTTGGTGCTATGCAGTGACTGAAATGTGGGAATCTGGAATGCATTGCTAAGTCTGTGGTAAATGTCTGTAGCTTTGGCTCAGAGTTGCTGAACTAGAGTCCTGAGTTTCAGACATTGCAGGGCATTGGTGAGAGGGATAATTAACTGAGCACTTTGTTTTATGAGGCAGTTGGACCTCTGAGGTGAAGAAAATGTTTATAGTCGGCCAGTGATCAGGAGCAGGACGATTTGACTGGAGAGGCAGGTATGGGCATCTAGTGTGTAGTGATAGAGGAGCTGAAATTCTTTTACTTCAACCATCAGTATGAGGTAACCACTGGCTATGTGGATGATGACAAGGATTTCAGGATAATTAAATAAATTGACCATAGAATTTGGTCCATGAAATGAAGGAGTAAAAGCATGTGTTGGGATAGATCAGTTGTGTGCCAGGGTTAAGCTATCTCCAAGTCTGGATTGTTCTTAAAATGGGGTCAGGCCAATCCCATTGTGGTGACACATGTAGGAACAGATTACACAAGTAAGATGAGATATGTTGCTCTGCTGAGAGAACAAGTCAGGGTACAAATGAAAATGCAGAACCTCAAATGTAATCATTTTGGACTTTTACTTGAAATACACACCGATTTGGTATTGAGTAAGCAGAGTTTAGAACTGGGGAGGTGGTGGGAAAGTGGCATTGTTTGTGGAAGAGTAATCAGGCCTGCAGACTAATCCTCTGTGGCATTGGTTCAAATCCCACCATGGCAGATAGTGAAATTTGCATTTAGCAAAATGAACCAACATTAAAAGGAGATAATGTGATTGACCAGTATCAACTGTTGTCAGCAAAACAACTCACAGGTTCTCCAATTTCCTTTTGGGAAGGACATCTCTTGTCCTTATCTAGTCTGACATAGATGTGACTCAGGCCATAGCATGGTTTAATCTTAATTGAAACGGCTTAGCTAGCCACTCACTTGTATCGACCCATTACATTAAAGCAAAGTAAGGCAAAGTACTAAGTGGACCCCCGAACATTGACCTGGGCACTGGAAATGACTACTGCAAACCCAACCATGTAAAATCCTTCTTGCACCTGGAGGTGAGATTCAAAATGGGAAAGTAACAGCCAGACATTGTCACATGGAATCATACCTTACAGACAAACCTGCAGCCATCACCTTTCCATGATGTGTCCTGTCCCACTGGTAGAATAGACCCAGCAGAAGTGGTGCCACGGTGTTATATAGTGGGGAGGGAGTTGTTTTGGGAGTCCTCAACATTGACATTGGACCATATGCAGTCTCATGGCATCCAGTCAACTATGGGCAAGGATAATGTTTATTATGATCTCCTGCCCAGTCCTTGACTGATGAATCAATGCTTCTCCTCTATGTTGAACATCACTGGGCAGGGTAAAACAAGGCAAGTGAATATGTTGTGAATGGTAGGACCCTGCAAAGCACCCAGGATCAGATGTCTTGGTGCGCATGAACACTGGTCCCTTCAGGTATCAGGGCAGGTGGATAAAGTGGTTAACAAGGCATGTGGTATACTTACCTTTATTAGTCGAGGCATAGAGTTTGCGTAGGGAGGTTATGCTGGAACTGTATAAAATGTTGGTTAGCTCACAGCTAGAGTATTGTGTACAGTTCTGGAATCTATATTTTGGAGGGATGTGAGGGATGCGGGATGGAGAGAGTGCAGAGGAGATTTACCAGGATGTTTAAAGTATTGGCAAAGATCTGTAGCTCGGGTTGTGGATGAGGTTGTTGACTTGATCGCCGAGCTGGCTTGTTTTTGTTCAGACATTTCATCACCATGCTAGGTGACATCATCATATGTTCTATATGTTCATTGAAATATGGCTGGCGAACCGTGCTTCTAGGAATTCCTGTACGTGTCTGTGTTTGGCTTGGGCTTGGGTAACCATAGTAGCCCAAGCCAAACATAGACACGCACGGGAATTCCTCGAGGTGTGGTTCTCCAGTCATATTTCAATCAACAAACATATAGAATTGGACCTCATGTACAAACCCATACAGATCAAAACCTGAAATGACAGTACTCACCATAACGTACCGGACAGTATAAATTCCAAGCGGAGTAGAACAACAGCGCTTCATCAGAGGCTCCACTGATGATGTCACCTAGCATGGTGACGAAATGTCTGAACAAAAACAAGCCAGCTTGGCGAGCAAGTCAGCAACCGTACCAGGATGTTGCCTGGGATGGAAAGTTTGAAGGGAGATTGGACAGACTGGGGTTGTGTTTCTTAGAGCAGGAGAGATTGAGAGAGGATGTGATTGAGATGTCTAAAATTGTAAAGGCATAGATAGGATCGACAGGAAGGAACTTTTCCATTTGATTGGGGGATCGATGACCAGATTGTGGTGAGGGGCAAAAGGTTGAGATGAGATGTGAGGACAAGCTGTTTTTTAACCAGAGGCTGATAGGAATCGAAGACTCACTGCCTGTAAGTGTCGCCAAGGCAGAAACCCTGTATCATTAATCAATCATTAATTTAGATGTACACGTAATGCCAAGACAGACAAGGCTATGGATCAGGTACTGGAAAATGGGATTAAAATAGTTACGTCATTGTTTCTAACCAGCATGGATGCAATGGGCCAAAGGGCTTCTCTTCTGTGCTGTAAATATCTGACACACAGAAGCACTGAGCATAGCAAGAGGACAGAATGTACTCTGCTTGGGACTTCAGTGTGGATCATCAGAAGTGCATGCTCATACTATTATAGATTGAGCTGGTAGACTGGCACAATGGTTAGCACTGCTGCCTCACAGTGTCAGGAACCTGGGTTTGATTCCAGCTTTGAGTGTGCGGAGTTTGGATGTTCTTCCCATGCCTGTTTGGGTTTCCACTCGGTGCTCCAGTTTCTTCCCACAGTCCAAAGATGTACAGGTTAGGTGGATTGCTCTTCAGAGGGTCAGAGCAGATTCTGTGGGCTGAATGGCCTGTTTCTGCATTGTAGAGATTCTATGGCAGGTGTAGAGGGAAAACGTGACCTCTCAATCATCAGTTTTACTTTATCAGATCTGTTACAGTATTGGCAGAAATGTCTACTGCACGGTCACTGTGGAAACTGAATCAGTCCATCATGCTGGATCAACACTGGCTCAGTGAAGAGTGTAAGAGGGTATGCCAGGAGAGCACTGGGCCTAACTGAGGATGAGATGTCAACTGGTGAAGTGATGAAACGTGACTACTTACATGCTAAAAAGTTGAAACAGCAGAAAATAGATGAAATTGGCAATTCTGTAATTGGTGGATCTGATCTGAAATCCTGCAATATCTAGTTGTCAATGATGGATAACGAACAAGCAGGAGATAGGCAGCTCCACAAATATCCTCATTTTTAACAATGGGGGAGCCCAGCACGTCAGTGCAGTCAATGAGGTTGAAGTATTCACATCCACCTTCAATCAGCAGTGCCAACGAAATGATCCATTTTGGCCTTCTGAGGTGGTTCACACATGGTTGTCTTCAACCAATTTGATTCATACTATATGATATTAGGAATGCTTTGAAGGAATTGGATACTGCAGAAGCAATGGAATCTTGATAACATTCTGGCAATATTACTGAAGAGTTGTATTGCAGAACCAACTGCCTTTGCCAAGATGTTCTAATACAGTCACAACACTCTCACATCTGCCTGGCATTGTGGAAAATTCTCCAGGTATGTCCTGTTCACTAAAGGCAGCACAGAGAGCAGTAATTGGCTGGACTCTGTCAGCCTACTGTGTATCATCAGCATAATTCTGGAAGGGGGTAGTCAGCAATGCAATTAAGCAGCACTTAGTTCTCGAATGTGCTCAGTGACCCTCAGTTTGAGTTCCACTAGGGCCTCTCAGCTCCTGACCTCATTACATCCTTGGTCTAAAACATGGATAAAAGAGTTGAATTCCAGACATGAAGTTAGTGTGACTATTTATTGATGTCAAGGCAGCATTTGTTAGAGAGTGGCATCAGGGAGCCTAACATAACTGGAGTCACGACTGTCAGGGCACACCTCTCCACTGGTTGGAGTCATACCTTGTGCCCTGTGCCCTGGAAGGTGTTTGCGGATGTTGGAGGCAAATTATCTTGGTTCCATGTTGACATCGTATGAGTTTCTCAAGGTAGCGTTATAGCCTAATCATTTCCTGCTGCTGCTTCGCTGACCTTACATTCACAATAAGGTCAAAAGTGGATGGAAGAAAATGTTGTCTGCTCAATGTTCAGCACCATGTATGACCAAAGCAGCTTGTCCATATGCTGCAAGACTCGGAAATTATCTAGGCATGGGCTGATGTGTGGCACATCACGCATCTCTCGAACAAGAGAATATAGCTGTCTCCCCTTGACATTCAGAGATAAAAAGGCGCCACCTCGTGCTCCCACAAGGAGCTCGAACGGTTCATCCACTTAAGTTCACCTGGACCATCTCTGATACCTCTCTCTCCTTCCTGGACCTCTCTGTCTCCATCTCTGGCATCCACCTGGAAACCGATATCCATTTCAAGCCTACCGACTCCCACAGCTGCCTAGAATAAACCTCCTCTCATCCACCTTCCTGCAAAAAGGCCATCCGCTATTCCCAATTCCTTTGCCTCCACTGCATCTGCTCCCGAGATGAGGCGTTCCACTCCCAGACATCCCAGATGTCCTCGTTTTTCAGGGACTGCAACTTCCCCTCCACAGTGGTCGAAAATGCCCTCGACTGTGTGTCTCGCATTTCCCACAACTCATCTGTCACACCCCCTACCCGCAATAGCAACCAAAACAGGATCTCCCATGTCCTCATGTACCACCCCACCAACCTCCGGATCCAACGCATCATCCTCTGACACTTCCGCCATCTGCAATCTGACCCCACTACGAAAGACACTTTTCCCTCCCCATCCTCATCTGCTTTCCGGAGGGACCGCTCTCTCCGTGATTCCCTTGTCCGCTCCACACTCCCCTCCAGCCCCACCACCCCCGGCACTTTTCCCCGCAACCGAAGCAAGTGCTACACCTGCCCCTACACTGCCCCTACACCACCCCCCTCACCCCCATCCCAGGCCCTAAGAAGACCTTCCACATCAAACAGATGTTCACCTGCACATCTGCTAATGTGGTATTCTGTATCCGCTGTGCCCGTTGTGGCCTCCTCTCCATTGGGGAAACCAAGCGGAGGCTTGGGGACAGCTTTGCGGAACACCTACGCTCAGTTCGCAGTAAACAACTACACCTCCCATTCGCGAACTGTTTCAACTCCCCCTCCCACTCGTTGGACAACATGTCCATCCTGGGCCTCCTGCATTGCCTCAATGATGCCACCCGAAAGCTGCAGGAACAGCATCTCATATTTCGCTTGGGAACCCTGTAGCCCAATGGTATCAATGTGGACTTCACAAGCTTCAAAATCACCCCTCCCCCGGCGGCATCCCCAAACCAGCTCGCCGCGCCTCCCTAACCATTCTTCCCACCTCAAGCCCCACCCCCATCTCCGACCCACTGACCTCATCCCGCCTTCTTGACCTGTCTCTCCTCCCTGGACGGACCTATCCCCTCCCTAACTCCCCACCTATATTCACCTTTACTGGCTCCAACCCCGCCTCTGACCTGTCTGTCTCCTCTCCACCGATCTTCTCCTTTATCCATCTTCTAACCGCCTCCCCTTCTCTCCCTATTTATTTCAGAATCCCCTTCCTCTCCCCCATTCCTGAAGAAGGGCCTAGGCCCAGAACGTCAGCTTTCCTGCTCCTCTGATGCTGCTTGGCCTGCTGTGTTTTTCCAGCTCGACACTTTGTTATCTCGGATTCTCCAGCATCAGCAGTTCCTACTATCCCCTTGACATTCAGTTGTTTTACCAGTGCTTAATCCCACACTATCAACATCCTGTGGTTGTAGCTGAGGTTGACTAGACATTGAACTGGACTAGCCATATAAACAAGGCAAAGATAATAATGATTAGATATAAAAATAGGAATTATGCAGCAAGAAGCTTTCCTCTTGACTCAGCAGTGATGAATAAATTGTGATTATGATGGAATACTCAGCACTTTGGGTATGCTTGCAATAAAACTGAAGTTTGATGACATCATCTGGGGCAAAGCTGCCTGCTTAATTGGCATACCCTCCATCACATTCAACATTCACTCTTTTCTTTACCAGCACCTGGTGGCAGAAATGTATGCTATCTACAAGATGGACTGCTGTAACTGATCATCTCTCCTTTGACAACACCTTCCAGCCTTCCAACATCTTTGATCTAGAAGGATAAATAGCAGTAGATGAATGGCAACTCCATCACTTGCAAGTTCCTCTTCAAACCACACATTATTCTGACTTTGTTCCCTCTCTCATTCGGCCAAAATCCTGGCATTCCCACCCAAAGCACTGTGGGTGTCCCTGGGTCTGCAATGGTTTTCAGGGAGGCAGCTCAACATCTTTAAATAACAATTAGGGATGGGCAATGCATGTTGGTTGAGCCAGTGACACCCACATCCCATGAATGAATAAAAATCGGAGACAAAGCTAAAAGACTGGAGGTAAAAGGTTTCAGTTCATTTGGGCTTTTGCACCAATATGTCAGAAACCGGGAGCTGAAACAAAAACAAATTGCTGGAGAAACTCAGCAGCTCTGGCAACATCTGTGGAAAGAAAACAGAGTTCATGTTTTGAGTCTGGTGATATTTCAGAAAATGCAGGAATTCATTTTTAAGAAGTCTGTTATATTACATTTATGAATACAATAGCATTATGTAGAGTCAAGGTGGTTTTTCTGTGAAAGGAAAATGTTTTGACAAATGTGTTGCACGTTTTTTTTGAAGATACAAAAAGCAGGACGGATAGGTATGTAATTAGGTGCCGCAGAAAAGCATAAGATAAGAACTTGTGGTTTTTTCGGGTAACAGATAACCCATCCTATATCCTTGCTAATACAACAAGAAACTTGTTGGATAAATTCATTTTTTTAGGTTAGCAAACTGTAACTAGTAGAATACTACTGGAATCAGTGCTGGAGTCTAGCTATTTATCAGTATTGGTGACTTGGATGAAGGGACTAGTTATAATGTAACCAAATTTGAGAATGGCAAAGATAGGTCAGTTAGTTGTGAGGAGCACACAAGGAGTCTGATAAAGGACACGTGTGGGTTATGTGAGTAGGTAAAATGTTGGCACATGGAGTATAATGTGGGAAAATGTGGCAAGAATAGAACAGCAGAATATAACTGAAATGCTGGGAGATTACAGAATGCTACTGTACAAAGGAATATTGCTACAAATATACAGGATGTTGTCAAGACCACACCAGAGTACAATGTACAGTTTTGACCACCTTTAACTTCAGTTTAATTTCAGTTCAGAGAAGGTTCATTAAATTGATTATAGGGAGTAAGGGGTTTATGAGAAATAGTTAAGAAGTATGAGCCTAAATTCATTGGAGTTTGGAAGACTGAGAAGTGATCTTAATGAAGCTTACAAGATTTGGAGAGAGCTTAGAGGTTTCATACAGAGAGGAGACACTTGCCCCACCATGATGTAGGAGACACAGATTAAAATCAGATTCTTCCACTTACGCTATGCCACACCAACTTACTTAACAGCATCAGGAACGCCAGTAGCAGACGCAAGACTCTGCTCAGCAGGAGTGAGTTTACTTCAATGGATGACGTTTAATGTAGGAATCACAGGAATGGCCTTGCAATGGGTAAGAGGCATGGTTGATGTGAGGTCAAGTCCAGCGATATACAAAGTTTGGCAGGTGTGACAGTTCTGAACACGCATGTGGACCATATGGGGACTGCAAACGTGCCTGACTCCTTGACAGCCTTTCTGACCGGTTCCAGAACCTGTGGGCGCTCCCTCTCTGTCAAGTGTTGAAGATACTATTGAATCTGAGATGGACATACGGAAGACGCTGCCTTGACTCCTTTTCCCCTGGAAGAAGAGAATGAATTTATTCTGAGATGCTCTGGGTGCAAGAGTAAGCTACAGTGTGTTACATGCTGCCATATCAGCGACAGAGTTGGAGGAACCTGACCCAGTGCAAGAACACCCCAGGAAGAACTACCAAAAAAAAAAAGAACCAGCCAATATTCTTGGACTCGGAAGGGGTGGGATATAGTGATTGTAACGAGGTTAGCCAGGTGGACCTCTTGGAATACAAATACCATGAATGGGGATGTTAATTTGGCCCAATCATGGAGCTCTGGCTGACAGATAACAACAAGAGTGTCAGACATCCTATTCACTGTGATAGCTGGCTCTGAGGGAGCTGGAGCAGTGTCAAGGACTCCCCACATGTAAATAAAGGGTAAGTTGGTGATGGAATACCGGCTTCTGGAGTTATTTGAGTTCAAACTGTTCACAATGTGTATAACGTTTACACCAGAACTGGGAGGCTTGGGATCAAGTCCCATTTTCTCCAGAGGTATAAAAAAGGAGGGAGAAAAAAGAAAGCAGACCCAGCAGGTTTTGTGGTGTAATGGTTAGTATGCTGGACTCTGAATCCAGTGATCACAGGCCCATTGAGGTACAGTCGTAGTGTCACTACTACTGGGACCGGGTGTCCTGGGTTCAAGTCTCAGATGCTCCTGCAGTGTGTAATAACATGTCTGAATACGTTGATTAGAAAAATAGTGAATAGAGGAAACCAATTGTATTATTTCCAAATTCACTGATGACACCAAACCGGGTGAGAATGCAGTAACAGTGTGGAGCTGGAGGAACACAGCAGGCCAGGCAGCATTAGAGGAGCAGGAAAGTTGACATTTCACGTTGGGACCCTTCAGAAATGGGGGAGGGGGAAGGGGCCTCTGAAATAAATAGAGAGGTGGGGTGGAGCTGGGGAAGGTGGGTGGGATGGCGATAGGTGAGTGCAGGTAGGCAGTGGTCAAGATTGGTCAGTGAGGTGGGAAGACCGGATAGGTAGGAGAGAAGATGGACATGTCAAGGAGGCGGGGATGAGAGGGAGGGTTGGTCATGGGATGAGGCCAGGGGTGGGGAGATTTTGAAGCTAGTAAAGTCCACATTGAGAGCATTGGGTTGTGGGCTCCCAAGGCGGAATATGAAGTGCTGTTCCTTCAGTTTCTGGGTGGCGTCATTGTGACACTGGAGGAGGCCCAAGATGGACATGTCACCCAGGGAGTGGGAGGGGGAGTTGAAGTGGTTTGCGACTGGAAGGTGTTGTTATTTGTCGCAAACCGAGCGCAGGCGCTCTACAAAGCGGTCTCCGAGCCTCTGCTTGGTCTCACCGATGTAGAGGAGGCCACATCGGGAACAGTAGATGCAATAGACTGCATTAGTGGATGTGCAGGTAAACATCTGTGTGGAAGGTTTTTTGGGGCCTGGGATGGAGGTGAGGGGGGTAAGTGTAGGGGCAGCTGTAGCACTTCCTGTGGTTGCAGGGAAACGTGCCGGGGGTGGTGGGGCGAGTGGGGAGTACAGAGCGGACGAGGGAGTCACGGAGAGAGCAGTCCCTACGTAAGGCAGATGGAGGTAAGGAGGGAAATATATCCTTGGTTGTGGGGTCAGATTGCAGGTGGCAGAAGTGGCGGAGAATGATGTGTTGAATCTGGAGGATAGTGGGGTGATGCGTGAGGACAAGGGGGATTCTGTCTTTGTTTTTATTGCAGGGAGCGGGTGTAAGGGCAGAGGTGCGGGAAATGCAAAAGATGCGGTCGAGAGCGTTTTTGACCACTGAAGCGGGGGTGGGGGGGTGAAGTTGAGGTCCTTGAAATACGAGGACATCTGCGATTTTCAGGAGTGGAACACCTCATCTTGGGAGCAGATGCATCAGAGACAGTGAGAATGCAATTTGAAGAGGATGCAAGGAGTTCAAGAGGACTTGGACAGGTTAAATGAGTGGGCTAGAACATGGCTGACAGAATATAATGTGAAGTGTCAACTTTTTCATTTTGGGTTGGAAGGGAAAAGTAAGCAGGTGGAATAATTTTTAAATGGTGAGCATTTTGGAAATGTTCAGGTCCAGTGGAACCTGGTCGTCCTTGTTCTTGACTCACTAAAAGTTGTCATGTAGCTGCATGAAGCAATCAGGAGGGTAACTAGTCTGTTGCCCTTTATTAGAAGGGGATTTCAGTTTTGTAGTTATGATTCCTTGCTGCAACTTCACCCAGCATGCTATGTATAGCTTTGATCCCCTTGTCAGGAAGGATATACATGCCGTGGACCGCTCCATTGTCATGCCCTGAAATCAGTTATGGACTTGGTTACTTCAATTTTTAAATAGTACAGGTTTTATTTTAGAAAGAAAAGAACATGCAAAACGAGAGACAGGTGAGAATGTAATTTAGTGTCAGTTTGGAAAATTCCTGTGAGGATTGCATTTAACCTTGATTTAGTTCATGGAACTTTCATCTTGAAAGATGTTAAGGAATTTAAGAGAAACACCTCCAAAGGGAGAGCTGCAATGCAGGAAAAGTACTGAACCATCTGTTGGCTACATCCCTATACTGAGCACATGTGAAGTGGAATAAAGTGGCATGGGTGCAAGACCCATCTGTTGTCCCCAACCAGAAATGCCACAAGGGAAGAGGTTAAAAACCAACTCCATCTCTGTGTGTGTGCCCTGACAGGGTAGATAGAGTTTGCTTCACCTGCTGGGGAATTTAGTTTCATGTCAGTCTCGTTCCAGGATAGCAGTCATTTGGAAATTGGGATCATGGGAGATGCTACATCTAAAGGATTGTGTATATTTGGAATTCTGTACCCTAGAGGATATTGAATGCGCTGCTGTTGAACGTATTTGAGCTTGTGATGCAGATCTTTGCTGTCTCAGGGAATGACAGGATGTGGCGAACTTGGGAAAGTACAGATCAAATCCAAGATCAGTCATGATTGTGTTGAATTCCAGAGCCAGCTCAACAGACCAATACAGTCTGTTCCTGCTCATTTTATATATTGCTGCCTAGATCATAGCAGTTTCAAAACTCAAAAGTTAATCTACTGGAAATGCACCTTGCTTCCAGGCTAGTGAATTTCTTAGTGTTCAGCCCCAAAAGTCTGCCTTGACAATTGGCTTTTCTATCTCTTCAGAATTATCCCTGTTTGATTGTGGCCTCACTGGTCTGTGTGCTGATGCAAAATTATCTTCTCTAAGTTGACTTGATAGCCTTTATCTCCTGCTACTCTTGAAATTTTGAAATTTCCAATTTGCCAATTGTGATCTAAAGACGACATCAATGATGCTTCAAAGACATCCAGACCATCATATTTGATTATGTTTTAAGAATCATCTCCTCCTCTTTCCTCTGGTCCTTTATTTTTGCCAACTACTGGAACCTGTGACTGCTGGTTACTAGTCCTGTTGCCATTGGGAACTGTTCAACTTTATTTACACTATTTTAAACCCTCATTATTGTGAGTATTTTGCTTAAATTTCCCTGTAACCTTTACTGGTTTAATGAGAATTCTGCCAACGTTTCTAGTTTCTCCTTATAACTGATGGCTGTCATCCTGTTTTGCTTCTGACATATGTCTGCACTCATCTGTGTGCCTTTGCATGATTGAAGTATGGTGCATAGAATTGGACAACTTACTTCAGTTGAGGTCTAACCTGAGATTTATAAAAGTTAAGCACTACTTGATTGTTTTTGTACTCTGATAAAGAAATGAGATTTATGAAGTCAGTTATTCTCAAAGATTCTAATTAGGGATATGAAATGTGATGACAAATTATTGTTCAACTAGATTTCACATAACTTCACCTTCCAGTGTCACTCAAAACTTGTATTTTTAAAGAAAACAATGGATTTATTGCTTGCAAAGCAGGATGTAAAAGTATTTAGCTGTACTTCCAGGAATTGTAATCTTATAGTGTAGATCTGGCCAATTCAGACCTGTTCTTTTCCTTCCTGTACTTACATAGTTGGAGCTTGTGTTGTGATTGTATAATAGTAATTACAATCTGAGTTTAGAATTTGACTTATTATCTGGAATTTCTGTGACCTAGATTCTTCTTGCTAGTCTTAATTGTGACCATGCAAAAGTTATGGCTGTATAAACCAGACATGAAGTTGTATTTTAACAAATGGCTTTTAATATGAATTGTGGTGTTGAGCTGTCGTGTATACAAACAAGACACTTCACAAATTCATTAATGCATCTGAGATTTCATAAATATATACAATTACATTTCAGTTTTCTTTGGACTTGTTAATGCGACAGTTTGGTATGAAACCAAAGTGGGAAACTACTTAATCAGCGGTGGTTGAATTGATTGGCAAAACCTAAAATTTATAACTGCATTTATCGGTAAATTGAAAAATGCAGTCAATTATTCGTTGAACAGTTGGGTCAAGATCCGATTTCTGAAGTCAGTAAGCAACACCAGACACACAGTTATGAGCCTGTCAATTTTATCAGTTTTAGTTATATGTAGAACAAGTGTCTGTGTTGTGACATTTTGCTCGTATAAATCTGTGAACATAATCTGAGGGTGATATTATCCACATGTTCATCAACAGTCAAATGACATCAGCATCCTAACCCATTATTCTAATTATCCAGACATTACAAAACACAACTCAAATGTAGCAGCTGTGAGTTTGTGTCTAAGTGCAATGCTTGGGGAAAATAGTCTATTAATAAAAAGAGCAGTATGAAAATTGCAGTGATTTCCTTGCCTAATTAATTAGATCCACCAGATGGAAGTGAAAAGGCCAATATTGGTGCTCAAAATGTCTATAAACCTGAGCAAAAAGACAGCACAATGGATGAGAAAAAAAGGTTTTTTAATTCACTTCAATCCTGTGTCGCAGTTTGAGATTGTCCTGGTTTGCATCCCTTTTGGCAAACTTACATAAAACTGACCATGTACTGTATTTTACGACCAGATGACTTTTTTTTGTAGTGCTCATTGAAGTTAATTTGTATCAGACCCATATTAAAGAGACTTCAAAATCAGTAGGAAGTAGAAGTCTGCTTTGTCAGTTTGTTTCATTGCATTCTTTCATTTTTTTTAAAACTTGTTTTCTCCTCATTGATGATCCATAAATTGTTGTTAAAGACTGATTACGGAAGCACTGCTTTGTGTTAATAGCACATGCAATTTTTGCTGTTCATTTGTCTTGTGAAGGGAGATGATACTAACCATATTGGAAAGTTGTTGGGAAGAAAGATGCTGCTTCAGGAAAAAAAAAGTTCCGTTTAACTTGAAGTACAAATTAATAAAAAAAAAATGTGGTTTTATGGTGTGATGTTTTATAATTTCAAAAATTAAGTTTGCTATTGGGTCAGGTTGCATATGACTAAGGATAGACATTGGTATTAAAATCAATGATCTCGAGTCATTATTTTGAGGTGAGCCTTTATTTTCTTGCGAGCAATCAGGAAACCCTTCTTGGTTTGGTTCTGTAACATTTCAATTACAATAGCGTTCTTTCTCTGCAAGTAAGTCGCATGTTCCAGATTGTTTATGTCTACCAGTTTTTAATTGTTAGTTTACCTTTTATGGACTTTTATTAATTCTGTAAATACATGTGATGTTATTCACTTATCTCTGTAATGTTGCGCACATTCAATTCCTTGACATGAGATCCTTGTTCAGTGACCAGAAATAGCTGTAGAGGTGGATGGGAAGTTTTCCTGATTGTGAAAGCAGCCCTACTACTTGGTTTTGTAATGAAACTTCAGGTAGAGTTTATAAGGGATTGATCGGGTCAATGCTGAGAGGATATTTCCCCTCATGGGAGAATAGTGGACCAGAGGGCATAGCTTCAGAATAGAGGGGAGCAAATTTAAGACTGTGATGACAAAGAATTTCTTCTCTGAAGTTTGAGAGTCTTTGCAAGTTTTTTTTGGCCACAGAGCTCTGAGGGCTAAATCAAAGAATCAAGGGTTACTGGGAAAGGGCAGGACAATGGATGTGAGGAAACTCAGATCAGCCATGATCCTGTTGAATGGTGGAGTGGGCTCGAAGGGTTCAACCGCTTATTCCTGTTTCTTACAATCTTATGGTTGTACCATAGTTCTACATGAGGATATCCTGCTTAGAATATGTATTTTCTGACAGCTAGACAAAATTATTTGTTTGCAGTCTTGCACAAGGTTTTAAATAGAACGTCATCTTAGTATTTACTTGATTTAAGCCCGGCCTCTGTTCTAATGCTGGGAGCATATCTCATTGCAAAAGATTCTAAAGGATCTTGACAGGACAGATGCAAATATTGTTCCCTCTAGTTAGGAGATCTTGGATATAGGCGTTCTAGTCACAGAAGCTAATCATGTATGACTGAGGTACAAAACTTCAATCAAAGGATGAGAATTTTTGAATGCTGTATCTCAAAACTGTCAATGCTCCAGATGTTCAGTATATTTAAGATGGGGAAGGGCAGATTTTGGTCCCCCTAGAAAATTAAGACACAAAGGTGACTGGCAGGTTAATGGATTTGAGGCAGAAAATCAGCCAAGATTGTATTAAATAACTGTTGTGGCACACTTGAGTAGCTCTATGGTCGATTTGGGTCCCGGTTTCTTCTGCTCTCTAAGTTCTTGTGTTTGGGGAGCGGGGGGGTGTGTAAAAATCAAATGCACATTAATGGCTACCTTAATAATACTCCATTTGTACAATTCTGTAACATGCATCTCATCATGAAGATAATTTTCAATTATAATTGCTGGATGAGTGTGTACTAAAGTCTGAACAAATGTCTACCTTTCCAAAAGTAGACTTGCTTTTGAATCATTTAAGCATAAGAAATAGGAATGTAATTAGACCATTCGGCCCCTTGAACCTGCTCTGCTATTTGGTGTGATCATGGCTAATTTTTGTTTCAGAATCTAAATTTCCATCTACCCCAGATAATCCTTGATTCCCCTGCCTACTGAGAATCTATTCATCTTTATCCTAAAAAATATTCAAAGACCCACCTCCACCATCTGAAGCAGACAACCACATGTGCAGAGACCTCACAAATAAAATCTTCTTGCCTCTATAATGAAAGGGTGACCTCTATTTTCAAACAGTAGCCCAAAGTTCTCCAATGATCTACAAGAGGAAACATCCTTTCCACATCACCTTGTCAAAACTGTTTGGGATCTTATGCATTTTAAATAACTCACCCCTCATTCTTCTGAACTCCAGTGAAACTGTTTGAATTTAGTAAATCTCTAAACAGAAGGATCTAACTGCCTCTAATACAGTTCAGTATTTCCTTCAATAAAGAGACTGAAGTTGTATACGGTATAGAATATGTGGTCTCACCCATGTCCCGTGTAACTGACATGCAACATTCTTAGTTTGATGTTCAATTATCTTTAATGAAGGTTAGCATCCAATTAGCCACCTTGACTGTGTGCTGTACGTGCGTGCTACCACTTTTGTGAAAGTGCCAGAACACCCAAATTCCTTTGCACCTTGGAATTCTGCAGTTGTTCTCTGTTTAAACAATGTGGGAGTAGCGCAGTCTTTATTCAGTTGTGTAGAAGCTTGATTATACAGGCAGGAATACTGTGTACAGATTTGGTCTCCTTACCTTGAAAAGGATATTGTTTCCATAGCGAGTGTGCAACACCGTTTCCTCAGGCTTATTCCCAGGATGGCAGCACTGTTGAATGAAGATAGTAAGCTGGGCTTATCTTCTCTAGAGTTTTAAGGAATGAGAGGTTATAGCATTGAAACTTAGAACACTTTTTTTTGTTCATTTGTGTGTTGTGGGCATCGTTGGCTGGGCAGCATTTATTACCCATAACTAGTTGCCCTCGTGAACGTGGTGGTGAGCTGCCTAAAGGGGATAGATAGGGTGGATGTAGGTAAGATGTTTTCCCTCGTTGTGGAGTCTAGAACTGGGTGCAAATTATAAAATAAGGAGTGCCATTTTGGATCAAGATGAGATGAAATTTTTTTACTTAGGTTGTGAATCTTTGGCGTTCACAGGGCTGCGGTAGCTCGTTCATCGATTAGCAATCTCTGAAGCTACTCAGACATGCATCGGCATTGTGAAGTTTATGGGGATAGTTGGGTAACATTGTGAAGGGTAATGGGGATAGTGTGGGTACCAAAGGGTTATGAGGACAGAATGGGTAAAAGGCATTGAAGTGTTTGATCAGTCATGATTGTGTAAAATGGTGGAGTTGGCTCACTGGGCTGGATGGCTTACTAGTTTTATTACGCTCCCATGCTCTGCTGTTTTATTCTTCCTATTAGTATGAACAACTTGGCATTGTCCCGCATTATACTTTATGTGCCAGAATTTTGCCCTCTCGGTCAACCTTATCTATCTTCTTTTGCAAGTTCCTTGTGTCTTCTTCCAATGTACTTTCTTACCTATCTTGGTGTCATCTGTGAATTTAAACGCCATGACTTCAATTCCATTATCTGTATCAATGATGGAGACTGTGAAATGTTGAGAACCTAGTACAGGCCCTTGCAGGATTCCATTTAGCAATCGTGACCTATTTATGCAGAGGTAATCACTTTTACAAACTTACCATTGCAGTTGCTGAGTGCACCCTGTGATGACAGTTACCTTTAAAGTTGCAAGACCTCTTTTTCTTTCAAACCCCTTTTCTGGGTGTAGGCATTTAGGATTTCAAATTTTCAATATCAGACCTTTAAAATTAAAACCAGATTATTTTATGCCACCAAAATTGAACTTTTCAAGACCAGATTCTGCCATGTGTATACATTTTGCAAATAGACAAAAATCAGTAATTCCCACAAATCTGTTTGCTTCTTAAAGGATGACATCTTCTCATCTTTTAATCAGACTAAGTCATTTTACTCCATGCAAAAGCATTTAATTATCTTTGAAATTAGTTTATAGTGCCTGCTTCATTGAGCTTCCATACCTTTTTTTTTGCTGATTGACTGAAAAACATATTTTTCTTAAAGCTCGTATTGCTTCATTTGTAATTTCTTTAACACAATAAACGAGCACTTTGAAACAGTTTTAGTAATTGCCTGTATGAAATTGGGTAAGCCAATACTTTTAGTTACGTATGTTCCACTCACTATTAATAACTTCTGAAAATGTGCATTTTGGAACAGACCATTAGGATAAGTTTAACATACTCAAATTATTTATGCTCACTGCAGATCTACATGAAAATGATTCCATGTACACTTTTCTTCTGGACTGTGACTGAATGCTTTCAAATATGGCCAGAAATTATTAATTGGAAGATATCAAGAATAGTATGCATTTTCTCAGCATGTTGTTGCTACCAGAGGAAACAGTTTTTAAATGATAAAAGCTCTTGTCCTGAAAGCCCTTCCCATTTTATTAATTGAGTTTAATAAATTATTTCCTTACTGGTGTTATAAATTTATATCAGCTTACATTTGTATTCCATTCAGAAAGATATAGGGCCAGTAAATATTGATTTGCAAAGCAAAAGAAGAGCAGGAGGGGCAAAAGCAGTCACATTGGTAGGTTCAAAAAGAAATCGTTTGAAGGCAATGTAGCATGTCGTGGGACACAGGTGATTGTTCCAGCTCCATTTACCTTTTACTGGTGGGGAAGTAGGCTGGTGTCTAAGGAGTATTGTGAGCACATGCAGTTTGGAGCAGGTAACTGAGATGAGGATGGTGAAACTGTAGAACAATCTTGTTTGATTGTCTAGAGTGTAGATGTTTTGTGGCATTTGATGAATATAGGTATTTTTGAAGAATGGAAGCCATGGTAGATCATCAAGTAGGGCAAAGATGTTTAGTATCCAGCAGATGGTATCATATTGAAATAAAAGTCAGAGAATGCTGAGAAAATTAGTGATAGGCCAGAAGTTTGGGAAAATTTTAGAGAACAGCCAAGCATAAATTTAAAACAAAAAAAGACAGGGAGAAAACAGATTGAGAGTAAATGGAAGAAATAATACAGGCACAGATTTTCAAATCGATCAGAAAGCCTGGGCTGAATTGTACCAAAAGTCTGAAAAGTGTCTGTTTGGAGAGTTTCATGGAGGACATCACTCCATGAGCTCATTTCTCTGCTGCTAACTTTTTTATTTATGCTCAATACCACTATGGTGCCATGCTGTGCCAACATGTGCTCACTAGTCGTGGAAGTACTTGCTGCTGCCCGAACTTCTATTAGCATTGCTGGTACTAGATTTCAAGACCAGCTGTGCACCAGGTCAAATGTTGCCAGCCAGGAATAGCCCATCACAGTACAGATAGTGGAAACAAACGAAAAGAGGAAGCTAAAGAAGGGTCCGGACGAGAAACATAAACTTTCCTGCTCCTCTGCTGCCTGGCCTGTTGTGTTCCTCCAGCTCCACACTGTTATCTCAGCTTCTGAGCATACATGGCCAGAGATTGTGAGATACTATTGGAAATATATTGCCTCTTTACTGTCGTCACCAGCCTGATTGACTGACTGCTATAGTAAATGCAGCTGCAAGAATGAAACTATACCATGTTAGAACTCTGAACACAGAAACACGGTGTGGATGACCACCACATCACCCCTCAAGCATGCTCTGTCATTTGTTAAGATCATGGCTTACCTGATTATAATGTCAAATCCACATTGCTGTCAAATGTTTCCCTAAGGCTGAGCATAGAATAACATCTTGTTATTGATCAATGTGGGAGAATCTCATTTCATTGTTCGTCCATGGGATGTGGTTATTGCCCAGTATCTGAGGAGTTGCAAATGCTGATGAACATCACACAATGATCAGTGAGCATCCCATTTCTGACTTTTTGATGGAGGGAAAGTCATTGAAGAAGCTGAAGGTGGTTGTGCCTAACTCTGAGGTGCTCTTACAGTGGTATCTTGGAGCTTGGATGAATAGTCTCCAAGAACCACAGCCATCTTCTTTTATGCCAGGTATGGCTCCAGCCAGCAGAGAGTTACACCATTTCAAAGTCTTCAAACAGTTAAAAATGTTAACAGGAAAAGCAAAAGCAAACAAAAATGCTTCACTTGCTTCTGGGAATAAATGGGAGCTGTGTGTCTTTTGAATAGCAACAAATTTATCATCAACGAATGATGAACTCTCATCTCATATATTGGAATTAAATGTCAATTACGTTCTGTCTAGCTTGTTGTGCCCAATGCTGCGCCAATCTGTGACGATCAAGGTCATGTTCCTCCTGCTCAAGGTCTTCCTCTTTCTCCTTAGGCAACTGATGCCAATGTACTAGATGTTCTGTTTCTATCACATTCTCACTTTGTCTGCTCCAGTTGTGCAGAGCACAGCATGCTAGGATAAATACAGCACCCAGTGTCTGAACTGTCCCACAAGTTCGCCCAACACTGATCCAGCATCAGTGCTGCATTTTTAGCACTGGTGGCAGAATAGGATGTACTGTATTTCTGCTCAGCCTCAGGGCATTGTAATGGCATCATAAGCCTTGATTACAGCCTTATATACTAGCTGCCACCCTTTATAAAGCTTCTAGCCCTAGAAATGAAGCAGGACCTGCGGAGTTATCAAGGATATAGGCATCATGGCAGCTTCTAGGATCCTAGCACAAACATCTAAGATATTGTACCAATGATCACATGATGTATGTTTACTGAAAAACGCTTTTACTCTTGATGACACCCCTTACATTATGATATGGGTCACTCATGCAACTTATGTACGGTCTATAATGTCCCACAACTGGAGGAATCCGGATCTGTTAGCAAAGCCTACTGCTCAGACCTTGTCATGTGAAAATGAGATGAAGTGGTTTGATTGCATTTGTGACAGCCTTAATACATTTCTGGGTTGAACGTGGAGATTCCTCCGCAGGTCCCCAGTTCCTCCTTGGAAGCTGCTGCTCTCTAAATAATTTGGCACAGCTGCTGTTTAGATGACGGCCCATCCATCAGGTCATAAGTCCTGCTTCAGCACTTGACACAGCTGTGTCTGTCCCAGGACAGCCTCCGTTTGTGGTAGCAATGCACTTCACTCAACTAGAGAAAATGGTGTTGAGGATAACAAGGCGCAGAGCTGGATGAACACAGCAGGCCAAGCAGCATCAGAGGAGCAGGAAGGCTGAAGTTTCGGGCCTAGACCCTTCAGAAATGGGGGAGGGGAAGGTGTTCCTGAAATAAATAGGGAGCGAGGGGGAGGCGGATAGAGGAGAGGATAGGTGGAGAGGAGACAGACAGGTCAAAGAGGCGGGGATGGAGCCAGTAAAGGTGAGTGTAGGTGGGGAGTTAGGGAGGGGAAGGTCAGTCCAGGGCGAACAGAAAGGTCAGGGGGGCGGGATGAGGTTAGGAGGTAGGACGTGGGGGTGGGGCTTGTTGTGGGAGGAAGGACAGGTTAGGGAGGCGGGGACGAGCTGGGCTGGTTTTGGGATGCGTTAGGGGGAAGGGGAGATTTTGAAGCTTGTGAAGTCCACATTGATACCCTTGGGCCGCAGGGTTCCCAAGCGGGATATGAGTTGCTGTTCCTGCAACCTTCGGGTAACATCGTTGTGGCATTGCAGGAGGCCCGGGATGGACATGTCATCTGAGAAGTGGGAGGGGGAGTTGAAATGGTTCGCGACAGGGAGGTGCAGTTGTTTGGTGCGAACCAAGCGTAGGTGTTTCACAATGCGGTCCCCAAGCCTCTGCCTGCTTTCCCCTGGTTGTCATGGGTTATGGGGGTGGTACTGGAGGCCCAGCGTCAGCTGTGACTTCTTCACATGTTTAGCAACTGCACTGCTTCAAAGGTCACCTACGATTACGTACGTTTCACAGAGCAGACTATGATCCATTTTGTAGTGACCATTGACCTAGTCCAGAATGCCTGCAGCCAGGGTATATATTTCACATAGTTGGTAACTGCATGCATTTCACATGCAGACTTCTATGATTAGAGATATCTTAAACCTCCGATGTTTCCAGTGAAGGCGGCCGTTTGACATTTCATGTTTGCACCAAAGATCTGTTTACATGAATTCCATTTATCAGCTTTTGGCTCATTTCCCTAGAGGCTATGGTAATGCACGCAAATACTGCTTAAATGTTATGAGAATTTATGACTCTACCACTCTTTCAGATAGTGGGTTCCAGACTCCTACCACCGTGCTCTGTGTAATATCATTTCTCCACTACTCTACTCAACGTTCTGAATCTTGCACTTAGATCTTTGCTGTCTTGTAATTGACCCCTTTTACTCATGGGGAAAAAGTGCCTTCCTGTCGATCCCTTCTATACCTCAATCTTTACTGCTCCAAACAAAGCAACACAAGCCTCTCCCATCTTTCCTCAGTTCAGACCCTCGCGTCTGGTAACGTCCTGGTAAATCTCTTCTGCACCCTTCCAATATTGCCCCACCTTGCTACCTTCAGGGATCTGTAATGTGCACATAAGGTCTGTCTGGTTCCCTGACTTGTTGGTCCTCCCAAGTGCATTCCCTGTCACTTATATTTTCTGAGTCGAATTCTATTTGTCACTCCGTTGTCAAGCTGAGCAGTTCACTGATAACCTCCTGCAGTTTACAGGTATCCTCCTAACTACTTACTAACTTAACAGTTTCATGTCATTTTTAAATTTCTTGATCATTACCCTGACGTGTAAGTCCAAATTATTAATGTGCATTGCAAACGGCCCAATACTGAGCCTTTATAGTACCCTATTGGAAACAAACTTTGAATCTCAAAAACATCCCTCTATCATTGATCTCTGCTTCCTGCCTCTGGCTAGTTTTGGGTCCAACATGCATTTAGCCTTGGTTCCCATGGGCTGTTACTTTCTTGACTAGTCCTGCCATGAGGGAACTTTACCAAAAGCTTTGCGTAAGTCTGTATAGATCACATCAAATGCATTGACACTCTTGGTTATCTCCCTAAAAGACTGGATCAAATTTGTCAAACACAAGCTTCCCTTAACAAATCCATGCTGATCATCTGTGATTAATCAGTGTCTCTCCAAATGCAGGTAAATTCTGTCCTTCAGAATGCTTTATCATAATCTGCCATTGAGGTTAGACTGACTTGTAATTTCCTGGTCTAACCCTTTTCGGTTTTTTAACTTATGGGACAATGTTAGCAGTCCCCCAATCCTATGGCATCTCATTTGTGGGTAGAGGATCTGAAATTATTGCTAGGGTCCCCAGTATCTCCTCCCTTACTAGCTTGGCATACACCTCCTCCAGGCCTGCAGATTTACCCACTTTGATGCTAAACTTGTTAGTTCTCTCTCAATTTCTGAATTGCCTACTCCCACTCCTAATTCCTATGTTCTTCCAATTTCACAGCCCTGTATCATGATGTCTACACCAGTGTTGTTCTTTTCCATTTTGAAGACTGAGGCCAAGTATCTTGTGTGCCTTTGGGAGTAATCTGCAGATTACTACCTTTCTGAAGTCCTGCTTTTCAATTTATTGCGTAAGTTTCTAAAGTTTGCTTGCAGGACCTCATTTCCCTTCCTTGGTATTCAGTCCCAACCTGGACCACTGATCATCGTCCCATTCAGAATGCTTTGCAACGGATCCATGACATTCTTGATCCTGCCGCCCATGAGGTAACATGCCAGAGTAGAATTACATCTATGGCCACAGAAATGCCTGCCTAACTCCCCTCACAAAGAAAGAATTCCTTACCATTATCATTTTCTGAAGCTGATTAAGTTTGCAAATGAGTTGAAGTTGGAATCCCTTGAGTACCTATCAATTTCCCATTTTTGTGGTCTAAGGTCACATATTCCCCTTTCTGCTTTCTCTTCCTTAAACTGTATGATGACTGTTATCCACCGATTTGTCAGCCTTGTGAATGTACCATAGTGCCCCCTGTTGCCATTGAAACACAGAAACCCAGAGACTGAGTTGATATAACTTGAGTCTCTTTAAAGTGCAGATTGATAGATATCTGATTACCAGTGATGTACAGGATTATGGGGATGGGATGAGTAAAAGACATTGGTGTTCAATCAGCTATAATAGAATTGAATGAAGAGGCAGACTTGATGGGCTGAATGGCCTACTTCTGTTCCTGTGTTCTTAAATGGGAAACTGCTTTTTTTTAAACTGTCTCCTTGTCCTGGTCTCTTGCACAATCCTCCCATTATCCACCTGTCAAGTCCCCTTGGGATCTTTTATTTAAACCATTCTTCTGTTCTCAATACAAATGACTCACTTGCCCCAGGAATCACTCAAATCAATATTAACTTCACCGCTTCTATTGCAGTGATTGATTTTCTTAAGTAAGAAGAACAAAACTGAATACAAATCTGGATGACGTGTCTCACATAAGCTGTACAACTGCAGCCAAACTCTACTATACTTTTATTGTAAGGAGAATGGAATATAAAAGACAACATTCCATTTGCTTTCCTAATGATTTGCTGTACCTGCATATTGACTTTTTTCCATAATTAAACTCCAAGTTACTCAGAACTCTCTGTACCTCCAAAATTCTGCAAACTCGCACCAGTAAAATAATGTGCAGTTCTTTTAGTTATTCCTGCCGAAGTGGGTAAGTTCACATTGTACTCATTATACAAACATCTACCAAATTTTTGCCCACTTACTTAATCCACTTGAATCTCAACATTTAGTTCTGCCATCCAAGTCATGAATACATTCTGTAAATAGTTCAGGCCCCAACAGTGACCCTCTGATACTGTATTTATTCCATGATGTTAATCTGAAAAAAAAATCTGTTAGCTAACCAATCAATTGTTTATGCTAATAAGTATTCTCCAATATCATGAGCTCTCATTTTATGTAGTAACCTTTGCAGTACCTTGTCAAATGTCTTCTAAAAATCCATTGGTTGTTATTTCTTCAAAGTAATTTGGACAATTGTGGTTTTCCTTTCATACAACCACTTTACATTCCAGTGTTTTTTCTCTGACAGATGTTAAGCTCATTTAGCTTGTGGTTTAGTGGTTTCTGTTTGTAAGATGTCGGAACAGAAGTATGTCATTCAGCCCATTGAGTTTGCTCTGTCATTCATTGAGATCATGGTTGATCTGGTAATCTGCAACTGTCTTTTCCTCATAGCTTTTGATTCCTTTACTGATTCAAAAATCTGTCATTATCAGCCTTGAGTATATATTTACATCCTAGTCTGAATAGCCCTCTGTGTTCCACAGATTCACTACCCTCTGAAAGAAGAAACACTTCCTCACTTCTATCTTAAATGTGTGACCCCTGTTCTGGGATTTTGCCCTCTAATCTTAGACTCTTCCACAAGGGAGAAATAACCAATCTGCGTTTATTCTGTCAATTCCTTTAACAATCTGGTATGTTTCAATATGGTTGCATCTTATTTTTCTAAACTCTAACGAGTACAGGCTCAACTTACTCTGCTTCCCCTTGTAAGAGTTTCCATCCATACTGGGCATCCAACTGAGTGAACCTTCTCTGGACTGCCTCAAATGCCAGTATGCCTTGGGTAAGGGGCTCAAAACTGTTCGTGCTGTTCCAGCCGAGGTCTGACTAGTGCCTTGTATAGTGTGAGCAAGACCTCTCTATACTCCATTTCCATTTGCGGGGATAAAAAATGGCCAACATTCAATTTTTCTTCTCTATTACCTGCCTCACTTATGTGCTAGCTTTTTCAGGTTTATCTGCAAGGATGCCTAAATCCCTCTGCTGTAGCTTTCTCTGGTGTTTTGCCAAAAAACAGTACAGCACAGTCACAAGCCCTTTAGCCCACTAAGCCTGCACCGACACATGGCACTTTAAACTTAAAAACATTTTGCCTCTACGTGGTTCATATCCCTGTATTCCCTGCCTGTTCATGTATCTGTAAAGATGTCTCTTAAATGTTGCTATTGTATATGCAGTACTTTCCAAGTACGCACCATGCTTTGTGTTAACAAAACTTGCCTCCCATATCTTTTTACCTATGTCCTTGAGTAATTGACATTTCTACCCTGAGAAAAAGACTCTGACTATCCATTCTGTCCTTGTCTGTCCTAATTTTGTGAACTTCTATCAGGTCACACCTCAGCCTCCAACACTGAAGTGAAAACAAACCAAATTTGTCCAATCTCTCTACATAGTTAATACTCTTCAAACCAGGCAACATCCTAGAAAACATTTTCTGTACCCTGTCCAAAGCCTCCATGTCTTTCTGGTTATGTGGTAGCCATAATCATCTCATCTATTCTTCCTGCTGGACTGCATAAGACTGCCTCCCAGTACCAGGCCATCCGGGTTTGATTCCAGCCTTCGGTGACTGTCTGTGTGGAGTTTGCATATTATCTCTGTGTCTGAGTGGGTTTCCTCCCACAGTCCAAAGATGTGCAGGTTAGGTGGATTGGCCATGCTAAATTACCCGTATTGTCTGGAGTGGGATATGTAGGGATAGGGTAGGCAGTGGGTCTGGGTGGGATGCTCTTCAGAGGGTTAGTGTAGACTTGATGGTTGAATAGTCTGCTTCCATACTGCAAAGATTCTATGATTATGTTCCATCTGCTAATTTTTACCCACTCATGTAACTTGTGTATATCCCTGTCCAGGCACTGTATCATCTGTAAATTTGGGTGTATTACATTCCCTTTCCTCACCCCTGTCCTAATTATTTATTGTAATTAATTGTGGCCCCAGCAATTATCCGTGTGGCATTGCACTAATTACATGTTGCTGTCCTGAAATTGCCCCTGTAATCCCAACTGACTGCTTTCTGTTGATGTCCTCCAACACCGTAGGATCTTATGTAAATAATTGGCCTAACCTTTGGTACCTTAACAAACACCTTCTGAAAATCCAAATATATTATAGCCATTGCCTACCCTTCATCTATTCTTCTGAAAGAATTCTAGTAAATTTATTTGGTGTGATTTCTGCTTCATGAAACCATGCTGACTCTGCTTGATCATTTCATGCTTCATTATTATGTACTGTATAGTAGACTTCAATATTTTACCAATAACACATGTTAAGCTAGCTCGTTTATAGTCGATTGTTTTTGTTTTTTCAAATAAAGGTGTAATACTGGCAGTTTTCCAACCCTGTGGATTTTTTTTATGCTTTGGAAGAATGCAACCAGTACATCCACTGTCTCTGCAGCTACTTCTTTGTTTGCGTTCAAGGATATTAAATCAGGTCACCCCACCTTCTGGAATAGTGGAGTTACATGAATGATGTTCCAAGTTCATGAGACTGGTCCAGCCTCTAAGAAATCTAGTAAAATTCAAACCATTGGGACCTCTTTATGGCAGCCATTTCTTGAGGAACTTAGGATAAAGTCCTGACAGGTCCTGGGCTTTTGTCAGCTTTTAGCAGCAGTAATTTGCTTAGTCCCTTTCTCATGGTGATTGTAATTGTTTTAAGATTCTCCCTCCGTTTGATCTCTTGATGTACTTCTGGGATGTTATCGCTATCCTTTAATAGTGAAAATCGATGTAAAATATTTTTGCAATGCATCCTCATTTTCACCACTTGGTGTGATATTTTCAAATGAGCAGTGTGACTTAGTGCCATACACCCACCTTTTACTTTGTAACCTAGCACATTATTTCTATTTAAATAATCATCTTGTGTCCTCTTGAGTGCTTTGAACCTGCCTCTGCATTCTAGACCCTGTGCGCAATTTGTGAAAGTTGTTTCTCTCACTTTGCATTTACTACTTACTTAAATCACTTTAAATTTATGCCCCTCATTCTGGATCCTTTTTGAGTGGGAATAGTTTCTCCTCAACCATTCTGTCCAGATTCATCGTAATTTAGAAAATCACCGTACCTTCAGCTCCGTTCTAATGAGTGATTTTTTTTTTTTTTTTAGTATTTCAGCATAACCTCCTTGCTCTGTGCTTGATGCCTTTATTAATTCAATGTAGCATACTGTGTGCTTTATTTGCCATGTGCTCCACCTGTCCACATCTGTTCATGTCTGTCTGCTCCCGAAAGCCTTTTCGAGTACCCTTTGTTTTATACTGTCTGTCTATCCCTTCAATGAAAATGCATCATCTCTCATGTTGAACTTAATTTGCTATCTATCTGCCCCGCTCTGTCAAATTGTCAATGCCGTTTTGAAGTTCTACATAATCCTCCTCACAGGTTAAAATACATACTTTGCCTAGTCTGCAAACCATGAAATTGTCCTCAGCACTCCACACTGAAGATCATGAATATACGTGAGGAAAAGCAAGAGTTCTAATACTGACCCCTGGGGAGTTCCACAACCAACCTTCCTCCAGCCTGAAAAATGTCCATTATCCATTACTTGGTTTTCTCGCATTCAGCAGAATTTATATTCATGTTGTTACTGTCCATTTTATGCTATAAGGTATAACGTTTCTCATGAGTCTGTTCTGTGACACTGTATCAGATACCTTTACCTTTTTGGAAGTCCATGTGAACCATTTATGTAGCATTATCATAATCAGCCATCACTGTTGTCTTCTCTGTCACCGTACCCTGAGTGACACCACCTTCCTTCATAAAGACAGATGCAAAATATTTGTTTACTACTTCAGCCATGCCCTCTACTTGTGTAGATTTCCTTTTGGTCCCTACTGACTCGACTACTTCATTTCTGATGAAGGGTTTAGGCCCGAAACGTCAAGTTTTCCTGCTCCTATGATGCTGCTTGACCTGCTGTGTTCATCCAGCCCCATGCTTGTTATCTCGGATTCTCCAGCATCTGCAGTACCTTTTATCTCTGACTACTTTTACCATCATTTTACTATTTATGTGCTGGTAGAAGGTTTTGTGATACCCCTTCTAAGTTCTGTCAGTCTTTTCTCATGATCTCTTTGTTTCTCTCATTTGATTTTTCATCTGTCTTCAGATTCTTCCATATTCAACTTGGTTCATAGTTTCTCTTTCTACCTGACACCTTTTCTTCATCACAAGTTTTATCGTTTTCTTTCATCAAGTGAGGTGTGGATTCGTTTGACCTGCCTTTCCCTTTTTGAGCAAATATACTTCAATTGAGCTCAAATCATCGGTCTTGAAGATAGCCCATCGGTCAACCATAATTTTTTTCCCCCCACCAACCTTCTAGTCCATTGGGCCAAGCTTTGTTCTTGCCCCATTGAAGCCAGCTGTCCCTCTGTTAATTATTCTTACTCCAAACTATTTATTGTTCTTTTTCCGTCATCGTCCTAAACATTTTGATATAATGGTCGCAGTTTCATATATCTTCCCCAGTTGCTATTTGATTCACTTGAACTACTTCACCCACCTCATTCCCAAGACTGAGGCTGGACCAAATTGTGTTATGATTTTCTAAATATCCTGCTGCATCCTCCTTAACGGATACTAACAATTTCCCTGTGACAAATGTTAGACTAACTGCCATTCCTGCTTCTTGTTTCCCTCCATTCTTGAATAACTTAGCTATTGTCTAGCCTACTACGGTTCTTTCTGAATCTGTGGAATTTTAATATTACAAACTGTGCCCTTACTGTATCTGTAGCCACTTTTAAGGCCATGGGATTTAAGCCATTAGATTCCTAATGAGATGTCAGATTTTAATTCTAACGGTTTTGTAAACAACTTTTCCCTTCTGGTGATTGCTTTAGGTTTCACCCTTTTTCAATTGTAGAATTTCAAGTGCTTTTGTGAAATTTTCTGTCTTTTATAACAGAGACGGATAAAGATCTGTTTAACATCACCTCTGTTTTCCATCATCAATTATGTAGAAATGATCTCCTAAGGATCAAGTCTAGCTTTATTACTTTATCTGTTTTTCAGTTTATCGATCTGGAATTAAAAGCTAGTACAGTAGTGACCCTGAAACATTGGATGTCATTGAAAACCACTTGGTTCTCTTGTGTCCTTTTAAGGAAGGTGACCTGCCATATATAACCAAGCCTATATGTGACACTCGATCCACAGTAATTTGCTTAATACTCAATTCCCCTCTACAATGGCCTAGCAAGGCCTTGTGTTGTATCAATCAGCTTCAAAATAGAAATCAAATTTCATAGACGATCCACCATCAACTTAGGCAGTAGAAGCAACAAGGGCGAACACAATTCTGCCAACTGTGCAAAATTTTCTTTGCTAATATTTGGCGGCTAGTACAAGCAGTAGGACAGTTGGCTAATAGACTGTTCAACCTGATATTATGTATAATGTCTAATTCCCTGAACATGACTAGATCTAAACACTGTGACTTACTCCCTGAGCATGCTCTGTAAGACTGGCAGGACAGTCTTAGCAGAGGAAGTAGCAGGGAGGCACAGAGTTGACAGGGAGTGTTCTTTGGATGTCTCAACATTGACTCTGATCCTTTGAAGTCTTATGGGCAGGGAAATCTCCTTGCTAATTACAATCAATTGCCACCTATTATTGGCTGATGAATCCAAACCCCTTCATCTGGGACACCAATTGGAAGAAGCATGGAGGATGGTAAAAGCACAGAATGCACTCTTGTTGGAGGGCTTCAATGTCTCACCAAGAGCATTGCTAGTGACTGAATTAGCAGACATAGCTGCTAGACAGTGTCAAGTGCTGAAGGAATGAGCAAGAGGAAGAAACCTGCTTGACCTTGTTTTCACCAGTCTGCCTGTCACAGGTCCTTCTGTCCATGACAGTATTGGTAGATATAACCACAGCACAGTCCTTGTGCTGAAATCCTACCTCCACATCGAGGATGCCTCTGGTGTGTTGTGTGGCATCACCACCATACAAAATAAGCAAGGTCTTGAACAAATCTTGGAATGCAAATCTAGGCATCCGTGAGCTGATTCAACGACAATCTGTAACTTCGTTGCACAACATATCCCTCAGTCTACATAACCATCAAGCCAGGAAAATCCTTGTTCAATGATGGTGGCAAGAAGGCATCTCGGGCAACATGTAGGTTGCCTAGAAATGACATGTCAACATTGTGAAGCTGCAAAACAGGAATACTTGCATGCTAACCAGCATAACCAGAATGCAATGAACAGTGCTAAGCAAAGTCACAATTCATGGATCAGGTCTAAGTTCTACAGCCCTGCCATATCAAGCCACGAGTGGTGATGGGCAACAAATAGAGGAGGCAGCTCCACAAATATCTACATCCTCAATGATGAGGGAACCCAGCACATCAGTGCAAAAGTTGAGCCTGAAGCATTGGCAACAATCTTCAGGTAGAAGTGCTGAGTTGAGACCTGTCTTGGCCTTCTGAGAATACCAACCGTACCTGTCAGTTCTCAGCTAATTCAATTCATTCCATATGATATCAAGAAATGGCTGAAGACATTGAATTTTGCAAGTATAATAGTGGCCCCTGACAATATTCTAGCAAGAGTTCTGAAGACTTGTACTCTAGAATTTGCTGCACTTCTAGATAAGCTGTTGTAGCATGGCTACAAGATTCGTGTCTACTGAACAATGTGGAATATTGGCCAGAATATAAAGTGGGACAAATACAGCTTACCCACTTAATGTCCTGTTGATCTACACTTGATCATTAGCAAACTCACAGAGAGGTGTTATTGACAGTGGTGTGAAGTAGCACCTGCAAAGGCATAATTTCACTAAACTCACTTTGGGATCTCATTCTAACTTTAGTTCAAACATGGAGAGAAAAGTTGAACTCAAGGCGAGGTGCAGAGACTGCCCTTGACATCCAGGCTATGTTTTACTAAGTGTGGTACCAACGTATTCCAGCAAAACTAGAGTCGGTGGGGATCATGCGGAACAGAAACCTTCTGCTCGTAAGGGTTGTACATAGCATAAAGGAAGATGATTGTGGTTGCTGGAGGTGAATCATTTCAGCCCCAGGATTTCACTGCTGGCATTCCTTGTTATAATGTCATAGAGTCATAGAGATGTACGGCATGGAAACAGACCCTTCGGTCCAATTTGTCCATTCCAATCAGATATCCTGGATAAATCTAGTCCCATTTGCCAGCATGTGGCCCATATCACTCTCAACCCTTTTTATTTGAATACCCATCCAGATACCTTTTAAATGTTGTAATTGTACCAGTGTCCACCACTTCCTTTGGCAGGTGCAGCCATTGTCAGTAATCTTTCCATCGTATGGTCAGAAGTAGGGATGTTAGCAGATGACTGCTCAATGTTCAGCATGATTTGCAAAACAAAGAAGACTCTGATTCTACTCGAAACCATCTAGTTGGAACGATTGTTGAATCGAGACAAAAAAATTTCAAACCACTTAAAAAGCCAAGAGTCTCAGAATTCACGGATTGATTGACTGACTAACAATGTCAATGCTACTAGTAAAATCCACCACAATGGCTACAAAGTTCAACTATCGACTTCTCACAACAGTGAGAGTCAAAGAGTTATACAGCGTGGAAACAGGCCCTTTGGCCTATGTTGTCCATGCTGACCAGGTTTATTAAACTGGGCAAATCCTATTTGCCTGCTTGTGGTCCATTTCCCTCTAAACCTTTCTTATCCACACACAAAAGTTCATTTGGGTCTGGGAGAATGGTTTCCACAGGGATGGGATCATTTTTGAAGTAGGTTGCTGCAGACAACCAAAGGGGCAGATGAATAACCAAGAGGGGCCAGTTTATACTGCTCAACCAGGTTTGCGACAACACAGTTGGAGCTGGAGGAACACAGCAGATCAGGCAGCACCAGAGGACCAGGAAAGTTGACATTTCGGGTTGGGATGTTTCTTCTTCTGAAGAGTCCCGACCTAGATTGTCAACTTTCCTGCTTTTCTGATGCTGCCTGATCTGATGTATTTCTCCAGCTCCAACTGTGTTGTCTCTGGCTCCAGCATCTGCAGTTCTTGCCATCAATCAGGTTTGAGGTGTCCCATCTGGAACTATAACAAGTAAGGGAACTATAACAAGTAAGGGACTGGCCATAACAGATGAAACAGAAGAATAAGTGTACAGTTTGTTACTTAGAAACCAATTTTGTAAGGATAAGCTAAACAGGGCTTTCTTGTGTTTGCATTGCTATTGTATAAGAATGTCTGCATTTAGTTCCAGCATGTTTCTAGCGTCCTAGGAGGTTACTTTGGAGGATTTAAAATTCCTGTCCTTTGAATGATTGAAAGGTTTAGAAAGGAACCTGGGATTCAAATTTTGACTGAGAGCAGGAAAGCTGGAATTTTAAAAGAGGTGGTCAGTAATTTACTGGTGGAAACTGAGGATGCAAAAACAGAAACTTCAGAGAGATCAATAGTGGTGCAGCAGAATTTAGAATTTCAAGAAAGAGAGGAAGGAGAGAAGAGAGTTTTTCAGGAAAAATGCCAGAAGGAGGAATTTGGCCTTATGCTGAGGTGCAAAGTTCCCACTGTGTCCTCCTGAAGATATTACTGACTCAGAATTAACTGGAGAGACAACTCTGTTTGCTTATTTAATTCCTGAGTTTGAAGAGCCAACAAGAAAAATAGGTGGGAAATAAATATTGCTTTGCCTAGGCAAAGATAATAGTGATCAATTCAGCAAATTGTTAGCAGCAGAGATGTTGTGTAGAGTAGGGACCAATGATGAGGGATTTGGGAGACATTGAGGACGTTGACTGTTGCTTGATTCCGTGATTTGAATGAAACAGTAAGCTAATGTTTATTTTGCCTGGGAACGATTTCCTGACGGTATTGGAAGGGCAGGAATGACTTCCATCCTGGTCAAGATTTATTAAAAAAACATAGTAAATGAGATAGATGACTCTTTAACCTATTAGTGAGACCTTACCTTGTGTACAATTGATAGTTTGTTCAGTGACATAACTATGACCTTAACCTTAAATGTAATTCATTGTTTGGGGATCGATGAAAGCCTATCTCGTCGCAAACGAAAATTCAACATCGTTTTTTTTCCTTCTGACATCATTCCAAAATCAAATGAAAAATAGTTTCAACAAGTTGTCTGTTTGATTTTTTTTTTTCAGAATTTTCAAACAATATGGAAATAAATTCTTGAGGAGAAACAAAAATTGAAATTAATCAGTCTGTAATTCTTAAATAATATAATGAAAGATTGCATGTAGCAGGCCTTCTTATTTCTCTTCCCCTCCCCCATTTCTGATGAAGGGTCTAGGCCTGAAACGTCAAGCTTTCCTGCTCCTATGATGCTGCTTGGCCTGCTGTGTTCATCCAGCTCCGCACCTTGTTATCTCGGATTCTCCAGCATCTGCAGTTCCTATTATCTCTGGTAATGCTGGACTCGTTTATTTTTATTCATTCATGGGATATGGGCATCTCTGGCTAGGCCAGGATCCCTGCTGCTACACATCTGAATAGCTTTTTAGCTCATTTCGGAGAGCATTTAAGAGACAAGCATGTTATTGGCCTGAAGTTGCATGTGGACCAGGCGAAGTGAGGATTTCAAACACTAAAGGATTTTGGGTTGCATGTAGACCAGACAGGTGAGGACCTCAAACACTAAATGATATGGTGAACCAGGGTTTTATTTAATGACCAACAAAGGTGGCTTCATGGTTTCTATTATTAATGACAATTGCAAATCCCCAGTCATCTCATGTGATAAATAAGCTATGCAATAATTTCTTCTTTCTGCACCTCCCAATGAGGACAGTAGGGATTTTATGAAGAACCACCGATGAAATTAAAAAAAAAATTGATAAATGTATGATGAGAAACTGGAAAGAAAAACATCGTGATCGAGCTAGAAGAGTACAGTTGACGTAGGTTTCATTGGACCTAAGATACAAGACAGTGAGATAAGAAAATAGCATCAACATTTATTAAGTTAGTAGAAGATATTTGATCACCACCAGGAGAACAGCCAGAAGATTTCACCAGGAGAATGACCAGAAGACTAAAGGTTAACAGTAATGATCACCTTAAACCACGAAACAATGGGTATCCCATGTTATGACTTTTGTACAATTAACCGGATTATCTGGGCATCAGAAGTTGTGTTGAAAATCATAACAAAGAACATAGGTGGAAAAGTGCAGAGTTACATTTCATTGAAGATTAATGAAAATGTGGATTGAAAGAGGAAGAAGAATGAGAGGTGCAGTTGGCATAATAAGATGAATCAGTTTAGTATTTGGAAAGTTTGTTTTATGGATTTTTGAGAAAGAATTCAATTTGGTTAATTCAGTTAAGTTCTTGACAGTGTTGAAAGACATTGGAGTGGACCAGAGAGACTGATGCCTCGTGAATCTGTGCTGGGGACCAATAGCAATAGTATGAGCAGCCAATGGGGAGTTGGAGCCAAGAATTTTGTTTATCACCAGTCGCTATGCGATGTCTATTCGGGAGCAATGACTGGAGACTCATTTGAAGAATGCGAATGTGGTATTAAAATTTGGGGGCCATGGGGTTAAATGATAACACCAATTAGATTTGCAGGTGACAAACGTCTTGTAGCAAGCACAGAGGAAGGATTAAGAAGTAAGTAAAGTAGAACAACTGCAAACACTGGAGACTTGAAACAAGCAAAAGCATAAATTGTTGGAGAAAATTAGGTCTATCAGCATCTATGAGGGGAAAAAACTGAGTTAAGGTTTCAAGCTCATTTCTGAGGAAGGATCACTGGATTGAGTTTCTCCAAGAAATTCTGTTTATGTTTGTCAAGAACAAATAGATTGATGACAGCAGACATGAACTTTGGTATGAGAGGGACCGTTGACGCATAACACCCCAGGAAATATTTAAATAAGGACAAGAGTTAGAAATGGCTGAGGGGTCTGTTTCTGTGCTGTATGACTGTATGACTCCATGACTCCAAACGTGCAAGAATCGAGGTATTGAGGAGATATGATATCCGCAAATGCGAAAAGAAATAAAAGCAAAGATAGCAATGACTGGACTTAGTATAAAGGGACAGTTGCTGATGAGAAACTTGAATAAATAATTCAAGAAGTGTCTTGAAATTAAGTTGATTTGTTTAATGAGTTTGGATATGAGACTTGGCCTGTACAGAATGAGAAGTGCAATTTGCTGAATGGCTTTGAAATGTGCATTTGGAGCAGAATGGAAAGGATCAGCTGGACTGAAATAGTAGCAAATGAAGAAGCGCTGAGGGAATTGTACAAAACAAAAAAAGTACACTGAACTGAACTTGGTGGTGGGGTGTGGGTTGGTGGGGCACATCTCGAGGAATTAAGCTGGCATTGATTTGATTTTTATTGTCACATGTACCGAAATACAGTGATAAGCTTTGTTTACAAGCGGTACAGGCAGATCACAGTAGGCAAAGGATGTACAGATCATAAAGACTTAGAGGCTTGCAGGTTACATTATTTGAGGCTATTCAACAGTCTGATGAAGGCTGGAAAGAAGCTGTTCCTGAACCTGCTGGAGCATGTGTTCAGGCTTCTGTATCCTCTGCCTCACGGAAGAGGTTGTAGGAGGTCATTACCAGAATGTGATGGGTCTTTAATGTTGGCGATTGATGCTGAGGAGTTTTCAAGGAAGAGAATATCATTATAGGATTGTTTGAAAATTGAAGGAATTTTATTTGCGAAATAAAAAAAACTGGCACAGAATAGAGAAACATTAAAAGAATGTGAGCAAACAATCTGCCATCGGGCAGAGCATTCATGCTGATATCTTGCAGTTGATGATGAGCTTGTTCAGTACTGATGGACTCTCTTTAAGCCATATCTTTCTTTCTTTTAATATTAAAGCTATTCAAAATGGTGCTGGATCATGGCAACAGTGGAAAATCTTTTACTGTTTTTGTTACAGATTTTTATTGTCATGTGTATTTTACATTCATTCAGTTTGGTGGTTCAAGTCTAAATTTTATCTCAATTAACTTTAATTGTGGAATTCTGTCTGCATTCTTCAGGCTTTCAAATGCAAACTTTGTATCACCGAACCACTAGTTCTTTGTTCGGTGTAACTCACCAACCATTGTAAAATGGAACTTTTGGCCTTGTACCTGGGTTCCCCAATACCATTGTGTATGTTTCATGTGCTAAGATGCATGATTGTACAGCATATGAAATGCCACTGTTTGTCTCAGAAATAATACAATTTTCAGCATCTGTGTGTTTATTTAAACTATTCTGCTCCTTACCTTTTGAGATGATTAAAATATGCATTGTGGTATATTGTCTTTGTTAATTTTTATGTGGAATAGCTGACTCAGCACTTCCAATTAGCCTTGATGTTTCAATTCAAGATTATTTGTTTCATCAGTATTAATTGCACTGACAATTTGTATTAAATTACAGCTTGTACATTAAATCCGTCCAAGGTTAATTTTAGTCACTTTACATTTGTTTTTGTTATTAGTGAGGTAAAATATAATGGGGTCATCAGTACTTTATCGTTAAGAATGCCACTGGTAGTTTAGAACAGTTGCCTGACAGACTGATCTCGCTCTCGCTCTCGCTCTCGCTCTCGCTCTCGCTCTCGCCCTCTCTCTCTCCCCCGCCTCTCTCATACATCTGATTTCTCAGTTTCATTTTTATCTGTATGTGCATATAACTGTGGTTTTGTAATCATTGATCATATAGGGGTACTGTTAAAATAAGAGATTTAACTTTATGTAGGAAAACTTCAATAGGAAATATGTCATCAAAGTGTCATTCACTGACCCAATGTTTTAATATGAACAGTAGCAGTCTGCTTATCATCTTTGACACAGTGCAATACTGCTTTAGTTGAAGGATAGACTAATAAGTAAGCTTGACATCTGGTGTGTCTTTAACTAAAGTACATGTGAGCGATGAACTGATAGGAGGCTTCCTCTTGGGATTTTCCAACTCCAGATTACAGCAGTTAATGGAGAGCTAGGCAGTTGGCTGAGTTTTACTCCCGTGTGTTTATCTGCAGCTGATTAATGGTGGCAGTAAAAGCTCTCTCTCCACTTTGAGTAATTTACAGTCGGCGGTGTCTCTGAGGGTTTATAAATCAGGGGAAATAATGTGCTGAAGACAGGCTGGTTTTGGGAATGAGAGTATTTAATTGAATGACATTGATGACTTTTGACAATATTATTATCACTTGTTTTAGAACTATAGTGTACAGTCAGGGGTGTTATCTACATGAGCAGAACAAACTGTATTCTCAACGTTTTCAAGTTGCTTATTGTTCATTGACTGTTGTTCATTTTGTCAAGTCATAGCAAATTTATTCACATCATTTTCAAGTTATGGATTGTACTTTTCTATATATCTTTGCGTTCTGCTTGGGTTCATGCCCAAATTAATTTTGACATAGGGAGACCAGGACGAAGCATGCCTGACTTTTTCTACTTAACGTTCCCTTAATTTTAATTTGAAAGATGAAGCCACCGTATCTATTTTATATAACTGGACTATAAATGACTGTGAATGAATGCAAAGATTTCAAGTACTATAGGCATTAGCATCTTTCATTTTACATGTTGATACTTAGCAAATATGTACTTGTCAAAATAAAGAATTTTTCGTGAGTGCCAACAGTAGAGTTAATAATTTTATCTCTGGATGAAAAGTAATTTTCTCATTCATTCTGTATATCTGAAATTTTATGTTTAGCCTGTTTCCAATTTGACAGTCCTTTAGAAGTCAGACTTAATGTGCATCCTCTGAACTGTTGCACCTCAAGCGCCATATCCTAGAATATCATATTTAAGTGTCATTTGGAGTTTCAGCAATGGAACAAAAACTTTGCGCTGCTATCATCAGTGCAGTTAACATTTGTACTAACAAAGGAAATAATGTTATGCTATAAAAACTTGGGGAAAAAATGTAAAACAAGCAAATCTTTGGAAAGGAGATATAAAATTTTACATATTCACCTGAGTAATAAACATCAACAATGAACGTTTTGTCATGGGAGTAAGACATTTTGGAGGACAGAACAAGGTTATTCATGTCTTTAGCTTTTTTTATAGTTTGATAAGTAAGTGGAATTACAAACATGTCTCTGAAAATAGTGAAGATCGTTGACAGGAAAAAAACCTACTGTTCCACCTGACTGCACTCAATTGTGATGTATTTAGCATTTGAATCAGTATGTTATGATGAAGACTTCTAATGTATAATGTTATGGACCAGACCAAACCCACTCAAAATACGTTGCAAAGACAGCCTAGACCCTATCCTTTTCTTATTTTAAAGGTAAACGAAAGGCGTTGCATTCCAGATGCAGTTTGATTGGTCAAACTACTTTGTTAAGCAAAACACACTTATTTTTATACTGCAATTAAAATACAGACAAAATAAACATAAAAGAATTGGCTTAACTAACTCTGTTGAAACGCTTAACAACATAATAGGCATATTAACTGTTCCAACATACTAACATTCCATAAACACGCCCTTGTCAAAGGTGAATAGAGTATTATAGAGTGTTATCTCACATGCAATTCTAGCAGCAGGAAGAGAACCCCAGCTTTCAGGTATAACAGGGAGGAATAAGAGCTTCCACGTCCATCTTTAAGACCCCAGCAACTGCAGAAAGCTAAAACTAAAAGACCTGGTTCTGTGGGAGCTTGACTCTGCCTATTCAGGCTGCTTCTGATGTTCCAACTTGGGGGGGAGAAAAAAAAACCAAGGCTTCACAGGCTGTTTACTCTGTTGGCTTTGAGCAGACTGCTCGATACCACTGTCTTAACCTTTCTTCGTAAAAACAAAGGACAAAATACCCATCTTAAAACCTTGGTATTGTCACAATTACATTATTCAAGGACTTGGATTCGAAAATAAAGAAAAATTTATTTTTGATTTGATCAGCTTTTAAGAAAGGATTACAAATTGCTTTGGAGCAGTGAGATAAAGATAGCTTTACCCATAAATTATGTGACTTCAGCGAAATGACTCAATAAATTACCTAGTGAGATAATTGCTGCTTATTGTTGACTTCATTATCATAGAATCCCTACAGTGTGGAAACAGGCCCTTTGGCCCATGAGTCCACACTGTCCCTTGGAGCATTCCACTCAGACCCATCCCCCTGCAACCCACCTAATCTACACATCCCTGAACACTATGGGCAATTTAGCACGGCCAATCCACCTAGCCTGCACATTTTTGGACTGTGGGAGGAAACCGGAGCATCCGGAGGAAACCCACGCAGACACAGGGAGAATGTGCAAACTCCATACAGACAGTTGCCCGAGGGTGGAATCGAACCCGGGTCCCAGGGCCTTCAGAAGGGGAGGCTACAGGCAGATTGCGGTTCAGAAGAAAAGCCCCAAACCAACAGATGTACTGTTTAGCAGCTTAAAAGTAGTCAAAGCCTTCTCAGAGTTCAGTTGCAAGTTAATTTGAAAGGCTTTGTATCTAGGGGAGAGAAAGTGATAGTGAAAATGGCATTTCAATGTGCCAAAAGTCACTAAAAAGAAATGCTTGCCACCCCTTCTATTCAGTAAAAAAAATTTTAAAGTGAAATTGGAGAGACACCTTGCTGCAATTGAGTTGGCTGAAAAGGTTATTGCTGGGAAAACGGTTGAATTTTTTTGTTAAAAACCAAAAGAACTGTGGATGCTGTGAATCAGTAACATCGGGACCTCTCCCTCTGGCCTTTTACCTGCACTCAATCCGTTCAATAAGAACTGTCGATGTGACATTGGTCGCCTTAATTTCTCTGCCCCCTTGCTCGATCCAAGCTATCTCCTTTTAAACTGACTGCACTCTGTGTGCCCTGACTTTGTTATTAAGCTTGCCGATAAGGGTGGTGCTGTTGTCGTCTGGCATACTGACCTCTACATTGCAGAGGCTGAGTGCCAGCTCTCAGATACCTTCTTCTATCTTACCCTGGACCATGATTCCACCATGGCACCTCAGGCCGTTGTATCAACTACAGCCACATGACTTCATTTTATCTGGTTATCTCCCCCTCACTGCCCCCAAGCCCCACACAGCTCACTTCTACCTCCTTCCGAAAATCCACAAACAGGACTATCCGGGTAGACCCATTGTTTCAGCCTGCTCCTGCCCCACAGAGCTCATTTCTTCCTACCTTGACTCAGTCTTTTCTCCCCTGGTCCAGTCCTTGCCATTGCACATTCGCAATTCCTCTGACGCCTTACAGCAGTTTCAGAATTTCCACCTTGCAGGCTCCAGCCGCCTTTTCTTGACTATGGATGTGCAATCCCTTTACACGTCCATCCCCCACCAGGATGGTCTCAGGGCTCTCCACTTCTTCCTGGAGCAAAGGCCTGAACTGTCCCCACCCACCACCACCCTCCTGCACTTGGCTGAGCTTGGCCTTGCCCTCAACAACTTCTCTTTTAAGTCCTATCATTTTCTTCAGGTCAGAGGAGTGACCATGGGTACCCTTGTGGGCTCCAGTTATGCCTGTCTCTTCCTGGAATACGTGGAACAGTGCCTGTTCCAGTCCTATTCAAGACCCCTCCCACAACTCTTTCCCCAGTATATCGATGATATCATCAGTGCTGCTTTCCTCTCTCGTCTGGAATTGGAAAAGTTCATCGATTTTGCTTCCAGTTTCCACCCTGCCCTCACCTTCACCTGGTCTATCTTTGATTCCTTCCTTCCTTTCCTCGACATCTCTTTTGTCATTTCTGGAGTGATAGACTGGTCCCTAATATCCACTATAAACCCCACTGAAGCCCTCAGCTACCTGGACTATACGTCCTCACAGCCTGCTTCCTGTAAAAGCTCCATTTCATTCTCCCAGTTCCTCCGTCTCTGTTGCATATGTTCCAATGACGCAAAGGGACTTTGACAAGGGAGCCTCCAAAATGTCTATCTTCTTCCTCAACCGAGGAATCCCCAGCTTCATTGTCGACAGGACCCTTAACTGGGTCCGACTCATTTCCCGCACTTCAGCCCTCACCTCTTGTCTTCCCTCCCGCAACAGCAATAATTCCTTTGTCCTTACCTACTATCCCACCGGCATCCACATCCAGAAGATCATCAGGCGCGATTTCTGCCACCTCCAGTGAGATGCTGCCACCAGACAGACATTTCCCTCCCACTCACTTGTCCATTTAATGCAGGAACTGTTCCCTCTGGGACACCCTGATCCACTCTTCCTGCACTCCCAATAACACCCTCCTCTCTGCTTCTTACACACGCACGCACACAGCACCTACCCCTGCAACCACCAAGTGTAACACCTGCCCGTTTACCTCCTCCCTCCTCAGTATCCAAGGACCCAGGTGAAGCAGCACTTTACCTGCATTTCACACAACCTTGTCTACTGCATTCGCTGCTCACAATGTGGTCTCCTCTGTATTGGGGAAATGAAGCCTGGATTGGGTGACCGCTTCACTGAACATCGGTATTCACAAAGATGACCCTGAGCTTCCAGTTGCCTGTCACTTTAACACATCACCCTCTTCCCTGGCTAACATCTCTGTCTCAGGCTTGCTGCAATGTTCCAGTGAAGCTCAGCGCAAGCTGGAAGAACAATGCCTCATTTTCCACTTAGGGACCCTGCAACCCTCCTGACTCGATATCAAGTTCAATAATTTTAGTTCCTGAACTCTCCCATGTCCTAGCCCCCTACCCCACTCACCAGGCCTTTGTTATCACATAGCCCGCCATTGCTCACTACCTGTTGTTAGCCATTAACAGTCACCATTAACAGCTATTCACCCTCTTAGCCAAATCGTCATCTACTGCTTTGTCTGTCCAACTGTTCGTCTCTCTCTTTGGGCTTTATCCCCACCTATCGTTTACTCCTTACTCCTTACCCCTTCCCCCACCCTCACTTCTGCATATAAACCAACATTTTCCTAGCTACCATCTGTTCTGAGGGAGGGTCACCAGACTCAAAACTTTAACTCTGATTTTTCTTCACAGATGCTGCCAGACCTGCTGAGCTTTTCCGGCATCTTCTGTTTTTGTTTCTGAATTTTTTTATTGTTTAAAAAAGCAATATAATCTTGTCACAAATTTTCTTATATAGCTTTTTTATTTTGTAATAACTAATTTTTTTTTGTTAAAAGCATAGTGGCAGCGTAGTGTGCACTTATTAAATTTGCACAAATAAAACTTAATGATTTATTAAAGCAGTTTTGCTTTGTAAACTGACTTCTCCATTGTTAGCACCAGCTAAGATCATAGCTTTTGGTTGGGAGTTTTGCTATGCAATTTCCTGTATCTGAGATGAATTATTCAATAAGACAAAAGCTGTTTAGGAGGAATATATCTGGAAAATTCCTCTGCCAACCCTTTTGGTTATTAAAGCCAATCCAGTAGACCACTCAGGCCTTAATTAATACATCAATACTTACTTACTTGGAGGAAGTGCTTTTTTTGCTGCAGCCAGATCTGTGTGAATAGAGAGAAACCATTACCCGTTGGAGTTAGCTTGAATACCAGAGTTTCAGCTTTATAGTCAATATTTTTAACAACAGATTATTTCCTTTTCCCTTGTACAATTGTTGGCTCACATAAAAGAGATTTGATTCATGTAATTATTTACACCATGAACCGTACTAAAATGTTTCACTGGTGATTACCTTAAACCCCCAGGTGACTGTGTGGAGTTTGCATATTCTCCCCGTGTCTGCATGAATTTCCTCCAGGTGCTCTGGTTTCCTCCCACAGTCCAAAGATGTGCAGCTTAGGTGGACTGGGGATGGATCTGGGTGGGATGCTCTAAGGGTTAGTGTGGACTTGTTGGACTGAAGGGCCTGTTTCCACACCACAAGGATTCTGTGATCTGTGACAAACATCTCTAGTCTCACTGATGGTACATCATTGCAGGAAATGAGGCTTCACCAGAAGTGCCTAGTGCATGATCCATTTTGGCATCATCTGGAGCTGTCCAATATGATTGATGCCAATCTTCAGCCAATTTGATGCACTTCAGGTATATCAAGAAACGGCTGAAGGCACTGGATACTGCAAAGGCGACAAACCCTGACAAACATCTGGCAATTGTACTGAAGAGGTATGCTGTTGAATTTGCCAAGCCCATAGACAAGCTATTCCAGTGCTACTTCAATGCTGGCATCTACTCAACAATGTGGAAAATTGCCTTGGTATGTCCTGTATACACAAAGCAAGATACAACCGACCCAGCTAATTACCACCCCATCAATTTGCTCTCTGTTATCAGTAAAGTGGTGGAAGGGCTAATCAACAGTGCTGTCAAGCAGCTCTCGCTGGGAAACAACCGCTGACTTCCACTCAGTTTAGGATCGACAAGGACAACTTGGCTCCTGACCTAATTACAGCGTTGGTTCAGACATGGGCAAAAGAGCTGAAATCCAGAGAATAAAATGGGTGTGTCTGTCCTTGATATCAAGGCTGCATTTGACAGGATGTGGTAACAAGCCCTTGCAGGAAAGGGATGGTGGGAGCATTATACCATACTTAGAACCAAGGAAGACAATTGTGATTGATGGATGTCAGGCATCTCGGCTCTAGGACACCACCTACTGGACCTCCTCAGGGTAGTGTCAGAGACTCATCTTTGGTTGCTTCATCCATGACCTTCCCTCCATCATAAGATTAGAAAGGAGTGGATATGTTTGCTGGTGTTCACACAGTTGTCAATATCATGTACAGTCACTCAGACTGATCTGTTCATTTCCAATTGCAGCAAGATTTGTGTGATACCCTGGTGTGGGCATATGACAAGTGTCGAGTAACATTCTCCCGACACAGGTACCAAGCCACCATCTTCAACAAGAGAAGATCAAATCATTGCTCCTTTACATTCAATGGCATTACCATTGCTGAATTCCTTGCTATCAACATCCTGGTGTTACCATTGAACAGAAATTGAACTGGACTATCCATAAGACTAAAGGACATAGGAGTAAGCCATTCAGCCAATTGAGTGGGCTCCATCATTCAATGAGATTGTAGCTGATGTGATAATCTCCAAATCCACTTTCTCCGCATTACCTTTAATTCCCTTACTGATGAAAAATCTGTCTAGGTTAAGGAAACCACTGTAGTGGTGCAGACGGAGGATGTCCCAGAGGTTTCGAGGACAGAGTTGATTTGGCTAGAATTAAGGAACAATGAAGATACAATTATATTGTTCAATGTAATGTATAGACCACAGACTAGTGGGAAGGATATGGAGGAACGTTTCTGCCCCACATTAGTGTTATAGATCAGATCAAACCCCCTCAAAATATAGTAAGAAGATAGCCTAGACACTAACCTTTTCTTATTTTAAAGGTAAGTGTAAGGCATTGCGTTCCAGATGCAATTTGATTGGTCAAACTACTCAACTTTATAAAAAACACACCTTATTTTTATACGACAGTTAAAATACAGACAAAATAAAATCAAAAGAAAAGAATTGGCTTAACTGTAATTCTGAAATGCTTAACAAACTAATATATAAAAATTACTACCAATTAACGAATCTGATATACTAACAAGCCATAAACACCACCTTGACGAAAGGCAAATTCAGTAAAATATTGTCTCTCATGCAATTCTAGAGGGAGGAATAAGAGCTTCCATATCTAGCTTCAAGACTCCACCAACTGCAGAAAGGTAAAACTAAAAATCCTGGCTCATTGGGAGTTTGACCTCACCCCTTTCAGACTGCTTCTGTTTTTTCCAACTTGGGGTGGGGGTGGGGGTGGGGTCACAAAAAAACCCAAGGCTTTTGAAGAAGAGGAGTAACCACTTCCAGGTATTTGGAGACAATGGATACCCGAAAAACTGGATCTGAAGATGCCTATTACACGAACGACACCAGGAAGAAACTACACGCCCTGACGCATTCATCATACTACCTCACATCAAGAACACATCTTAACTGACCATAAGACTCTTACGACCACTGGGCATCAGTATAGCACACAAACCCACATCACCCCTGCGACAACTGCTCACCCAAACCAAAGACCCACTGTGGACAGGATAAATGTCATATACAGGATTCCCTGCAGAGACTGTGACAAACACCACATCGGACAAACAGGAAGGAAATTAATAACAAGGGTACATGAACATCAATTGGCTACAAAAAGACACGACCAATACTCACTCATCTCTGTCCACATGGATAAGGAGAACCACCAATTCGACTGGGGCAAGCAAAGCAGAGACAAGCATGGGAATTCCTAGAAGCCTGATACTCCATGAAGAAAGCCATCAATACGCACATAGAGCTCGACCCCATACACACTGCACTGCGAAGGAAAACTGGAAGTGAGGTAATCCAGCTCAACGGACTCCAGAGTTTAAATAATTGGCAGGAAAACACAATGGCGCTTCATCGGAGGCTGATGGTGTTACCCAGCATGGTAACGAAATGTCTGCAAAACAATGAACTAGCTCGGCGAGCCAAACAACTACAGCATCCACAACTCGAGCTACAAATCTGCTCTAAAACCTTAGAAACCCAAGGCTTACAGGCTCTTTGCTTTATTAGCTTTGAGCGGGCCACTTGGTGTCTCAGTCATACCTTTTTCTCATTTAAAAAAATGGACAAAATACACCTCCATATGATGGCTTTAAGATAACAACAGGTGCAAACATCATAGGTAAGTTATGGGTGATTTTAATTACCCAGATTTAGACTAAGGTAATGGTAGTGTGAGCAGTTGTAATGGGCAAGTGTTCCTAGATTGTGCTTATGAGAATTTTTTGCAGCCATACGTGTCCTATCCAGCAACAAAGGGAACTCTGCTAGACCTAATTAGTAGAATTAGATCATATGGCATTCAGGGTGAGCTTGTTAATTGGATACAAAATTGGCTTTTTGGTAGGAGACAGAGGGTGGTTGTCGAGGTTTGGTTTTTGGACTGGACACCTGTGACCAGTGGTGTTCCACAGGGATCAGTACTGGGTCTGCTTTTGTTTGTGATTTATACAAACGATTTGGTTGAGAATATAGGAGGCATGGTCAGTAAGTATGGATGGCACCAAAATTGGTTCTATAGTTGACAGTGAAGAAGGCTATCTAAGATTACAAAGAGATCTTGATCGATTGGGTCAATGGCCTGAGGAGTGGCTCATGGAGTTTGATTTGGATAAATACGAGGTATTGCATTTTGGTAAAACAAATAAGGGTGGGACTTATACAATTAATGGTAGGGCCCTGGGTAATGTTGTAGAACAGAGAGACCTAGGGATTCCAGTATGTAATTCCTTGAAATATGCATCACAGGTAGAAAGGATGGTTAAGAAGGTGTTTAGCACGCTTGCCCTCATTGTTTAGACCTTGGAGTATCAGACTTGGGATGTTGTGTTGAGGTTATTCAGGATGATGGTGAAGCTTCTCCTAGAGTACTGTGTGCAGCTGTGTTCACCCTGTTATAGCAAGGACATTATTAGACTGGAGAGGGTTCAAAAAGGATTTACCAGGATGTTGCTAGGAATGGAGGGTTTGAGTTATAAAAAATATACTGGACAGGCTGGGGCTTTTTCCCTTAGCATAGGAGGTTGAGGAGGCTTGAAAAATCATGAGAGGTGTATAGATAAGGTGAATAGCAAAGGTCTTTTCCCACAGGTGGGGGAGTTCAAAACTAGAGGAGTTCAAAGCTATTTTTAAGGTGAGAGGAGAAAGATTTAAAGTAGAATTGAGGGGCAAATTTTTTTTTCTTTACAGAGAGAGTTGTTAGTATGTGGAATGAACGGTTAGAGGGAGTGGTGAATGCAGGCACGGTTACAACGTTTAAACTACATTTGAATAAGTAAATTAATGAGAAAGGTTTGAATGGGTATGGACCACAGACAGCTGGGACCAGTTTAGTTTGGGAAAATGGTCAGTGTGGAGTAGTTGGACCGCACGGTTTGTTTCCATGCTGTATAACTCTATGTCCTGGTTAGTGGGAACTAGGTTGGTCAAATAAAGCAACTGTTAGTGGGGAAACATTTAAGGAACAGTGATAACTGTATCGTAAGATTTAGGATGTCAATGAAAAAGGATGAAGGACAATCCAGAGTAAGAAGAATTAATTTGCTGTTGGGGAAAGGCTGTTAGCAGTTAAACATGATTATTACCAGGATCTAGGTGGAACTCTGAAATATTGTATAAGCATATCAATGTGAGAGGATGCTACTGCTTGGAATCTGCCATCTGGACATCCCATAACCCCATTCAATTCATTCAATAAAGTTCACTTGTTACCACATCTACTCTATAAAATTGATAGAACAGAAGCTGGTGCATTGTAAACCAACATGTTTCACGAAGGGGGTGTTACGTATATGGAACGAGCTGTCAGAGGAATTGGTGGAGATGAGTACAGTTACAACATCTAAAAGGCATCTGGATGATGTATGAATATGAAAGGTTTAGAGGGATATAAGCCAAATGCTGGCAAATTTGACTGGATCTCTTTAGGATATCTGGTCAGCATGGGCAAGTTAGACTGAAGGCGCTGTTTCTGAGCTCTTTAACTCTATGACTGTAGAGCTGGGGAGGATTGACTTTGATGGGACAAGATTAGAGCTGGACCAGACAGACTAGATCCAAAGGATGAATGAAGAAAACTACCTGAACAATGGACTGCCTTCAAAAAAGATACAGTTCAATCACAGTTGAGGTATATTACCTCAAAGGGGAAAGGTTGGACAAACAAACCCAGAGCTCCCTAGATGTAAAAGGCGATAGAGATTAAGATAAAGAAGACCAAAGTGCTGATGGCACATATCAGGTAGAAAATTCAGTTAAGAACCAATTTTAATATTGAGTTGAAAAATAACTAAGCCAGAGGAAGTGACAGATGCAGGTACAGTTACAGCATTTGAAAGACATTTGGACAGGTACACGAATAGGAAAGGTTTGGAAGGATATGGGCCAAATGAGACTAGTTTAGTTTGGGAAACCTGGGCAGCATGCATGAGTTGGACCAAAGGGGTCTGTTTCCATGCTGTATGACTTTATAAGTGAAGCAATATTTTGAGAACAAACTGGCAGCTAACATAAAGGAGTATTTCAATGTTTTCTATAGGCACATAATCAGTAAAAAGGTGGTAAAAGGAGGATTAAGGCCTCGTAGGGATACTAAAGGAGATTTACACGTGAAAGGAGGGGGCGTGGCTGCGATGTTGAAATTAAGACCCTAAGATAAAGAGACAAAATTAGGCCGCTCAGTCCATCGAGTCTGCTCCACCATATGATCATGGCTGATATGTTTTTCAACCCCATTCTCCTGCCATCTCCCTGTAACCTTTGACCCACTTACCAATCAAGAACCTATCTATCTCAGTCTAAAATGCCCTCAATGACTTAGCCTGCACGGCTCTCTGTGACAATGGTTTCCACAGGTTAAACACCCTCTGGCTGAAGAAATTCCTCCTCATCACAGCTCCACAAGATCATCCCTTCATTCTGAGGCTGAGCCCTCGAGTCCTAGTCTCTGCTACTAGTGGAAACATCATCTCCACATTCACTTTATCTCGGCCTCTCAGTATTTTGTAAGTTTCGGTGCAACTCCACCCCCATCCTTCTAAACGCCATTGACTATAGACCCAGAGTCCTCAACTGCTCCTCATATGACAAGTTCCTCATCCCTGGGATCATTCTTGTAAACATCCTCTGGACCCCCTCCAACCGTACATCTATCCTTAGATATGTCATACAAATCTGCTCACAGTATTGCAAATGCAGTCTGACCAGAGCCTTAAATAGCCCCAGAGTACATTTCTGGTCTTGTTTTCTAGCCCTCTTGAAATGAATGCTAATATTGCTTTTACCCTCTGAACTGCAAACTGAACTTGCATGTTAATCTTAAGAGAATCGTGTACTAGGATTCCCAGGTCCCTTTGTGCTTTAGATTGCCAAAACCTTTCCCCATTTAGGAAATAGTTTACTCCCCTATTCTTCCCAAAAAAGTGCCTAACCTCACACTTTCCCACATTACACCTGCCACTTCTTCGCCCACTTTTCTAGTCCGTCCAAGTCTTTCTGCATCTTCCCAGTTTCCTCGACAGCATCTGTCCCTCCACCTACCTTTGTGTCATCTGCAAACTTAACATCAATATCCTCAATTCCTTTGTCCAGTTTGTTAATGTATAACGTGAATAGTTTTGTTCCTAGCATGGACCCCTGCAGAAATCCATTAGTCACTGGTTGCTATCCTGAAACAGACTTCTTTAACCTTAGTCTCTGCCGTTTGCCTGTCAGCCAATCCTCTATCCATGCCAGTACCTTGCGACTCTTATTATTCAGCAGCCTCTTCTATGAGACCTTGTAAAAGGCCTTCAGGAAATCATAAATGACTGGCTCTTTTTTGTCTAATTTGCTGATAACTTTCTCAAGAATTCCAGCAGATTTCTCAGGCATGACCTCCCCTTGATTAAGCTGTGCTGACTCAGCCCTGTCTTACCATGAACTTCCAAGAGCTCTGCAATCTCATTCTTAATAATGGATTCTAAAATCTTAGCAGGCTAAGGTCAGGCTACCCAGCAATAATTTACTGTCTTTTGCCTCCCTGTATTCCTTAAAAGGGGTGTCACATCAGCCATTTTCTAGACCTCTGGGACCATCCCTGACTCCAGTGATTCCTGAAAGATCATGACCGCTGTCTCTACAATCTCCTCAGCTATTTCCTGGTTTTCAAAGGCTTCTTGATCCTCTGGCTTCCCATTAATCCTAACCACGTTGCATGCTTTTTCTCTTACTTTTTTGCTGTCCCTGACTTTCCTTGCCAGCCACGTTTGTTTTATCCTCCCCTTAGTATTTTAGTTTTTTCTTCTTAGTTCATCTGGTCCGGGTGCTTTATTTGCCTTAACGCTTTTCAGCTTTCCCAGCGCCTTCTCCTTAGTGATGCCCACTACAGTCACCTCTGTCCCTTTACTGTCTTGAAGTTCTGGTATGCTGCTTATGTCTACCATTATGAAAACTGATGCAAAGTACCTATTCACTCACTTCTCCTTTTCTTTGTTCCCTTTGCTACTTCTTCAGTGTCATCTTCCTGTGGTCCAATGTACATTCTTGTTTTTCTCTCACCTTTTAGATATCTTAAAAAATACTCTTGCAGATTTGTTTTATGTTACTATCTAGCTTACTCTGTTTCATTTGCTCACCACTTACTGTATTTTCCATTATCCTCTGCTGGTTTTCAAAAGCTTCTCAATCCTCTGGCTTCCCACTAATCTTCACCACATTGTATGCTTTTTTTTCACTTTCATGCTGTCCCTGACTTCCCTTGTCAGCCATGTTTGCCTCATCCTACCCTTAGTATGTTCTTCCTTGGGGTGAATTTTTGCTGTGCCCCCTGAAATATCCCAGAAACTGCTGCCATTGCTGCTCCACCATCTTCCTTGCTGGGCTACCATTCCATTCAATTCGGGTCACCTCCTCTCTCGTGTCTCTGTAGTTACCTTTACTCAATTATAATACTGTTACATCTCGTTTTGGCTCCTTCATCTCAGGGTGCAGGGTGAATCCGATCATAAAGTGGCCTCTGCCCTCTAGGGATTCCTTCAGCTTAAGCTCCTTGATCATGTCTGCCTCATTGTTCGTCACCAGATCCAGAATTACCTGTTCTCTTATGGGCTCTACCATTAGCTGCTCCAAAAAACATATCTTGTAGACATTCCCCGAATTTTTTTCCTGGAGATTCCCTACCAATCTAATTTTCCCAAGTCACCAGCAAATTGAGGTCCTCCATCACGGTTGCCATAGTGCCATTGTTACATGTGTTTCTATCTGATGATTTATTTCTTTCCCCACATCCTGACTGCTGCTAGGATGCTTGCACACAATTCCCATCAGGGTTTTTTTTTCCCTTTGCGATTCCTCAACCACATTGTAAGCCTTCTGACCCTATATCACTTCTTGCTATTGGACTTCAGTTTGTTTCTTATTAACAAGGCAGCCCCACACCCTCTGCCCATCTGCCTTTCTTTTTGATAGAATGTGTATTTTTGGATGTTAATTTCCCATTCTTGATCCCCATGTAACCACGTCTCTATGAAAGCCACAAGATCGTACCGGCTAATTTCAAACTGTAATATGTAAGCTCAGTTACCTTGTTTTGTATACTGTGTACATTTAAGTACAACACCCTCAGCCTAACGTTGTGCCTTCCTGGACACAGTTGTCCCCTCATCTGCTGTGTCTGAAATTAGATTTCTGACCCTTTCCACACTCTTAATACTTTGCATCTGCCTTTACTAAAGAAGAGATGGCTACCTATGCCACATGACAGAGAAAAAAACTGAGACACCAGAAGGGTTTAAAGTGTGAGGCAGGAGATGTTAGGGATATTGTTAGAACTTACAATTGGTTAAAGCACCAAGACCAGATGAGATACACTCTAACAATGTTGAAGGAAATGAGAGTGGAAGTTGTCGAGGTAAAAGCAATAGTGTTTCAGTTTCCCAAGATGCAAAGAATTACCAACAGAACATTTTATAGTTATAAATAAACCCAGCAATTATCGATTGGTCATGGCCATTAAGCTTGTGAAATGATTACTTTGGATTAATTGTCACATGGAAAAGTATTGGTTAAATAGTAAGAGCCAACAGTTTTTTCCCAAGGGAAAACCATGTTTAACTAACTTGGCAGAACTGTTTTGGAAAAATAATAGAGAGGGTTGATGATAGTAATGCTGTTGATTACAGTATAAATGGTCTTCTAAAGGACATTGAATACAGTGGGACACAGCAGACTTGAGCAAAGTTGGAGCTCCTGGAATAAGTGCGTCAGTAGTAAAACATGGATACAAAATCGGCTGAGAGATAGCAAACTAAAAATAATGATTGAATATTTTTCAGCTGGAGCAAGGCTTGTAGTGGATTCCCTCATGTTGATTTTGGGGGCCTTGCTTTTCCTCAGTGATGTTAATGCTCTAGATCTCGAACTGCAGACGACAGTTTCCAAGTTTGCAGATGATATAAAATTTGGAAGCCGCCTTACCTCTGAGGAGCACTGTCTAAAACTGCCAGAAGTCCAAGTAATTTAAGTGGCAGATGAAGGTCTATGCAGAAAATTGTGAAGTGATACACAATGGTCGACAGAACATGGAGATGCTGTGAAACCTAAAAGGTGCTGTCCTAAAGAGTGTTCAGTAGCAGAGAGACCTCGGTGTATAGATATGCATGAATCACTAAAACTAGCAGGGTATGTAGAGTGAGCAGATGATAAAGGCTTTATGAATAGACACACAAAATACAGGAGCAAGGAGGCTATGCTGAACTTGTGTAAGGCACTAATTAGCCTTCAAATGGAATATTGCATACTGTTCTGCATGCCATACTTTAGGAAAGATGTGAAATCATTGGAGCAAATGCAAAAGAGGTTTATGAGAATGGTTCCAGTGATGAGAAATTTCAGTTATGAGGATAGATTGGAGAAGTTGGGACTCCCTTGGTGAGGAGAAAACTAAGAAGGGATTTGTTAGATGTTTTCAAAAACTTGAAGGGGTGGACAGTGTGCCAGGGAGAAGGAGACAGTAAGGACTGCAGGCGCTGGAAGCCAGAGTCTATCTGTGTGAGGCTGTAGAAACTGCTTACGTGATGTGAGAAAACTCTTTTCCACACAGTGGTTAGGGCCTGAGACATATGGTCGGGAAGTGTAGTGAAGGCAGGTTCAATTGAGGAATTCATGGTAGCACTAGATGATTATTTAAATAGAGACAATATTCAGGGTAACGGGAAAAACAGAGAATGGCACTGAGTCAAAATGGTTATTCAAAGAGATATAGCAGTCACGATGGGCTGAACAGCTTTTTACTGCACGATGATTCTCTGAGAGTCCTATTAGCTTCCACTACTTGTTCTTCTATCAAAAATGTCGAATTTCTTAAATGACAAGGGAGCATAATTTTAAAGTGGAAAGCAAGAGATTTCAAGGGGATTTGAGGAAAAATGTTGACACCCAAGAGTGATTGGCGGGAGACCTCACAACCTTTTAACAAGTACTTGGATGAGCACTTGAAGTGTTATAACATTTCAGGCTATGGACCTGGTATGGGAAAGTGGGATTAGTGTAGGCAGTATTATATTTTTGTGGTCCTGACTTGATGGGCTGAATGGCCTTTGCTCTTTTGTACTGCATCGTACTTTGAACACACTCCCAAATGAAGTTATACTTGTAAATCCACTGCTGATGATGCTGTGGTTGGGTTTTGCACTGTGTTATAATCTAAATCAGCATGCTTAAGATACTGGCTGTTGTACTTTTGGCATGCACATATAGCAATAAAATCATCTGCTTTTTAACTACAAAATTTATGGCTTCCATGTCTTCCAGGTTTGTCTAAACAGGCAGTTTGCCAGTATACAGTTGCTATTTCAGTTGTGTCAAGTAAGTAAAGTTGGAATTATCTGTCTTTTTTTTTAGGGAATTAAAGCACGAATCCTGGAAACATTGGTTATGCTTATTCTTCTTGGTCTACTTATTTTGGGAATAGTTTGGGTAGCATCTGCTTTGATTGATAACGATGCTGCCAGTATGGAATCTTTGTATGGTGAGTGACCTAGAAAACTATCAGAAATTTGATTGATTTTAAAAATTCAATTATGTATGTCTACATTTTTTTTCTTTCTCTATTTTTTTCATGTAACCAGCTTTCAAAAATGAATGTTTGTTAAGTACAGATTATTGGAATGTTTGCTGTGTGGAATTCCTGACAGTTTCATAGGAATAGATGAGAAGCTGCAACCAGAAAAATCAAGTTCCTTGCATTATGGAATTGTATGCAGAATAGCAGATGTTCAGAGTTTATTCATAAAAATACAAGGAGTTTTCTAATTGGTTTGCAGGTGACAGTACAGGTATTTAAGTAAAAACAGTATTTGTCCTTATTGAATCAAATCAATTAAGCATTGTATAATCTATCTCGGTTTTGTATTTTAATACAGTAGATTTGATTTTCAGATACCACATATCCTGTGTCAAGAATATTTCAGAAATAATTTTGAAACGTGTGACTGTGGGTCTTACACACAATTTAAGTGACCTTGGAAATGCACTATTGCTGATCGTTATACTGAGGCATGTAATGAATGTTTGAGATTTTTAATACTCCATGTGTACAAGAATTTAAACCAAAGCACACTTATTCCATTGAGCTGGAATTGTTGGGAAAGAACCAAAAGCCAAGTTGAACAGGTGCTTTGGAAATGTTTTTGATAGGTTGGATCAAAATGATAAAGTCAAGTTCCGAGGCAAGGAATTCTAGAACGTAGTTGAGAGGTATAATCAGCTAGGTGCAGAATAGGGTAAGGTCATGAGATGGTTTGAAAGCAGAGAAGAAATGGTCTGTTCATATTAAATCTTATGATTGTTTTAGTAAATGGATTTCTGTTGTAGTACTTGTCTTATAATAGAAGGACTAATTTTACAGCGGTTATAGAGGCCATAAACAGTGAAACAGATTCTCCAGGTCATTTATCTCATTCTCGTTTGTATGAATCTGTTGCTTGTGGGGCTTTGTTAGGCAAATTGCTCATTGCATTTACCTGTGTTCAAGCAGATCCGTGCTTGAAAAGTACCTCATTAGCCTGGAGGGATCTTCCTGTATTTTGATGAGCAAGTGTAGTAAAATGCAAGCCTTTTCATTCAAAATGACAGAGACTGTGACATGGTACATACAGAGATAGTAGGAACTGCCGTTGCTGGAGTCTGACATAACAAGGTGTAGAGCTGGATGAACACAGCAGGCCAGGCAGCAGCAGAGGAGCAGGAAAGCTGACGTTTTGGCTCTGGACCCTTCTTAAGAAATGAGGCAGGGGAAGGGGGCTCTGAAATAAATAGAGAGAAGGGGAAGCGATAGGTGGAGAGAAGACGGACAGGTCAAGGACGTGGGGATGAAGCCAGTAAAGGTGAGTGTAGGTAGGGAGTTGGGATGGGGTTGGTTAATCCGGAGGGAGGGGCGGGTAGGTGGGAGGGGAGATGGTCAGGTCAAGGAGGTGGGGATGAGGCTAGTAGGTAGGAAGTGGGGGTGGGGGTTGGTCAGTGAGTTGTGAGGAGCGGATAGGTGGGAAAAACGACAGACAGGCCAAGGAGGCAGGGACGAGATGGGCTGATCTTGGGATGAGGTTGGGAGTGAGGGAGATTTTGAAGCTTGTGAAGTCCACGTTGAGACCGTTGGGCTGCAGTGTTCCCAAGCGGAGCATAAGGTGCTGTTCCTACAGCCTTTGGGTGACATCGTTGTGGCACTGGAGGAGGTGCAGGATAGACATGTCATCCAAGGAGTGGGAGGGGGAGTTGAAGAGGTTCGCGACTGTGAGGTGCAGTCGTTTGTCGCAAACCAAGCGTAGGTGCTCCACAAAGCGGTCTCTAAGCCTCCGCTTGGTTTCCCTGATGTAGAGGAGGCCACATCGGGAACAGCGGATACAATATACCACATTAGTGGATGTGCAGGTAAACATCTGTTTAGTGTGGAAGCTTTTCTTGGGGCCATGGGATAGAGGTGAGGGGGGAGGTGTAGGGATGGGTGTAGCACTTCCTGCGGTTGCAGGGAAAAGTGCCGGGGGTGGTGGGGCTAGTGGGGAGTGTGGAGCGGACAAGGGAGTCACAGAGAGAGCGGTCCCTTCGGAAGGCAGATAAGGGTGGGGAGAGAAATATATCCTTGGAAGTGGGGTCAGATTGCAGGTGGCGGAGAATGATGCGTTGAGTACGGAGGTTGATGGGGTGATACGTGAGGACAAGGGGAATTCTGTCTTTGATGTTATTGTGGGGAGGGGTGTGAGGGCTGAGGTGCGGGAAACACTGGAGATGCAGTCGAGGGCATTTTCGACCACTGTGGAGGGGAAATTGCGGTCCTTGAAAAACGAGGACATCTGGGATGTCTGGGAGTGGAATGCATCATCTTCAGAGCAGATGTGGTGGGGGCGGAGACGGAGGAATTGGGAATAAGGGATGGCCTTCTTGCAGGAAGGTGGGTGAGAGGAGTTGTATTCTAAGTAGCTATGTGAGTTAGTGGGCTTGAAATATATATCAATTTCTAGGTGGCTACCACAGATGGAGACGGAGACAGGTCCAGGAAGGAGAGAGAGGTGTTGGAGATGGTCCAGGTGAACTTAAGGTTGGGGTGGAAGGTGTTGGTGAAGTGGATGAACTGTTCGAGCTCCTCGTGGGAGCATGAGGCAGTGCCGATAGTCATCGGTATGATGGGGGAAGAGATCAATGTAGCTGCGGAGAGAGGGACTGTTCCACGTATCCTACAAAGAGGCAGGCATAGCTTGGGCCCATGCGGGTACCCATGGTCACCCCTTTTGTCTGTAGGAAGTGTGGGAGGATTTGAAGGTGAAGTTGTTAAGGGTAAGGACAAGTTCGGTTAAGCGGATAAGGGTGTCGGTGGAGGGGGACTGGTTGGGCCTGCGGGAGAGGAAGAAGCGGAGGGCTTTTAGGCCATCTGCATGCGGAATGCAAATATGTAGGGACTGGATGTCCACGGTGAAGATGAGGTGTTGAGGAACAGGGAATCGGAAGTTGTGGAGGGGGTGGGTGGTGTCACTGAGGTAGGTGGGGAGTTCCTGGACCGGGGGGAGAAGATGGAGTTGAGATAAGTGGAGATAAGTTCGGTGGGGCACGAGCAGGCAGAGACGATGGGTTGACCAGGGCAGTCGGGTTTATGGAATTTGGAGAGGAGATAGAAATGGACGGTGCGGGGTTGGGGAATGATGAGGTTGGAGGCTGAGGGTGGGAGTACTCCCTTTTTTGTTCCAAAAAGATGAGGTGACCACACTATTACATGGAAGACAGTATTTACATACACCATGCCTTCCCATATGAGCCCTGTGACAAATCTATTTTTCTACTTTCTTATGTTTTTCTGTATATGTGCGTGTGTGTGTGTTCTGATATAGGCAGTCATAAAGAAGTTGACTAAATGTTCTAACATACAAGGTATAGGGTTAGGGTTCTGTCCAATGCTGCGTTAATTATTCTTAAAGTAAGGATATCATCCTTGGAGTGGTCTTAGAGATCACCCAAAACAGTTCAAGAATCATTAAACAACAGTTCAGTAGTCAGTTTGTCGGTCAGCGAGGAAGAAAATGTGTCTGGTACTGCTATCAGCAGATTCCATGTAATTGAGGGAAGAGATAGTTGGTGGGTGTTCGAGATCTGCATGGAGTAGCTAGGTTGCTGAAATTTTGACAGCAGTTAGATGTTGAAGTGCAGCATTGTAAAGCCCTGTGTCATGCAGTCTCGGGGGAATGGGCTGAGTAGTAGTTATTGCCAGCAGAGATTTTAAGGAGTTATTTGGTAGCTTGGAGTGTGAGCGAAGGAAACCCATAAGAAGTCTTTGCTTGGTGCAGCTCAGAGATTCTGGAGTACCTCCTACCTGAGGCAGTGTTAGCTTAGTGAAGCTAACTGCCTGTGAGAAAACATTTAGCGTTGTGGTAGTGGGTAGGTGCTTGAGTATAGTCACAGGAATTTAGTGAAATAGTTTCTTGAAGAAATTGAACTACCAGGCAGTGAACAGTCATTGAAGTAGTCTATGAGTAAGTTTCAGGACAAATCTTCAAAATGAGGAATGGGAATCCCTTGTGAATAAGACAGCTAAATGTTGAGTGCTCACTAAAAGATTTATGATTTGTTTAGCTTAATTTAACAAAGTGATTATTACAAACTAAATAAATATGTCCAAGTGTTTCAAGTGGAAACTATGATAATGATTGGTTTCCAATTAAAGCTTGTAACAATTTGCTAATCCGTTTATTTTCTTATTGCTGTTATAGGTACTTTTAATTGCACATTTTTCATTTTAATTTTATAATTGTGGTTCTTTGTACTTTTCACAGTGCTCAGTTTACAGACATCTTTTTCTATTTGAAGGACATGCATTTCACTAAATATTTGTTTTTCCTGTTTCTTCCTATCTACAGATCTTTGGGAATTTTATCTTCCTTATTTATATTCCTGCATTTCGTTAATGGGAGGTTTATTACTTCTACGTAAGTAGCAATCAACACCAAAAGTTAGGATGATTTATGATTTGTTTTGCAGTGTCACAATTAAATACTTGTAACGTTTTGTAACTGGAACATTGGCCACAACAAAGTAGGAGCAAACTTAGGGTTGCATGCAGAACAATCCTTCAACTCAATCATTAAGTGTTTGAGCAAGGGAAGTGAACACCTGAGCCCTAAAATATAACAATGGAATGTGTGATGGACAGTACAAGTTTCAATGAAAGAGCAAAATGGAAGCCCTAAGATTCAGAAAATGTAGAGGGGGGCAAAGTTATTAGAATCCCTACATTGTGGAAGCAGGCCCTTTGGCCCATCGAGTCCACACCGACCATCCAAAAAGCATCCCAGACCCACCCACATAGCATCTCCCTGTAACCCTGCGCTTCCCATAACTAATCCACCTAGTCTGCAAATCTTTGGACTGTGGGAGGAAACTGAAACACCTGGAAGAAATCCCCACAGATGTGGGGAGAATGTGCAAACTCCACACAGACAGTCACTCGGGGTCCCTGGCACTGTGAGGCAGCAGTGCTAACCACTGGGCCACCGTACCACCCATCGGATGGATACAATTGGATGAATACAAAATGACTTCACTAGTTTTTAACAATATGTGCATGTCATTAAGTAAAAATAGAATGGTGAGAAAAACCTTTTCCAAGTAATTATGAATTTTGCAGCTACAGTTTCAACTTTTCTGCTTCAGATGCAGTATAAATAGAAGGCTGAATAAAGAGCAGTAGCATATGATTTTATAGCTTTTATAATTTTGACTGCAGCTAATTTTGATGAGTGATCAGATCAAATCAGTTTTCTAATATAAATTTTATTCTTTGAGATATTAAAGGCCTGCAAAATAGCCCGCAGTTTCTCCAATAGTTTGCTTCCTGTCTCACTTAAGATTTCACACTGAGTCAACGTTGAAGATATCATGGGAGATTATCTGGTTTACTTAATTATTATTTTCTTTGGAAGTCACTTGTTTTGTGGAGTTTCCATTGAATAGCAGAAATTGTCTTTAATACATAGAGAATGTTTTGTCATTAACTACTTCCCGTGGTAATGAATTTCACAAGTTCACCTCACTTTGGGTGAAGAAATGTCTCCTCATCTACGTCTGACTGGTCTGCCCTGAATCCTTGGACTGTGACCCCTGGGTTCTGGACACAGCCCCCATCGGAAACACCCTCCCTGCATCCACATTGTCTAGTCCTGTTAGAATTTTGAGTCTCTATGAGATCCCCTGATTCGGTTGAACTCAAGCAAAAACAATCCTGTCCTAGTCAATCTCTCCTCAAACATCAGCCCCACAATCCCCCAATCCTAAAAAGAGAGCTAAGAAGAGCCAGGAGGGGACATGAGAAGCCTTTGGCAGGTAGGATCAAGGAAAACCCTAAAGCTTTCTATAGGTATGTGAGGAATAAAAGAATGACTAGAGTAGGATTAGGGCCAGTCAAGGACAGTAGTGGGAAGTTGTGCGTGGAGTCCTAGGAGATAGGAGAGGCGCTAAATGAATATTTTTCATCAGTATTCACAAAGGAAAAAGACAATGTTGTCGAGGAGAATACTGAGATACAGGCTATTAGACTAGACGGGATTGAGTTTCATAAGGAGGAAGTGTTAGCAATTCTGGAAAGTGTGAAAACAGATAAGTCCCCTGGGCCGGATGGGATCTATCCTAGGATTCTCTGGGAAGCTAGGGAGGAGATTACAGAGCCTTTGGCTTTGATCTTTATGTCGTCATTGTCTACAGGAATAGTGCCAGAAGACTGGAGGATAGCAAATGTTGTCCCCTTGTTCAAGAAGGGGAGTAGAGACAGTCCTGGTAATTATACACCAGTGAGCCTTACTTCGGTTATGGGTAAAGTGTTGGAAAGGATTATAAGAGAGAGGATTTATAATTATCTCGGAAGGAATAATTTGATTAGGGATAGTCGACACGGTTTTGTGGAGGCTAGGTCGTGCCTCACAAACCTTATTGAGTTCTTTGAGAAGGTGACCAACAGGTGGATGAGGGTAAAGCGGTTGATGCGGTGTATGTGGATTTCAGTAAAGCGTTTGATAAGGTTCCCCACGGTAGGCAATTGCAGAAAATTCTGAGGCATGAGATTTAGCGGTTTGGATCAGATATTGGCTAGCTGTAAGAAGACAGAGGGTGGTGGTTGATGGGAAATGTTCATCCTGGAGTTCAATTACTAGTGGTGTACCGCAAGGATCTGTTTTGGGGCCACTGCTGTTTGTCATTTTTATAAATGACCTGGATGAGGGCGTAGAAGGATGGGTTAATAAATTTGCGGATGACACTAAAATCGGAGGAGTTGTGGATAGTGCGGAAGAATGTTGCAGGTTACAGAGGGACATAGATAAGCTGTAGAGCTGGGCTGAGAGGTGGCAAATGGAGTTTAATGTGGAAAAGTGTGAGGTGATTCACTTTGGAAGGAGTAACAGGAATACAGAGTACAGGGCTAAAGGTAAGATTCTTGGTAGTGTGGATGAGCAGAGAGATCTCGGTGTCCATGTGCATAGATCCCTGAAAGTTGCCACCCAGGTTGATAGGGTTGTTAAGAAGGCGTATGGTGTGTTTAGGTTTTATTGGTAGAGGGATTGAGTTTCGGAGCCGTGAGGTCATGTTGCAGCGGTACAAAACTCTGGTGCGGCCGCACTTGGAGTATTGCATACAGCTCTGGTCGCTGCATTATAGGAAGGATGTGGAAGCATTGGAAAAGGTGCAGAGGAGATTTACCAGGATGTTGCCTGGTATGGAGGGAAGGTCTTATGAGGAAAGGCTGAGGGACTTGAGGCTGTTTTCGTTAGAGAGAAGAAGGTTAAGAGGTGACTTAATAGAGATATACAAGATGATCAGAGGATTGGATAGGGTGGACAGTGAGAGCCTTTTTCCTCGGATGGTGACGGCTAGCACGAGGGGACATAGCTTTAAATTGAGGGGTGATGGATATAGGACAGATGCCAGAGGTAGATTCTTTACTCAGAGAGTAGTAAGGGCGTGGAATGCCCTGCCTGTAACAGTAGTAGACTCGCCAACTTTAAGGGCATTTAAATGGTCGTTGGATAAACATATGGATGATAATGGAATAGTGTAGGTTAGATGGGCTTCAGATTGGTTTCACAGGTTGGCGCAACATCGAGGGCTGAAGGGCCTGTACTGCGCTGTTATGTTCTATGTTCTATCGGTCTAGTAAATCTTTGCTGCACTCCCTTGAGCATGAGCATCTTTCTTCACAAAGTCACAATTTGTTACTTAGTAGTTTCTTTGCCGACGTCCAGTTTGACCAGTGTATGGAATTCTGCAAGCTAATTTGATGCTTTATCTAGAGTCGGGGAATGTGTGTTCTATTTGTTTGGCATAATTGTTGAATGATCTCCATATTGATAACTGCAGTAGAGAAAAATGGTTGCAGAAAGTTATGGAATTATGTGGGGGTATAAATGGAGCTATCTGTATAAGCCATTGAATGTGGCACGACAAGTTGAGAAGTTAGTTCAAGCATTTAGGATCTTCTGATTTTAGAAATAGAGGCCTAACAATACACAAGGTAAGGAAGTTACGTTGGAAGTCTTTATAAAACATTGGTTAGACCTCAGTTACAGGCACCACACTTTAGGAAGGATGTTGAGGTGTTTGAGATGGTGCAGAAAGTGTTCATAAGACCGCTCAATAAGGTAAGCGTCTTTGGTTACTTAGGAAGAATTTAGAAGTTAGGTTGGCCAATGAACTGGAAGCCACATGAGGAAAACCTTTACACAGTATCTTGTAGTGATCTGGAAAGCACTAGTTCTATAACTTGATATGAATAACCTATTTGCTGTCTTTCAGAATTTAAGATGGTTGTGTCAGTCCGTACCTTGAACATGCAAGGCAAGAAATCCCACTTATGATGTGTAATGTTGTTTCATTTGCTCATGTGATGTGAGTGTTGCTGGCTGGGCCAACATTTGTTGCTTCTCCCTAATTGTCTTGGAGAAGTTGGTGGTGAGTTGCCTTCTTGAACCACTTCAGTCTTTGGTGTTTAGATATATCCACAGTGCTGTTAGGATGTGAGTCCCGGGATATTGACCCTGTGACTGTGACAGTGACAGAACAGACTCTAAGGAACTTGGAATATGAGGAAGTTCATTGATAAAACAGTTGAAGATGTTTATGCAGAGGGTACTGCGTTGAGAAACTCCTGCAGTGATGTTCTGTGAATGAGATGATTGAACTCGAACAGCCCACAGCCATCTTCCTTTGTGCCCATTATGACCACTGTTTCCCACTGATTTCAGTTTTGCAAGGACTCCTTGATGTCAACTTGGTCAAGTACTGCTTTGACATCATGCTCCTCTCACCTAAACCTTTGAGTTCAGGCCTTGTCCGTTTCTCGCTCTGACAGAACCCAAAATGAATATCGGTGAACAGGTCATTGCTAAGCAAGCGCCACTTGATAGCATGTCCTGCTACCCTTTTTGTCATTTTAGTTGATAATCAAGAGTAGACTAATAGGGTGGTAATTGGCTGGATTAATTTTTTTCTTTCATGGAATGTAGACATTGCTGGCAAAGCTGACATTGTTTGACCGTACCTAATTGAATCAACCATTTTACCTTTTGATCTGGAGTCACATGTAGGCTAGAGTGGCTGATGACGACACATTTCTATCCCTGAAGTATGTTAGAGAACAAGATCATGAGATTTTGACTTTCAGTAGTTTTTCTGATGACTGTTATTGGAATGTATTTGACTTGAGGTTCAGCCAGCTCTGTGGTGTGATTTGAACCCATATCCATGAAGCATTAGCCTGGGTTCTGGTCCAGTGATGCCTCTACTATGCTACTATGCCACCATGTCCATAGCATTTTGTTACAAGGCCATAATTTTGCATAATACTGGGTAAATGCTAATGTTGCAACTGTATTGGAACTCAGCTGGCTAGTTCTGGAGTACTATTGTGGAGTCTTCAGAACTGTTGTCGGTATATTGTCAGGGCTCATAGCCTTTGCACTATCCAGTTTGATGATGTCATCTGGAGTGAACTAAATTGGTTGAAGATTGGCATATATGATGCTGGGATTTGCGGAGGAAACTGAGATGGATCACACACGCGCGTCCATCTTAAACCAGCAGTGCCAAGTGCTTCAGCTTTATCCTTTGCACCGATACCCTCGGCTCCCCTTTCATTTCAGAGTTGGGATATTTGTTAAGCCGCCTCCTCCTGTTTGTTCCTTAATTGACCTGTATCATTCATGACTGCATGTAGCAGGCCTGCAAAATCTAGATCTGATCTGTTAGTTGCAGTATTACTTAGGTACTATATGCTAGATACAATAAGTGTACTATAATTTGAAGGAGTTTCTGTAAGAACAAAGTGGAATTGCTCAAATTCTTGTCACCTAAACCTTTGCTTTCAGGAAAGATCTGGGAGTTTGACTTCGTGAATAATGCTTTAAAAGAGCTGGCTCAGGCACAATGGGCTAAATGGCTTCTGTTTCTACACTAACATTTAATGTTGTTTTTCAGTGTTGCCTATGAATGTCTCCAGGGCTTGAACGTTGCAGATTTGAGGAAAATTTAGATAAATTAGTTGTTTTCCTCAGAAGAGAAGGCTGAGGAGTGACTTAACTGAGGTGTAAAACATTATGTGGGCCCTATATAGACTAGACAGTAGAGACCAGTTTCCCCTTATAAAGAGGCTTGTTACTAGGGGCTGCTGATTTGAGAGGATAGGTAGAAGGATTAGAGGGGACGTGAGGAAAAATATTTTCACCCAGAGGTGGTGGGTGCCTGAAATTTGATGCGCAGTTTAGATCTGCACCTGAAGTGCTGTAATCTGCAAAGCCACAGACTTGGTGCTGAAAGATTAGAAACCAGCCCAGCTCGTCCCCGCCTCCCTAACCTGTCCTTCCTCTTACCTATCCCCTCCTCCCACCTCAAGCCCCACCCCCATCTCCTATCTACTAACATCATCCCGCCCGCTTGACCTGTCCGTCCTCCCTGGACTGACCTATCTCCTCCCTACCCCCCCCACCTACACTCACCTTTACTGGCTCCATCCCCGCCTCTTTGACTTGTCTGCCTCCTCTCCACCTATTCTCTCCTCTATCCATCTTATATCCGCCTCCCCCTCTCTCCCTATTTATTTCAGAACCCTCTTCCCTTCATCAGAAATGGGGGAGGGGTCTAGGCCCGAAACATCAAGCTTTCCTGCTCCTATGATGCTGCTTGGCCTGCTGTGTTCATCCAGCTCCACGCCTTGTTATCTCAGATTCTCCAGCATCTGCAGTACCTATTATCTCTGAAAGAATGGCAGCTAGTTTTTTTTCTAGCCATAGAGAATCAATGGACTAAAATAGCCTCTCCCTTTGCTGCAGCTTTCCTTTTGGTGATATAGTTTGTGCATTTTTAAAAAATATGCAAAAGAATATTGTTGTACTTAATGACCATTTATTTCGTAATTTCCAGTTGTTTTCAACATGTGCGTAATGTTGGCCTTGCAGATTTGTATGTCAACCAGCAGAGGTCACTAACAACTTGATAAACTGCAGGGACACGAGTGCAAATCTTTTGTGATTGTCAACTCCTGAAGTATGACCTGACAATTCAGCAGCAATTGAGGTACTTAGCTAGTGGCTGTGAATATTGACATGATTTTTGCTCATGTTGAGGTCAAGGCTGACCCCACTCCCCACAGCACACCGGCAGCAGTTTTAGCTGTTTCTTGGAGATGTGAAGATTACGATAAAATATTATAATATCATAAACATACTTATTTTACTTGAAATTTTGTAATTACAATTTTAGTCCAGTATCACAAATATGCAGAGCTCATTCTGGAGAGCTAGACAGTTGTTAAGTAATAGAGAGTTGAAGAAATTAAGAGCAGATCTGACCTGTTTTCTTGGAAGATTGTCTTCATTGAATATATACAGAACTCTGCTCATGCACAAATAAGATTGATGTTTAGTCGTTTGGACCCATACACATTATAGTGCTGGACAAAATCCCAATAGTCCTCAACATGTACTATTGTCCATGAATATTACATTAACTGACCTGATGTTGACTGTTTCTTCCCTTCCATGTGAAGACCCATGAGAATATTTTGGGTGTGGGAGCAATATCAAGGAAAAAGATCAGTCTGAAAACCTTGTCATTTATATTAATAAAGGACTCATGTTAAGAACCCTTAAGCGATCTTCATCTTAACAGATAGATGGAAATTGTGTCACGACAAAAACATTTCAAGTTGAAGTTAATTTGACAATTTATTGTACTATAGGTACGTCATATTGTTCAATATTCTATCTGTATTAATTTCACATTGATTGTTGTACGGCTTTTGGTCAAATATTAATGCGAACAGTTAATACAACAGCCTTAGTAATCCTCTGCATTAGAAACATGTTTACAGTGTAGAAGAATGCAAACATCTTTCCAAGTGGCAGCAGTGTGGATTAGCATCAATTTTAGCTGAGTTAAACCATATTCATTAGAGGGCTTTTTGTTTTACTGTGACAATATATGACAAATTCTTTTTTTTTGGAAAAGTTCTGGTATTACAGTGCTAATAAATTTGTTTACTTCACAATTAAGGAGATCATACACAGAATCTAGTGGATAGAATGAGACAAATTAATCCACAATTGAGACATTATAGTGAATTGTAAACAGTCAACTTGATGGTCACAATGCAAAAGCACAATAATACAGATTCTGGAAATCTGAAATAGGAGCAGGAAATACTAGAAATATTCAGCAGGTCAGGCAGTGTATGTGGAAAGGGAAACACCAGAAGAAAACTGTTTGGACAAGTGACCTTATGCCAAGCTTCCTTATCTTTTCCATTGTTGTTTTCAGCTAAATTTCCCACATGGCTGGAGTTTCTTCTGGGTTGCCTTGTGTCTCCTGGAAAAAAAAATCATTAATTCTGGTTTGGCTTGGATTTCAGCCTGTTTTGGAGTTCTTGGTTTGGATTGGGTACCAAAATTTAAAGCTGTCTCACCAGGTGATCAGCAGATGATTCAGTCTTAAGAGTGTACATTCACTCAGTCTTAATTTGAAATAACAAGGCGTGGGGCTGGATGAACACAGCAGGCCAAGCAGCATCATAGGAGCAGGAAAACAATTCAGTTTCTCAAAAGTAAAGTTGAAATTTAGAACAGTACTCTTTTTAAGAAGAGGAAAGGCTATGACCACCTCCCACATGAGAAAATACGTTAATTTCCCCTTATTGACGTGACCATTGCTGAATGCTTAGTATCAACATCCTGAAGGGGTTACCATTGATCAGAAACTGACTTGGACCAACTGTAGGAACAACGTGACTGCACGACCAGTCAGAGGCTAGGAATTCTGAGGTGGGCAACTTATCTCCTGATTCCTCAGTGTCTGTCTATCATTTACAAGGTGCAGGTTAACAACATGATTGAATACTCTCCACTTGCCTGGTTGATTATAATTCCAGCAACACTGAAGAAGTTCACCATAATCAAGGACAAAGGGCTCAATTGATTGGCACCCACCAGCACTCAATTGTTCACTCCCTGTACCACTGATGCACTATGGTAACTGTATATATCATCTTCAAGATGCATAGCAGCAACTCACTGCAACTCCTTCAATAACACCTTCAAAATCTGTGACCTGTACGGATTTTGGAAGGACGTGGACAACAGATGCATGGGAAAACCGCCTTCTGGAAGTTCGTTTCCAATTTCACATCATCCTGACCTACCATCCTGACTTAGTCAAGGAACAGTGATCTAGTTCTTTCGTAAGTTTAAAATTCTGCAATTCCCATCCTAATAGCGCTTTCACTGTAACATTTCAAGAAGGCATCTGACCACTACCTTCTCAATGACTGCTAGTGCTGAGCAACAAGTCCTGGTCTAGCCAGCAACGCCAACATCCTGTGAATGAAACTGAAATATGGGATAGACTGACGTTCACCTGGCTATCTTTATGGTCTATACCAGGTTGCACAGAACTTAGATTATGTATAAAGGATGCTATGATCTTTTGACTGGGTCCTGAAATGACTTTGTACCCTTCTCGGCAAAGGGCTTAAGTCATAGTTTGTGCAAAAGAATGAAGTTCTTCGCCTTTCATCTCTTGGTTTACTTCATGAAAAGGGTTTGAGATATCAAACAGTCTTTTGACAACTACGTGGAAACTTAATCGTATTCCGTGTATGATCCTGCCTTTGAATGTAAAGCTTGAAATTTAAAAAAAAAACTTTCATCATTGAAGCATGCATAGTTTGCAATGCTAGTCTTCATCAAGTGGTGTGGCGAGTTTCATGGCTACGGAATTAAAACACCTGCCATGCTATCAGGCCAGAGAATGGCATATTCTTTCATCCTGACGGAGAATTTTAAACTGAAGCTTAATTCTTACATTTGTATTTGAAGACCACAATTTCTTGCATAGTTTTGACAGTGGGAGGAGGGGTTAAGGGAAATCCACAAAGCAGACATCAAAAAGACCTAAGATCTTTGGAAAATCTCCAACTTTTGTTTCCGTTCGATCAGACGACTTTGTTTTCCATTTTCAAACAACATTCTGTATTGACTAATTCTTCCTGCCCAATTATTTGTATCTTCGTATATCTCCAAATCAAGTTATTTGAAATTCATACTTTTTCACTTATTTTGACCCTACTTGTGGTTCCTTTCACAATTTTGTAAAGGGGTGCTGCAGAAGTCTAATAACCTGAAACCCCTTGGTATATTAACAGACTACTGATAAGCTTCATGTTGCTGGTTCAGTTCGACCAACCTACCTACCCATTCGGGTGTTTCATTTTCATGGATATTTTGAGTGGAAAGAATTCTGTCTCTCATTTGTTGACTGTAAAGAGGCAGAAGAAATGATGAAGGAAGCTGCCTGGTCAATTATCAATAGCACGCTGGAGGACTGCGGACATGCCTGGTTTCAGATATCAGGTTGTCTAACTGAGTCTCTGTTTTTCTCTGAGATAAAAGGTACTGCAGATGCTGGAGAATCCAAGATAACAAGCATGGGGCTGGATGA
>JAHRHZ010000034.1:14454736-14550815 GCA_024137785.1 Ginglymostoma cirratum | reverse complement strand
GGGGCTGGATGAGCACAGCAGGTCAAGCAGCATCATAGGAGCAGGAATTTCTGATGAAGGGTTTAGGCCCGAAACCTCAAGTTTTCCTGCTCCTATGATGCTGCTTGACCTGCTGTGTTCATCCAGCCCCATGCTTGTTATCTCTGTTTTTCTCTCTTCAGATGCTGCCAGATCTGCTGTGTTTCTCAATCATTTTCTGTGTTTATTTCAGGTTTCCAGCATCAGCTGTATTTTGCTTTTATTTGACTGGTTGAAGTTATACCTAGCAAAACAAAAAATGATTGTGGTTGTTGGAGGTCAATCATCTTAGACCAAGAACATCACTGGAGGAATTCCACAGGGTAGTGTTCCAGACCTAACCATCTTCAGCTGTTGATGAATGATCTTCTTTCCATCACAAGTGGGCATGTGCAGTCAGCAGCAAATAATATTCAGCACGATTTGCATCTCCTCAGGTGCTGAAGGAGTCACTGTTCATGGGCAGCAAGACTGGATAACTTCAAGCTTAGGATGATAATTGACAAGTCACGTTCTCGCCACACGGCGGGCAGTGACCATCTATAGGAAAGATTCTAATCATCATTTCTTGACATTGAATGGGATTATTATTGCTGAATTACCCATTGTGGATATCTTGGGGGGTTACCATTGACAAGATACTGATACTGTGGCTACAAGAATTGGTCAGGGGCTGGGAATTCTGCAGGATGTGTCTCACCTGACGACTCAAAGCCTGATCATCATCTACAAGGTATTTGATGGAATATTGGCCACTTGCAGCTTCAACAGCTCTGTAAGCTTAACACCATCTGAGGGAGTGCAGCACACTTGATTTGTCATGTTAGCTACCACCTTAAACATTTACTTGCTCTACTGTCGATGCAGAATGGTGGCAATGATGACCATCACAAGATGCATTGTAACAATTCAAGAAGACTTCTACACAAAATGGAATCAAACCATCATCTCTCGACTGTCAATAGCATTATCGTCAGACAATCCTCGCAATCAACAACCTGGGGTTACCCTTCCCAGAAACTATACCGGACTAGCCATATAAATACTGTGGCAACAAAATCAAGGCAGAGTCTGGGAATTCTGCAGCTAACAACTCAACTCCTGATTTCCCAAAGCCTATCCACCATCTATACGGCACATGTTAGGATTGTGCCTGTATGAGTGCAGTTCCAACAATGCTGAAGAAGCTTGACATCATCCAGGACAAAACAGCCTACTTAGTTGACACCAAGTCCGCAAATATACACTTCCTCCAAGCTGTAGCGATGGTATGTACCATTTACAAGATGCACTTCTCCTAGCGCCTTTCCAAACCCATGACCACTTCCATCTAGAAGAACCACAGGTTTACGGGAACTGCACCAGCTGCAAGTTCCCTTCCAATACGCACACCATCCTGAATTTGGAAATATATCACTGTTCCTTCAGTGTCGCTGAATCAAAATCCTGAAACTCCTTTCCTAAATGCATTGTGGGTGTATCCACACCAAATGGACTGCGTCAGTTCAAGAAAATAGCTCGCCATTGCCTCGGCAAAGGCAACCAGGGATGGACGAAATGCTGGCCAACCCAACAACACCCACATCCCATGAATAGGTAAAAGTAGGTGCCCCACAGTTGTTACATTGTTTTTATTATGTGCTCCTGTATTTCTAATGCGTGTCAATAGGTTTGTGCTTACATTAAATGTACAAAAGGAGACTGTTTATCTGGGATGGAGAGCCTAGAACTTGTCATTGAGTTAAGAGAGTTGGTTATTTAGGCTCAGGTGAAGAGGAATTCCTTCACTCAAAGTGATGTGAATCTTTTGATAAGATATCATCAATAGATTTTTGGACACAAAGAACATTGAAGGAAATAAGGATACATCAAGAAAGTGAAGTGGAAAAATAGAACACCAGTTGTGAGAGAAAAACATACAAATTATAAAAAGTGACCATCTGGATATTTTGGTCATAGATGTGTTTGTACACAAAAAAAAAAGTTAATGTGGAGATTTTTAAAAATAACAATTATTCATGGGATGCTGGAGTCACTGACTAGGTCAATATTTATTGTCCATCCCTAATGGCTCAAAGGGCAGTTAAAAGTCAACCGTATTGCTGGTTTGGAGTCGCATGTTGACCAGACTGGGAAACAATGGTAGATTTCCATTAGTGAATCAGATGGGATTTTACGGCAATCATGAGTTGTGATTGTTGAATCTTTCTTATTTTTGGCGAAGCCTGGGTTGCTTTGAGATTCTTGGAGGGCTTTCTGCTACTTCTCGCGGGCTTTCTTGCTGAATCTTAGCATACTCGTCTCATTGACTACCTACCCCTCCCTATGCCTTCCTCACCTCTGATTCTGGCCTTATGTTACTGTTTGCCATTGCCAGATAAGTTTGCCACTCGGTGGATTCCTGTTGAAAGACAGGAACCCCTTGCACCTGCGCAATCTTTGAAAGGCTGCTGTGTACCTAAACAAGTCCAATTAGTTTGCACAGCTCCTCACGGTTGCCTTGGATATGCCAGATGCTGGAAATCGGCACCCTGCTTTGCAGGTGGGGACCTGGAGATCCTGCTGGACAGGGTGGTGCAGAGGCAGGCATCTCTCTTCCCCTAGGACTGGTAGTGGATACTACTAAACCAGACCATGCCAGCCTTTTCTGAGATTCGCATCCATGTTAAAGTAGCGTCGGCTTCTGAACAAACGTCCAGCACTGTAGTAAGAAGGTCAATGACCATCTTCACTCCGCCATCTCACATGCCACCAACTTCTCTCCGATATCTTGTACTCGCCCTGTCTTTGCTACTGTCTCACCACCTAGTGATGCTCCTGGCCGACCACTCTTTCATTGTCACCTGCAACATCTTCCCTCACTCACTGTCACCCAACCCTCCACCCCATTAATCCACATGCTCTCTGTGCTGCCTACTCAATCACTCTGGACACCCTCCCATCTCCAGTCAAAGTAGCAGTACTTTCAATGCCCTTAACACCTGTCTCTCTTATTCCAGGAGGAAAACGGTTCATAGTGGGGCAGAAAGATTCAAGGTGGATGCTGAGCTGCCTGATATTCAGCTCCTCACACTATATGTGGAGTGCATCTGACTGTGACTGGCTTACCATTTCCAAGCCCTTGGACTGGTATCGAACTGCCCTTGACTCACAGTGTAGGGACCAACTGACTGAAGGCTATACCCATGACTTGATTGAAGCCTTCTGAAAATCATGACAAGCTTCCTTCTTTTCTGTCTGCACTAAATGACAAGTCAACAGTGAAGTATTATCAGCCTGGTGTCACTGGCTGAGAGGGAAACGTGCAAAAAGGCAGGGTTGCTGTCAGCCTCCAAGTAAGCTCAGTGAGCAAGCAAAGAGCACGGAGATGCAACCTGGCTCAGTCAATGAGATGGGTGTGTGCCCCTGTGTAACATAATGTCCTTGCAGAAGTTTTATGATGTTTATTACTAGTACACTGTTGAAATGCAGAAGTGGATCAGAGATGTTTCATGAGGATTTTTGAAGGCTGGCATGTATTGGGTGCCAATGTCTGTGGATGTGAGGTATGTGTGGGCAGGTACCCTTTGAGCATATCCTGAGATGTTCGTGCCTGGTGTCCAATATGAAGGTTGTTTGGAGCAATCATTGAGCTGAATTGACCATGGTTTCCATGTCAGGTTTTCTCAATGTTCAGTGCATTTGTTAAGATATGACGTTGAATGTTGATTAAGCAAGTTGGGGTGTTTGTGTTATTGAATTATGGCGCAGACTTGAAGTGCTGAATGGCTTACTCCAGACCCTACTACTTGCATTTTTTTTTTGAATTAAAGTTGGAATAGAACAAGCACATACCAAATGTACTCAAAAATGGCATTTGCTGGAAAATATCAGGTCTGACAGCATCGGTGGAGAGAAAGCAGAGTTAACATTTTGGGTCCAGTTTCTGCCAGACCTGAGATTTTCCAGGTTTTTGTTTCTGATTATCAGCATCTGCAGTTCTTTACCAAATGTATTCAAGTGGTGTAATTTTGTACATGTATGTTGTCTAATATATACATGAGAAATGATGGCCACTTTAAGGATTAACTAGAGGAATAATATTGATTGAAAGCAAGTAATGCTCACAGAATAAAGCTTTTGGTCCATCAAGTATGCATTGACAAAAACTGTTCGCAATCTACACTAGTACCACATTTCAGCACTTGGTCCATAGCCTTGAATGCTCATCCAAGCACTTTTTAAACGTTGTAAAGCTTCCTGCCTCAACTGCACTCCCAGATTCATGCCAACTTCTGCATGAAAATAGTTTCCTTCAAATCCCTTTCACCTTAAAATTATATGGTCTTATTATTGATCCTTCAATGAAGGAGAACAATTGTTTTCTATCGACTCTGTAGACGCCCCTCATAATCTTGTACATCTTAATCACAATCCTTTTCTCAGTCATGAAGGAAACAACTCTAGCTTATCCTGTGTCTCTTCATCATTAAACTGCTCTATCCCAGGTAACATCCTGGTAAAACCCCTCTATACTTCCTCCAGTGCAATCACATCCTTCCTGTAATGTGGTGACTAGAACTTCACGCCGTACTCCAGGTGTGGCCTAACTAAAGTTTTGTACAGCTCCAACATTGCCTATCTGCTGTAATAATCTGTGCCACAACTGATAAGTTGTGTCCTGTATGCTGTCTTAATGATCCTGTTAACCTGTCCTGCTGCGTTTGGGGGTCTGTGAGTAAGTACCCCAAGATCCCTTTGTTTCTCTGAATTTCCCGGAATCCTGCTATTTATTGAGTACTCCTTTGTCCTGCTACATTTTCCAAGGTGTATCACCTCACAGGGTTAAATTTCATCTGCTACTGATCTGCCTATTGGACTTTGTACTTAGGGTCTGAGGTTTGACCAACCTTTGGACTAGGAGGCCAGTGTTCAAGTCTCACATGCTCTGGAGCTGTGGAATAACATTTCTGAAAAGGTTGATTTTAAAAAAATCTTAAGTTCTAGGGTTGTTAAGATACAACTGATTTGGTGTGAAAGGAAAAGGAGAAAAGTAATTTGGTGGTGGAAAGAAACCATTCAATACTGCATGAAAGCATCCCTGGATAGGTAACAAAAAAAAAGTTCTAGGTCTTCGAAGGTCTTGTGGCACACTGGTAGTGTCCCTACCTTTGGGCCAGGTGACCAGGGTTCAAGTCCCATTTGTGCCAGAAATGTGTCATAACATGTCTGATTTAGCTTAATTTTTAAAAATCTAGAAAAGGGTGAATTTGCGAATGGCATTCCAAGACTTTATAAGGAAGGGTGGTTGCACTGTACTGATAGCGTATTTGTCTGTGAATCAGGAATCCAGGGTTGAAGTTCCACCTGTGCCAAAGGTGTGTGATAATGGAAAGTATCTTCGAGATTTTAGGGCTTTTAGGACTCTTGTCATGCAACGGTAGTGTCCCTACCGTTGAACCAGAAGTTCTGGTTTCAAGTCCCACCTGTGTCATGACATATCTGAATAGGTTGATTTAAAAAAAAAAAAATTTGGGACTCTTCGAGTTCTTGTGGTGCAAAGGTAATATCTTTACCTCGGCCAGGGCACCCAGGTTCAAGCCCCACCTCATCTAAAGGTATGTAATAACATCTATGTATAGGTTGATCGGAAAGTAAGTTTAAAAATTTTTCTAGGGCTCTTTTAGTAGAGTGGCAACGTCAGAAGGCTAGATGCAGGTCCTACCTGCTTTGGAGGTGTGTCAAAACATATCTGAACAGGTTAATTAAAATATCAAGGGCTGGACTGCCTGCTTAACTTTTCTTTGTGCGTCCTTAGAATGGGAGCACCCAGTGTCCACTAATGCCCCTGAACCTTTTAGGGATAGGTGGGCATGCGGGGTCAGGAGTGGGTTATCTTCCTCTTGTAGTATAATAGTTTAATTTCCCTTAGTTTTTCTCTTTTGTTAATATTATTGTTCCTAATTGGGTGGGTTTTGTTTCTGTTGATTTAGTGATATGGTGATGAATAAAAATTGCCCACTGGGGTGTTGGCTTCTGGACAGAGAAGGTAAGGAGTGGTATTTGTGCAGTTTTCCACTGAAGCCCTTGTAAATTTCTGCCTAATTCAACATATGAGAATCAATCTTTTAAACACATTTCTATAGCTTGAAGACACAATCTCTTCAAAAACCAATGTTACTAACAAATTTTAAAAACACACTTCATTAAGCTTAACTTGTTATAGTTATCATTGAGCGTGTTGTATGTTCCAAAAAGAAATATGTGAAACAAAGGAGGAGGAGAAGGAAGAGGTAGTAGTGAGGTTTAATCTGAGAAGATGTGGAAAGTTATGGAAGAAAATATATTTTCATTGGAATGGAAGACGACTATGGAAGGACATGAAGGTTTGTCAACTGAAAAACCGTCATTGACTGATTGTGGAGATTCTATTCGTTGAATATAGAAAGATAAATTTGGGAGACTAAATTCAGATCTGTAAATATTATTAACAAGGCATACTTTAAGCAGCAACTTCTTGAAACTTAACTTTTTAAGAATACATTACCAATAATCTCTCAAATAGAAAAAACAAATAACCTTTAAAGATCAGCTGGCACACCCCAAAGCATTTTACATCTGAAGAATTATTTCTTGAAGTACAGTCATTACTATGATGTCGGAAACACGGAAGACAATTTCTGCACATCAATGTTTCTCAAATGGTAACGTGAACATCCTCTTCCTAAGTGTAAAATAAATGAAACTCATGAATGTTTTTGTGTTTGATAGAAGGTTGTAGTGGTTTTTTTTTTAAACCTAGGCATGAGAGGAAAAAGTAGGGCAAGTAGCGGACTCCAATGTGACAGAAACGGTATAAATTTAGTGGATGAACTAGTATTCAAAGCCCTGAATGTGGCTGGAGGAAGAAGACACGTTCCACATCTGAATACCTCTTCTCAGGCTACCACTAGGACTTGGACTAGTTCTCTGCAAAACAGAGAATTTTAACTGATGGTATTTTTCAAAATAACAAAGAGCTTATGTGAAGTAACTGGTTGTTAGAATCAGTAATGAATAGATCTAAGATTAAGCTCAGGTTTTAAAAACAAGCTAGGAGTTTTTTTCTGTTTTATGTCAGGATATTTGACAGAATGATCCACACAAAACATGGAATGAAGCAGAAATTATCATGTACTTCGAAAATCAAGTCACTAAGTGTTTGAAAGAGGAAAGACTAAAAGTGTGAAATGAAGGAATATAACCAACTGCAAAGGTCTCCCTGAGAGCTGCATGGATGTGATGGATTGAATAGCCTCTTTCTGTGCTGCATAGTTCAGATAGCCCTGTATGTTAGTATCTGCACTATGACATATGTCTGTAGTTCCAATCTCTGTTCTTAAGACAGTTTAATATAATTAATGAAAATGTTAAAGTTTTTATTGAAACTGTCCATTATCTTTCTTTTCAGTGTGTACGCCGGTGGGTCTATCCAGAATGTTCACAGTAATGGGACAGTTGCTAGTGAAGCCTACAGTAAGTAACAAAAAAATTGATTGCGGTGCATAGCCAATAGTTATGCTTTGATATGCATCTGACGAACAGAAAGTGTTCCACCTCTAAATTGACCATTCATGTTCCAGATTTATTAGCTGTTAATTTTTTTGTTATAGCATTGGCCCAGATCTTCTACGAAGAAATCCTTATGGACCCTGTCCGAAATCCAGATGTGCTGACGCTGCAGGGATTGCTTGGGAAGTTTCTATGGTCACAATAGGCAATTCCCCAGTCCCTTATGTGAATATGTACTACTCTGATTTCAAATCAGATATTTGGAAAAGATTTACCTTATTTACCTTGATAGCTACCAGTGAAACGTTAGAGCAATGAAACCATGTTGAATTCCTGGGTAACAACACAACTGAGCCTTCGATGCTCTGATTCTTTTACTTCCTAACCCCAGTAGGATTTCTATCCTTGTTGGATACCTCTGCAATGATCAGGTTCCTTGGGTTGGTTGCTTGAATCTGACTTTCTGTCCTACATGCAGATTAGGTTATTCTGCACTTGCATGACTGTCATGTACTATATTGATTAGCGTTTTGAGAAGTTAGTCCTGTGAAAGCTTATCCTAACCTGCCTGCCAAAACAGGGCAGACGTTCTGAAGAAGGCTCCTGACCTGAAACGTCAACTTTCCTGCTCCTCTGATACTGCCTGGCCTGCTGTGTTCCTCCAGCTCTACACTGTGTTGTCTCTGGCTCCAGCATTCGCAGTTCTTACTATCTCTGCCCTGGTTCAATTTTGTTTAAGGCATTTTCCGGTGGTTTACAAGTTTACATTGCTGCCTTTTTTTCCCCAGGAGAAATGACTCCTGATCACCTTGTCTTCTTGTTTTGTTTCACTTAATACTGTCTTACCACTTTCACGTTTGATTGGCAAGATTCAATTTACGTGAAAGACTCAAATAGATTTACTTAACAGAACTGATGAATTGCAGTTACCAAGACACTTAATATATACAAATTTAAAAATATATTATGTATATAATTTATTGTCACATGTATTCAGTGTAAAAATACAGTGAAAAATGTGTACCTTCGTCATACGTGGTGCCATTCACGTTAACTCAGAATAAGGTAAGATAAAAAAGATAAATTCAGGGAGTCCAACGTTCCTTTCCATGGCTGCAGTTCCACTCTGGGCTGGAAAGCCATGCCATGTCACTGCCAGTGCCCTGCTCTGGGCTGTCTCACTGGCCCGGTTGCCTGACTGAACCGATCTCGCTGCTGCTGCCTCACCGTTCTGCTCTCTCCAGCCCACACTTGATCCGCCACCATTTCTCCGGCCCACACTTGATCTGCCGTCGCTGCAGGACACAACCCGTGTGTTCAGCTCCCGTGAGGTGGTTCCCGGTAACGACCTGGCTCCTCCATGACTCCTTAGGTAGGTAGTTAAGAGGTGGTGGGAGGGATAGAATTACTACAGAGGGAGAGAGAAGAAGGAAAAAGAAAAATGGAAGGACAAATAAAGAAAGAGAGAGACAACTGGTGAGCAGAATGGAGCTCCGAATGGACCGACTTACCCTGCCGCCAACCTTCGGGAAGTACACATCCTTAGTACAACATACTGCTGTTTGGACGTGTCACATGGTGTTGGCCTGATCATTGGTTAATTTCCATATTCAGGTTTTAAAGCAACTCAGCTCGACCTAATAAAACAACAACCTCTTTCTGACTCTACCTCTGATTCACTTAGACCTCTCCAACCTTCCTGCTGACTCCCTGCAATCTCCCATGCTGGACACCCCCTCCCACCCCAAACCCCTTTTGACTCCTATGGATACTCTGATCCCCTTGACTCCACCTCGACCTGACCTGACCTGACTTTGCCACCATTCACCCACTTACACTGTTTTTTAAATACACATAGTTAAATGTCTAAAAGCTTTTTAGAATGCTAGTGAATAAAGATTTGTCAGAATTTGATGGCTCGTGCTGGGAAAGTGAGGTGTGGCACTGACCCACCCTCTTGCCTCCACCACTGATGATTCTGCACTATGAAGAGGATCTCCAACAGAAGACAGCTCTCTGGACTTGTGAAGAGACTGAATCTGTTTTGGTTTCTAAAAAAATGTAGGAGAGGGTAGTAATCAGTCGATGACTGCTGCTCCTCTGATTTGGCCCCTAGTATGTGTGAAACAATAATTGATACCTCTATCAGGAAGGATACCAGGCATGAGTGCTCCTGGTATAGAAGCAGAAATTGCTGAAGAAATTCAGCAGTTCTGGCAGCATTTGTGTAGAGGAAACAGTTACTGTTTCAAGTCCACTGACCCTTCTTCAGAACCATAGTTTGGTTTAGTTGGTATAGTTTGGAGTGTGCTTGAAACGTAATGGAAAGATTTGTAAGGGAGCATTAAAATTTAGAGCTGACTCATATAGATTGTCTTAAGTGTGTAACATTTCTGTATTGAAAGGCATTTTAGGTGATTCTTTTGCTAAGTCTTTATTGAAGGAAGACTTGTGTGTTCTTTCTAGCAGTTTTAACAGTCTGATGTCATGTTCAGTTTACAGCCTTTAATGGTAAGACTATACAATATAGCATGAAGTGGAATTCGTTTAAAGAAAACGGATTGTCAAACCATAGACAAAATTAATTAAAGCTGAGTTTTTGAGTTCCCGGAGACATGAAGCTCTCCATTTTGTCTTTCCCTTCTTAGACCAGCTTCAACAAATGTTATCACATTCCATTTGAACACAGACATCCCATGTTGCTCTTTAACCTTTCTCTGCAACATGGGCATTCCTCATGTCTTGAACTTTTCAATGCACTTGCTTCTTTAACTCTTCTATTTGCTCCTTGCTGGTTTCATGATCTCCAAAATCGCAACAATATGCACATTTGGTGAAGATAGTAATCTATTCCATTCTCCAGACTGGCACACTGTCTCATTCTTAGTCGACTGGATTTTTAGTTCATGATGTTGCTGGCCCTTATTGTTGAGCCTTTGACTTTAAAGCTATATGAAGAATGAGGAGTGATCTTATTCAAGCGCACAAGATTCTTGGGCTCTTGACAGGGTAAATTTTGAAAAGATGTTTCCACTAGTGGGGGATCTCAAGTAAGAGAAACACTCATCTAAAGCTGAGATGGAAAGGAATTTCTTCTCTCAGAGGGTAGTGAATGTCTGGAATTCTCTGCCTTGGAGAGTTATGTAGACTAGATTGCTGAAAGTATTTAAAGAGGAGAGAGATACATTTTTGAAATACCTAGGAGTTGAGGGCTATGAGGAGCTGGTACAGAAGACAAGTAGAGGCTTTAAGTAGATTAGCCATGATCTTGTTGAATGGTGAACAAATTTGAGGAGCTGAATGACCTACTCCGGTCCTGTTGTATGTTCATATGAATGTTTCTGCTTTATGCTTATATATAATCTAGCCTGTTTGCTGTTCACCCTGTCCTCCACTCTGCTTTGTTTATACTCTGTTTAGATCCTCAGCCTTATGCCCTCCTTTCTGTCTAGTTCTGTCCTCAGTGCCAGTGACCTGCTACTAATACCTCTGATATTACAAGGTTGACAGCTGATCGACAAAGTGCACTGGGTGATAAACAGTAAGAAATAAACTTTCGCATGTTTAGCGTTTAGTATGATAATGTAGTTAATTGAAATTAAAATGGAGGCTATACATTTGTTCAATATGAAATCAGATAATATGTTGGACAAAAAGGAATGTTAGAATGTTAAAAAACCCTAACCCTAACTCTATCCCTAACCCTATCGCAGGACCTCTCTGTCTCCATCCGGGTAACCACCTAGAAACCGATATCTATTCCAAGTCCACCGATTCCCACAGCTACCTAGAATACACCTCCTCCCACCCACCTTCCTGCAAAAATGCCATCCCCTATTCCCAATTCCTTCGCCTCTGCCGCATCTGCTCCTAGGATGAGGCATTCCACTCCCGTACATCTCAGACGTCCTCGTTCTTCAAGGACCGCAACTTCCCCCCACCCCCAAAAGTGGTCGAGAACGCCCTTGACTGTGTCTCCCGCATTTCCCGCAACTCATCCCTCACACCCCGTCCTGGCAATAACAACCAAAAAAGAATCCCCCTCGTCCTCATGTACTGTCCCACCAACCTCCGAATTCAACGCATCATCCTCCGACACTTCCGCCATCTGCAATCCGACCCCACCACCAAAGACATTTTTGCCTCCCCACCCTTGTCTGCTTTCCGGAGGGACCACTCTCTCCGTGACTCCCTTGTCCGCTCCACACTCCCCTCCAGCCCCACCACACCCGGCACTTTTCCCTGCAACCGCAGGAAGTGCTACACCTGCCCCTATACCTCCTCCCTCACTCCCGTCCCAGGCCCCAAGAAGACTTTCCACATCAAGCAGATGTTCACCTGCACATCTGCTAATGTGGTATTCTGCATCTGCTGTACCTGTTGTGGCCTCCTCTACATCGGGGAAACCAGGTGGAGGCTTGGGGACCGCATTGCAGAACACCTACGCTTGGTTCGCAATAACCAACTGCACCTTCCAGTCGCGAACCATTTCAACTCCCCCTCCCATTCCTCAGATGACATGTCCATCCTGGGCCTCCTGCAGTGCCACAACGATGCCACCTGAAGGTTGCAGGAACAGCAACTCATATTCCGCTTGGGAACCCTGCAGCCCAATGGTAATGTTTCGGGTGTAGTGGCCGCCTTCAGAATTACTCAATTCATTCTACTTTGTTACAATGTTAATTGCGCTCAAAGAACCTTCAGAACCTTTTTGTTATTGTCGCACCACCTCGCTTGTTATGCATTCCTAGACTTCTCCCTGGCCCTTTCCTGCCATTCTCTAACCCTCGTTTCCCATCTTACTATTTTCCTCTCATACCTTGCCTGTATTTTTGATATATAACTACTAGATAGTTGCCCCCACTATCTAGTTTAAAATCCTCTCTATTTGCTTAGTTATGCTGTTCACAAGAACATTGGCACAGTTTAGTTGTAAACCTTCCCAAATAAACCGTGCTCAATTTCCCAAGTGGCTGATATATTAGAACTTGCTGCTCCCACACCAGTCTTTGAGCCACATATTCATCTCTCCAATTTTATGTACCAATGTTAATTTGCATGTGGCACACATAACAATTCACAGATTATAAACTTTGCGGTTCTGCTTTAAATTTAGTGCCTACCTCCTCAATCTCTGTGTAGAACACTTTTGTAGTTCTACCAGTATCTTAGCTACCTACACGGATGGCAACCACTTGATCTCACCCCCTCCCTTTGAATTTCCCTTTCCAGCCCTGAGCTGATGTCCAAAACCTGGCATCAGACTGAAAACTGTGTTTAGTCTGTTTTTAGTCTCCAGCCTTTTGCTGTAGAGTGGTGTCACTCCTCTTCACTATACTATCAGCTACTACGACAACAATGTTCCTTTTTCTCCTCCCCAGTTTAATGGCCTCCTGCACCATGGTACCATGGTCATGTTGCTTGTCCACCATATAGCCCCTGTTTTCAATCAAACAGTCTGAGAGAACTGCAAACCCCTGCAAGTTGCAGAGGTTGACATTCTTGCTCTGCTGCTCTCTGGACGTCTTTAACTGCCTTACTCACAGTTATACTCTTCTATCTCTGACCACTGATCATATCAGAAAACTCTATCTCATGTGATGTGACTGGCTTCTGGTCCAAGGAATTTAGATAGCTTTCCCCCTTCCTGATACACTGCAACAGTTGAGCAAGAACCTATCCTGATCAGCTCCAGCAAATCCAGATCTCTCGGTGCCCGCCATGGGTCCTTTCCTTGGCTGCATCTATAGATGATGTTGACTCCTCAAACACAGCAGTGAGAGTCCAAAGAAACTGCTTGAAAGGAAAGAAAATTGTAAAAATATAAATGTATCCTGAACAACATCCAAAGAACTATCAGTGTGATATTGAAAGGTTCAGAGTTCCATAAGACACTGATTAAGAAATGAGGATGAATGTAATACAACAGAAACACATTTGTATTAGGTGAGAAGGCCACGTGAAAGGCCAATTCTGAGTGGGAAGTTATGAATTGTCCTTAATTCATTGATTTTTCAGCATAATACTTTCTCTGTCAGGATTATGCAGCAAATATCTGCCAATTTTGCATTCAGTTGGGCTCTCAGTATGGTGCACAACCATGTACTGGAAGCTGCACATATTTAGGGAAAGGGATGGCATAGTTACTGAACTAATAATCCAGAACCTCAGGCTAATGTTTTAGGGGCATTGATTTGAATCCCACCATGGCAGATAGCGAGATTTGAACTGTATAAAAGGAACCTGGAATAATTCTGACGATATAATCACTGTTGATGGCTGGAAAACCCATCTAGTTCACTAACATTCTTTACAGATGGAAATCTGCCTTCCAGACCTTGTCTGATCTACATGTGACTGCAAACTCACAGCAATGTGTTTGATATTACCATGCTGTAAGACACTAGGAGTGGCCAATAAATGCTTGCTTTGCCAGCAATGACCACATTCCACGAACAAATATAACAAATAACTGCTTGTTCTTTCAGACAGAAAGAACATGTACATGCGCTGTGGCTACCATTCTCCAGTTCATTTCTCAGGGTAATATCCTGATCATTCAAAGTCAACATGCCTGGTTTAACATTTAAAGACTGGCAGTTAACTGTCAATCAGCATTAAAGCGTATGTTCTCCTTGGCAGCCACATCAATCAATCTGAGTCTACTTACTCATCAATTAGCGCACTCCTGGTTTTCCTGTTGACTGAAAGATGAAGAGGTTTGATAGAATGTCTCTGCCTTTTTCATCAATACTCATGTTCTGAACTACCAAAAGACTGTAAGTGTTGTAATGTTAGCATACTTTGTAGGAAGTTGACCTAATATTTGTGAAGAAAACACATTTGTTCAGAGAAGAATAATGATAGACTATAATCTTTACTCGAATGTAAAAGCTTACTGTTAACACAATTGATTTTCTTTTGAAAATCAATGCTATGATTCATCAGTTTTATAAAATTGAACACTGAGAAATCCATGTGTTACTATGGCTTTAAGAGGTGTATTTTATCCTGGTTTTTTTTAATGGAGAGGTTGAAACAGCGGTAATGAATGGTCTGCTTCAAGCCAATAAAGTAAACAGCTTGTGAGGCCTTGAGTTTTTTTTAAAAGTTAGAACAAAAGCAACCTGAATAGGTGGGATCATGCTCCCACAGAACCAAGATTTTAGTTTTGAAGTCTTGATGAGAGAATGGAGACCATCATATTCTGGCAAATGAGAAATGGGCAGAAGTTCATCAAGTTGGATTACCAGTGGATTAAAGAGGAGGTGTTGCGGGTAGCACGTGAATTACCAGTAGGAGATAATTTGGGAGTGAGGAAAATTCAAGCTGAATGCAAAAACATTTTTATTGGCCTAGATGACATAAGGATGTGGTTGACTTATGCAGAGCATGTCAGGTAATTGGAAAACCTCAGGCAATGATAAAACCAGCACCCTTAGTACCTATTCTCGCATTTGAGGAGCCTTTTACAAGAGTCTTGATTGTGTAGGACCCCTCCCTAAAAGAAAAAGTGGCAATCGGTATTCGCTGACCGTAATGGATGTGTTTACTAGATTTCCAGAGGCCATTCAATTATGCAGCGTCACAACTAAAAGGATTATAGAAGAGTTGGACAAGCAACTTATATTTCTAAGTTGGACTTACTCAGAGAATACTGACAGGTACCTTTTATTTGAAAGAGTGAAGGAAATTTCAGCTTTCTTGACACCAAATGAACTTTACCAGTTTAAGTCATGTCATTTGGTATGAAAAATGTGCGAGCCACATTGCAAGGACTAACCACTAAAGTCAGGACTACCCAATTGTGTGGCGTACATCAACCTGGTGATTTTTTTTTTTTTAGTCACACATGGAAGGAAGATTTGGAACATCTATTGGAACTGTTTGACTTTGGGAGGTGGGCTTGGTGATAAACCTGGCTGACAGCGAGTTCTCAAGCCCAAGTCACATTCCTGGCCATGGTTATGGGGGAGTTTCCCATATCATCGATGAAGAAGGAAATACTACAATTCCTGGGACTGAGTGGTTTTTATCGGATGTTTGTATTAAATTTTCGCAGTGTGGTTGCTCCACTGACTGACTTGTTGAAGAAATGCATAAATTTTTAGTGGAAGGAGGAATGTCAGAAGGCATTTAACAACCTGAAAGCTGTGTGAAGCACTACCCCAGTGTGAGCCACACCTAATTATTCAAATCCATTCAAAAGTGGCTGTTGATACGAGTGATGTGGGTGTTGGTGCTGTACTCTTGCAAGAAGACGATGAAAAGATAGAAAGATCTATTGGGTATTTTTCCAGGGAATTGAATAATTATCAATAGAAATATTCCACCTTGAGTAGGAGACCTTGTGTTTGACGTTGGCGTTGCGACAGTTCAGCATTTATATTGACAGTCACGTGTCTGAGACAATTGTGTATACTGATCATATCCCCTTAAAAGTTTTTTGGGAAAATTTAAGGATAAAAATTCCAGTCTGTTTAGATGGAGCTAATTATTGCAGCTATTTAATTTGAAAATTATATTCATGGCAAGGCAAGAGAATGTAATTGCTGATACGTTGTCACGATTTTGATGAAGGAATGCAAAGGCGTTTGGTAGCAGGAAAAAAATGGACTGTACTCATGAATGTTTGCATGTCTTTGGATGTTTCTTTGAAAAGTTGCAACAGTAGAAGAAACCTGAATGGCTGTGGTCAAGCTCCCACAGAACCAGGAATTTAATTTAGCTTTCAGTAGCTGTTGGGGTTTGGAAGCTGCAATACATCTCTCTTTGCTACAACAAAACGCTTGAGTTCTCTCTGTCTCTGAGGTTTTCTCTTGATGTTCTTGGGCTGGAGAATTGCATGTGAGACAAATCTATTTTACTTGATTTGCCTTTGCCAAGGGTGTGTTTATGGGATTTTTACTTTATTGGAACAGTTACTGTTTAGTAGTTAGATAATCTATCATTCTGTTAAGATATTCCAATCCTCCTTTCTTTTGTCTGCATTTTAACTGTAATGAATGAATAAAATGGGTTTTGCTTCAAGCCTGGTATTTTGACTAATCAAATTGCATCCAAAATGCAACACCCGGCACTTGGTTTTAAAAAGACAAAAAGTTAGGATCTAGTCTATCTCCTTGACGTGTTTTGAGGAAGTTTGATCTGGCCCATGATGTCCAATACAACAATAGCTTATGCTTTTGCTTATGTACTAATGAAGTAGCAGAAACCTAACTGGGAAATTTAGTGACGGATAAATAAATATCAGTTATTGATTTAGAGCATTCTCGGTAGAATCTTTGTGCTTGCTGTCTGTATGATACATGTGATGAAGGATCTGGTGGCATTATTCCATTGAATTAGGGAAGCCATAGAGGATAAACAACAAAAATTCATACATGACTTATTGTTTGCAGAGCAATGTGCACTGTTTTGCTGATAATACATAAATTAGGCTAAATTGAGGCTAGAGCACCAAAAAGGTTGAAAAATTGGTATTTTTTGTTAAGATGGCTTATCACAGAAGGAAATTAAGCAAATTTAAGCGTAGAGAATGTAAGAGGTTAGGAAAGCATGTTGTAGGTCACAATGAGGATAAAAAGCAGGCCTTATATCAACTCACAAGTGAAAAAACAGTGGAAGAACCACTTAGAGAGATAGAGATCATCTTGAAAGTTTGGAAATGATAGATATAGGTGATGAGTATTAATTTTTAGAAGGATATGAAAGGATCACTAGTGCAATTACATTCAGTGAAGAATCTGCCGTCTTATAAATCTCATCACATTGTCATATTTCAAAGCACTTTCCAATCAATTAATCATTTTTGATTCATTGAAAATTTGAAATGCAGTTACCGTTGCTGGGAGATGGAAGCAAATGCAAATTTGTGCGCACAATCCAAGAAACATTATTTGAATTTCAAGATACGTGCCCGATGTAGTTGAGAGAGCAGTGCTGATCATGCCACTAAGGGAATAGCATGGTTATCGTCAGCTTATGCTGTGGCTTCTCTTATGCTGCTTGATCAGGCTGTTTGGCCTTGTTGTCTTGTCCATATAACAGCCTCTTCAACACTGAAGAAAAAGTACCTGGTATGAGTCAGATGTATATTCATAGCATCCCTTCAATGCAGAAAGAGGCCATTCGGCCGTTCAAGTCTGCACCGACTCTCTGAAGAACATCCCACCCAGCCCCAGCCCCAGCCCCCTACCCTACCCCTGCAACCCTGCATTTCTTATGGATAACCCACCGAGCCCACACAGGCCTGCACACAATGAGTGATTTAGCAAGGCCAACACGTCTAATCTGCACATCTTTGGACGGTGGGAGGCAATCAGAGCACCCGGAGGAAACCCATGCAAACACAGGTAGAATGTGCAAACTGCACAGTTACTCAAGGCTGGAATTGAACCTCGATCCCTAGCGCTTTGATACAGCAGTGCTGATCACCTGAGCCACTGTGCCGCAGATGTGCAATGAAATATTTTGTAGGATTTGAAAGCACAACAACTGGTTCAAAGTGGTACGTTAATAAATGAACAATTAGTAAGACCTTTGACAAAGTACTGCATGGCAAGCTAGTCATGAAAGTTAGGTCACATGGGATCCAGGGAGAGCTAGCTAATTGGATTCAAAATTGGCTCAATGGCAGGAAGCAGAGGGTGAGATTATTTCTTGGACTGGCCGCCTGCAACTAATGGTGTGCCGCAGGGGTCGGTGCTGGGTCCTTTGTTATTTACATAAATGATTTGGATGTGAATGTACAAGGCATGATTAGTAAGTTTACCAATGATACAAAATTAGGCGGTATCGTTGATAGTGAGGAAAGTTATCGAAAATTACAGAGGGATCTTGATCAGATGGGGAAATGGGCTGAGGATTGGCAAATGGAATTCAACACAGATAAGTATGAGGTGTTGCACTTTGGAAAGTCAAACCAAGGTAGGACTTGTACAGTAAATAGTAAGGTCCTGAGGTGTGTTGTAGAACAGAGGGACCTAGGAGTACAAGTACATAATTTGTTGAAAGTGGCATCTCAGGTGGACAGGGTGGTGAAGTAGGCATTTAGCATACTGGCCTTCATCGGTTGAGGCATTGAGTAAAGGAGTTGGGATGTTATGTTACAGTTGTGTAAGTCATTGGTGAGTCCACACTTGAAGTATTGTGTTCAGTTTTGGTCACCCTGTCATAAGATAGACATAGTTAAACTGGAAAGTGTGCAAAGAAGATTTACGAGGATATTTCCAGGACTCGTAGGCCTGAGCTAAAGGGAGAGGTTGGCTAGAATAGGACTTTATTCCTTGGAACATAGGAGATTGAGGTGTATAAAATCATGAGGGGCATGGATAGGATGAATGCATAGTCTTTTTCCCAGGGAATTGAAACTAGGAGGCATAAGTTTAAGATGGCGGGTATAGATTTAAGAAGGACCTGAAGGGCAACTTCTTCATGCAGAGAGTGGTGTGTATATGGAATAGACTGCTGGCCAAAGTGGTTGAGGCAGGTACAATAACAATATTTTTTAAAAAAAAAACATTTCATTAGATACATGGATGGGAAAGGATTTAGGGGAATATGGACCAAATGCGGGCAATTGGAACTAGCTGAGTGGGTACCATGGTCAGCATGGACCAGTTTGGGCCGAAGAGTCTTATAGTATTACTATATGACACTAAGACTCTAACAAGGATGATACTTGCACATGCTATTAACATGTTTCTAAATTTTAAGTATATTGTAACCTTACATTAAAATATGGACAGAATTGATCCATTGGGCAGACAATAAGACAGACTGAATGCAGAAACAAAAAAGGAGAAAGCATTTATTAATTCATTCATGGGAAGTTGGTATTGCTGGCTAGGCCAATGTTTATTTCCCATTCCTAGTTATATTTGAGGAGGTATTAGAGAGTACCTCCTTGAACAACTGCAGTCCATTTACATGCCCAGCAGCAAATTCCCCTCCAAGCCACTAGCCATCCTGGTTTAGAAATATATCAGTTTTCCTATGGAGTCACCGGAACAAATCCCGAAACTTCCTCCAATATGGCATCTGTCAAATAGAGTGTTGCTGAATTGCTGCTGTGTGTTTTGCACGTGGTACACACTACCACTACTGAACTTATTGGTGAAGTGACAGTTTGTTTGTGGATGTGATTTTCTTCGAGCTGCACTCATCCAGTCTACTGGGGCATATTTTATCCCATACCTGGCTTGTATTTTGTAAATGGTTTGACAGGCTTTTGGGAGTCATGGGGTGAGGTACCAGCTGCAGGATTCCTAGTCTCTGACCTCTTATAACAGCAGTATTTATATAGGTATTGCAGTTCAGTTACTAGTCCATGGTAACCCCAGGATGTTAATATGTATACTTTTTACAGAAAACATACGAGCAGTGCAAGAAAGTACATTTCAAATAAATTTCTAATAAAGGAGCCCAAAAATAACTTCTGGTGATGTTGAATGTAGTCAGCACATTGGTTAGCCCGCTGCTAGGATGTTATGTGCAATTCTTGTACAATATTATAAAGAGGATAATCCAGCTATGGATATCTTCCTGAAAAAGTTGAGAAAGCAGAGGTGTTTGAATATTTTTAAGCAGAGGCAGATAGATTCTTGCTAAGGAAGAGATGAAGGTTGTCAGCGGTAGGTGGGATTGGAGATTTGAAGCTACCAGCAGATCAGCCGTTATTTAATAGAATGGCAGAGCAGGCTTGAGAGGCTGAATAACCTACTTATGCTCCTAATTCATATATTATTATTTGGTACGATTCACCTGAATAATAAACACCGAAGGAACTGCAGATGCTGTAAATCAGAAACAAAAACAGAAATTGTTGGCAAAGCTCAACAGGTCTGGCAGCACCTGTGGAGAGAAAGTCGGAGGAAGTATGTCTCAACCTGAAATGTTAACTCTGCTTTCTCTCCACAGGTGCTTCTAGACCTGCTGAGCTTTTCCAGCAACTTCTGTTTTTGTTCCACCTGAATAATATTGGGTTTGAAATAATACAGCTACGGAAAAAGACTGGAACAGTGGGCATGATAAATAGTTATGGAGTTCAAAAGTAAGAGCAGTTTCCAAAGTTGATAAAATGGAGTTGAGTTATAGACACTGGTTATGATTGAAAGAAAATTTAGAGGAACTGTTTATCATAATCAAAGTTAGAAGCACATGACCCTTGAACAAAGTGAGCGAAAAGCTGACTGAATAACATTTGAAAAGGAAGATGACAGAAAATACCTGGAGAGGACAGGCAGCTAGAATCCAGTGGCAACACTATCGCAAAGTATGAATGGCCCCATTCTGTGCTGAAAATACAATTATGCAGCAAATTAAATTTTCTTTGTTATCTTTAAATTAATGTCATAGGTTTTTTTTCTTTTTAATTGTATCTGTTAAATTTTTAGATCCTGGAAGACTTGGATGAACAAATCCACTGCATAATTCTGCAGGAAGAAGCGCTTATAAGGAGGCTAAACGGTATGTGAAATCTACAGGTAATTGTGGCTGATCCCTGTGGTTTACAGAAGATGCCCTGTGAATTTAGGGAATTCATTCAGATGATAAATGATATGGGGCTCTTAGTTTTTAAGGAGTAGTCTGATTTATGTGAGAAATATGAGACTTTGTGATGGGACTAATGGTTGCCATTCCAGAATAGAAGAACAGAATGTACAATCAATTTCTATCATTGCATTTATTAATAGTTAATTTTTCCCCTGAGTGCTTCTCTCGGGATTTAGGAAAGTTGTATCAAATTGCAGCCTTTGCTGTTATTTGGCTTGCTGAATGAAATGAGAACGGTGGAAGAGATGGAGCTATGTTTTTCGGCTGTTTTGTATATAGTTGTCCAAGGCCGAGGTGAAATAATTCAACTATTAATAAAAATATTGGAGTATTTTTGAGCAATGCTATATGTATGTTGGCCCCTCCAGCCTATTGTGCTATTCAGCGTGACAGTGGCAGATTTGATTGTGGCCTTGACTCCTCCACTTTCTTGCTGGCCCCCAATAACCCTGGATTCCGGTGTCAATGAAAAATCTGTTTAACTTGTATTCAGTGATCCAGCCTCCACTACTTGGGAGACAATTTCAAAGGTTAACAACCCTCGGAGATGAAATTCTTCCTCTCTATTTTGAAATAGGCCCTCTATGGATGGAAACACCCTCTCCCATCTACCCTGTCAAAACTCCTCAAAAGCTTAAATTTCAATAATATCACCTCTCATTCTTGTAAATTTGAACAAAAGTAGGCCAGCTTACAAAATCTTTCTTCCTAAGACTAGCCTGTCATCCCAGAGAAGAGCCAAACAGCCAGCTCCCTCAAATGTTTTAAATGCAAATAAGATCCATATTTAAGTAAGATGAGCAAAGCTGTTAATGTTGCTGTCTCATTAGTATTCTCTACAGTATTAGCAAGACCTCCTTATTTCTATAATCTGACCTTTGCAATAAAAGGCAATATTTCTTTTGCTTCATAATTACTTGATGTACCATTATGTGATTCATATAGAAGAACACTGAGGACTCTTTGAAAAATATATTATTATTAAGATGAAACCTGTTTGATTTTCAGAACTATAAAAAAACCACTACCAGCTCGTTTCACCTCATTGAATTATGCACACATTGATTAAGGATGGAAGTTTTCTTTTGTATCCTGATCTTGTTAAGTCTTTGAATTCTTTGCAGAATAGCTCAGCCATCTGGAGAATTTATGGGGCACTTATAACTTGTGTACTTTTCATCAAGTCCTACCTCTTGTTGCATAGATGCCAATCCTTTCTGCTTTGTATCTCAATCGGAAGAGCATGCAAATCTTGTTCCAAGAGGTTCAAACACTTATTTCTAAAGTTATTTTCCTACGATTGTCATCGAAGAAAGGGGAGAATCTGTGCAGTTCCATTTAAATGAGTTATTTTAAAATGTGAAAGTTCAATGTTGTTTACTTATTCAAAGCACAATTTGATTTTTATAGTGTTGTTGATGTGGTAAGACTTACCCAGTCAATTACTGAAACAATTTTTTGTCGAACTGTTATCATCCTCCACCTTTGAGTATATTGCTTCTGTGTGAGTTAGAGTCATTGAGATAAACACCATGGAAACAGAGTCTTTGGCCCAACTCGCCCATGCTGACCAGGTATCCTAAATAAATCAAGTCCCATTTGCCACCAATTTGTCCATAACCCTCTAAACCCTTCCTATTCATATACCCATCCAGATGCCTTTTAGATGTTGTAATTGTACCAGCGTCCACCACTACTCCTGATATCTCATTCCATACACACACCACCCTCTGCGTGAAAACGTTGCCCCTTGGGTCGCTTTTAAGTATTTCCCCTCTCACCTTAAACCTATGCCTCTAGTTTTGGACTCCCCCCACCCTGGGGAAAAGACCTTGTTTATTTACCCTATCCATGCCCTTCATGATCTTATAAACCTCTATAAAGTCACCCCTCAGCCTCCGATGCTCCAAGGAAAATAGCTCCAGTCTATACAGCCTCTCCCTATAACTCAAACCCTCTATACCTGGCAACATCCTTGTAAATCTTTTCTGAACCCTTTCAAGTTTGACAACATCTTTCCTCTAGCAGGGAGACCAGACTGAAATGCAGTCTTCCAATGATGGCCTAAACAATGCCTGATCAACCGCAACATGACCTCCCAACTCCTATACTCAATGCACTGACCAGTAAAGGCAAGCATACCAAATGCCTTCTTCACTAACCTGTCTACGTGCGACTCCACTTTCAAGGAATTATGATGCTGCACTCCAAAGTGCGTTGGTTGAGCAGCACTCCTCAGGAACTTACCATTAAACGAATAAGTCCTGCCCTGATTTGCCTTTCCAAAATGCAGCATCCCACAATAATCTAAATTAAACTCCATCTGCCACTCCTCGGCCCAGTAGCCCATTTGATCATGATGCTGTTGTACTGAGGTAATCTTCTATGCTGTCTACTACACCTCCAACCTAGGTGTCATCTGCAAACTTACTAATCATACCTCCTACGTTCACATCCAAACTATTTACACAAATGACAAAAAGCAGTGGACCCAGTGCCAATCCTTGTGGCGCGCTGCTGGTCACCGGCCTCCAATCTGAAAGCCAACCCTCCATGACTGCCCTCTGTCTTCTAACTTTGACTTGGTTCTGTATCCAAACAGCTAGCTCTCCCTCTATTCCATGTGATCTAACCTCGGTAACCAGTCTACCATGAGGAACCTTGTCAAATGCCTTAGAGAAATCCATATAGATCACTGCTCTGTCCTCATCAATCCTCTTTGCTATTTCTCCAAAAAATTCAATCAAGTTAGTGAGACACGATTTCCCATGCACAAAGCCATGTTCACTGTCCCTAATCAGACCTTGCCTTTCCAAATACATGGAAATCCTGTCCCTCAGGATTCCATCCAGCAACTTGCCTACCATTGATGTCAGGCTCACTGGTCTATAGTTGCCTGGCTTTTCCTTACTACCTTTCTCAAATAATGGCACCACAATAGCCAGCTTCCTGTTCCAACCTCTCTTGTGCTATCGATGATACTAGTATCTCAGCAAAGGGCCCAGCAATCACTTCTCTAGCTTACCACAGAGTTCTAGAGTACACCTGATCAGGACCCAGGGATTTATCCACCTTTATGCATTTCAAGATGTCCAGCACCACCTCTGTAATATGGACATTTTTCAAGATGTCATTATTTATTTCCCTACGTTCTCTATCTTCCATATGGTTCTTCTCAGTAAACACTGATGCAAAATACTCATTTAGTATCTTCCCCCATCTCCTGTGGTTCCACACATAAGTGGCCTTGCTGATCTTTAAGGGGCCCTGTTCTCTCCCTGGTTATTCTTTTCTCCTTAATGTATTTGTAGAATCCCTTTGCATTCTACTTAACGCTATTTGCCAAAGCTATCTCATTCCTCTTTTGACCTCCTGATTTCCCTCTTAAGTACACTCCTACTGCCTTTATACTCTTCTAGGGAATCACTTGATTTCGGCTGTCTATACCTGACATATGCTTCATTCTTATTCTTGACCAAAACCTCAATTTCTCTAGTCATCTAGCATTCCTTACACTTACCTGCCTTGCCCTTTGCCCTAACAGGAACATACTGTTTCTGGCCTCTTGTTGTCTCATTTTGAAGGCTTCTCATTTTCCTGACATCACTTTTCCTGTGAACATTTGCCCAGAATCAACTTTTGAAAGTTCTTGCCTCTTACCATCAAAATTGGCTGCCTTCTGATTTTAAGTTTTAGATACTGTCTGTGCTTTTGCATCACTATTTTAAAACAAATGGAATTATAGTCACTGGCCCCAAAGTGCTCCCCCACTGACATCTCAGTCACTTGTCCCGCCTTATTTCCCAGGAGTAGGTCAAGTTTTGCACCTTCTCTGGTAGGTACATCCACATACTGAAGCAGAAAATTTTCTTGTACATACTTGACAAATTCCTCTCCATCTCGGCGCTTAACACTATGACAGTCCCAGTCCACGTTTAGGAAAGTGAAAATCACTTACCATAACAACCCTATTATTCTTACAGGTAACTGAGATCTCGTTGTAAATTTGTTCCTCAGTTTTGTGCTGACTCTTAGGCGGGAGGGAAGGGGAGCAGTCTCTTGTACAATCCCAATAAGGAGATCATCCCTTTCTTATTTCTCAGTTCCCCCAAATAAATTCCCTGGATGTATTCCCAGGAGTATCCTCCCTAAGTACAGCTGTAATATTATCCCTAATCAAAAACTCCACTCCCCCTCAACTTTTGCCCCCTTTCTATCCTTCCAATAGTACCTGTATCCTTGAACGTTAAACTGCCAGTCCTGTCCACCTCTGAGCTACGTCTGTGCAATTGCTATGATATCCCAGCCCCATGTTCCTAACCATGTTCTGAGTTTGTCTGCCTTACCTGTTAGGCCTCTTGCTTTGAAATAAATGCAGTTTAATTTATCAGCCCTCCCTTGTTTTTTGTTCTTGCCAGCCCTGTCTGCTTGACTGACTCCTTTTCTGAACTGTACCAGTCTCAGACTGATCTCTTTCCTCTCGATCTCCCTGAAACTCCCAACCCCTCCAACCTTTAGTAGGTTAAATCCTCCTGAGCAGCTCTAGCAAATCACCCTGCCAGTATATTAGTCCCCTTCCATTTAGGTGCAATCTATCCTCCTTTTTCAGGTCACTTCTACCCCAGCAGAGATTCCAATGATCCAACAATGTGAATCTTTTTTCCCTGGCCAGCTCCTCAACCATGCATTCATCTGTCCTATCCTCCTTTTTCAACTCTCATTAGCTCATGGCAGTGGGAGTAGTCCAGATATTATTATCCTCTAGGACCTAGTTTTTAAATTCCTGTCCAACTTACTATATTCCCCCCAAAGAATGTCATTTTTTTTCCCTGAGTCATTAGTTCCAATGTGTATGATGACCACCTGCTGGTGTCTCTCCCCTTTGGGAATATTCTGCACCCTCTCCGGGATATTTTTGATCCTGGCTGCAGGGAGGCAGCACACCATTCTGATGTCTTGCTGTTGGCTGTAGAATCGTCTATCTGTGCCTCTGACTAGAAAGTTCCCCTATCATAATTGATCGTTTGGAATCTTGCATACCCCTCATTACATCAGAGCCAGCATTGGTACCGGAGACCTGGCTGTCAGTGCTACGTTCTCCTGAGAGTCCATCACTCCCTACACTTTTCCAAAACAGCGTACTAGATTGAGGCAGGGATAGCTACAGGAGACCCCTGCACTACCTGCCTCCCTCTCCTACCTTTCCTGGAGGTCAGCCATCTATCTGACTGTATATTTAATTTGTCTTCCTCCCTGCAGCTGCTATCCATCACAGCCCCTAGCTTGTGTAAATTCCTTGGTGCGTGTAACTGCTGCTCCAATTGATCCATGTGATCTGGTAGGGTTCACAACCAAACACACTTCCTGCGGACTGCAGTGATCAGCAACATGGAAACCTTCCCTAATCTCCCACATCCAACAGGGAAAGCACATCGCTGTACTGAAGGCCATCTTTGCACCTTAACCTTTGCAGAAAATAGCACAGTCTTACTGCTCTAAAGCGCTATTCTGGGTTAGCTTAGTACCTAAATTTTTATATTTTTAAAGTTTAATCAAGAGACGAGATTTCAGTAATAAAATATAATCAAATAAAAATCGCACTCTACTAACTAGTTTGGAATTACGTTCGGTATGGACTGGTTGGACCAAAGGGTCTGCTTCCATACTGTATGACTCCAGGACTCTCTTTACAAAAGAAAAACAGTAAGGGTTACACTTAGCTGCTTCCCTGCTGTGAACTCCCACACAGGTTTCTCCAAGGTCACTTGTGAATTTCGCTGTTTGTTAATTCTTCTTAGATTGAACTGTGATGTCCAGAGATACTTGAAACCAGGCAACACAGGCAGCAACTTTGTATTCACTGCTGGGTCAGACAGCAGTGTAGGTTTCTTTCTCTGTTTGAATCTCTTTCCATGAGCCTTTGTCTGTCTTCCCCCTTTTGTAAATTACTGTTATGTCTATTTTGTGCTACCCCATAGAGGTTAGTGGCAAAAAGGGCATGGAGCTGTCCTCAATTATACTCCAAAATCTAAGTTAAGTTCAGTGGAGGAAATTCCAAGACTCTGCTTCCTCAAGGACTCTTAAAAATCTGTTGTTGTTCAGGCAATGGAGAGCATTTCGAATGGTAGTGTCATTGATGCAATGTAATCAGTTTCTGGTTTGTGGGATATACACTAATGATATTGTCAACCTAATTTTCAAAAGTTGTAGTCATGATACTGTGCGGATCTCTCTTGACTCTCACTTGTGAAAACATTCATAATTTGAGCAAAATACTTCCGGTCAGCTACTAATACTTCAAATATTCCGGAAAAGCAATTTTAAAGAATAAAAGTGGCAACATATTTTATGTGTAGTTAAAAACAGAAGTGATTAACATTTTCGTTACGGTGACGAATATGAGAGGGGCAGATCTTTGCATCAGGAGGCTCCTTCCAACTTAACTCATCAGTTCTTCTAAGTTAATCATGGTTAACAGTAGATTTTTAGTTGTGTGATACGTCCATTGAGTTGCTTTAATCGTGGCCCCTAAAGCGCACAGAATGGGCAAGAGAGTGGCTTTACCATTGTTACCCATGTCCTGATGACAAAATTGGGGAAAAAAGTCCTGTCTTTAAAAATATAAGTAAATGTAGCTCACTCTCCAGCAAACATGGTGGTTGATCTGTAAGGACAGAATTATTGATGCATGTATTTTCAGCTGATAAATTCTGTGCAACGCCAAGCACAAAAATAAAGTTTTGTTGACAAATATTTAACTTTGGATGGCTTTGTGCACTGTGTTGTGCATGTCCTCCACGTATGGATAAATAAAAGACATTGTGAGGCTTTTAGCAGGCTTGCTAAATTTTCCATTATATTCAACTTGTATGTTACAATCCTGGTGCAATCACTGGGTTAAGGCCAAAATACTTTATTATGAAGTCATGCAAGTAACTGGTGTTCTGACATATAATGAACACATTCTATTTAAAGTGAAATGAAAACACAGATCCGACAACTGATGGCAATTCAAAGTTACCATCTTTAGAAACGTAGACCTGAGACTGAGATTGATTTTGATTTTGATTTGTCACCAACAAATGAAGATCAACTGATTTTTCACAAGTTTGAAAATGTAAGAAGTCCTTTATCAGTACCTGTTTGATGTCTGCTAGCCACTGCCAGGGTCATTTGAAAAGATTTTTTTGAGAAAATTTTGGAGTACCGTGTCTATGTTCCTGAGAAGGCATAATGCTATAGGAACATTGAACATAGGAGTAGAGCTAGGCCATTCATCCCTTCTCGCCTGTTCAGGACTTCAGTTCGATTTAAGGTGATTAGTCATTTAAATAGGGACGAGGGAGTAGTGTGTGGTAAAATGGAAATGTAGTATGCAAATGCATATGAAATGTATCTGTGTAATATGCAAAGCCCTAGGAACCTGAAAAAGAAATAACCTATTAGTAAACCATTCTTTCAATTTCATTCACTCCAAAGAGCAGGCATTTTGTATTCCATGTATGTTAACCATCACTGCATAGAGATGTGGTCTCAAAGTCAGAGAAGGGTAATTAGGAAGCAAGTACAAAGTCCCAGACATGAAAGTTCCCAGACATGAAAGTCCCCATCCCCGGGTATATCCTGTCTCAGTGGCAAGACAGCTGATCCAGTGTGGTGGCAACATGGTGTACAATTGGGAAAAAGGGTTGCCCTCAGAGTCCTCAACTTCAACTGTGGACCCATGATGTCTCATGGCATCAGATCAAACCTGGGTAAGGAAATCTTATTCCAATTATCAACTTCCACCCTGCTGAGCTGATTAATCAATTATCCCCCGCATTGAAAACAACTTAGAGAATGCACTGAAAATGGCAAGGCATAAAATATATCTGGGTGCGAGACCTCAAAGCCCATCCCCAAGAATGAATTGGTACCAGCATGACTGACTAAGATGGTTGAATCTGGTAGGACATATCTGCTAGATTAGGCCTGTGGAAGGTAGCGAGGGAACCAACTTTAACTTCTTGACCTCACCTTCCCGAATCCACCCATTACAACACATCTATCTGTGACAAAATTGGTAGGAAGGAAACACCATGCGGTCTTTGTAGAGGCAAAGGCTCACCTTCATTTTGGATGTACCTGCCAATTGTGTGGCCCTACCACCGTCTAAATAGGAAAGATTTTGAAGCGATCTAGCAGTTGAAGTCTTGGTGCCTGCAAGGTGCTGTTGGCCACCAGCAGTAGGATGATTCTATTTAACCACAATCTAACCTGTGGCCTGGCATACCTCCATTCTATCATTACCATCAAGGCGGTGGTCAACCTTAACTCAATGAAGAGTGCAGGGCACATGCCAGGAACAGCTCCTTTAAAAAAAAAAAAGTCAGCTTCATGAAGGTACATCATAAGACCACTTGCATACTAAACAAGCATGCAAAGCTGACTAAGCTAATTGATCCCAAAAATAGACTGAAAATCTAATCTTGACTGTCCTGCCTCACCCAGTCTTGAATGAGTGTGGACAATTAAATAAACAGAAGGAACAGGAAGCTAAAGAAGTATGTGCATCCTCAATGGTGGCGAAGCCCAACACCTCCATGCAGAAGACATAACTGAAGCATTTGCATCCATCTTCTGTCATAAGTGCTGAATGAATGATCTGTAATGGCCTGTTCCTGAGGTCCTCAGCATTACATATACTAATCTTCAGTCAATTTGAATTTCTCCATATGGTATCAAGATGGTACTCGGTACAGCAAAGGCAATGGACATTTGACAACTTTACATGATTGGTCCCGCAGACTTGTACTCCATAACTAGCTGTGCCTCTAGCTATGCTGTTCCAGTACAGTTACAATACTCGCATCTACCTGGCAATTTGGACAATTGATAAACTATGTCCTTTGGACAAAAATCAGTTGCAGTCTAACCTGGCTGATTACCCGCATGTCAGTCTATTCTTACCATCCGCAAAATAATGGAAGATGCTGCTGATCGTACTATCGAATGGCATTTACACAGCAATGACCTACTTATTGATGCACAATTTATGTTCGGCCGAGGCCACTGGAACTCAATCATCTCAGCCACAGAGCATCACTGCAGAAATTCCTCAGGTTGGTGTCCTGGGCCAAAATAAGAACATAAGAACTAGGAGCAGGAGTAGGCCATGTGGCCCCTCGAGCCTGCCCCGCCATTTAATAAGATCATGGCTGATCTTTGAGACTCAGCTCCACTTACCCGCCCACTCACCATAACCCTTAATTCTTTTACTGTTCAAACATTTATCTAGCTTTGCCTTAAAAACATTCAGTGAGGTAGCTTCAACCACTTCACTGGGCAGGGAATTCCACAGATTCACAACCCTTTGGGTGAAGAAGTTTCTCCTGACCTCAGTCCTACTTCTGCTTCCCTTTATTTTGAGGTGATGCCCTCTAGTCCTAGTTTCACCTGCTAGTGGAAACAACCTCCCTGCCTCCACCTTATCTATTCCCTTCATAATCTTATGTTTCTATAAGATCTCCCCTCATTCTTCTGAACTCCAATGAGTATAATCCCAGTCTGCTCAGTCTCTCCTCATAATTCAACCCTCTCAACTCTGGAATCAACCGAGTGAATCTCCTCTGCACACCCTCCAGTGCTAGTATATCCCTCCTCATGTAAGGAGACCAAAACTGCACACAGTACTCCAGGTGTGGCCTCACCAGTACCCTATACAGCTGCAGCATAGCCTCCCTGTTTTTAAACTTCATCTCTCGAGCAATGGCAGACAAAATTCCATTTGCCTTTTTAATTACCTGCTGCACCAGCAATCCTACTTTTAGCGATTCATGCACAAGGACACCCAAGTCCCTTTGCACAGCAGCGTGCTGCAATTTTTTACCATTTAAAACATAGTCCATTTTGCTGTTATTCCTACCAAAATGGATGACCTCACACTTATCAACACTGTACTCCATCTGCCAGACCTTTGCCCACTCACTTAGACTATCTATATCCCTCTGCAGACTTTCAGTGTCTTCTGCACACTTTGCTCCACCACTCACCTTAGTGTCATCTGCAAATTTTGACACACCACACTTAGTCCCCAACTCCAAATCATCTATGTAAATTGTAAACAATTGCGGTCCCAACATTGATCCCCTGAGGCACACCACTCGCCACTGACCGCCAACCAGAAAAACACCCACTTACCCCTATTCTTTGCTTTCTACTGGTCAACCGATCCTCTATCCATGCCAATACATTACCTGTAATACCGTGCAACTTTATCTTATGTAGCAGCCTTTGGAGTGGCACCTTGTCAAATGCCTTCTGGAAATCCAGATACACTACATCCACAGGTTCCCCATTGTCCACCATGCAAGTAATGTCCTCAAAGAATTCCACCACATTAGTTAAACATGACCTACCCTTCATGAACCCATGCTGGGTGTTCCCAGTGGGAGAATTTATATCCAGATGTCTTGCTATTTCTTCCTTAATAATAGATTCAAGCATTTTCCCCAATACCGAAGTTAAGCTAACTGGCCTATAGTTACCTGCTTTTTGTCTACTTCCTTTTTTCAACAGTGGCATCACATTGGCTGTTTTCCAATCTGCGGGAACCACCCCAGAGTCCAGTGAATTTTGGTAAATAATTACTAGTGCATTTGCTATTTCCGCCATCACCTCTTTTAGTACCCTGGGATGCATTTCATCCAGGCCAGGAGACTTGTCTACCTTTAGCCCCATTAGTTGCCCAGCACTGCCTCCTTAGTGATAATGATAGTTTCGAGGTCCTTGCCTGCTATAACCTTCTTGCTATTAGTTTTTGGCATCTTCCACTGTGAAGACCGACACACAATAGCTGTTTGATGCCTCGGCTATTTCCTCATTCCCAGTTATTAAATTGACCTTCTCATCCTCTAAAGGACCTTCGCCACTCTTTTTTTAATCTTTATAAAATATCTTTAGTAGTTTCATCATAACCTTTCTTCAAGTGTGAGGTCAAAAGTGAGATTTTTTATGATAATTGCACAATATTCAGCATCATCTGCAACTCCTCAAATGCTGAAGTAGTCCATGTTCATATTTAACAAGACCTGGACAACAACACCGATTTGGACTGACCAGTGACAAGAAACGTTCTTGCTGCACAAGTGCCTGACCATGATCATCTCCCACAAAAGAATCTAACCATCTCCCCTTAATATTCATTAGCACTTACCTTTGCTGAATTTTCTACTGGTATTGTCCTGGGGGTTGCAATAACTGAACTGGACTAGTAACATAAAGATGGTGGCTATAAAAGCAGGTCAGAATGATTGAATTCTGCAACAAATAACACTCCTAACTCCCCAAAGCCTGTTGTCTACTGCTGGTCACAAGCTAGGAATATAAGGATTACTGCAAGTCCAACAGCACTTGAGCTCAGTATCGTCAAGGGAACAACAGTCTGCTTCGTCGGCACCCAATCTGCCACCTTAAGCATGCACTCCCTCTCCTAGTGATGCACAGTAGCAGGTGTGTATATCATCTAAACCTGCAACAAAACACTAAGGCTTCTGAGACATTACCTTCCAAACTTGTACTTCAACCATCTGGAAGGAGGTGTTTTACAATGAGAGGGCATGTTTATAAGGTGAGAGGAGAAAGATTTAAAAGGGACCTGAAGGACAATTTTTTCACGCAGAGAGTCGTTTGTATGTGGAATGAACTACCAGAGGAAGATACAGTTACAACATTGGACAGCCATTTGGACAATTATATGAATAGGAAAGGTTTAGAGGGATTATGGGCCAAACACAGGCAAGTGGGACTAGTTTAGTTTGGGAAACTTGGTCAGCATGAATGAGCTTTCTGAAGGACCTGTTTCCATGCGGTATGACTCTGTGTCAAAGATAGCAGATCCATGGGAACACCACTACTTGCAAATTCTCCTCAGAGCCATGCACCATCTCAAATCTAATTCCTTCACTGTCACGACTTTCAACCCTGGAGTTTTCACCCTAACAGCACCGTGGATACACCTACATGACGTGGATTGTAGCCATTCAAAAAAGAGCTCACCACCTTTTGAAGGGCAATTGGCATTGCTGACATGAATAAATTGTATTGTATACAGTTAGCCAATATCATGTGAAAAAATATTTAAAAATATGCATATAAGAAGAAAAGTGAGAACTGTGGATTACTTGAGCAAAGTACATATCTGTGGAGGGCACTTATAAGTGAACCCTGTCTGCAACTGAGAAACTGACCAGAAAACCATCTTGTTGCAAATAAAGGAACAGTTCAACTCAGCAAAAGTGACTCCAGGAAAAGTTATCTACCATCCGGTACTGCAAAACAATTTCAGTGAGAACCAAATGTCCAGATACAACCAGTGAATTTTTTCTTGACTTATTTTGTTTGTAATGTCTTTACCTCCGTTTTGTTGAGCACTTGTAAAGTTACACTTACATCTTGTGACGCAGTGGGTACTGTCTTTACCTCTGGGCTACAAAGTCTGTGTTCAAATCGCACCTGCCCTCACGTCATTACTTTGTGTGAACGGTTTGATTAAAAATATTCTTTTTACAGATACACTTTGGTTCAAATCACATCTTCATTATTAACCTAATTAAGGTTCTTGTGACGTAGTGTACCTACCTCCAGACCCGGGGTACTCGGTCCAGCATTTACCCCAGAAGGTGATGACCACAGAGATGAGTCATAATGCATTCTAACAGATTGATTTGAAAATAAATAGATAAAAGATACACTTCCATTGTATTCCTGAGGCCTTCTGACATCATTAGAGACATAAGGCATCAGTTACATGTTGATTGAGTAATTTTCTGTTGAAGTTTTGCTTCAGTCATTATTTTAGTCACAGTACTCCTTTAAGGGGCTCTTGTTTAGTAATTTTATTTGTTTTGATATAAAGATGCACTCACTGACACAAAAGACTTGAGACATAGCTGTAATGTTTTACTATAGGAATGACACTCTTTCATGTAACAACTAGCTCTAGTTTCTTTCTTCACCAGCTGACTGTCATGAAGGAAACACTGCCTGTCCGTTGAATTGGTTTGTCCTATGACAGATGAAATTTAATGCTGATAACTCTGACCTAATACGTTTTGGTATTGTTATGATTAGTTGAGGATGAATAGGCTGATTTTATTCCTGTCCCATTCCTCATTTGATCACATCAGGTTTTGAATATTTAAAAAGATGTTGGACTGCCAATTATGTATGTACCCTATTTTATGCAGTCTTACAAGAAATTAGGCTGGCATGTATTATTTAAATATTAAATGTTAAAAACGTACAAACATGTTCTCATTCCCAGTAATGCTTGCAGGCACAATATCAAACAAGCATGTAGAAACAAAGAACTTCACTAACTATTAGGTGCTTAAACTTGGACAGTTAAAGAAGTTACAAATAATTAAGTCAAGAAAGGATTCACTGATTGTGTCCAGATATTTGAGTTCGCACTGAAGCAGTTGTTTTGCAGCAGTGGCTGGTAAATCCCTTTGCTGGACTCATTGTTGGGTTGAACTGTTACTTTAACATCTTGTCTGCAACAAGGTAGATTTTCTGGCTAGTTTCTAAGTTCCAGACAGGGTTCCCAGAAAGAGATTCAAAAAGACTGTCCTATGTCAATCTTTGTCTGCAACTTCAAATCCAGCAGTCACATGATTTATCTCCATGTCAGTTGGATGTTCCAAAAAGAAGTTGATCAATTTCTGTTAGAAGCCAAGGTGAGTAATTTTCTTATCCCAGCCATTAATTCTTTTAATGATCCACCCTCCAGCTTAATTAGTAGGGAGGAGTCATTTCACATAGTGTTGTGTTGTTTCTGTAGAAATGTCATGTGTTGACGCAGTGATGCAAATTAATTTTGAGTTTCAGTCAACTTTCTTTCGAAGTTAAAATCCGCATTTTAAACAGTTCAAGAAATGGCAACAGCTGATAAAATTGGATCTTAGTACTGGAGATGAGTGCATCTCTACAGCAATAGAAAGAATGAGGAAAACAATATTGCAATTGAAAATATTTGCAGGAACAGATGGATCTGGGAGTAGATGTACTTAAATCGTTGAACATGACAGGATGAGAAAATGGTTAATAAGGCATATGGAATCCTCAGCTTTTTAATAGATGACCTGGCACAAGAGCAATGAAATTATGATGAACGTTTGTAAAATTCATTTTCAGCCTCAACTGGACTATTGCATTTAAATCTGGTTTGGTGCGCTTTAAGAAGAATGTGGGGTGAGAGTGACAGCCCTTGGCATCAAGGCTGCATTCGATGGAGTATGGCATCACAGAGCCCGAGCAAAACTGGAATCAGTGGCTATCGGGTGGGGCAAATGTTTCTCCAGGTAGAGTCATACCTGGCACATAGCAAGATGGTTGTGGTTGTTGAAGGACAGTCATCTCAACGGCAGGACATTTCTGCCACGAGTTTCTGAAGGTTGCATCCTAGGCTCAACCATCTTCAGCTGGTGTTACCATCACTGAATCTCCCACTATCAGCATCCATGGAATTACCATCCAGAAACTCAACTGGAATCGCCACACAAACACAGTGGCTACAAGAGCAGCTCAGAGGCAAGGAACACTGCAGCGAGTAACTGACCTCTTGAGTACCCAAAGCCTGTTCATCTACAACGCACAAGTCAGGAGTGTGATAGAATACCCCCCACTTGCCTTGATGAGTGTAGCCCCAACAAGAAGTGGGACACCATCCAGGACAAAGCAACTTGCTTGATTGGCTCCGGGTCCATAAATATCCACTCTCTCCGCCAAAGCTCAGTAGCAGCAGTGTGTACTATCTATGAGGTACCCTGCAGAAATTCAACAAAGATTCTTAGACAGCATCTTCCAAGCCCATGATCACTTCCATCTACAAGGACAAGGGCAGCCCATACATGGGAACAGCACCACCTGCATGTTTCCCTCTAAGCCACTCACTATCCTGACTTGGAAATATATTCCCAATCCTTTATTGCCGCGGGATCAGAATCCTGGAATTCCCTCCCGAAAGGCATTGCGGGTCAACCTACAGCAGAAGGACTGCATTGGTTCAAGAAGGCAGCTCATTGCCACCTTCACAAGGGAAATTAGGGATTGACAATAAATGTTGGCCAGCCAACAACACCCATATTGGGCAAAAAAAAAGTGTGCCTGTTGGAGAGAATATGGGAAAGATTTATGTGCATATTACCAGGATTGAGAAAATAGTCAAATGAATAGATTGATAAAGTTTGGGCTGTCCTGTAGAAGAGAAGATTGAAAGGAAATTTGATCGAGTGCTTTAAAATCTTGAGAGTTCTGGACAGAGTAGATGGCAAGAATTAATCCCATTAGTGGAAGGATTTACAACCAGAGGGGACAGATTTAAGGTAATTGGAAAAACAGCTAGAGGTGATTTGAGGATTCCTTGAATGCATTAAGTGGCCTGGATCTGGAATTCACTGAGTTAGTGGTGGAGGCAGATTCAGTCGTGGCTTAGAAGGGGAACTGGATAATTATCTTTAGAGAAAATGTTAGCAGGCTTATGGGGAATAGGTGGCAGAGTAGAACTAGTTGATGTGCTTTTACTGAGAGCTGGGACAGGCAGGTGGACCAAATGGTGTCCAATGCAGTAACCTTTGTATGATTCTATCATAATACAATGTCACGATTAATTCATTCACCAAAGTGAGCTCCAGTGCCATTCTGTGACAGTTAACTGTTTATTGAGGTGATCAGTTCCCCTCTGTTTGAAGCCTTAATCAGTGGCCTGAACTTGCATGTGACATTATAGACTAAGCTGTGGTGACTTGTTTTTCCTCTTGCTTGTGAGGCATATATAACATTTTTGACAATTTCAATGTATGTTTAATAGGTTGGACAATAATGTGATTTATGTTATATGATGGACATTTCTAATTACAAGAATGTTTTTTTTTCTCTCTGCCTATAGCTATCAGTTCTCCCAGAGTTCAAGAGGCACTGGGTGTGGTGGGATCAAAAACACTTACTTGATCAAAGACATTTAATTTTCATTACCTATTCAATGAAGATGAAAGGTTGTTGTACTTTATGCCAGTTACAGTGTTAGGAGTGAACTAATTGGTGTCGATCTGCCAGTTGCCTGGGGGTGTCAGCAATCTAACCACTTGGATGCTTTTCTTTGAGCAACTGAATCTGTGCCTCAGAACTAGGCAGATAACAAAATTAAACTGTTAAGTGATTTTAAATGAACTGTGCAGTGGTTTTGATTGTGAGCATTAAATATCTGAACAAGCCCAAGCAAGTGAATTCTACAAATTTGTTGGTTGACTGCATTTCTGACATTTGAGTTTTGAGTGTGTTGGAAATGATTTGTAACTTTTGAAGTGAGGGATTGTTAGACTTCGCTTATAAAAACGTAGAGTCAGAAGGTTGTGAATTCTAGCACAGATGAGTCTATTTTTAACCCCAGTCCACACCAGCCATTTATTTATTTCATTAAGTGGTGATACGTGCTTTGATGAAAGCTTACAACATAATTTCAGACCTTTTGCTTTCCCTGAACTGTCTTTGTTCAATTTGCACTCTTTCAGATGATCTCACTAGTTTAAGCAAAGTAATTGAAAACTGTTGTGCTCTAAAATTTAGTTGTGTAGTACTTTTTTTTTTAATAAGAGTGCAGCTTCATCTACTTTTCCCAGACCACACATGGTACGTACACACATTTATGGTTTGGGCTCTGTTTGGTGCATAACAGATATCTAGATCACATTCCATGGAGTCATGCAGATCAGTACTGGGGCCACAATTATTAACAATATCTATTAGTAACTTATGAAAGTGAAAGTACAGTAGCCAAGCTGGTGAATGTCATAAATATGTGGGAAGGCAAGTGATGAGGATGACACAGTGTATTTTCGGCAGATGGAATATAAAGTGGGATTGCAAAAGTGCGCATGAAGAATAGCGGAGCTGAATGTTATTTAAATGGCCATGCTAAATTGCCCATAGTGCCCAGGGGTGTTTAGGTTAGGTGGGTTAGATGTGGAAAATTAGGGGAAAGGGTCTGGGTGGGATGCTATTCGGAGGGGTGGTATGGACTTGGGCTGAGTGGCCTGTTTCCACACTGTAGGGATTCTATGATAAATGGAGAAAGACTGCAGACAGCTACAGCACAGAGGGATTTGGGAGTCCTTGTCCATTACTCATAGAGTCATAGCGTAATACAGCATGGAAGCAGGCCCTTCGGCCCAACTGGTCCATGCTGACCGTGGTGTTCATTCAGCAGATTTCCATATGCCCGCGTTTAGTCCTTAGTCCTCTAAACTCTTCCCCATCCATGTACCTATCCAAATGCTTTTTAAATGTTGCTATTACACCTGCCTCAACCACTTTCGTCGGCAGTCCATTCGATACACGCACCACTCTGTGTGAAGAAGTTGTCCCTCAGGTCCTTCTTAAATCTATCCGCTCTCACCTTAAACCTATGCCCTCTAGTTTTCAATTCCCCATGTCTGGGAAAAAGACTATGCGTTCGTCCTATCGATACCCCTCATGATTTTATACACCTCAATAAGGCCACCCCACATTCTCCTACATTCCAAGAAATAAAGTCCTGTTGTGGTCAACCTCTCCCTGTAACGCAAGCCTATTATCTTGGCAACATCCTTCGAAATCTTCTTTGCACACGTTCCAGTTTAACTCTGTTTTTCCTATAACAAGGTGACCAACACTGCTCACAACACTTCAAGTGTGGCCTCACCAATGACTTACACAACTGTAACATAGTGTCCCAACTCCTATACTCAGTGCCTCAACTGACGAAGGCCAGCACGCTAAATGCCTTCTTCACCACCCTGTCCACCTGTGATGCCACTTTCAACGAACTATCTACTTACTCCTAGGTCTGTCTGTTCCACAACACTCCTTGGGTACTGCATAAGTCCTACCTTGGTTTGATTTTCCCAAGTGCAACACCTCACGCTTATCTGTATTGAATTGCATTGTCAATCCTCACCCTACTTCCCTATCTGATCACAATCCCTCTGTAATTTTTGATAACCTTCTTCGCTATCAATGATACCTCCTAATTTTGTATCATCGGCAAACTTACTAATCATGCCTTGTACGTTCACATCCAGATCATTTATGTAAATAGCAAATAAGAAAGGTGCCAGCACCGACCCCTGTGGCATACTATTTGTCACAGGCCACCAGTCTGAGAAACAACCTTCTACCATCACCTCTGCTCCCTACCATTGATCCAGTTTTGAATCCAATTAGCTAGCTTTCCCTGGATCCTATGCAACCTAATTTCCATGTCTAGCCGGCCATGCGGGACCTTGTCAAAGGCCTTACTAAAGTCCTTACAGCCAACATCCACTGTCCTACCCTCATCCATCCTATTGGTTACCTTTTTGAAAAACTATCATTGAATCCCGACAGCGTGGAAACTGGTCCTTCGGCCCAACAAGTCCACACCTATCCTTGGAACATCCCCCTATAACCCACCGAAGCTAAACATCCCTGAACACTACGGGCAATTTAGCATGGCCAGTCCACTTAACCTGCACGTCTTTGGAGGAAACCGGAGTACCCGGAGGAAACCCATGCAGGCATAGGGAGAATGTGCAAACTCCACACAGACAGCTGCCCGAGGGAGGAATTGAACCCAGGTCCCTGGCGCTGTGAGGCAGCACTGCTAACCACTGTGCCACTGTGCTGCCAAACTCTTAAGAGATTTGTCAGACATGACTTTCCGTGCACAAATCCATGCTGACTAACCTTAATCAGACCATGACTATCCAAATGTTGGTTGACCACAAAAGGCTAGCTAAATTCAGTAGGTCGTAGGGAAGGCAAATGAACATTGGCCTTTATTTCAAAGGGAATGAAGAATAAAAGTATGAAATGTTTTGCTAAAACTGTACATAGCACAAGTCAGACAAATACTGTGAACAGCTTTGGGTCCATCACTTAAAGCAAGATAAGACTAGTATAGGAGGCAGTCCAGAGAATGTTTATTAGAAAGATGCCCGGCATGGCGAGACTGTCTTATGAGGAGAGGTTCAGTAGGTTGAGCCTGTGCTCACTGTAGAATATAGAAGAATGAGAGGTGACCTTATTGAAGCATACAGGATTCTTAGAGGACTTAACAAGGTAGATGTGGACATGTTTCCCCTTATGGGAGAGTATGGGACCACCCATCCTCCCACCCTCAGCCACTTTGAGGGCAGCATGCGCTGGTGCAGACCGACCAGGCATACATATAGGACCTGACAGGTAGTGCCATTCTCACCACCAGCCAAGCGATGTCTTGGTGTTTGTTAGTTCTGGTGATGAGGCACTCTGCCGAGTGACTTTGACGATCTTCTCAGGGAACCGCCTGATAGAATCCACTCTCTACTTTTCCCTCAGGGTTTCGATGATGCTGCATGCTGACGACTTCCTGATAGACTGATGGTCAAAGGTGTTTTTCTTTGCAAATTTCCCTACAAAGTCAGGTGATACAGAATGGTCCAACTACTTGGCAGCAAGGCCAGTACCATCCTCCGCAACACCGGGGACAGGTGGAAGCTCAGTATGTAGTGACACTTGGTGTTTGCGTACCAAGGTTCTGTGCACAGCTTGATGCAACTACATATGAAGGTGACCATCAGGATGAGGGCAATGTTGGTTGTATTCTTCCCCGCCCCATCTAGACTTTTGTACATGGAATTCCTGCAGACGTGGTCTGTCTTAAGCTTCCAGATAAAATGGAACATGGGTCGGGTGACTGAAACAACACAGTTTTGGGCAACATTCTAGACCTGTACTATGTACAACAATAGGGAGAGTGCCTCACACCTAATGACCAGGTTTTTACCCGCAATGGAGAGGAGTGGTGCTCCAAAAGGACAAGTTTTTGCTTTGCTTTGGCAATGCACTCCTCCCAAGATTTTGCGCGTGCCCTGGCCCTTCTGAGTCATAATCCCAGCACCTTCAGGTAATCTGTCCTGACGGTGAATGGAATGAAGGATCAGTCAGCCCAGTTACCAAAGAACATGGCCTCCTTGTTGCCTCGAGGACAGTTTGAACTGGTCACAGATGCTCATGAATCTGCGCACTGACAGCAGATCCAAGCAGAAAACGGTGATGTCATCCATGTACAGTGAGGCTTTGACTTGCAGGCCTCCACTGCCTGGAATAGCCACCCCTCTCAGGCTCGCATCCTTCCTGATGGATTCAGCAAAAGGCTGTATGCGACACACAAGGCAACAGAGAGTGGAGAGCCCTGCCTGACTCCGGATCCATTCGGGAAGCTTTCTGATTCCCACCCATTGATTGAGACTGAGCTAACGACGTTGGTATAGAACAGTCAGATCCGATTGCAGATCCCCTCCCCAAAGCCCATTTTGGAGAGCCTGCCCCACATGCACGTGTGATATCCTGTCAAAGGCCATCCCTTGGTCCAGGCTGATGAGGCAGGTGTCCACCCTTCCTGTCCCACACGTAGGTGATCATATCCTTGAGGAGTGCAAGGCTGTCCAAGATCGTCCTGCCCGGTACAGCACAGGATTGGTTGGGGTAGATCACCGAACCCAGAGCAGACCTGACCTAGTTGGTGAAGACCTTAGACAGGATTTTGTAGTCTGCATTCAGCAATGATGTTGGCTGCCAGTTTCTAATTTCCTCCCTCTCCCTCTTCCGCTTGTAGATGAGGATAATGTACCTTTCCTTACGGATTCGCACATGGTACATGCCAGATGCATACTGTCATACAGGTAGTTCTGCTATAATGCGTGTTTTGTGAATGCAGTTGATGAATAGTGGACGCCGCTTGGATAACACCAACTTTCTACTGTACAAGTGTCGTGATTTTCTATAGTGTGAGGTCACATAAGAACGCAACTATCATGAACTATCACGTTACAGGGGAGCTACCTGTACACCTCCACCGGGCTGTGGCCACTGAAGTCCCATAGAGCTGAATACAACTCAGCTGGTAAGCCGTTGCTTCCGGGAGTTTTATTCTTTTCTGAGGACTTGAGGGCCTTCGTCAGCTCAACCAGAGATAATGACTGGTCCAGCCTTTCCCGCATACTGGTGTCAAAGACCTCCATGATAGACGACAGGACCAACTGGGAGGCTGCTGTGTTTGTGTCATACAGTCTGGCATAAAAGGATTTGCTGATCCTCAGTATGTCAACTTGAGATCACATTATCGAGCTGTCGTCTTTCTTTAGGCTGCTGAGTAAAGAGCTCTCCTTATGCACCTTCTGGAAGAAGAAATATGAGCACGTCTCGTGTTGCTCCACAGTGTAGATGCTGGACCGGAAGTTAATCTTGGAGATCTCTGAAGCAAAGAGTGAGGCTTGCTGGCTCTTCACCCCCTAGAGATTCGCCATGACATCAACCCCCATCGTCTACAGCAGGAGTAGGTTCTGCGTGCTTTTCTGGAGTTTGGACATTATTGCTCGCCTCGCTCTCACCTTCTGAACACCTTTTGAGGATGAATAACCTCTCACTGTTGCCTTTGACTGTTTCCCACCAGTCCGCTGGAGGTCCAATGAGGAGTTTCATTGTTCTCCAGCCTGTGTAATCCCTTTTGAGCACCTCAATGTTTTCTAGTATCAACAATTCCACGTTCAGCTTCCAAGTTCACTTGCCATCCCGCTGGTCGTCCTGTATGTGACAGTCGGCCAGCAGGAGGCAGTGGTCAGAGAAGAACACTAGCTTGATGTCAGTGGGTCTGACCGAGAACGTGCAGGATGCAAACAGGAAATCAGTGCTCGAGTGCATAGATCCGTCTGGCCGCGACCAGGTGTACCTACGCTGTGCTCAGTCTGCAGGGGTGCTGAAAATGTCATGCAGCTTGGCGACTTAAATGTTTCAATGAGGAATCGGGACTTGGAATCCAGTTTGCTGTCAGCCCCTCCAAATCGTCCCTCCGCATGGATGATACAGTTGAAGTCTCCAGCCGGAATGACCGGCCTGGATGTCGCCAGCAGCAGTGGGAGCTGCTGCACGATGGCCAGCCGCTTACTCTTTACCACTGGGGCAGACAGGTTAATTAATCTCAGGAGCGTTTCTGTATGTAACGTTTGCTACGAGGAAGTGCCTGCGCACCACCACCTTAACCTATGAGATGGTGAAGTTGCCTCCTCCGTGACAGAATACCTAGGCCAGAGGAATGGCTATTGTGTCCCCCGACCAATTCGAAGGCCCATGGATCTATAAGCTCGACAGTCTCCTGTAGGTGCTGAGGTGTGGTATCCCACACTCCTGCAGAAACAGGAGGTCTGCTTTGACATTGGCCAGGTAAGCCAACATGGAAATACACCACATAGTAGATTTAATGCTATGCATGTTAATACTAGCAACTTTAACACCCATTTTTAATAGTTTATAGAATTGCCAATGTCCATTGACCCATGGTCTTGTCATGGGGGGCTCCCTGCGTCCCTGTGATGTGGGTGAATTGTTGGCTACTCTCAGCACTGAGGTAGCTGCCCTGGGGGCGTGGGGGAGGGGTGGGGGGTGGGGCAGAGTCTGACAGAGTGACCATCAGTGTGCTGCTGCTCTTAGTTGCCTGGAGCTGTGGCACGGTACTTACCCTGTGGTTCCCAACGGCTGGAGGTTGGGCTTCACCAGGCCCCTCAGGAAGTCTGGCGCTTCCGGGTTGAGGGGGCTCTTCATCCTTTGCCTCTTTCTTTTATTTTTGATGGCCATCCTTCTGCACATCTTCGTTGCCAGAGGAGTTGCTGGTATATCCATCATGCAGCCACCTCTTTCCATTTTGCGTGGGGTTTTGTGAACCTGACATGGTTTTCTTTTCCAGGTGTTTCTCACTGTTATTCATTCTACTGCCTCCTTTGTTTCCTCCTCCTCCATTGACTCTGACTGTTCAGGTGGAGGTTGGGTTGGTAGTTGTGCCCCGGCACTGGCTACCTTTCTCACCTCTCCGGCCTGTCCTTCCTCCTGGGTACCCCTCATTTCAGTTTTTCTGCTGGGAGATTGCCACTTCCAGCCATATGAGCATATGACGCCATCACCACCACCCCCAAAATAAACTTGGGCAGGCCTTGTATAGGCGGTCTGCTTCCCCACACAGGTTGCAGCTCTTGGACTCCTTGCAGTCGTTAGTCAGGTGGATCTCGTGTTTGCAGTTCCTGCAGAGGGTTACCTTGCAGTCTGGTGCCATGTACCCTTTTGAGGCTGCCCTGCATACGTCGGATTGCTTCAGCTCCCTCCAATCGCAAAACTGGAGGATGTTCCCACTGGCGTCCACCTTCAGGGTCACTTTGACTTGATGCTTGCTGATCCAGGTTCTGAAGGGGTCAACTACATCGGTGCTGCCTCCTTCAAGTTACACGTACCTTCCCAGGAAGGTCAGGACATCTGCCAGGATGTCGGGGTTGTACAGATAGCTTATAATAACTTCGCTCCTCTGTGCAGGGAGAACAATGACAATGGTGCCGCTGACAGGACTGAGAGGGGACCCTCCCCTCCTTTCTCCCCAAATCTTCAGGAGGCATTCACATTACTTCGTGCTCCTGAAGGGCACATTGAATAACCCTCGCTGGGGAAGTCCCACAGGCAGTAGATGTCTGCTGCTTGGAGCCCACGGCAGTCCAATAGAATCCCCTTCTCGATAAAGGTCCGATTGATCGGTGTGCCTTCGTCTACCTTCTTTACAGTCACCCTGACTGTGTTGCGGACTCCCTGGCCTGGGGCACGGGTGCTTGTTGTGGCCATAGCTCTAGATTGGTTTTTTCCCTGAATTGGCATTAGGCTGAAGCCAGCTTAAAGATCCACCAACAGTAGATCAGCTCAACCAACAGTCCTCCGATGTCCAATCATGATCTTGATCCAGCAATGATTTCAGCTGAAGTCCACTCTCAGAATGCAAATGAGTGATGTCTCAGAACCCTCTGGTTGGAACAGTGATATTGTTTCAAATCAGGATTGAGTACATCTTGGAGGGGAGCATGCAGTAGTGATGTTCCCATGCAGCTTTGGTTCTCGTCATTGTTATTAGAATGCTTCGTGAAGTTAGTTGTGAAAAAATAGGATTATTGTCTACAGTAGCCTTGTAGTAATAGTATTAATTTATTCATTCAACAATAGCAATTCAATCAATTTTGGTTTTCTTTGTCTTAATCTAGCTTGCTATGTTGTGCTTCCTCTCTTTATAATTGCCAAGTTGTGGGCTTGTTGCCAGTTGGCACTGGGTTGAAACCATCCAAGCTGATTTGACAGGATCCATATGGCTGGCAGAAGTAAGGGACTCTAATCTTATCGTTTGTTGTGTTAATTCAGTGCACATTGAGGGCAGGCTGCGTAAGTACGAAGTAGAGAAAGTGAATGCTCGTTTCATGTACTTGATAATCTCTTTTGATTCACTATCTTTTGTGACTTGAATTATATTTGTCTAAATATGTAAAATAAATAGCTGTTCTTCCAGTGTAATACTTGTAAACTGCAACATGTGCTGCAACACTTAAATCATAAAAACTATTGCTTTTGTGAATATTTGAGTTTTTTAAAGAAATCACTGAGAGGATTGATGAAGGTAATGCCATTGGTGTAATCTACATGGACTTTGTAAAAGTATTAGATACAGTGGAATTTTTTAGAAGTTGATATTAGGCCCCTTGCTTTTCTTGATTTATACAAATGACTTAGATCTTGGAGTGAAGGGGACAATTTCAAATTTTGTGTACTTCGAAGCATTGTAAACTGTGAAGAGGTCATGTTGCAGCTGTACAGGACATTGGTTAGGCCACTTTTGGAATACAGCATTCACTTCTGGTCTCCCCGCTACAGGAAGGATATTGTGAGACTTGAAAAGCTTCAAGAAAAGGTTTACAAGGAAGTTGCCAGGGTTAGAGAGTTTGAGCTATAGGGAGAAGTTGAATAGTCTGGGGCTATTTTCCCTATAGCGTCGGAGGCTGAGGGATGACCTTAGAGGTTTATAAAATCATGAGGGGCATGGATAGGGTGAATAGCCAAGATCTTTACCCCTGGGTGGGAGTGGGGGGGTTGGGACTCCAAAAGTAGAGGGCACAGGTTTAAGATGAGAGGGGAAAGACTTAAAAGGGACCTAAGGGGCAACTTGTTCATGCAGAGTGTGTTACGTGAATGGAATGAGCTGCCAAGGGAAGTGGTGGAGGCTGGTACAATCACAACTTTTGAAGGGCATCTGGATGGGTATTTGAAAAGGAAGGGTTTAGAGGGATATGGGCCTAATGCTGGCAAATGGGATCGGATTAATTTAGGATATCTGGTCCTATTTATTGTGGCACAGAGTACAAGGACAAGGAGGACTGAAGATGTATAAGACACTAATTAGATCTCAGCTGGAGTATTGTGTACAGTTCTGGGTGCCACACTTGAGGAAACCTGTAAATACATTGGTGACAGTGCAAAAGAATAGTTCCAGGATGAGGATTTATAGTTAAAATGTTAGCTTGGCGAAGTTGTGACTGTTCTCCTTGAAGAGAAAGCTGAGAGGAGAGCTGTTTGAAGTATTCAAAATCATGAAAGGTCTGTGCAGGGCAGGGAGAACTTGTTCCTGCTTGTAAATGGATCAAGAACAAGAGAGTACAGATTTAGTGAATTGCAAAAGAAGAAATTGGAATGGAAGAATAAGCATTTTTTCCCACAGCAAGTGGTTCAGGACTGTAAACTACTGCTCGGAAATGTGATGAAAGCATGCCAATTGAGGCCTTCAAGCAGGAAAAATATAAATCAATTACAGAATTACAGAGTAAAGGTAGGGGAGGGAAGAAGGGAGGTGATGGTATAGTGGTATTGTTGCTGCATTTGTAATCCAGACACCCATATAAATGCTTGGGGACCTGGGTTCCAATCTTGATGGAATCTGAACTTGTTTTAAAATAAAAATTTGGATTGTTGGTGGTTGCAAAAATCTGGTTCATTAATGTCTTAGAACATTACAGCGCAGTACAGGCCTTTCGGCCCTCTATGTTGCGCCGACCTGTGAAACCAATCTGAAGCCTATCTAACCTACACTATTCCCTTATCATCCATATGTTTATCCAATGACCATTTAAATGCCCTTAAAGTTGGCGAGTCTACAACTGCTGCAGACAAGGCATTCCATGCCCTGACTACTCTCTGAGTAAAGAATCTACCTCTGACATCTGTCCTATATCTATCACCCCTCAATTTAAAGCTATGTCCCCTTGTGCTAGCCGTCACCATCCGAGGAAAAAGGCTCTCACTGTCCACTCTTTTAGGGAAAAAAATCTGCCATCCTTACCTGTTCTGATGTACCTGTGATTCAATGCACCTAAAGGGCCCAACAAGCCATTCAGTTGTATCTAATCGCTAGAAAAAGTTTCAAGAAAGAAAAGAAACCAGGCAAACAACTTGTCATTAATTAGACACCGGAAATAATCATGGAAAACCCAGCCTTGTTTGCCTTTCAAAATTCCCTTTCCTAACAACTGTGAGGGCTCCTGCTAAAATTGGGAGAGCTTCCATTAGTTCTGAGGAAGGGTCACCAGACCCGAAATGTTAACTCGGTTTTTTCCTTCACAGATGCTGCCAGACCTGCTGAGCTTTTCCAGCAACTTTGTCATTGTTCCTGATTTACAGCATCCGCAGTTCTTTTGGTTTTTATTTAAAATTGGGAGAGTGTTCTCTCAAACTAATTGAGAAGCAACCTGACTTAACCATTCTGTTGAAATCACACTTTTTATACACAGTGTTCCAGATAATACCATTTCCATCCCTGTGTATGTCTTGTCCAACCAGTAGGACAGAACCAGTGGAAATGGTGACACAATGGTATACGGTCAGACTGGTGTTGTCCTGGCTATCCTCAGCATTGACTCTGGAGTTCACAAAGTTTCATGGCACTGGGTTAAACAAGTGTCTTCCTCTGTCTGTCTCTCTTTCTTTATTCTCTCCATCCTCCCCCCAACAACCCCCAAACAAAAGCCATGCTAATGAATCAGTACTACTCGTGTTGGAAGAAGTATTGAGGACGGCAAAGGCAGAGAATGTGTTCTTAGTGGAGGATTTCAGTGTCCATCACTAAGTATGGTTCAGCACCACCACTACAAGGGAACTTTCAGGAGAGCATCCTGTTACTAGTAGAGTGTCACAGTGGTCAGTTCTGGGGCCGCAGTTATTTACACTGTGTATTAATGACTTGGATGAAGGAAGTGAATGTACTATAGCCAAGTTTGTGGATGATGCAACAATAGGCAAGAGAGCAAAGACACAGCCTATAGAGGCATATAGACAGGTTAAGTGAATGGACAAAAACTTGGCAAATAGAATATAATGAGACTATAAGACACAGGAGCATAAATTAGGCCATTCAGCCCTTTAAGTCTGCTTCGCCATTCAATCATGACTGATAAATTTCTCAACCTGATTCTTCCACTTTCTCCCTTTAACCCTTGATCCCCATGACAATCAAGAACCTATCTATCTCTGTCTTAAATGTATTCAATGACCTGGCTTCCACAGCCTTCTGAGGCAGTGAGTTCCACAGATTCACCAGTCTCTGGCTGAAGAAGCTTCTCCTTATCTCTGTTGTAAAAGGTCTTCCCTTTACTCTAAGGCTGTGCCCTCCTAGTCTCTCCTACCAATAGAAACATCTTCCCAACATCCATTCTGCCCAGGCCATTCAGTATTCTGTAAGTTTCAATGAGATCCCTTGTCATCCTTCTAAACTCCATCGAGTATAGACCCAGAGTCCTCAAACGTTCCTCATATGGTAAACTTTTCATTCCTCGGGCCATTCTCGTTAACCTCATCTGGACCTGCTCCAGGGCCAGTGCATCCTCCTTGAGATATGGGGTCCAAAAGTGCACACAATACTCCAAATGTGGCCTGACCAGAGCCTTAGACTCTCAGAAGTACATCCCTGCTTTTCTATTCAAATCCTTGCAAAATAAATGCCAACATTGTATTTGCCTTCCTACTGACTCAACCTACAAGTTTACCTTGAGAGAATCCTGGACTAGAACTTCCACGTCTCTTTGCACTTCAAATTTCTCAATTTTTTTTTCCCCCATTTAGAAAATAGTCCATGCTTTTATTCTTCTTACCAAAGTGCATGACCTCACACTTTCCCACGTTGTACTCCATCTGCCACTTCTTTGCCCACTCTCCTAACCTGTCCAAATCCTCCTGTAGCTTCCCTGCCTCCTCAATACTACCCGTCTCTCTAGTTATCTTTGTATTGTCTGCAAATTTATGGGAAAATGTGAAGTTATACGCTTTGACAAGAAGGATAGGATGGAGAAAGACAATGGAAAGCTGCTGCGTAGAGGGATTTGGAGGCCTTGTGCATGATTCACAGAAAGTTCAGCAAATGATAGGGAAGGTAAGTGGAAAGCTGGCTTTTATTTCAGAGAATAGTGTTTAGAACTAAGGAAATCTTGCAAAAAGCTATGCAAAGGCATTCATCAGATCACAACTGGAGTACTGTGAATAGTTTTGGTCCTCTCATCTAAGAAGAGATGTACATCAGAAGCAGTTGCAAGAAAGTTCAGTTGGTTGTTCCCTGATATGAAGGGATTTTCTGATAAGACAAAGTTGAGCAGGTTAGGCCTGTACTCAATGGAGATTAGAAGAATGAGAGAAGACCTTTTTGAAATATACAGCGGCTGGAGTAAAAGTTACCAATCTTCGGTGCCACCTCGCCTCCACTGACGTCCATGGCACTGACTCCTCGCTGGACCTCACCAATGCCACCAGGTATTGCACTGGCTCAAACTCCACTCCGTGGCTGCCGTGATCCGCTCCAGGCCCACCTTGCCGATGCAGCCGCTGCTGATGCCGTCGGGTCTCACATTGGGCCCAAAGCTGCCTCTGTGAATCTATGCTGGATGCAGACACTGTTAAGAACCCAAACTGGCCACTGACACCACTGTCCCAAATCTGCGCTGGGCTCACTAGGTGTCATCGCGAGTCATCTCTTCAACAAGAGGGAAGTAAAATAGAAGAGGAGAAAAAGGAAAAAAAACTTGAGAAAAGAGAGACTTAAAAGAAAAGCTGACGGAACAGATATGCCCTGGGCTGGGAAGACATATTCCAATGCCATCTTACTGAAAGTTGGTATAGGTCAGTCATCTGAACTCCATGCCATCTCAGCATGTTTCTTGGGTTATATTTAAGAGAAAAAAATTATTTAGCCTATTATCTAATCAACCTGTTCAGAGATGTTACTGTACATTTGGAACAGGTGGGACTTCAAGCTGGGTCTCCTGGTCCAGTGGTAGGGACACTACCAATGTGCCACAAGAGCCCTCCGTGTTTCTTGGGTTAATTTTTAATAGTTTATTTTTTATCTAACCTATTTTTCTAATCAACCTGTTCAGAGATGGTATTGTATACTGCTGGAGCAGGTGGGACTTGAGCCCAGGTCTCCTGGCCTGGGGTAAGGACATTACCACTGATCTCCAAGAGCCCCATTAAGAATCAAGTAAGTAACCTTGTTGCTGTCCACTTTTTTAAGTCTATTTTCCTGAGTGACATGTTCAGACATGTCATCACACCTTTGGAGCAGTGGGACTTGAACCCAGGTGCCTTGGTCCAGGGGTAGAGACACTACCATTGTGTCACAAGAGGGCTCTTTTGGGGTTGGGTTTTTTTAAATTAGACTTATTTTTCTAATCAACCTGTTCAGCGATGTTACTATACATCTGGAGCAGGTGGGATTGAAGCTGGGCCTCTCGGTCCAGGCATAGGGACACTACCACTGTACCACATGAGGGCTAGTGTCATAGGCCTAATCATATTCAGTTGCTTCATCAATGACTTTCTCTCCATTGTACTATCAGAAGTGGGGATGTTCACCAATGATTGCACAATGTTCAGCACCATTTACGACTTCTCTAAGATTGAGTGTTACTGGTGTACATGACCAGTTAAAAGCTTTCTGTTTGCATTATGAAATAGCCCTAAAAGAGGGTACAAGTGTTTGGACCCATTCTAGGGAGTTTGAGCACAATATTTTGGAGGGTTTCACGAACATTATCCGTATTAGTCAAATTTATTGAGAAAAGATCAGCTTATGCATGCAACTTACATGCCTCAAGATGTCTACAATATATAGTTAACTTGTTGGTTTTAAGATAATCAAATGGAAAAGCCTATAGTGTTATTAGATAATATATATTTTACTTGGATGATACCATAATTGTCATTAGGGCAGAGAATTCAAACTATTTGATAGTTCAGGTACCTCATCCAATTATGAGTAATTTGATAGGGGTTGAGGTCTACTTAAGTCTAAGGTGAGAAATAACCAATTAATCTAAAACTGATTGGATTGTAAACTTAAGAAAGCTTTTTTTGTTAGGAAAAAAAATCTGAAGTTAGGACCATGATTTCTACAGGCTTATTCATTATTCATTATCCTTTCCATTGAATTGTATGTTACAGGATCCACCCTCTCAGGCCTGATTGCGAGCCCACTTGTGGAGATTCATCCAGAGTTTGCAATCTGGAGTCTCTAACGTCTGGCTAGCAATGAAAGCTTATAGAAGTCCTCTTTACAAATGCTCCATGACGATCACAGTCTATAATAGTTTAATACTGAAAACAAAAAAAAAAAAAAAATGCTGGAAATAGCAGCAGGTCAGGAGCATACGTGGAGAAAGAGCAAGCTAATGTTTCGAGTATAAATGACTCTTCATTAGAACTGACATGAAGTGTGGAGGGGGCGGCATTTACATGGTGAAAGAGAAAACCAGAATTCCTATCGGAAGGAAGAGCAAAACTTCTTCAGGGTTGGCATCCTTCGAAGACACACGGTAGTCGATTAAACAAAATATAGGAGCAAATTACTGCAGATACTGGAATCTGTACTGAAAACTGCAGCTTGTTGTCTCTCCGCAGATGTTGCCTGACCTTCTGTGATATCCAGCATTTTTTTGTTTTCAGTACAGAAAACCAGGTACCTTTCTTTTCCTGCTTCTCTGCTGCTTGGCCTGCTGTGTTCATCCAGCTGTACACCTTGTTATCTCAGATTCTCCAGCCTCAGCAGTTCCTACTCTCTGTGTAACAACCTTTCTTTGTTGGCTTTGATTGTATTTTCCTCTTGAAACCATTTTGCTTCAGTATCACATACAGGTATACATTGAAGCTATTTCTTAATGTTAATTAATGTGATTTTGATTGTATCATGGGATTGAGAACATTTCCTTTACTTGTCATTCCAGATGAAATGGCGGTTCCCATGAGAGAGAAAATCTTAAACTCGTACAATGAATATACATTAACTTTTAAATGAAAATCCAGTTTTGCTAATATGTTCATGGAGTATAACTCAGTAATGACTTGTTACTTTTGCAATCGTCTGCTTCATGTCTGGATACTAAATACAATGCTTTGACAAATACAGCTGTTTGTTAGTGTCAACATGGCTTCCTTGACTTTGAGTTATTACAATGAATATAGTATAAAAAAAATCAAATTGAACTAATATCCAGCTACCGTAAATCGATTTAGAAAGGGAATTGTCAATTTTGAAGCAGTTGTATTTAATGTTATGTGGCATATTTATCATCTATTGAACAACTTTCTGAAAACAAAAATACGTGAACATGAGATTGACCGGGTGCTCTGTCATTTTTTCAGTTAAGCCTGAATTGCTTGAGGAATGTGCAGGTTGTAACTGAGCATAGCTGTAGTTATCTTTCCATTGTTAATAGGAATCAAGGATTGGATAATTAAACGTGATCATATGTTAAAAAATAGAGAAAAAGTGTAGCAGCAAAAAAAATACTCTCTTCTTTTCCCCTTAGGTGCTTATATGACATCCTATTTGAAATATGATTCTGATGAACTTGAGCAAGAATTGGATGGTGTAAGAAGCAAGAGATCAAAACTTGGTATTTTTTTGCATTCATTTTTCTCAAGTGAAAAGAACAGTTCTACGTTTAAACAGCAGTTGAGTAAAAAGAAAATTGCAAAATCTGGAAATCCGAAGTAACAGAAAAAGCTGCAGAAATCAGCAGTCATGAAGAACAAACAATTACTACTTCTAGCTTTTGTGTCTTCAAAAATGGAAACAAATTCAGAAAAATTGAGGAAAAAATATAAAAACATTGTTAAACAAGCGCAGGGGTGTTGAGTTGGGTAGTGGGGGATACCTGCAAATTCCACAGATACTGAGGTTCTGCAGAATTCCATGGCAAAATTATTATTGCTTTTTCTTCTATTGCCATGTTATGCAGTAAAATAGTAGTTGCTTAGCAATCAAAATGGATTACGGAAGACCAGCATCAATATCAGGGCCATGTTTTAAATGATATAGATGTTTTTTCTGAACAACAAGCAAATCTGTTAGGCACGTGAATCCTGCTGATTTACACTGCACTCACAGGCCGTGTATAACACAGACTAGGAATCAAGTGTCGTTTAAAATTTGCCTCAAACACATGCTGTCTAAACATTTAAGCTGTAATTTTCCTACACATATTAGATGATGTGAGCTGTGTGTTTAAAATGTTGTGTCATATGAATTCAACTTTTAAACAGCCAGTTGAAAATTTCTGGGTAATTTTCAGTTTTACCACTGGAGGGCTTGATGAAAGTAATTTGAAAATTGCTCAGATGCTACACCTTCCTTGGGAATTAAATGTTTTGGTAACTGGAATGAAGCTTATCCATTTGTACTCTTTTATATGGATATGGTTTTTCCCCTTACGTAACAGTTTGTTAGGGGCACCTGGGAGCCTTAAATAAATTGATAAAGAGCTTTCCATTCCAATGTATAAAGTAGTAAATCAGTGGAATTTCTACATTCTGTATCAGGAGTCAAAATATTTTTTCTTTCCTGAGGAGTCTGCTTGAGATTTTTTCAGGAGCTACTTTGATTTTTGGGGCAGAAGCGGAATTAAAAGAATTTGTCAATATCCTCAATATTTATCAGTCCTCCATTAAAAATATAGATACAGTACCAAAGGAAAGCATAAATTTCCCAGATATTGAAGCATTTAAATTGGCAAGTGACAACAGACATAAATTAGCAGAAGTTTTCTTTCAAAGTGACCTCATGTATACTTCTGAACACAAAAGCAATACTACAAACGTACCTTGTGTAGACAGGTCTTGTCACAGCAAATTCATTTCCAGTGCGTATACACAGAGCTGGAACATCTTACCCCAACAGTTTCTGCCCTTATCCTGAACCTTGGATCTCAATATTGAGATTTAAATTGAAAATGATACATAGTGAATTCATCACAATAGCAACAACATTTTTCCCCATATAGTAGCTATTGAATTTGGGTAGCTTTAAAATAAAATTTCCATAATCACTTGCAAGGAATTTATTACTTGGTGATTTCACATTTTCTTCACCCTCAATTAACTAAATATTTATTTTTTTGACCGGTTTATAGCCATTCTTTCTTAGCACACTTTGCACCACTTTGCCTTTTCGCTGCTACCACCTCCCTACACCTTTTTATTTCCCCTCCTCATCCCATTGTAGCCTCCCTTTTCCATCATCACACCACTTTAGTCTTCGTTTTCCCAATCCTATCCTCACCACTCTTGTAACCTCCCTCTCCTGCCACAAGCTTGCGGCTACCTCCCACTCCTCCTTGCATCTTCCAGGCACACTCCTCTGGCAGAACCCTCTTCTTTGGCCAACTATTTGGCAGACTTCTCCTCCACCCAATTCTTGCTGCTGCCCTCTTCCCCAAGCCCTCTGGCAGCCGCCTTCTTCCCCTCCATCCCTCTTTTGGTTTCATTTTCTTCCCTTGACTCCTTTTGCAGTGTCGTCCTCCTCCTCCCTGCATCCCTCTTGTATCATCACCCTCCTCCTCTCCAATCCCCAGACCAACAAATGTCTCAGCTCCATTTGCCGAAGGCACGTCCCCCAGTTATGTTCTCTTTGTCGCCATTGGACTTCTAACTAGCCTTTTCTCTGATCGCAGATTGTTTGTCTCTCATATTTGTCTTTGCTGCTGACAAACCTAGTATGGGAGAGAACCAGCCTCTGTTTGGAGGATTAGCTCTTTAACATTTCCCTCTATTTTAATTATGGGACATGTTCTTTAATTGGTTGCATGTGTAATTGAATTTTCATAGGCATTTTAGGGATTTCGGTGTGAATTTGTCTGCTGCCCCAGTATCTTGCGCACTGTTTCATATTAAACTTTAGAAATAACACTGTTCAGTTGCAGTTTTTACTAGTTTATTTGCCCTAATTCAGTTTAAAACTTTGAACAGCCTAGCATTAACAGGAGTTTTTAATTATTTTTGTGTTTTCTTTCCATAAGAACGACGCAAGAAAGCTTCTGCATGGGAGCGGAATCTGGTTTACCCTGTTGTTATGCTGATACTACTGTCAGGAACGGTGAGCTGCTTTTGTTAAAAATTAGTGCAGATAATTGAAGTGTCTGTTTATTCCCAGTTGTTGTTGAATTTAGATATATATATCACCAATAGTATGACTTTCACACTTCTAATTACATTAATTTCGAAGTAATTGAAGAATGACCATTTTTACTTGGTGTTTTATGCCCAGACTCTGGTATCAAAGGTGTTCCCCTAAATTTTTACAGATCCAAGTGGAATGCTACAGATTGATAAGCTTCTGGGTGAAGAGGGGTGAACTGGCTCCCCTTCTTTAGTCCTTCACTCCCTTGGTTAGGTACAACGAAGTTAATTTAAAAGCGATACCTTTCCTTGTAGATACCTTTATCCCATTGTACAAGACTTTGGTTCGGCCGCATTTAGAATACTGTGTACAGTTCTGGTCGCCACATTACCAAAAGGATGTGGAAGCTTTGGAGAGGGTACAGAGAAGGTTTACGAGGATGTTGCCTGGTATGGAAGGTGCTAGCTATGAAGAGAGGTTGAGTAGGTTAGGATCCTTTTCATTAGAAAAAAGGAGATTGAGGGGGGACCTGATTGAGGTCTTCAAAATCATGAAGGGTATAGACAGGGTTGATAGAGATAAGCTTTTTCCCAGGGTGAGGGATTCAATAACGAGGGGTCACGCGTTCAAGGTGAGAGGAGAAAAGTTTAAGGGGGATACACGGGGAAAGTACTTTACGCAGAGAGTGGTAGGTGCCTGGAACGCGTTGCCAGCAGAGGTAGTAGAGGCAGGCACGGTAGATTCATTTAAGGTGCGTCTGGATAGATGCATGAGTAGGTGGGGAGCAGAGGGATACAGATCCTTAGGAATTAGGTGATAGGTTTAGACAGTAGATTTGGATCGGCACAGGCTTGGAGGGCCGGAGGGCTGAAGGGCCTGTTCCTGGGCTGTAAGTTTTCTTTGTTCTTTGTTCTTTGTTCTTCTTTGTTCCCAGACCCAAATGAACTTGAGTTTTAAAATTGTCAACTCAACCAGGCTTTCTTGAGTTAACAAAGAGTGATTTTAGGAACAGCCTTTCAAGCCCACTTGCCATTTGGTAAGATCATAGCTGATCTGTGGCCTAACTCCATATGCCTGTCTTAAACACATATCCCTTGATATGATCCTCAATTTAAAAAAAAATTGCATAGCTCAGAGTTGCATCTAACAATTGAATTAGCATTGACCACCGTTTGAAGAAGTGTGTTTCAAACCGCCGCTACTCTTCGGTTCTTCTAACATTCCTCCTGAATGGTCTGGCCCTAATTCTTAGTATACCATGTTCTAGAGTCTTCAACCTGTAGAAATAGTTTATCTTTATTTACCCTGCCTTTACTTGTCAATATCCTGAAGACCTCAATTAAGTCACCACTTCACCTTCTAAATTCTGGAGAAGCTAACCTGATTGTACAGATTAGGTACAGTCTCGCCTCATAACTTCTGAAGTCCAAGTATCATCTTTGTAAACCTGCTCTGCACCCCTCCAGAGCCAAAGCATCCATCCTAACATATGGTGTCCAGATCTGCTCACAGTACTCTTGGATGGGGTCGAGCTAGTGTTTTGTATAACTGCAGCATAATGCCTGCATCCCGATACTCCAGCCCTTTAAATATGAAAGCCAGCATTCTATTAGCTCTCTTAACTATTTTCTGCACTTGTTTGTGATATTTCAAGAGTAATGCACCCTGAACCACCAAATGTCGTTGGACACCCAACTTTTTCCATATTATACCTCAGAGCAATTAAAATCACATACATGCATTTACACAAATGAGAAATAGGGGAAAGGTTCAAAAAAGATAAAATATTTTGGGACAAAAGATATAGGAATCAGTCTGCGACAATACAGTGTAGAGCTGGAGGAACACAGCGGGTCAAGCAGCATCAGAGGAGCAAGAAAGTCGATGTTTCGGCTTGGGACCCTTCATCAGGACTGGGGGAGGGAGAAGGGAGCTGGGAAATAAATAGAGGAAGAGGGGTGGGCTGGGGGAAGGTAGGTGGGTAGACGATAGTAGGATGTATGTATGGGTAGTAGGGATTTGTCAGTGGGAAGGGTGGGGCGGAGAGGTGGGTAAGAAGATGGACTGGTTGTGTCAGGTCAAGGAAGCGGAGATGAGAGAGACGGTGGGACATGAAATGAGGCCAGGGTTGGGGAAATTTCAAAACTGGTGAATTCGATGTTCAGGCCATTGGGCTGTAAGCTACCAAGGCGGAATATGAGGTGCCGCTCCTCCAGTTTGCAGGTGGTGTCATTGGCACAGGAAGAGGCCCAGGACAGAGATGCCACCAAGGGAGTGGGAGAGGGAGTTAAAATGGTTAGCGACCAGAAATTTTTGTTGTTTATAGCATATAGAGTGCAGATGCTCTATGAAACAGTCACTGAGTCTGCGCTTGGTCTCGTCGATGTAGAGGCTGCCACACCGGGAGCAGCGGATACAGTAGACCAAATGGGAATATGTACACGTGAGCTCCTGTAGGTTTGGGAAAGTTTGTCTTGGACCTTGGGTGGAAGTGAGAGGGGAGATGTAGGGGCAGGTGTAGCACCCCCTGCACTTGCGGGGAAAGGAACCGAGTGTGGTGGGGTAGGTGGGGAGTGTGGAGCGGATGAGGGAGTCACTGAGTGAGCGGCCCTTACAAAAGGCAGATAGGGGTGGGAAGGGAAATATCTCTTTGTCGGTGGGGTCGGATTGTAGGTGGTGGAAGTGGCAGAGGATGAAGTCCCACTTCCAACAAACTAAAGGGGTGGCTATGGGCACCAGTATGGGTCCGTGACTCCCTCATCTGCTCTACACTCCCCACCAACCCAACTACACCCGGCACCTTTCCTAGCAACTGCAGAGGTGCTACACCTGCACCTACCCATCCTCCCTCACCTCCATTCAAGGCCCAAAGCAGACTTTCCATATCTGACAGGGGTTCACCTGTATATCCTCCAACCTGGTCTACTGTCTCCATTGCTCCTGATGTGGCCTCCTCTGCACTGGTGAGACTAAGCGTGGACTAGGTGACCATTCGCAGAACACCTGCACTCTGTGCGCTATAAACAACGACACCTTCTGGTTGCTAACCATTTTAACTCCCTCTCCCACTCCGTTGGTGGCATGTCTGGGCCTCTTCCAGTGCCACAATGATGCCACGTGCAAACTGGAGGAACAACCCTTCATATTCCACCTCGGGAGCCGATGGCCTGAACGTAGAATTCACCAGTTTCAAAGTCTCCCCAACCTCGACTTCGACCTCATCCCATGTCCAATCCTCCCTCTCATCCGTGTCTCCTTGACCTGACACAACCTGTCCATTATCTTCCCCATCTATCCGCCCACCCTTCCCACTGACCAATCCCCACTACTCTGACCTGCATCCACTAATCGCCATCCCACCTACCTTCCCCCATCCCTACCCCTTGTGCCTCTATTTATTTCCCAGCGCCCTTCCCCCTCCCCAGTCTTGATGAAGAGTCCTGACTCAAAGTGTTGACTCTCCTGTTCCTCTGATGCTGCCTGACCTCCTGTGTTCCTCCAGCTTCGCACTGTATTGACTAATTCCAGCATCTGCAGTTCTTGCTACTTCCAACCAGTCTGTGAATTGTTTGTGAAGTTTCGAAATAGAATGTTGCAGCCATTGCAGTGGAGGTAATCAGTAGCATTGGTGATGTTTGTTACATAGCTGATCTCAAGATTTAGTTTTGCAGGTTGTTTGAGATCCTGTGGTTCTGATTCATTTTGACCATGATTGAATTCTCGCGTTAAGTATGAGAAAGAGCCCTTTGGCTGATCTATTATCTTTTGTCTGTCTTGCTCACTCACTAATTGACTTCTAGCTCTGAGTGAGTTGTTTTACTTGCAACATGGCACTGATTAGAGGGTAGGCCTTCACTTGTGACTTTAATGGCATGTTAACACTTGAACACTTGAAGTGAGTACCTTACCCCACTGGCTGACGTGAGTATCTCAGTCTCATGAGCACACCTCCAGCAGACTTGACACAGGCTTTTTGATCCCTGCCCTTGTTCGTGTTCGTGTTCGTGTGTGTGTGAGTGAGAATGTGTTTGGGGGGAGTGTGGAGGAACGCAGTGGAGAACGAGGTGGGCTGACTGAATCATGAACCTCACATAGAATCCCATCCTTTCCTCACAGAAATCTTTTTTCTAAAACTGAATGTTGAAAGTTAGTAATAGGAGAAGAAGTTAGAAAGAATGGATAGGGTTATGATACTATCATTATAATTTATTAGCATAAGCTTAACAAGGACCTGTACTTCTATCCTCTGAGTTATAATCTGTATAAGCATGGCTTTAATTAATTTAAAAAGGTTTGCAAGGGTGGGCAGTGGCCTAGTGGTATTATCGCTGGACTGTTAATCCAGAGACCCAGATAATGTTCTGGGGACCGGGTTTGAATCCCATTGGAATTTGAATTCAATAAATATCTGGAATTAAGAATCTAATGATGACCGTGAATCCATTGTCGATTGTCAGAAAAACCCATCTGGTTCACTCATTCCCTTTAGGGAAGGAAACTGCCATCCTTATCTGGTCTGGTCTATATGTGATTCAGTCCCATGGCAATGTGGTTGAATCTTAACTGCTCTTTGGGCAATTAGGGATGGGCAATAAATGCTGCATAGCCAGTGATGCCCTCATCCTGTGAATGAATAAAGTCACCTATTCTTATGATATGGCAAGGTTCAATGTTGGAAGAGGAGGGTAACGTCAATAGTAAAACAAACCTGTTTCCATAAAGTGTTTTATCAGGATGATTGCATGATGAAAAAAATAGTATTACCAAATATTTTACAGCTCAGTTTAATAGCCATAATTTTGTTTCTGTAAGAAACAAAAGCTAAATAACATTTCATTATAATAAAGATATAAAATACGCCATAATATACATTGGCTCTTATTTATGAAAAGTTTGAATACATAATTCAAACTTAATAACATTTTATTTTGCAAATATGTATAATTTAATTTCCAATGTAAACATTATTAATATGCAGTAAATATCGTATATGTGATGAAATCTATTAATAACAGTGTTTAGCACAGCCTTTCTAATGATCAAATTTTGTCTTACAGACAATTTCTGTCCTTTTGGTTGCTTTCAATATACTGGCTCTGTTGGTTGATGAAACTGCAATGCCAAAAGGATCACAGGTATTAACCAACTGCACTTCTGCTTCAGTGATTGTTCTCTTGATATTCATGAAGTTGGAAATTATGTAACTTTGTTTCTTAACACAACTTTTGTTTTGTCTTCTGTTTTCAATCATTCTATACTGTTGATTAATCTTTCAACTAATGTATTATCAACACAGTATTCAAGTGTGAGATGAGAGTAGCTGGAGGATTAGTTTTTGTGAAACTTATTCTTTATGTGATTCACTGATACAGATAATCATGTTCGGGCTGATTTTTATGTTTTCAAGCTGATATGGTTACAGACAGTAACTTGATGATGCAAACCCTATATCAACCAGCAGGGTGAACTCTCAATACATTCAGACAGTTTGAAGTTCACTCTGCTTCATTTCAAAATCAGTGATCAAATCACCAATGGTGTGGCTCTATAATGTCAAGCTGGTTCAGTACTTCTTTAAACTCCTGAATCAATTGAGTTTATAACTGAATAACAATTCTTTTTGGAATGGTTTTAATTGCCTGTCAGCATTTCCCATTTTTTGCTTGTGCACCAGAAGGGAGGAAACTAGTGCATTTGTAATATCCTTTGCCAATTGAAGAAAGAACTGAATATATTGCTTTTCAGAATCTCAGTGAATTGAAATGCTTTGTAATTTGAAATACCGTTGCAGTGTAGGATATCAAAGAAGCACCTATATAGATAACAATATTAAAAGAGATTATACCCTACATTTCTTTTATACCACTTCTGAAACTTGTGAATGTCCTGGTGAGTTACCTTACTGGAGCACCATGGTCCAGGTGATGTAGGTACACCCACAACCATGTTAAGAGCATTTCCAGGATATTGACATAACAGGTAAGGAAAATGTGTGATTTAGAGTGGAACATTCAAATGTGGTATTTCCATGCTCTTGCTGTCCTTGTTCTTCTAGAGTATAGGTTGTGAGCTTCTGAAGTGCTGTTGAAGAAGCCTGTGTGTTTTTGCAATGAAGCCTGTAGATGGTACACATTACAGTCAAGGTAAGCCTGTGGTGAATATTTCAAGTGGTTGATGGAGTGCCCGTCTTACAGGTTGCTTTGTTCGGGATGATGCTGGACTTGAATATTATTGAAGCAGCATTAATGCAAGAAAGTGGAAATATTCCATCACATTTGTACCTCGTAGATGGTGGAAAGATTTGGGAAGTGTCAAGCCTCAATGGGGCAAAGGTGTAGAAATCAAACCCCGTTATTTCCAGAGTCGTCATAAAAATTGAAAAGTTTATCGAAATACACAATAACCTGAATTACCTTTAGTTAAATCCAGATTAACTAAAAACATCAACCAGATTTCTGTACTTAGAAATAGTTGTTCACCTGTGATTAGATACTATGTTTAAAACTCTTAACTCTTGTCTCACAGACCCACAATGCACGCACACTGATATACACAGTTTTCCTTGCTGACTGCATATTGTACAAATGTTTGTTGCATTAGAAACTTACTTTAATCTGGTATTATGCCCTGAGACTGTAGAAGCAGTTATGGAATGGGAAGAAGGGAGGAGGAAAATAGAGGCTGACGCAGAAAATCGAAATAGGAAAGCAGTTCTTAGTCCATCTTTTTTAAAAATTCATTCACTGGATGAGAGCATTGCTGACTCGAGCCAGCATTTATTGCCCATCCCTATTTGCCCAGAGGGAGGTTATGAGTCACCCTGTAGGTCTGGAGTCACATGTAAGGTTGGTACTTTCCTTCCCTTAAGGACATTAGTGAATCAGATAGGTTTTTCTGACAATCGGCAATAGATTCGTGATCATCATTGGACTCTTAATTCCAGATATTTATTGAATTCAAATTCCACCATTTGCTGTGACTGGGTTCAAACCCATGTCCCGAGAACATTACCTGGGTCTCTGGCTTAAAAGTCCAGCGATAATACCACTAGTCCATTCCCTCCACCTTGTTGACTTCAACCCCTCTCCAATGACCTTGGAACCACCTCCCTATATTCCCAGTCCTTTCGCAGTGTACCAGATATTCATCCGAGAGTAGGCCCTCGAATCTCACTTTACACTGCTACTGGAGACTGCCTTTATACCTACCACTGAGTGCAGCTCATGCTTATCATTGGATTTTGCTGCAACATCACTGAGTCTTCAATTGTGATTTGCTGTACAAGTTTCTTGTTAATTTCCTACCATCTCTACGTTTATTCCAAGAAACCCAATGTTACGTTAAAATAAATATTAATAAACAATCTGAAGTGCAGATGTCAAAAAAATCTAAAATATCTAGCCTGTGTTCCTTTATGAGAGAAAAATTGTACACTAATTTTCGTATAGACATACATTCCCAACAGGCTATATACATAGAAACACGAATAATGGCCCTTGAGCCATTCAATTAGATATTCGACAGGGGTATATTGAGCACAGTTCTAATAACCTAATTATGGAAAATGTGACATTGCCAACAATGAAATTGATTCTAATTTTTAGGAATTTATTATTTGAGGAAAGGTTAAATTGAACATTGGTTTTTTTTTTTGGAAATTTTTTTGGAAATGCGAAGCCTGCAAGTTTGTGAAAGCAATTGACAAAATTGATGTTGGGGAAATTGTTCAATGTGTGAAGTTTTCAATTAACAGGGACAAAAGCTAAGTATTACTTATTCAGGAAGAAGGAGGAAGTAACGTGGACTATAGAATAGGTTGCTGCTGTAGAACATTGAGAGAGGCTGTTGGAAAGCACATTTCAGCCCTGATTCTGTGATCAATATTGAAGTAACAGTTGACCTCGTAATGAAAAGGAGCACTTAAGGATCTCTCTGGTGTGGATTTCTGTCTTTTCAACAGCAAATTTATTCTGGCAGCAAGTCTTGGGGAATCTACAGGGGTCCAGTAACAGTGATGTAAGTAGTGAATCACATTGGAATATTTCCACAGACTGCAAACCAATAAGTAAAATATCCTGGACTTTTCACTTTTTATTTACTGTTTGTAAAGTTCTAATAAAATAATTGCAATATACAAATGGGATTATAGTAGAAACAAACATTTTTAAAATGTATGCAAAAGTTGGGATCAGGAGTATACCATTCTGCCCCTTGAACCTACTCTGCCATTTGATTAAAATCATGGCTGATCTGATTGCAGCTCTGACTCCACTTTGAATTCTGCCCATCAAAACCCTTGACCCACTTGTTGATTAAAATTCCGTTCAAGTCAGCCTGGAATATGTTGAATGACCTGCTATACTGTAGGGAAGAAAGTTGTATTGACTAATGGTCAACTAATGGTGAAATTTGCCATTCCACATATATAAAATTAGTTTCTCAGGACATGAAGTTGTTCAGTAGTAATTATGAACTTAATATGTCAGAAAAAAACCTAATTGTAACTTCTGGTGGAGTTTTCTCATTGGTTCAGTCATTTCTACTTGATTGCAGTCAGAGGGTATTCACCAGTACGGGTATCGGAAAATATAGAATTCCTGACTGCAACTATGGGGTTTTTGCATTTAATTACATCTGCAGTCTGCAGAGGTTGTTGTCCGTTTCAGAGACGTATTGACACAACACTGACATCGCTGCTGAAAACTGCAGGTTGTTGTGCGGTGCCCTCTTTACTTCCCTGTTGTATGCAACCTATGTACAGTACTCAGATTTTTTGGTTAGCTGTGCTCACCCATTATCTTCAGTGAAATAACTTGTGAGCAACCTTCAGGTTATCTCCTGGGTTGCTGCATGAAAATGAAGCAAACTGGTTGGCTTTTTTGGTTTTTGACTACAATTTTTACCACATTATTCTGAACAAGCAATTGCTTTCGAGTGTGTTTACTGTAGAAGTGTATATGTTTATGTTTGCATGTAAGCCCATATTTAAATATGTTGATGAAGCCAGCATTGCTGTTGATTATTAATTTGAGAGGTTAAGATTATTTTTTAAGCAGTGTAAATGAAGGCCAATGTTCAAGGTATTCAGGGCCCAAGTCCATATTTCATTGGTAGTGGCACCAATTAACCCACTTCTATTCAATTCTTTTGTTGAAAATTATAGAGTCATAGGGGTCATGCAGCATGGAAACAGATCCTTCAGTCCAACTCGTCAGTGCTGACCAGACGTTCCAATCTGACCTAGTCCCATTTGCCAGCATTTGGCCCATATTCCTCTAAGCCCTTCCTATTCATATACCCATCCAGTTGCCTTTTAAATATTGTATTGTACTGCCTCCACCACTACTTCTTGTAGCGTGTTCCATACATGCACCACCCTCTGCGTGAAAAGGTAACCCCTCAGGTCCTTTTCATATCTTTCCCATCTCACCTTTAAATCTATGCCTGTTAGTTTTGGATTAACCACAAGTCTATGAAGTGAACAAAGATTATGTTTAATGAATAATGGTGCCTGTGGAAAAATCAATTGAAATTTGGTAATAGAAGGAAAAGAATGTTTTAGAAAGCTATTTAACTGTAATCCTATGATGATAATGGTAGGGTCTGAAGACTGAGGTCAATATTGAAAGATCGTACTTAATTTTCAATTTATTTTGGTCTTATTCATCATGATCTCTTGTTACTCAAAGATTGACAGAGACCATTCAGTTTATTGATCTAGAGTGAAGAAAAACTTCTCCATTATATCGTTTGAATCTATGTTAGTGAATTATATATTGCTCTGTTTGGGTTTCTAAGGTTTTGGAGTAGACCTGTAGCTCGGGTTGTGGGTGTTGAGGTTGCTTGCAGAGCTGGTTTATTGTTCCTCGGACGTTTCGTTACCGTGCTTGGTAACATCCTCAGTGCAGCCTCTGAAGCGTCAGTGTGTTTCCCGCCTGGTTTTTAAACTCTGGGGTCCGTTGCGATGGATTGCTTCACTTCCGGGTTTCCTCCATAGTGGAATGTACATGTACGGCAAGTGCTCACCTGAACTAAGGACCCACTCCCCGCCATGAACAGGACCAATGTCACCTACAAGGTCCCCTGCAGAGACTGCGAGAAATACTACATCGGACAAACAGGAAGGAAACTAACAACAAGGTACATGAACACCAACTGGCTACAAAAAGACACGACCAATATTCTCATCTCAATCCACATGGACAAGGAGAATCACGACTTCGACTGGGACAACACCAAGATCCTGGGACAAGCTAGGCAGAGACAAGCACGAGAGTTCCTGGAAGCATAGCGCACCACAAAGCATGCTATTAATAAACACATTGAACTCGACCCCATATACATTCCACTATGGAGGAAACCCGGAAGTGAGGCAATCCATCGCAACGGACCCCAGAGTTGAAAAATCAGGCAGGAAAACACACCGACGCTTCATCAGAGGCTGCACTGAGGATGTTACCAAGCATGGTAACGAAACGTCTGCGGCACAACAAACCAGCTCGGCAAGCCACCCAACCTCTGTTTGGGTTTACAAATTTAATGGAAAGTGAAGGTCAATGTCCAGTCTATTATTTGCTAGCTTCAAAAATGTGATTCGTTAGTGGTCTTATCTAGAAGTTTGAGCTGAGCAAAATGATATATGAATTGCATTTAACTTTAGACTCTTGTAGAAACAATATTAACTTCTTAATTTAAAATGTTCAGAAATGTTTATTCGATTTTTCTTTTCAGAAACAAACAAAACTGCCTTCAAAATTAAACATTAGAAGAAATTGCATTACAATAGTGAGATTATTTAGGATTTCAGGTCGCTCTGTAGCATCTTAATATTTTGAAATATGTCCTTATTAAAAATGCACTGCACACATCAATTCAAAAATGTTTAGTGCTAAGTGATTAAGAAACTCTAAAACATTACATATTTTTGTGCTTGTCTCATATTAAATATTTACCTGATACTTATATCAGTTCACAGACTGTCAGTTCTTTCATTGAATTTTAATATGATTTAACTTTTTTACGAAGAAAATTGATTTCTGTCCAGACCAGATTTTTCTATTTTTGTTCACTTTTTTTCCTGTCTGTATTTAGGCAGTAAGCATGAATGTGTGCACATGATCAAACAGTTGTAGCAGAACATCAAATCATGAAGCAGCTTGTTCTATCTTTTAAACTAAATCTCATTCACATACTGAATGGTACAATATACATTGAAAATTGATCAAGTGCAGCAGGAAACAAAAGTTCAGTTTATGATTCAAAGTACTATTTGTTGGTTTGATAAGGATGGCAAAGTGCCAGTCAAGGAATGCTCTTATCAAGTCAAAAAATCATGTTTTGAAGTCTTTTTAACTTGTTTGTGATAATAAACAGGTGGAATTAGTTTAAAAAAATTTTGAAAGGCATGTCTTTTTCTCCCATGAAGCTAGGGAAGGAACAACTAAAGGTTTTACAGTTGAAATATTATTACTCCTTAAGTTCGTTCCAGAAATTCTGAGGCAAGGAAATATGATTATTGACTGTGGTCAGCTAGTTAGGTAATTAGCTAAGTTATGCAGATGAATGAACTGCCAGGCTTGATCTTTAGTTTGTGCTCACTGAGCATGTGTTAGCCAGATCATTATTGGTTAGTTTCTTGGTTAAGCAGGAAAATATAGTTCAGGGTACTTCTCTGATTGCTACTATACTAGAACCATGTAAAACACACATTTGGCCTACGCTGGAGTGTTGTGTCCAATTTCGGGCGCCATATCTTTAGGGAGGACATGAAAACTTATGGCGATGAGTGTAGAAGACATTCCCTAGAATCGTTCCAGGAAACAGGCATTATAGTTACCTGGATAGATTAAGAACGTCTGGGATTGTTCTCTTTGGGTTGAGAAGATTCAAAAGAGATTTGCTAGACGTGTTTAAAACTTCGAAGTATTTAGATAGAGTATTGAAAGAGAAACTGTGTCCAGTAGCTGATAAATGGGTAACTGGAGAGTACTGGCCAATGGTAAAAGAACCATAGATAGATGAAGACAAGTTGTAACCTCCTGAATGGTTAGGATTTGACATACACTGCCAAAAGGATGACAGATACAGATTCCATAGTAGCTTTTAAAGGGGAATTGGATAAGTCCTATTCGAATATATCTATATCTGAGATATGGGAATAAGGTTCCAGAAATTGGGAATAACTTGGCCAGCTTCTTCTAAGAGCAACCAATTGCCTCTGCTTTTTTTTTTTCTTTATTCTTTTGTGGAATGTACTTCTGACAAGGCAAGCATTTGTTGTTCATCTCTGATTACCTTTGAACTTAATACTTGGTCATTTCACAAGAGTTAACCACATTGCTTTGGCTATGGAGTCACACATAGAGCAGACCTGGTAAGAACAGCAGATTTCCTTCCCTAAAGGACATTAGTAAACCAGATTGTTGTGTATGCTAGCTTTATGGTCACCATTACCGAAACTAAGTTTGCGGTTCCAGATTTCTTAATTGAAAATTTACATTCCAGTAGCTGGCATGTCCCTATAGCATCAGATTGGGTCTGCATGACTTGTCTAATAACATTCCCACTATATCACCATCTCTCCTTCCTATCTTCTGTGGTGTACTAATTATCTCTGTGTGGAAATTGTGATTCCCATCAATCATATAGTAAGTGAGGTTCATGATTTATAAAAAGTATTAGTGAAAAAAGAGTGGATACTAAAAGTATGATATACAGGGAGGTCTTGAAATACCGGAGCATTGATCTTATTGAAGTACAGATGCTAGAACTCAACAAATTGGCGTGTTCCTGGTTTAAAAACTTCAATAGCTTTATAATATCCAGATTGAGAAACCAATCCATCAGCACCTGTGTGATATTGATTCTATTGCTTTGGTTCACCATTGCCAGCTGTTAATCCCATGCATTAAAGAATACCAAATCTCGATCCACTCCCACAAAGAAATTATGTTAGTACCTCCAAAACCCACAAGAAATACATTTCAAGTCAGCTTCCTCTTTTAAAGGCGTAAATTGACCCCAAATTAACATACGTTCCTGCAATAAAACTTTGGTGTTCTGTAGATTTGGAAGGTAAATATCATACATTATAGAATGGAAGATATCAAGCATTGCTGTAAGACTGGTTTCATGGATTTTAGATGATTATTTGTGTTAGAACGTTTAATGGTGACATCCTTGAAGCCTCCATTCACGTTCTGGTACCATTGTTTTGTAATTCTGTATCCATCTAGATTATAAAGCTTGGGTCTTAAAATTAATGTTCACATTGAACCATTTTAACTACTTTGAAGAACTAAGTGCCAGTGTACTTGGAACGTATTGATGCAGTGTTATATTTTATCAATTGCATAACTCTTTGCTTAGAAATTTTGAAATGTTTGAAAGTATCATAATCATTGTTTTCTTTGTCCTTCCCTGTTTATTGAATCCTTTAAGACTATCAATACACTCTCTTGTTTGAAAATTTCAAAGGTAATCAACAGAATATGGTGAATAACTTTTGAACTTACTTTAATCTAACAGTGCTATAATCTTAATTTATTTTTGAGTTGATTTTCAACACAAAATTGTGTATGCTTTCAGAAAGCTAGATTAACATTTTCAGCTGTTTTTAGTGCTGAAGTGTGAAACACAAACATGAAAGGGATTGGAGAAATACAAAAACGCAGCTGATAAAATATGGATTGTATTGAACGCTAAATGTTTCATGATAATGAACTTTCACACAGTCGTGCACAAGCATCAAAGCAGCTTCTTTGGTGTTTGTTGCAGCATGAAGCGCATTGAATTTGCTGCTGTGAAGTGAACAAGGTCATGCACAGTGTAAATACCTTTATTTTGTCTGAATTAGTAAATAACTAGTTTGTTTATGGCAAGTTACCAGTCAATACTTTCACCTGTTGATTAACTTCTTATCTACAACAAAATGCCCTTTAATCTCCATACTATTTTTTTTGAAGAAAGAAAACCATTGTTGGTTGTCTTATGATGCTGCCTATGCACACAAACTTGTAACAGTATTAACTTTGTCCACTAGATTTTAAACAGACTGTGTGATGTCCTTGTACTGGCTGCTAGATTTGTTTCCCCTAAGGTAATTGTGGCAGTTTTTAAAATTGTGCAAAACTAGTTCAGCAGTCATCCCCTGATTTGAGAATGACATCTATTCATGGTCACGAGCATTTGCAATTCCTCTTCAGGTGACTGTACAGGCCAATTCTTGACACATGAGGCAGCATGAACTAAGAGGTAATGGGGTTGAGAGTGCAAGATTTGCTTTCTTATCCTTCTTTCTCTGCGCCAATAAGACTTTGTTACTCAAGATAACAAGCATGGGGCTGGATGAACACAGCAGGTCTTTGTTACTCAAGGTCTTGATTGATAAGTTGTTGCCATTTTGAATGATTGGTAACAAACTGCTCCTGCCATTGCTTCTATGCTTCAAGGAGAGCTTCAGAATATCTTTCATGTGTATTCTTTGCGCTCACCTGGAATTTTGGATGGGGGGAGAAAGGTTTTTGGCCATTTGTGTCTGGTCTATTGAACTTGATTTTGCAAGAATTTTGCCTGGAATGCTTGTGATGCTGGCTTCGGTGACATGAGTGTTTTATACATCATCTTACCATTTCTGAAGGATACAAAAGGGGCATTGCTGATTTGAATTTTCTGTAGTGTTCTTACTGTCACTGACCAATGGAAGTGTCGTGACAACAGTTGCTCTGTAAAATATCTATTGACTGCACCCAAATGGAAGGCTACTTATGAAGACCTTAGGCGCCATCACTGCCCACATGACCCTAATAGGATTGTGGTCGTAGTTCAGTGATGAATTTTCCGATTCCAGTTCAATTTTCCACCGTAGCCACCTGTGTTCCTCTGCTATTTCTACCATTGAGAAATTTTTGTACAACACTTTGTCTGAACACCTCTGCCATTGGTGGCCCTATCAAGAACAGGAGCTGCCAACAACATCAGTCAAGGAGTCTTATATGTACACAGTGTCCCTACAATGTTAATGTGCCAATTCCCACTTTTACAGAATTAATCACAAGCTAATGGAGAAACCCAGCATCCGTGGTGAGAGAAACCGAGTTAACATTTTGAGTCCAATATGACTTTCAGAACTGAAAGAGGTTGGAATATGGTTGTTTTTCTCTGTTGACAGAGGGGGAGATGTCTTCAGTTTCTGGGACTCGATACTGACTTCCATGACTTGAGTGTACGATCTCGGTCCTCCAATTTTCTTACACTCCACCCTTTCGGCAGTGTCTTGTTGACTTTTCTCTAGCAAAGCACATCCATTTTCTCCTTTTCACGTCTTTATTTGCACCCATTTTATATCTCTCATTCTCCTTCACCATCATTAGCAACTTCTTTTTCTTTTGCTCTGGGCATCCTAACCATCTGTTCCACTCACTCCTCCTCCCCCTCAGTCAGTGTCATAAAAACCATCATTTTCATGTTTCTTTCAGTTCTGAAGTGGTCATATTGGACACAAAATGTTAACCCTGTTTCTCACTCCAGATGCAGTAGGGCCTGCTGAAGTTCAACAGCGATTATTTTTCGTTTCGGATTTCCAGTATCTGCAGTATTTTGTTTTTGTTGTACAGAATTCCTCCTTTTTCCTAATTTTCTTGCCCCACTTGTTGGTGGTGATGACTGGATGTGGTGTCCCTTCATTAACTGGGCATAGTGACCATTTTATTCTGTGTTCAGGAGGTTTTCAAACATTGGTAGTGTGTAAATGTAACACAGCCAGACCAGACCCATCCTTATTAATTAGACGTCAAGCTTTTTTCCCAATAGTTATTCCTAACCAATGATGAGCAAATAATATTGAAAATAAGCCACTGTAACCAGCTTTCTTCTTTCATTTTCCCCCTCCCTCCCATCCATCCATCAATCCAATCCATTCTAAAGCTACTGAGACCAATTGTGATTTTTGTTCATCAGATCCATTAGGCTGGCATGAGGTGTGGTGTTTTCTGGTCTCTATGGTTAGGTTTTACTGAAGGCAGTCATTTTCTAATGAAGGTGGAATAAGGGGAATGGTTAGCATTTTGAAATAACATTCAAACTACATGCCTTAAATTTAGGTAAATATTGATTTCTACTTATTTTGCCACTCGTGATTTTGGTAATTTATATAATTCTGAAATGTTGGCAATGATACAAGTGTTATGTAAAACATATTTAAATAAAATGATTATTTCAACTACCATCACTTGTATTTATCCCTTTTTCTATCACAGTTTACTCTGTTTTAGTTTTTATATCCATCTACACCTCCACACTAAGTCCTGGGAAAACTTGGGCTGTATTTGTTGATTTCTGTACAAGAGTGCTAATTTCCATGCTCTTTTTTGCACAAGCCTTGTTGTGGTTGTATATCATTTAGCTCAAATTGCTTGTTTACCAGGACCACTGAATAGCTTTCTACGCTGCTTGCCAATGGCAGCTCTCTATTTAAATAGTTACCTACAAGTGATTTAGTTCGGGTTTGGAGAGATAAAGACAGAGTTTCAGATTAGATTCAGATGTTGTTGGATTTTGATTATGTAGCTACCTCATGCTTTTGAAACAGTTGTAATGATATAATGTTTGCAAATGGAATAAATAACTAACTAGAAGTTTTCAGGTTTGTTATTTTAACTTCTGGCCTGAACTATTAATTTTTCATGTTCCTGTTCTGCTGTGATAAGTTGCCTGAATTTCCAGAGAAAATCCTACTCCTTGCTCTAAGGAAATTTCTGGAATATGTAAAACATTTGCCTCTAATTGTGGATGGAATTTACCGTAGTGAACTTATTCAGTTTTGACAATGTATTTCTCGCTTCTTGATTTTTCATCTAATTTCAAAACGTCAAATGTTGACTGAAGTATATTTCTTAAATTTTTATTCTTGTGGTGGGAATAGTGTTTGGAAATATGGTACTTATTGCCCACTTCAGTTGCCCTTTTTGAAGCAAAGGTGTTGGCAATACATCCTGAAACACTGTTGCCTATTTGTTCAATTCCTAATAAAACTTCAGTACAACTGTGTGATTTGGTAAGCCACTTCCAACTAAGAATCATTTGGCATGCTAGAGTCACATGAAGATCAGATGAGGCAGCCACAGCCAGGACATCAGTCGACCTGTTGTGTGTATGACAATCGAGCAGCTTAAATTTCTAGATAACAAGGTGTGGAACTGGATGAACACAGCAGGCCAAGCAGCATCATAGGAGCAGGAAAGCTTGACGTTTCGGGCCTGGACCCTTCATCAGAAATGGAGGGGAAGAGAGTTCTAAAATAAATAGGGAGAGAGGGGGAGGTGGATAGAAGATGGATAGAGGAGAGGATAGATGGAGAGGAGACAGACAAGTCAAAGAGGCGGGGATGGAGCCAGTAAAGGTGCGTGTAGCTGGGGAGGTAGGGAGGAGATAGGTCAGTCCAGGGAGGACGGACAGGTCAAGGGGGCGGGATGAGGTTAATAGATAGGAGATGGGGGTGCAGCTTGAGGTGGGAGGAGGGGATAGGTGAGTGGAAGAACAGGTTAGGGAGGCGGGGATGAGCTGGGCTGGTTTTGGGATGTGGTTGGGGGAGGGGAGATTTTGAAGCTTGTGAAATCCACATTGATACCATTGGGCTGCAGGGTTCCCAGGCTGAATATGATTTGCTGTTCCTGCAGCCTTCGGGTGGCATCATTGTGGCACTGCAGGAGGCCCAGGATGGACATGTCGTCTGAGGAATGGGAGTGGGAGTTGAAATGGTTCGCGACTGGGAGGTGCAATTGTTTGTTACGAACCGAGCGCAGGTGTTCTGCAAAGCGGTCCCCAAGCCTCCGCTTGGTTTCCCCGATGTAGAGGAGGCCACATCGGGTACAGCGGATGCAGAATACCACATTGGCAGATGTGCAGGTGAACATCTGGTTGATGTGGAAAGTCTTCTTGGGGCCTGGGATGGGGGTGAGGGAGGAGGTATGGGGGCAGGTGTAGCACTTCCTGCGGTTGCAGGGAAAAGTGCCGGGTGTGGTGGGGCTGGAGGGGAGTGTGAAGTGGACAAGGGAGTCACGGAGAGAGTGGTCCCTCCGGGAGGCAGACAAGGGTGGGGAGGGAAAAATGTCTTCGGTGGTGGGGTCGGATTGCAGATGGCGGAAGTGTCGGAGGATGATGCGTTGGATCCGGAGGTTGGTGGGGTGGTACATGAGGACGAGGGGGATTCTTTTTTGGTTGTTATTGCCAGGACGGGGTGTGAGGGATGAGTTGCGGGAGATGCCTGCAGTACCTATTATCTCTGATACAAGCTTAAATTTCTAAATTTCTTGAAATTGAATGTGCATTCTTAACTGCATGGCAAATTTAAGTGTAGATTTTCAGGATTACTTAGCCAGTAGCATAAATAACAGTACAGCTTGGACCACTCACAACAGTGTTCAATGATAATGTCACCTGGTTTGCATGTCAGCTTTTACATTTATATAACATTGTTATGACCTCAACCAGACAGGGTCTCATTTGATGGCACATTTTCTGCTTATGCATCAAGGCATAAACTGCAGTGCATTTTCAGGCAAGGCATAACAGGATCTCTTTTCATAATATAGAGCTTCAATAATTTTTTTTGATAGATCATATGTACTACATGATTTACTTTATTTTTAAGGATGGAACACCATTTTTTAAAAAAAGAGTTTTTTTATCCACCATGAGATTTTAAAATATTGAAGTTGTAAATGAAAAAGCAATTTCTTATCTTCAGGTATTAAGTGCGTTTTTAAGTTGCAGAAGCAGGGGTGGGAATTCTGTTTTAAAGCACTTGATTTATAAAAACAAAAGTGAATGAGTTGCATTTACATAGGACTTTATCATTTCTCAAGGTGTTATTGTAATTTTTGCATTGTACAGTGATTGTTGTGTAGGCAAATATCCCAAAAATAATGAGAATAATTGAATGAGAGAACAAAGTGTAGAGCTGGATGAACACAGCAGGCCAAGCAGCATCAGAGGATCAGGAAAGCTGACGTTTCGGGCCTAGACCCTTCAGAATAATTGAATACCTTTTTGATGGTGTTTGAAGCAGAAATGGTTGATAACAAAAGTGGAAAAATTCCACGCCCTTTTTCAGATACTACCGTGGGATTTTTTAATGATCACTTCAGGAAAACAGATGGATCCTTGATTTATGGTCACATTAGCGTAACTTTAATTTGTGTAAAATGGAGGATAAACTTAATGTGAAACCTAAAATATAGAGATTAAAACGTTGGAAGTTTGCAGGTTCCACAAAGCTGACACAAAAAGAAAAACTGTCAGAAATCTACAGCAGGCCTGACTGCATCTATTAAGTGAAAAGGAAATATAACTGACCAAACACACGGCCAATCTTAAAAACTAATTTATTTGTTTCTTTGCAGATTTTGGTGGACCTGATATTGCAATTTTCATATTTTTTTAAGAATCCTGATATGATTAAGTTATTAACATTGTTTATTGATATCACATATGCTGTTTGTCTACAAATCTCTTGTTGATAGTAACAATTTTTTTTTTGCAAACTTGTCATTGTGAGACAAAAATGCAGTGCTTGGATCTCCAGGTTTGTTTCGTGGGAGAGAGACTTTATGCTTTTTTTCTCCTCTTTCAGGAACTGGGCCTTGGTAAAGCTTCTCTGTCTGCATTTGGGTTTGTTGGTGCAGCAATTGAAATCATCCTGATTTTGTATCCTTTTTCCCAGTCATGTCTGTTAACAAGTATTATAAACAGTTTTCTGCGACAGTGCTATTTTACTAAGAGTTGGGTCTAGGAAAACAGTAGTGATGGCTTGGACCTGTTATGACAGACACTTGAGAGAAATTCTTTGTTGTATCCAACTCTAAGGAAGTGAAGGAGATGGTTAAGAATATGAATGAAACCTTGCATTCCTCACTCTGCAGAGGTCCTTTTCCTTAATTCTCACAGCTATCTGATGGTGTCCTCTGTCGTCGGCTTCTATAGCCTCCGGTTCTTTGCAGCCCTCACTCCCACGAAAGACGACACAACCATGACAAAGGTATGGTGGGCAGAGGTGATGATTTATATGTGGCCCCTCTTGTAACGAGACAGCTGGCAGGTTTTCTTCAGTAATTGCCTTTAATGGCTCATTTGCAATGACCAATATTTGTTTGTGTGCTGCGTAAATACAAACTGGAAGATTTTCATAAAACTAGGTAGTGAAGAAAAAGGATGTACTCTGTTTAGTTTGGATGGTGTTCATTCAGTTGTAAATAGCTTGCGATGGAAAGGCTTGTTAACTAGCTATAGAAATCCAGTGAAAGGACTTTTCTTCAAAGGAAACATCTGCTAATGAGTAACTTTAATTGAACTAATTGTACCTCTAATGCTAGCGTATAAGCCATAGAATTCAGTTTATTTAGAGTGTCTTCAAAGCGTAGCACTAAGATTGAAGATCTAAAACTTCAAAACTGCTTAGAGACAGATGGTGCCATCTCTGTTTTGCATATATAAACTAGAGATTTAAGACTATCACTGTACCATGGTTTTTGTGGCAACATTGTTAGAATCCTTTTTCTGTTATTTAAGCAGGTTGAAAAGAATTTTTAAAAATCCACAGTACTCTCTGTGTAATGATAACTGTTGTATGCAGTCAAGATGTGAGTGCAAACTAAACTTGGATTTTGTCTGAAGGGAAACTTCAAGTAACTGCTTATTGCAAACTAAATCCCTAAATAGGAATTTTTTTCAACAAAAGTGTTCTTTAATCCTATGTAATGTTTTTAGAAGGAATTATTTATCTATTGCTGTGATTGCCTTTTTGAATTTTTCTAAGAAGGAGGATGGCAGCTGCACTGCTGACCATGAAGCAGGATTAACGACAACTGTGGTTTCATTTCAAAGTTGAGTCTTAAGTCTTGGTTAAATTCAGCAGTTTTGTAACATTTGACTACATCTTGCTGGTTTGGTACTCAAACTAAATACTCCTCCCAAAATGAGGGGCGTTTTGTATCCACTGAGGCCAAAATATAATTCACTAAATTTTTAAATCAAATGTGACGTACAAACCTCTAACAGCTTTAATTCTTTTAAGTTTCAAAATTACATTTGTCATACCACTGTTCTTATCTAACACTATACTCATCTTGGTTTATAAGTTGTAAACTTGATATTTGTTTGTTTTCATGTTTTTCTTTCCCTCTTACAGATTATTGGAAATTGTGTCTCAATATTGGTCCTTAGTTCTGCATTACCGGTTATGTCCCGAACCTTGGGTAAGCTGTGTTTTATTCTTGTTAAAATACTTAACTGACATGAGTCAAATTGTAGACTTGTGGTTTAAATTATGGCTGTTGGAATGTATGTTTCAATACTTTGTATTTGTTTGTTTTTAGACCTGCAAGGAAGTAAAATCTAAACACCAAAAGTCTGAACAGTAAAAATCTAATATTGTAGTTAGAACAGTTTTATAGTTTTAAAAGAATTTCTTTTAGGCGTGGAAAATAGAAGGTCGTGGTTGACGAGTGTGTTTTGAATGAGGGGATGTGAATAGTGGTTCCCCCACATATTATTGTTGGGACGTATTCAGTTAATGTGGATAAATGAACATACAGACTTTGAACCAACCACACATTTTCTGGAATTATCTAGTTTACTAAGGTCCCAATAGGGCAACCAGGAAGCATGTACGCATTTCTGGATGGAAGTGTCCACCCCTCCGGTTGGTTATGTTCGATTTGTAGTGGTGGGACCACCTATTGGGATTATGTAAGGAGGGGAGTAATTTATTTAAATTGCACTCCTGCACTTGCTGGACCTGTTTCAACTTCCAAATGTCCCAAGTGTTTCACTTGTGCAGCATAGTGTAGTGCTAACCTTCAGACTGCCACCTCACGATCTTTCATTGGGTTGTCCAATGCTCGCAACTGAGTTGCTGATTTCGTTTTTCTTTTGGATAATTACGGTTTGTTGGTGTGTTTAATCACTCTTCCAAATGTATTTCTTTGTGCTGAGCAAACTTTAGCTGCTGTTACTTTTGTCGGCTATAATCATAGATGATCTTGTTGAATTGCTTTTGGAGCAAGAGGACAAGAGTGAGCCAGCAGGAAGATTTCAGAGAGCAGGAATAACTGCCACAAAAGGGATGAGGAGGGTACTGATCTACTCATCTGTGTAAATTTTCCTGGCAGCTAAAAGAGTTGCTATAGTAGCCGTCTGAAACACTATGACAACTGTACACTACACTGTCGTTTTGCAGCAACTTGGACTTGGACTCCTCCATCATCTATGATATTGTATGGAAAATTTCTGGGACGCTGCCTCACTGTGCCTCGTGTTTCTTGGCTGATGCCTTTGAGTCTTCTTCAAAAGCCTATGCAAGGTCTTCTCTGACATTGCTGGTAGCAACTGCCTTGACTCTGCTCCAATCCATGATAGCTAGCATATTTTCTTTGAAGAGCCTGCGGGTGCAAATGAACGTCTCCTGTGAGGCCAACCTGCATGTGGAGTTGTGTGCTGGTTCCTTCTGTGAGAAAGAAGTCATGTGTTGGTAGCAGTTTTGAAGCATGAGCTTATCTTGGTGGAGAGCTGATATGAAATGTGAGTGAGATATATCGGTAAAATGTGAGATGTGGATTGAGTGAGGTAATGGCAAGTGTAAATATGAGAATGCAGTACAGTAAAGTTTGGTGCAATGATCAAGTGTGTGAAAGGGACAGATGTTCTGAGGGTTGTGATTGCAGGGTCTATGCAGGTGCATGTTTTAGCTCCATTTATTGGCACACCTTTCACTCCGTTGAAAGTGCACTGCCTCCACATACCATAAGTGCATGTACAAGATGAACAGGCAACCAAAAAGCAGAAGTAGCCCATTTAGCCCTTCAAACCTGCTTTGTCATTTAATAAGGACATATCCGATCTTATTGTAACCTCACATCTACATTCCCACTTACTTCTCACTCCTTGTCTATAATGAAGCATTACAGCAACTTGAGAAGAGTTCTTGAGCACCATCTAAACTGATTAATTTCTAGCACCAGGAAGAACTAGGGCAGCGCCGTACATAACGGCACCACCAAGTCACGCACCATCATGATTTGGGGTTATGTTGCCATTCTTCCATTATTTTTGGGTTAAAGTACGAAACTTCCTCCTGAATTGCTGTGTGGTATACCAACAACTTGAAGAGACTGCATCAGTTCAAGAAGATAGATCACTACCACTTTCTCAAAGTAGTTATGGATGAACAATAAATGTTACCTTTTTCAGCAATTTCCACATGGAATCATAGAGTCTTAGAGATGTACAGCGTGGAAACAGACCCTTCAGTCCAACTCGTCCATGCTGACCAGATATCCTAAATTAATCTAGTCCCGTTTGCCACCCTTTGACCCATATCCCTCCAAACCCTTCCTATTCATATACATATCCAGATGCCTTTTAAATGTTGTAAATGTACCAGCTTCCACCCTCTGCGTGAAACAGTTGCCCCTTAAGTCTTTTCTAAATCTTTCTCTTCTCACCTTAAACCTATGCCCTCTAATTTTACACTCCATTATCCTGAGGGAAAAGACCCTGGCTATTCACCCTATCTATGCCCCTCATGATTTCATAAACTTCTTTAAGGTCACCCCTCAGCCTTTGACTCTCTAGGGAAAATAGCCCCAGCCTATTCAGCCTCTCACAGCAACATCTTTGTTAGTCTTTTCTGAATCCTCTCAAGTTTCAAAACATCCTTCCTATAACAGGGAGACCAAAATTAAATGCAATATTCCAAAAGTGGCCTAAACAATGTCCTGTGCAGCTGTACCATGACCTCCCAACTCTGATACTCAATGTACTGACCAATGAAGGCAAGCATACCAAATGCTTTCCTGTCTACCTGTGTTTACTTTGATCGAACTATGAACCTGCACGCCGAGGTCTCTCTGCTCAGCAACACTCCCCAGGTCCCTACCATTAAGTGTATGAGTCCTGCCCAGATTTGCCTTTCCAAAGTGCAGCACCTCATATTTATCTAAATTAAACTCTATCTGGCACTCCTCGGCCCACCTGCCCATCTGATCAAGGCCCTGTTGTACTGTGAGGTAACCTCCTTCACTGTCCACTACACCACCAATTTTGGTGTCATCTGCAAATTTGCTAACAATACCTTCTGTTATTCTATATATAAGCTACTCCGAATGTCTCCATGAGATTCGAATCTCTAATTCACTCCCGCCTCAAGCATTAATCTAATATTTAATGGCTGTGTGATTATTAATCTGTATTTTATACTTCTTAGATTCCTCTTAAAATACAAATTGTATTGTGTATGTCAAAATGATTAATGAATAGTTTAGCCTAAAAGTGCTTTGCAAACTGAAAGGCTCACTTTGCCGTGGTTTTACTTTTGTGTTAGGCAGATGGAAAGAGCTGAAATATCAGAGAAATTTTAACTACCTTGTCATTAGGCTTTTTGATGACGAATTGTTGGCCAGGCAGATCTAAGTGGAAAGATGTAGAAGCTGTAAAGAGTTTAAGTGAAAAATGAGATATTGTTTCTTGAGTGCGTGTTGTACTTTGGCACAGTGCAACAGGCCCAGGACAAAAATGTCAGCACAAGTGCGAGATAGTTTATTAAAATGACCAGCAACTAGGTCATTTTCTACAGACGAAGTGATCACACAGTCTGCTTTTGGTCTTGCCTATGTAAAAGACTGCAAGAAGTACAAGTAAAATGCTGCTTCACCTGAAGTGTGTGCTTGGAATCTGGGGCGGTGAAGAGGGTGGAAGTGAATGGACAATTGTTGCATCTTCTGTGATAGCACAGGAAGGTATCATGGAAGATTGAGGAGTGTTAAGATTAATGGAAGCACTTTACAGCCTCTAGGATGCGACTTGAATTCCACAACCTCAGATCCTGATCACATGACATCACTTCCCCATTTCTCGTGTGCTCTTCCACCAATCATCTCCCCCCCCCCACCATAATTGACAATCGTCTGTCTTTTGCTTTGCACTAGACCTCTACACCATTTTTGCCATCCACCAACGTCTTCCACCTCTGTCAAAAATACGCAAAACAACACTTTTCTAAAGCTTTCAGTTCAGAAGAGTCATATTGGACTCTCGGTACTAACCTCTGTTTTTCTGTCCATGAATTCTGCCAGCTCTGCTGAGTTTCTTCAGCGCTTCCTATTTTTGTTCCTGGCTCTTCTTCCTGGTTATCTTCTGACCAGCCTCTGTTAGAGCTAGAAGTGAGATTCAGATTTTTAACACTTTCACCAGCCCTTCCCATCTCCGCTGGACTCCATGTGACTCAAATCCTCCCATTTCTTGGGGTTAAACCTCTCCCCAGTCATTCCATTTTGTAATATATTAAAGTAATCAAGGCCACCCTCAGCAGATGCAAGTATGTACAAGTCACTGTATCCTAGCAGTTAGAGACCAAACGTTTGCACCTGCTGGCCAAAAATGATTTTTTAAAAAATCCTATAATAATCCATATGGAGAAGCATGGGTGTAGTGATGCTCTCTGTCCATAACTTGCTGTATCCCTAGCCAAGTTTTTCTTGTAAAGCTAAAAAACTGGCATTTATCCAATAATGTAGAATGTTGTCAGCCGGTATGGCCTGTATTCAAAAAGCAGAACAGATCCAACCCTGGCCAACTTTAGGCCCATCACTCCACTCTCAATAGTCAGTAAACTGATGGAAGGATCACCAATAGTGCTGCCAAGCAGCACTTGCTCAGCAGTAACTTGTTCATTCATATTAAGTATAGTGTTTGCCAGGACCGTTCAGTTTCTCACCTCATTTCAGCTTTGGTTCAAATATGGACAAAAGAGCTGAACCTTTGTGGAGAGGTGAGACTGTTTGCACTTGATATCAAGGCTACATTTTACGAGTGTGGCACCAAGAAGCCCTAGCCCTAGCTAGAGTCAATGGGAATCAAGATGAAAACTCTGTGCTGTTGGACTCTCACCTCGCACAAAAAATGATGTTTGTGGTTGTTGGATGTCAGTCGTCTCAATCACAGGGCATTGTTGCAGGAGTTCCTCAGACCCAGCAATCTTCAGCTGCTGAATCAATGACCCTCCTTCCATTATAAAGTCAGAAATGGGGATGTCCATTCATGTCCGGACAAATTTCAGCATCGTTCATAACTTCTCAGGTAATGAAGCAGTCCCTGTCCAAACGCAGCAAGGCCTGGTCCATTTCAGTAACACTTGCTTTACATGAGTTACAGGTATTGTCCATGTGTAACAACAGAGAATCTAACCATCAACTGCTTGACATTCAATGGCTTTAAAATCACTGAAACCCACTATCATCATCCTGGAGGTTACAGCTGACCAGAGACTGAACTATCTATATAAATGGTCAGAGTCCTGCAGCAGATAACTCGGCTTAGCTGACATACCCCACCAAAGCTTGCCCACCATCTCCAAAGCACAAGTTAGGAGTGTGAAGGAATATGCCCTACTTGCCTGGATGAGTGCATCTTCAGCCAAACTCAAAAAGCTTAACACCAGGACAGCTCAGTGGACTGACACCTTGGCCACAAACATTCACGCCCTCCATCACTAACACTCAGTAGCATTAGTGTGTGCCATCTACAAGATGCAGTGCAGAAATTCATTAAGGCTCCTTTGACAACAGCTTTCAACCTCTCAATCACTGCCATCTAAAAGCAAAAAGGAATAGCTGAAGGAGAAACCACCCGGTTTATTTATATTATGGATATAAATCATATGTTTCGGAGCTAAGTATGAACTGTACAATTTTTTTCATCTAAGCTCCCATGAGCTTATTTACTGTTGAAAAATGATACATTTGTGTGAGCTTTGCATCTTGTATTCATCAGGTCATTTCATAATAATGCTAATTAAAGAGGAAGAACAGTGTTTATACTGCATGATTGGAGAGTGTTGATTGGTTGACAAGTGGACTCTGGCAGAGGCATCGCCATGGAGAATGCACCTATTCATGCTGATTGACAGTTAATTGCCAGAATTTTTAAAAGCATTTTCAACAATGTTGACTCTGCCTCAGGAATTTCCTGAGAAATTAATCAGCAATCACTATCACCTATTTTGTTGAGTTAAACAGGTGCAATGTGTGTACATGACCATTCTGTCTGCAAAGGACACTGTCTTGTGTAATATTATATGTAGCCTGCAGTATGTGTAAGTGCACCAGGCTGTGAGCCCGACTGACAGTTATGAACGGGTTGTAAGCATAATTTTTTGCATATTGAGGATCATTGGGCAAATGTTATCCACTTGCAGAATTACATCTAATATTGGACACAACATTGCAGGCTTTGCAAGTGCAAGCAGGTTGGCTGCGGTCTGTGCCTTGTTGTGAGCAATCACAGGGCAATGTTGTTTGATATAATCTATCAGTCTTTGGGGTGTACAGCCTATGTACTTGGCAAAGGAAATGTGATAGGGTATCCTCAGTCAGAGAATAAGAGGCTCAGAGGACCAAATGGATTAACAGTTTGGGAGGATGAGGCAGGTACAAGCTTTTGAGTGGAGATGTGGTATGCCATAGTGAGTTGTAGACCATTAGTTTTGATGATCTTACTGTAGCAGAGGACGAGTGAATGTGAGGTATCAGAAAGAAGATTGTGGCACTTAGCCTTATAGAGTGCAGAACATAACTGACCAAGAATCAGTACAGACCCAGACCAATAAATGGATTCAGGTTGGCTGTGATTGGTAGCGTGTCCTCCTTTGCTGGTTTGCAAAATAGGGAATGTCCCTCCTCTCAACTACCCTGCCCTCCTGAGCCTCCAGGCCCAATCCAGAAGTCGGGTTGAAGCTTTATCTTTCAGGCCATGTTCTCCAGAGTATTGGTTGAGCACTAGAGTGTGGCAGGGGAATCATCATGATTATTTTAAACCTAAGATCTCTAATATGCATTTGCTGGTCAATGCATGAGCTACACATGAAGTACAGTTTCATGGCAGATGTTTCGTATTACTGAATCTATGTATTCCCTAGCAGGACCTCGCTCCACAAAACATGCCCATCCTCTCACTGTAGACCAGACAAATAAACTCACTCCACTCACTTTGGCAGCTATTTTTCTTCTTTATTGGGTAGTTAAGGTTTAGTTGAGGTTTACATGATATCCTGTTGACGTTATTATGATTGGCTTACAGTATCCACCTGATGGTCTGGATTACCCCTCCATCTTCATGCTCCATGTTGTGTTGCTGTTCCTATCATTTCAACCAGCTTCCATGTTCCTCGTGTTCCCATCTGAATCCTTATTTCACCAGAAATATCCCTAATATTTCCCTTCAACCCACGGTTTTCCACGTTGCCATGCTCATTGTAGAGATGCACTTGCCTGCCATTGAATTCTGCATGGTGGTGACTTGTGAAAAAACCCAATATCTCCTATGCTTTACCACACTCTATCTTAAATCTGGAGTTGTGCTCCCTCAATTTGATTGTTTCCCTCCCTGTCACCTCATAATACAGTCTGTTCCCAGACTTGAGTTTCCAACTTTGCCTAGCACTGCGTCAACTGCACCCAGATGAGAACAGACTGTGGCTCAGCCCCAGACTAACTTGAGTACAGCCCAGTGCCTAGACTGATGTTTCTACAGTTTCCCTACTGGTGTGCTTGTAATCCCCGGGACTGGTTGGAATGTCCCTTGAATTGTTGACATGGCTTAATTTCCTGACGTTAGTAGAACTAAATGACAAACTGACCATGGGCAACCCCCTGTACTGTAATTGAACAAGCCCCTTGACTGGCTTTGGTGACATCTCCTTCGTGTCCCACTAAGTACTGGTCCCATTCTGATTTTCAGACGTGGTCATTTGGTTGAAACATGCAGTGTGTCTGCCTCATAAGCTGCTAGCACGGGCTATAGGTGTGACTTGATGTAGCTTGATGCTGTATGGCAACCTATCTGGACCTTTAATTGCTTAACGCTACCAAAACATGACACGCTGTTTGCTTATCTGTCTGTGGAAAAAGTCCAATGCAAGTCAGAGATGCTGAAAGCCTGTAAATTTTCATTGAGCATCAACGTGCTAAAATGCAATGCAAGCCAGAGATGCTGTGAACCTCAAAGTAAATGCAAAGTGAGTCAGTGCTAGAAAAACCAGCTGAGAGATTTAATATGTATCATGTAAGGATGCATGTTTGTCCGTGTGCACAAAGCGATCTGGCAGAAGCACGCAAGACATAAATGTCCTTGAGCTCCAAAGCTTTAGCATTGAAGTGGTGTGTGAGTGTTCTGAAAGTAACTGTACTGATGTGGTCAGGCTGGTAGCTTGGCGATGCCTAGTTACTAGGAGAAACAGTAGAAGAAGGGTGACAGGTTATTGAAGAAGGCATTTGGCACGTTAGCCTTTATTGATCGGTGCATTGAGTATAGGATTTGGAAGGTCATGTTGCGGCTATACAGGACATTGGTTTGGCCACTTTTGGAATACTGCATTCAGTTCTGGTCTCCCAGCTATAGGAAAGGTGTGAAACTTGAAAGGGTTCAGGAAAGATATTGCCAAGGTTGGAGGGTTTGAGCGATAGGGGGATGCTGAATAGGCCGAGGCTATTTTCTGTGGAGTGTCCAAGGCTGAGGGGTGATCTTATAGAAGTTTTTAAAATCATGAGGGATGTGGATAGGGTGAATAATCAAGGTCTTTTCCCCAGGGTATGGGAGTCCAAAACTAGAGGGCATAGGTTTAAGGTGAGAGGGGAAAGATTTAAAAGGGACCTAAGGGGCAACTCTTTCATGCAGAGGGTGGTGCTTGTATGAAATGAGCTGTCAAAGGAAGTGGTGAAGGCTGGTACAATTACAGCATTTAAAAGGCATCTGGATGGGTACATGAGCAGGAAATGTTTAGAAGGATATGGCCAAATGGGACTAGATTAATTTAGGATATCTGGTTGGCATGGATGAGTTGGACTGAAGGGTCTGTTTCCATGCTGTACATCTCTCTGATTCTGTAAGATGATGTCTGCAAAGTATGCAGGGAAACGATGATGGTGGAGCTGGATGTAGGCCCAGAAAAGCAGGCAACAATCTGTGACTTCGGGTAACTGTTTTGACTTCCAGGCCTGGAACTGACTGAATTTCACTAGGTAAGAGAGAGGAATGTGGTGCTGCATAGAAATGAGACCAAATTAGCTGGTAATGGTGTACAAATGCACAAAAATTCAATAGTGCTTCTCATTTGCAAGATTCAGAACTTGACAGTTATCAGAATTTTTTTGCTTGACATTGAGAATCTGATTTTTTTTTTTCACTGTTGCCATGCTTTCCTGATTTATTTTTTGCCAGCGTCTATGCTGTTTAAAGCCTGGGAAAGTTCTGCCCTCTATGTTCTCATTTTGTGGGCTATTCTCACAGTTCTCATTTTAAGAGTCATGACATGATAATCTGATTATTCATCGGTTAGAGAACCTGTACATGCCTGATTTCTGCTGTCTTATTTTGCTTTCATATGATATTGATGTCACTAGCAAGACTAGCATTTATTCCGATCCTAATTGGCCTTGAGAAGGTGGTCCCTTCTTGAGCTAGTGCAGTCTGCCTCAGGTTGGTAGACTACAGTGTTAGGAACAAAGTTCCAGAATTTTTGCCCATGGAAGTGAAAGGATGTTAAAACGTTTCAGAAAAATAATTTATTTAGCTATCATGTTTCAGTGATTAGATCTTTTAGCCTCAACTTCCATGAAAAGTATCATCATTTTTCTTTGTGATCAAAATTTAATATGACCGTGTTCCAATAGTGTTATTGTCCAACAGCTAACCTAACATGGCTGAAAGTTTTTTAAGTGCAATTTGCATGTAAAGTGGTTGTATCAGACAACACATGCTGTGACTGAGAAGACAGAACATTGGCAAAAATCTGCCACCTCTTTCACTAAAAGAATGAGATTCCTGAATCGTTTACTATAGGGATTTATGAAAAGAATAGAAGAGAAGGAAAAAGAAGCGATTGAACAATTTAAAATTCTCCTAACAAATGCACAGACACAGCTGTTCAAACAGGATTAATGGGATGTATTAGAGTACAGTGATGTATGTATTGCTTCAGAAAGTATCAAAATTCATCATTTTGCAAGTTATGCTGAGTGGCCTTAGACAAATGAAAAGAAATACGTGCATTTAGTTGATTCATAGGTTTCTACACAATATGTGTGTTTATAAAGTGCTTATGAGTTAGAAAGTTTCACGGTTTGGGAGTTTTTTAGAATGCTAGTCAAAGTGAAGCTGTATTTTAAAGAAACTGAGATGAAGTGCCGTAAACCATTTAGGTTAAATGGCATAAAGAAAGAGGTAAATCAGCAAGTAATGATTAGATGAAAGTACATTTGAGTGTATCAAGGAGGTGAGACTGAGAAAGCTGAAAAATTGCACAGTTTTGAGGTCTTCTGTGGGTGATGAACTCAAAGAAACAAGTCTTGTTTTCAACATACTGTGGTTAGATAGAGTAGATATATAGCAGATCATATCATACAATTGACTAGATGGAGTTTAGAAAAAGTAATATAGAAATGCCTCCAAAGCATTTGAAAAAGAAAATTGTTATAAAGGAGGATAAGTCACTTCTCATCTTTTCTTGTGTCTAGTAGCTCACCAAGGATGTAAGAAGACCCTTATCAGTTATGACAGCAGTATTTCAAGTGCCCCATAGATTTCAGATTTATGATGAATTTTCTTAAATGAAAGAAATATTTCGGTTAGAAAAAAGGTTCATAGATGTAGCTTTAACAATAGGAAGGGATTTGAAAGTTGTATTTTTATGTCAGATGGCACATGAATAAATGAAGAAGGGTAAGGATGGAGCCAATGAGGAAGAATTATGTTTGGCCTCAAAAAAACTGGAGAAACATTGTTTTAAAGATCGAAGAAGCAATTTTATTCCCTTTTGAATGACGTGAAGGAGATGTGATTCAACTATTCCACTGAGAGGCTGCAGTTTATGTGTATTAAATGAGTACATGGAAAGAGATTGCTGAATGCTACTAAAAGCCTGGATAGGGTTGAAGGATGAGTGGAGGACATTATTGCTGAGGAGTAATGGCAATGACGGCTCATTCAACACTGCACTGTTTGTGAGTTATGTAATATGGATAACAAGATGCCCAGTGAATGACAAGTGCTGATAAATGGTAATGTGCGTTAGCCTGGAAATGTTTAATTTGAGGGTTAAAATCAGCATTCTGTAATGTTAGAAATTGCAAATATGTAGGTAGTTGGAAAATACGATCACCATTTCATTTCACGGATACGATTAAAAAATAAAAATAATGAGAGACAACTTTGGCAAGGATCCAGAAAGAGTGACTGCTGGTCAGGCAGTGGAAAGCTGTTGATGTTTCTTTAAATGAAATTTCTGAAAAATGAATGCATTTGGCATTTAAAGTGGTTGATTTCTGAAATTATGAGCAATAATTGAAGTTAGCTCCAGTTAATTCAGACTAATAGAAGTACCAGCTAGTGAAGGTGTAGTGATTGCAACAAAGCCAGTCAGGTAGACCTCATACAATGAGTTCTCGGATTGTGGCTTTCAATCTGGTCTAATCAGTGAGCCCTGGGTGACAGATAGAACAGGAGCATCAGACATCATCCTGTTCACTCAGAGAGCAAGATCAGTGTCAAGGTCTCCAAGTGTAAATAAAGGGTGATTTGTTGATGGGATACTGGCCTCTAAGGAGTTATTTCAGTGGTGACAAGAGAAAAGCACACTCCTGAAGAAATTTGCTCGCAACAGTCATCGAGGTAAGCATTTCTGGCACCATGCCATTATTTTGAAAGCTTGACTTGTTCAGTCCTGCAGTTGAAGACTGGGCCCAGTATGTGGAAAGAATGCATTAGATTTTCCTGGCAAACGACATTGGGACAGGTGAAAAGCAGTGAGTAATTTTCCTGACAACATGTGGACCTGGTGCTATTTCTGTTATTAGGAGCCTAATTTTTCCTGACGTACCCAAAACTAATACCTCTTGAGAATTGACAAATTTAGTTAAGGAATATTATGAATCCAAGCCGCCTGTGATTCTGAGATGCTGTTGGTTTTACTCGGCAAATCAAGAGTAAGGGGAATCCGTATTGGGACTTCTGACTAGCAGAAGCATGCGACTCGGGTTTAACTCTGAATGAGATGCTGAGAGACTGTTTGCTTTGTGGGATTAATGATGTAACCATGCAGAAGTGCCTACCAGCTGAAGCCCAACTATACATACACTAGCACTACAACTGGCTTTATCATTGGAAAATGCGACATGGAGCTAATGAGTTGCAGGGGATTCCAATGGAAGTGGACACACTTGTCGGCCGGACTGAGCTTGGGGAACACCAGTTGAGTGAAGGCAATTGTATAGCCTCACTAAGGGATCCGGGCCGGAAACCGTTCTAGTTGCTGCTGATGTGCAGACTCGAGACAGCAAAAGAGCCCCAGTAGACCAAAATGAAATAAGAGACCTCATAGGCTAGTATCCGAGAGAATGCACACCCTGGAAAATCCACCTATATCTGGTTTGGAACAGTTAAATTGCTTAGCAACATCCAAATCAGAACCAGTCTAAATAAATCAGAGATAAAAGGTACTGCAGATGCTGGAGAATGCGAGATAACAACCCTGATGAAGGGTTTAGGCCCGAAACGTCAAGTTTTCCTGCTCCTATGATGCTGCTTGACCTGCTGTGTTCATCCAGCCCCATGCTTGTTATCCCAGTCTAAATAAATGCCTGGTTAAGTGGTCACCTGGTTTGAATGGAGGTTGGTTCTGGTACAACAGTTTGTCATTGCAGAATCAGTCTTTAACAAAATATTCTCGGGACTTTAAACCTTAATTTTGTGCAAGACCTCAACTAGACTGAGAACTTATAGCAGGGAGCCTTTCCAGATTAAAGGTACAACTCTGGTTCTGGTCTCTTATGAGAAGCAGCTGGTTCAGTCACCAGTGATTGTAGTAAAAAGCCCAAGCTTGATGAGCAAAATTGGTTGACAAAGATTCACCTACATTGGTTCAACATTATTTGATTAGAAATGGCTGTCTGAGTGAAGTCCTAATTAAGTACCCTGAAGTTTTTCAGGAAGGTCTAAGGACTATTAGAGGAGCCAAGGGCATTTTGTGTGTTGACCAGGAAGTAATTTCACAATTCTGCAAGGCCTGCCCAATGCCTTTTGCCTTATGGGCGAAAGCAGAGGCAGAAATCGGAAGGCTGGAAAGTGAAGGAATCATCAAACTAGTCCAGTTTGTGAAATGAGTCATACCAATTGTGAGGCCCGACGGGTCGGTTAACCTTTGTGGGGATTTTAAACAAATGGTCAACCGCATTTTGCAGCTGGAAAAATACCCAGTCCGTCATATAGACGATTTATGCACAGAGCTGTCCATCACAAAGCTGGACATGAGCCATGCATGCATGCAATTGCGCTTAATTGAGAATTCCCAGAAGTATACTACAATTAATACCCTTAAGATTTTGTACCAGTGTATGAGACTGCTGTTTGGAATATCGTCAACTTGTCCAATTTTTCAGCAGATGATGGAGACCATTTTACAAGGTTTACCCCAGGTCACCATTTATCTGGATGACGTGTTAATAATAGGGAAGATCAATAAGGAGCGCCTGGAGAACTTGGACATAGATGTTTCTCCCAAGCGGACATAAGTTTGTGATGATAATTCACCAAAAGTCCCTGCTGGGCCTACTTAAAGGGGACAAGGCAGTGCCGCCCATAGCTTCAGGCTGAATTCAGTGATGGGCTGTAATGCTAATTGCATAGTATTACAAGTTGGAACATTGTTCGAGAGACCAAGTAGTATATCAGGATGCATTGAGTCACCTCCCTGGTGACTCTACTGGTGGTACCACCAACTGGAAGAGTCCATAATGGATTTAACTTTTCTGGATGCACTTCCATTCACAGCTGCCAACGTCAGACCTTGGATGCGGAAAGATCCGGGCATGACAAATCTGAAACAGCTGGTGGTGATGGAGGAAACCGAAGAGCTGTCACAACCAGAAATGACAGCTTTTTGGTCATGGAGAGACCAGATCACAGTAAAGGACCGCATATTATTGGGATCAAGAGAGATTGACCTGAGCAAAAGTCACTGCCAGATACTGGCTGAACTCCTCCAGGGTCATCCAAGGGTTTCCAAAGTAAAGATATGTCTGGTGGCCAGGATTGGATGTCGACATAGCTGTGTTGGTGGTGAAGGGCCCCAAGTGCCAACAAGGGCAAACATTTACCGCCAGCAGCTCCCCCACATTTGTGGGTATGGCTGGACTTGGCGGCACATTGAGCCCATGAAATGATCTGCACAGTCAATGTTATTGGTCATTGTGGATGCCCACTCAAAATGGCTGGATGTACATACAGTTTATTTATCAGATACAGGGACGACGATAAAAAAACTGTGCGCACTTTTCGCAATACATGGTGTCCCTGAAGTGTTGGTCACAGATAGTGGACCATTGTTTACCAGAAGGGAATTTGAGTATTTCCTAAAGTCGAATGGTATTCGATATAAAAGGACAGCTCCATACCATCCATCATCCAATGATCTGGCAGAAAGAGCAGTCCAAACTTTGAAGACAGGCTTGAAGAAACAGCTTACAGCTTCACTAGATAAGGGACCACTCCTCATGCAGCTACAGGGATAGCTCGAGCAGAGTTACTTATGTGGAGAAGACTCTGCACCAGCTTAAATCTGATCATTCTGGACGTGGGGGTGGGGGCGAGGGTGAAATGGTATCAGGAATACCAATGCCGGACACAAGACTCCGCAAAGCGAGAGAGACACTTTACTTCTGGGACAGCGTTTTGAGTCATGGGTAAGAGGCGTGGTTGATGTGAGATCAGGTACAGTGACATATAAAGTTCAGGTAGATGAGATGGTCCTGAACAAGCATGTGGACCATACAAAAGCTGCAAATTCTCACATGGTGTGGGAGAAAAAACATGCCTGATTCCTCAACAGCGTTTCCAACTGTTCCAGAACCTGTGGGTTCTCCTTCTCTGTTAAGTGTTGAAGAGACCTTAGAATTTGAGATGAACACAGTGGATGTCGCTGCCTCGGACAAATGGACCTCTTAGACTGTGAGTTCTCTGATTGGAGCTGTTAATCTGGTCCGGTCAGGGAGCTCTGGCTGACAGATATAAACAGGAGTGTCAGAGGTTCTGTTCACTCTGGGAGCTGGATCAGTGTCGGTAAATGAATACAGGCCTCAATGGAGTTATTTCAAAAGGTATAGTTTTCACAGGAGCCAGTAGTATGATGCTATGCAAAGGTTAGAGGTATCCAGCATGATGGAGGGAAAAGAGTGAGTCAAGAAACGAGTGAGTCAAGAAACATAGATCAGCAAAGTAAAATAAGTTCATCATAGAATCCCGATAGTGTGGAAACAGGCCCTTTGGCCCAACAAGTCCACACCGAACCTCAGAGCATCCCACCCAGACCCATCCCCCTATAACCCACCTAATTTACACCTCCCTGAACACTACGGGCAATTTAGCATGGCCAATACACCTAACCTGCACATCTTTGGACTGTGGGAGAAAACCGGAGCACCCGGAGGAAACCCACGCAGACACGGGGAGAATGTGCAAACTCCACACAGACAGTCGCCTGGGGCTGGAATCGAACCTGGGTCCCTGGCGCTGTGAGGTAGCAGTGCCAACCAGTCTGCTACCGTGCCGCCAAAGTTGGACCAGAGAACCATGCCATAACAATTCAGTAAGCAACTGAGTAGATTATTGGAAAGCAAATAAATTACTATGGACTATTAATGCTAAGGGTTCAGGATTTGTATTAAAGCCAAGTATTGTAGTAGAGATGACTTTACATAAAGTCAGGATTGTGTTCCTGAACATTGCAACTTCAAATGAAACAACTTTAAGAGAAGCATAAATTGACTTTTGAATTAATGTTGAAACCAGAGTTAAGTTCTTGAAGACAATTATTACCTGGGAAATCCTACACAGAAGTTGAAATACTGTACCGTACATTGGTAGCACTTTGCAATCCTAGCTGAAATAATTTACAAAACAAGTATCAAAATATAACAGAAACACTACATATATTTGAAGTGAACATTGCACACCAGTCTCTCGTTATCAGCCCTTCTATTCGGTGATGACACTCAAGCTGATGGGTTCTAAGATGACTGTTAAGTCAAATGTGCAATGTACGCGAAAAATAAACAAAACCAGAAATCGTTGGAAAAAGTCAGCAGATCTGACAGCAACTGTTGTGAGAAATCAGAGTTGAAGTTTCAGATCCAGTGACCTTTCTTTAGAACTGCAGTCTACAGACTCTGCATTCATGGAAGATCAATGCTTTTCTGTGTTGGTGCCTTTCCACATGAACCTTCTCCCATTTCTGTTGGTCACCATGAGTTACTGTTGATGTTTGACACCTTCAGAAATGCTCGAAGACATTTCAGTAAATTTTGAGTGTCTTTGAGTGACGTACTTGATATTCTACATTTTTGGCTTGCTGGAAGTAGTTGCAATAGCACTGCCTTTTTTCTTATTGGTCTTTGAGGATCTTTTGAAAACACTGCTGATTTTGAATTGAAGGCAATGTGCAACAGCAGGGTCCTGGTGGAACAATTGGAAAGAAGGCCCACAGTCACCAACAGGCTTGAAAAATTTATTTGAGGTGTGCGATCTGTCTAATAGTGTTAATATAAAGCTATCACTTTTAGTATTTGGATTTTTAAGTAGTAACACAGATGAGTCCCTTTTGTGAATGAACTAGGTCAGTCAGTCCTTCCAGGACAGACAAAATCTAGTATGTGTTAGAGAACAGGGAATCCCTTGGGTGCAAATCGAAATTTTTTTTATACTTTTGTGTTTTACAGCAGTTGGAGTAAACAGTAGAAGCCATGAGCTTGTTTTTAGTTCAGAATGATCAAGCGTTGATTTTAGCTTAGGAAATCCAGAGATAGGAAGATTTTAGGACAGTTCAGAGAAGACCTGATTCAGGTCAGAAGAGCTTAAAGATTTTCTGTAAAGATGTAATTTCTTTAGATTTAAAACACTGAATTGATTGTATTGGGGAATGGATTGCAACTTTATTTTGCTGGCAATATTAAGGTTTTCTAATTGTTGTTTATCTGGGCAGCTGGGTTGTTTTCTCTTTGTCTTTTATGTAATAAATCTTTGATCTGTTGTTAAGGAAACTCGGCAGTCTTGTATGACCATGGCCATCACATTAACTGAAATTTGAAGAAAAAGCACATGATTTGACAAGCCAGTTATTTCTCATATTTGGCTATCAGCTGGGGTTGTACAAAGGCCTGTTAGAAAGTTCCCTCTTGCTTTTCCTGGAGCATTTCTTTGTGACAATGAAAGACATAATTTATCTATCTATTCACTCTGGCACTATGTTCTCTGTTTAGGTCATTCTCTGTGAAGATTTCCATTGCCTTTTCCATGAATGGGAAAGCTCTTGATGGGTTTGTCCAAGGAATTTTGTGGGTGGTGGTATTTCATAACAGTCTTCCACTTGAGCTTCATTCTGGAGCTGCATTAAATCCTTTCTTGGGACAATTTCTGTCCAATGTATTCATGCAAATACGCCACATAGGCCATATAATCAAAACTGGCATGCCTCACTAAGGCCATGATTTCATTCTGAACAGGAGGGACAATGTCATGCAATTCTCCTTAGCCACTGATACACTCAGGTTGCAATCTCCACCACACATCTATGTGACGTTATCCTATACCCCTGAAAATATTTTAGGCATGCTAAATACGGCGGAGGTATTAACACCTTGAATGTTGCTATTGCTTCCTGATAGGTGGCCCATATTAATTTAGTTGTGTTGGATGGCAGATTTATATTTATATATTTATATATTTTCAGAGACTTCTTCAAGGCTGATGAAGAACCCTGGGCAATTATCTAACAGAAGCCATATTTACAGAGGGCAAACTTCTTTCTGGCACAGTTTTCCCTCCGGTCCAGAATGACATACAGGGAGAGTCATTTCAGAGCGAGTGCACCTGTCAACAGGCTTATTTGAGCCCCAAGTGATGTGCAGAAGCTTCTTGGAATAAACACTCAATACCTGTTCAGTCACAAACACCACTGAGGGCTTAAATTTAACATTTCCTGCAGTATTCCCACCCATCAAAAATGAGAGGTGATCTTTGACAGCTTTAAATTCTGATGCTGTCTTCTCTTGCAAAGTGTGTGTTGCTTGGGGCATAGGTTTCCAAAACTGCATTTCATTAACATTGATTTGACTCCAGAAGATAATTCATCAGCCACTTCTGTATCAACATTAGCTACCTATTTAGACATTCAGGTTCTGTAAAAAGAAGGGCATAGAAACAGGAGTTGGTCATTCAGCTCCTCAAGCTTGTTCCTCCAGTCACCGAGATCATAACTGATCTGTGGCCTAACTCCAAATACCTGCATTTGGCCCATATCCCTGAATGCCTTTGCTTACCAAAAATTTATCTATCTCCAGTTTAAAATTAACGACTGATGTAGCATTAACTGCAAAAATCCACAAAGAATACGTAAGGATCTTTGGTGCATTCTGTAGTGCATTTAGGTACATGCTGCTACTGTGTGCCAATGGTGGAGAGGGTGAAGGTTAGAAGGTATGGTGCTAATCAAGTGAACTGCTTTGTTCTGGATAATGTCAGGTTTCTTGATTGTTGTTCTTGAGTGTTGCGCTTATCCAGCCAAGTGGGAAGTATTCTGTCATGACTCATACCTTGCATTGGTGTCAGGCAGTGAGTTATTCATTGCTAATTTGAGAGCCCCAACAGAAAAATTGACTGTAAACTTAGGAGTCCCATTTAGTCCCTTTCTTAGGAGTCCCATTATTTAACATTTCAATGTAGTTAGTGAGTATTAAATTATACCTCCTAATGTTTGTTTATGCATTTTTATCATTTAATTATAAATAACTCAATTTTGTTTTGAATTTGATGTTCTAGATTTTTACTTCATACAGTTGTGCTAGCCTTTTGCAAGGTGTGAGGTCATTCAGATTTATTATTGAAGTTAACATGATTGAGAATCCCTGTTTAAATCTGATCATCTACACTTCCTTTCTCTGAGACAGCTCACAAATTGACATTTTTTAGAATAGGAGTAAGACAGGGACAGGAAGACTCATCGTTACCTCTCGCGTTTTCCGCCAATCAATTCAGTCGAAAGTCTGCCTAACTCTGCCTTGAATGTATTCAATCACTCAGCATCCACTGCTCTCTTTTGGATAGAGAATTCCAAAGTAAATTTTAAGAAATACTTTGTTTTAGTTATCTTTTGTTGCTTTCTAAGATTATTAAAACTTATAACTGGCAAAGGCACATTCCAGTGGCAAGTGCACAATGGTTTCTTCTGTAACGTAGCTGCCTTGAGGACAGTGAGTAATGCCGGGTAACTATATAAAATCTGACGCCCACCAGCCAAGCTGTAGGGTGGTGCTTGTTTGGAAGTTCTTTTTTCAAATAACGTGAAGATGCGCAATTTTTTTTTTTCATAATTGAATGGATTGTTTCAAGAAGACTTCTGAGGAGCCATATGATAACATTTTGAGATAACAAGCATGGGGCTGGATGAACACAGCAGGTCAAGCAGCATCATAGGAGCAGGAAAACTTGACGTTTCGGGCCTAAACCCTTCATCAGAAATGGGGGAGGGGAAGAGGGTTCTGAAATAAATAGGGAGAGAGG
>JAHRHZ010000034.1:14399875-14449736 GCA_024137785.1 Ginglymostoma cirratum | reverse complement strand
TCTCTCCCTATTTATTTCAGAACCCTCTTCCCCTCCCCCATTTCTGATGAAGGGTTTAGGCCCGAAACGTCAAGTTTTCCTGCTCCTATGATGCTGCTTGACCTGCTGTGTTCATCCAGCCCCATGCTTGTTATCTCGGATTCTCCAGCATCTGCAGTACCTTTTATCTCTAAATGAATGTAAAGTTCAGATCAGCCACAATCAGATTGATTGATAGAAAATGTTTGATGGCCCAAATGGCTCACTAACATTAAAACAAGGACAGGAACAATGGGAAGAGCCTGGAAAAGAACACAATGAACAGCTGCTTTCTCATTGGTTCTAGATGCCATTTTCTAGCTGATGTCCATATGTTGAAAAACATAAAAATTGTTAACTTTATATAGATGCAGTAAGTGGAACTCTTTGTATGATTTATATGATTTTTATGTTGCAATATTCCAGTAGCTTTCTGACTGCCATTCTATAAGTTATTTATTCTGTTATTTAGTGATTAGTAACAATGATGTGGCGAGACATTTTTTGAAAATTATTCTTTCACTTGGAAATTCATTTTTATTATTTTTCCTTGAACTCGTCCAACTACAATGGAGCTCCCATGTGTTTGTTTTATGGCCCTTTTACCTATCACATTTTCCTATTTACTTCGCTACTGGGATCTGAAATTGATATAATTAGGAAATAAGAGTTAAACTCTAGAAGGAATTTATATGCAAAAGGAGCATGATGTACGTTGATGTACTGTTGCCTTATTTCTGCTCCAAGCATTCTTCAATCATATCTTGCCAACCGGGAGTGTTAGATTATAGAATTCATCAAATAGTTCCAAGCATTTTTCCTCTCTTTTTCAGTACATTTGTCTAGGAAGTACCAAATGTTATATGTTGTAGATGTATATCAAACACTGATTTATTTTTATTTATTCATTCAACTATGAAATCATACAGTCATAAGTTTTTGTTAGTATATACATAACATTTATTCTGTTGCTGTACATATAATGTGCTGTGCTGCAGTGGTTTAACCTTGTTTGCTTAAGTTAAAAATGAAAGTTTTGTACCTCATTCTAGGTTTAGAAGTTTGTGCAAATGTTGGAAGACATTCCATCTCTCTCTCTCTCTCTCCCTCTCTCCCTCTCTCCCTCTCTCCCTCTCTCCCTCTCTCTCTCTCTCTCTCTCTCTCTCTCTCTCTCTCTCTCTCCCCTGCCCCACTCTCACCTCACGTATTCAAGCAAAAGTTTGGATGTTGTGTTATTTATGTTCTCTGATGCATTCAAACTCCTGTCCTGCCACAACTTTAAATATCATAGGTATCACTTTTCAAGATGCCATAACATAGGTTCATACAGTGCAGAAAAGGCCCTTCAGCTAATTGAGTTTGCACCGACATAACTACCACTAAAAGTGTGCTAACCCCAATTTCTTGTACTTGTCCCATATCCTTGAATATTATGATATTTGAAGTACTCATCCAAAATTTTTTTTAAAGGTTTTAAAGTTTTCAACTTTCACCACCTTCCCAGGCAGTGCATTCCAGATTTCCACCACCCACTGAGAGAAAAAGTTTTTTTTTTCCCAAATTCCCTCTGAATCTCCTGCCCCTTACCCTAAAACTATGCCACCTTGTGATTGACCCCTCAATGAAGGGGAACAGCTGCTCTCTGTTCTCCCTGTCCATACCCCTGATGATCTCATACACCTCAATTATGTCCCCACTCTAAAGAAAACAATCCAAGCCTTTCTAATCTCTCTTTACAGCTCAATTTCTCCATCCCAGGCAACATCCTGGTGAACTTCCGCTGTACCCCTCTAGTGCTGACACATCCTTCCTGCAGTGCGGTGACCAGAACTGCACACATTACCCCTCCTGTGGCCTAACCAAATCTCTGTACAACTCCAACATTTCTTCCTTGCTCATATACTCTATGCCACAACTGATGAAAGCAAGTGTCCCATATGCAGTATATTGCATGGATATACATGGATATAATTTTTTTGATCATAAATAATGCATTGTTCTCTTGAAACCTTTTTATTAACTATACAAGCATGTGATCTTCTCCACTTCATAGCACATGGATAGCCTTGTTTTCAACTTTCCTCCAATTTTTCTTGTTGCTGCTGTTAAGCACTAAAAAATGACTTCAAATTAAGTATTTGCTTGATAGTATGTTTTAAAAAGTTCACTGAATAGGTAGAGAAACTTTTGAGGGTGTCTTTTTGCATTTTCCTTTCAATTCATTTCATTTCATATTTTGCTGTTTGGGTTCAGTAATTCTTTTTCAGTCTAACATCTTCAGACTTTTTTTATATTGATTATACATTTTTATTATGATACCTGGGTTTGAAATTGCATATTAGGTTATGGTTCATTTCACTTCTATCAAGAGTGCTTCTGCTACAGAAGGTGGGTGATGTTTCATTTTCACCCCTATCTGACTGTAGTTAGTCTGACTATAATCAATATATCGCTAAAACTAGCAAAGGATTTCAATGATATTTGATCCATGTGAAATTTGGCTCAAGGAAGGACTGATTGGCTCTGAATGCTGGAATATTTTTTAAGATCTATTAACATTGGGAGATGGAGTGAATTTACATTTTTTTTTTAAGAATGTCATTGATTGTTTAGGAATATTGTGGATTTTCCCAGCTAATGTGGTAGAATTTGTCCCAACTGTCAAAATGTGAACAGTTTTCATAGCAGGTTGTGGGTTGAGTTTCTCAGTGGGATGAAGGCACTTGATACGTTTTTCACTGCTTTGCAGTTGCAGAATGTCAACCTGGCAGGAGACGTCTCAGGGAAGAGCTGTGTAATTGTAGTAATGTTAACACAACAAGGCAGAGAAATGGATTATACTTGCTACCGACTTCATTTGGTTATATTTCATCTCAAATATTTCATAAAACCTTGCAATGACTGTAGAGATTATTAATCCCTGCTGAAGGCGTATGAAAACAATTGAATCATTGGAAAACATTCTTGAAAGACTCAGTTATGTTTCTAAATTCGTTGCATTGAATTAGCTCATGGAGTGTAGCTTATTTTCGAGCTGAAAATTCCAGAAAGATAACTGAACAAAAACTATGGCTAGTTCTACTTAGACATGGATTGAGGCATTTTTTAAAATTCATTCATGGGGCATGGACATTGGCTGGGCTGGCATTTATTGTTCATCTGTAGTTGTCCATCAAAGGTGGTAACGAGCTGCCTTCTTGAACTGCTGTAGTCTGTGTTCTGTAGGCAGACCCCCAATGCTGTTAGGGAGGGAATCCTAGGATTTTGTCCCAGTGACAGTGAAGGAATAGTGATACATTTCCAAGTCAGGATGGTGAGAGGCTTGTAGATGGTGTTCCCATGTATCTGTTACCTTTGCCCTTCTAGATGTTAGTGGTCATGGGTTTAAAAGGTGCTGTCTAAGTAGCCTTCATGAACTCCTCTGGTGGTGGCGGCTCTAAAATCTCAAAGTGTAAAGTTTGAACGCAGGAAAGATTCAGTCTCTGATCTGATTTGCAGCAGTGAGAACAGAATTGAGCTCTGCCTCAAGCCTGTGAATTTGCTTGTGTTTCAGCGGGCTGCATAGCCAGGTAAATCTCTGCTTGCACAAAGCAGGTGAGCAACCTCTCCCTGCTATGAACTCCGTGTGGCGCAAATCAAATGGGCTATTTTGTCCTGGATGGTGTCAAGCTTCCTGAGTGTTGTTGAAGCTACACTCATCCAGGCAAGTGGGTACTAAAAGAGGTGATGGGGGAAATAGCAAATGCACTAGTAATTATTTACCAAAATTCACTGGACTCTGGGTTAGTTCCTGCGGATTGGAAAACAGCCAATTTCTGATGAAGGGTCGAGGCCCGAAACGTCAAGTTTTCCTGCCCCTATGATGCTGCTTGACCTGCTGTGTTCATCCAGCCCCATGCTTGTTATCTCGGATTCTCCAGCATCTGCAGTACCTTTTATCTCTGAGCCAATGTGATGCCACTGTTTAAAAAAGGAAGTAGACAAAAAGCAGGTAACTATAGGCCAATTAGCTTAACTTCGGTAGTGGGGAAAATGCTTGAATCTATTATTAAGGAAGAAATACCATGACATCTGGATATAAATTCTCCCATTGGGAACACCCAGCATGGGTTCATGAAGGGTAGGTCATGTTTAACTAATGTGGTGGAATTCTTTGAGGACATTACTTGCATGGTGGACAATGGGGAACCTGTGGATGTAGTGTATCTGGATTTCCAGAAGGCATTTGACAAGGTGCCACTCCAAAGGCTGCTACATAAGATAAAGTTGCACGGTATTACAGGTAATGTATTGGCATGGATAGAGGATCGGTTGACCAGTAGAAAGCAAAGAATAGGGGTAAGTGGGTGTTTTTCTGGTTGGCGGTCAGTGGCTAGTGGTGTGCCTCAGGGGATCAATGTTGGGACCGCAATTGTTTACAATTTACATAGATGATTTGGAGTTGGGGACTAAGTGTGGTGTGTCAAAATTTGCAGATGACACTAAGGTGAGTGGTGGAGCAAAGTGTGCAGAAGACACTGAAAGTCTGCAGAGGGATATAGATAGTCTAAGTGAGTGGGCAAAGGTCTGGCAGATGGAGTACAATATTGATAAGTGTGAGGTCATCCATTTTGGTAGGAATAACAGCAAAATGGACTATGTTTTAAATGGTAAAAAATTGCAGCACGCTGCTGTGCAAAGGGACTTGGGTGTCCTTGTGCATGAATCGCTAAAAGTAGGATTGCTGGTGCAGCAGGTAATTAAAAAGGCAAATGGAATTTTGTCTGCCATTGCTCGAGAGATGAAGTTTAAAAACAGGGAGGCTATGCTGCAGCTGTATAGGGTACTGGTGAGGCCACACCTGGAGTACTGTGTGCAGTTTTGGTCTCCTTACATGAGGAGGGATATACTAGCACTGGAGGGTGTGCAGAGGAGATTCACTCGGTTGATTCCAGAGTTGAGAGGGTTGGATTATGAGGGGAGACTGAGCAGACTGGGATTATACTCATTGGAATTCAGAAGAATGAGGGGAGATCTTATAGAAACATACAAGGTTATGAAGGGAATAGATAAGGTGGAGGCAGGGAGGTTGTTTCCACTAGCAGGTGAAACTAGGACTAGAGGGCATCACCTCAAAATAAAGGGAAGCAGAAGTAGGACTGAGGTCAGGAGGAACTTCTTCACCCAAAGGGTTGTGAATCTGTGGAATTCCCTGCCCAGTGAAGTGGTTGAAGCTACCTCACTGAATGTTTTTAAGGCAAAGCTAGATAAATTTTTGAACAGTAAAGGAATTAAGGGTTATGGTGAGTGGGCAGGTAAGTGGAGCTGAGTCTCTAAAAGATCAGCCATGATCTTATTAAATGGCGGGGCAGGCTCGAGGGGCCAGATGGCCTACTCCTGCTCCTAGTTTTTATATTATCTTATGTTATTCCATCGCATTCCTGACTTGTGCCTTGTAGTTGGTGGATAGGCTTTGGGAAGTCAGGAGGTGAATTACATCCTGCAGTATTCCTAACCTCTGACCTGCTCTCGCAGCCACTTTATTTAAACAGCAAGTCCTGTTGAGTTTCTGGTCAATAGTAATCCCCAGGATGTAATGCATTCAGTGCTGGTAACACCATTGAATGTCAAGGGGGTGATGTTAGGTTTGCTTCTGATTGGAGACGGTAATTGCCTCACATTTATGCAGCATGAATGTGACTTGCCACTTTTCAGCCCAAGCCCTGGATATTGACCAGATCTGTTATATTTGGAGATACACTGTTGCAGTATCTGAGGACTTATGAAGGGTGCTGAACATTGCAAACGCACAAAGCAGGCTAGGATGATACCGAAGGCTGTTATCAGGATATACTGGAGCGAAGCATTACTTGCTCCTTCATGGGAGGAAAAAAAGTTGAAATTGGATGAGATTTTCATTGAAAGAATTTTACTGCCACCTTAATAAGGTTACATCACATGACTCATCTTCTGAATCAACCTTAGTCTTGATATAGGCACTTTGTTATCATAGGCTTTATCCAAATCTAGAGCTATCCAAAGCTAAAGAAGCTAATCTTCCGCATTTCTTCTTCCTTTCATACATCTGCCTACTGTTACTGACACCCATTATGGCACTTTTTGCCCCCTGCTTAATAGGAGAGGCTTCATTAATCTTTCAGGTTTCTTTCATTCTAAAACATTTCTGGAAGAAACCTTGGACCCTAGCTGCATTGATGTGCTTTCTGATGTATTTGATGGCTATTCTAAAAGCTGAGACCCTGTCAAATCTGTCAACCAGATTAGGTTCCTTCCTAATGGGTGAGTTTTATTGCACAATGCCACGAGGGCATGGAGGCAGAGATCCTTGTTTTTTTTGTAAATAAACTATATTACCAAGTTTAAATTATCTTTCTAAATAGACTCTTGGTAGATTTTTAAGAAAAATATGGTTGCTGTCAAGCATAGCATGACCAAGTTGACTCCTTCCAGAAAGTTCCAGCAGTAACCGAGACAAAAGCAAGCTCATCATCTCCAGGAATGTATGTTGAACATTCTAGTCAAGCCAACACTAAAGGGTTAGCGATGATATGTCAACCATTGCCAGTTCTGAACAAGGGAAACCATTGAAACCCATCATTGCCACAGTTATCTGCTGCAATACAGAAAGATTTTGTTGAGGGACACCAAACCCACTGAGTGTCTCAACCCAAAACTCCAGTCACGTATTGTAGCTGCTAGTTTATTTGACCTGTCTTTATTAAAAGACAAAGCTGTATAATTAATTTAACTGCTTGTAAGCAGCTTCAGTCTTTGCCCAATGCCTACCTCTGTTCTCATTATCTCCCAGTGGTCTGATTTCTGGACATAACCTGTGTTTTACCTACAAACCACTATTACAATTGAGCAATCATTCGACTGTATTGGAACTTGTGCGAAAAAGGACCGTTGTGCACTGCCACCTGATAGAATCTTAACTGGATATTGACTTATTGGGCTTCTAATTCACATGAACTAATTCTGATATCTTTCAATTTAAGTAATTTGTGATTTTCATTTTGCTTTTTCTTTATTGAATGTGTGCCATGAGCCATTCCCCTGGTAAAGCAATAAGCTTTTCTTTAATCCTAAGGGGACAGAAAATAGGAAAATATTTTCTTTTAGAAGAGCAATCTCTGTTACAACCAGGCAAAGATGACAGTAAAAATCATTCAGTTCACCTCTTCTAATCTATCACTGTATGCAGAAGTTCCCTTCAGCTGCATGTGAATCGCTGAATGAACTATTTTTATATCCTTTCAATACATTACCTTGTGAATGGCTGTGGAATAGACAATAAGCTTTGTATAAAGTAGTACCTGAAAGACTGGATCTTTGAATACAAATAAAGGTCTGCATAGGATATGTCTTTGAACCCGTAATCTAATTGCTTGCTGTAGGCGAGGAATAGTGCAGTGATTGTCTAGAATCAGAATTGTTGGCTTTGTTCCTTGAAGGTATCACAAACTTCAAGTATAACACATCTTTCTGTTCATCTAAATGTTTTGATATGATTTGGTTTGATTTATTATTGTCACATGTAGCTAGGCATAGTGAAAAGTTTTGTTTTGTGTGCTGTGCAGGCGGATCATACCATACAAAGTGCACTAGGGTAATAGAACAAACCGAGGAATAGAATGTTATGGCTGCAGAGAAGGTGCACAAAGAACGAGATCAACATTAAATTTATAACTTGAGAGGTCCATTCAGAAGTCAAATAACAGCGAGGAAGAAACTGTTCTTGAATCTGTTGGTACGTGTGTTTAAGTTTTTGTATCTTCTGCCCAACTGAAGAGATTGGAAGAGAGGGCCTTTGATTATTTTGGGTGCCTTCCCAAGGCAGCAAAAAGTATAGATGGAATCAATGGATGGAAAGTTGGTTTGCCTAGTGGACTGGGCTGTGTTCACAATTCACTGTACCTTCTTATGGTTCTGGGCAGAGCAGTTGCCATACCAAGCCGTGATGCATTCAGATTAAATGTTTTCTATGGTGCATCTATAATGTTTGGTAAATATCTTTACAGACATGCCAAATTTCTTTGACCTCCTGAGGAAGTAGAGGTGTTATTGTGCTTTCTTGACTGTCACATCAACGTGGGTGGACCAGAACAGATTGTTGGTGAACATCACTAGAAACTTGATGCTCTCAACCATCTCCACCTCAGCACCACTGATGTAGACAGTGGTGCGCCCTTCACCTTGCTTTTTGATGTCAATGACCAGCTCTTTTGTCGAGAGAGAGACTGTTATCTTTACACCATGCCACCAAGCACTGTCTCTCTTTGCTGTATGCTGCCTTATCATGGTTTGATATCCGACCTACAACAATGGTATCGTCAAATGTAATATCTCATTGCTGTTAAGGAATACAAGAGAAATTTCTTTATCCGGATAATGATAAGAATGTGGAATTTGACACCACAGAAGTAATTGAGGTGAATTGCTTAGCCACATTGAAGGGCAAGTTGGAAAAGTACATGACGGAGCAAAGAATAGAAGGGTATGTTGGGGTTTGGAGATTTGTGGGAGGAAGCTCATATAAACCGTAAATGCTGGTGTGGTATTGGGCTAAATGATTTGATTCCTTGCTGTAAAGACTTTGTAGTGTCACAACGACTGCCACAGGTGAAAATATTACCAAATAAAATCCGAAAGAACTGCAGATGGTGTAAATCAGAGACAAAAATAGAAATTTCTGGAAAAGTTCGGTAGGTCTGGCAGCATCTGTGGAGAGAAATCTGAGTTAACATTTCAGGTTGAGTGACCCTTCCTCATAACTGTTCTCTCGACCCAAAATGTTAGCTGTGATTTCTCTCCCAAGGTGCTGCCAGACCTGCTGAACTTTTCAGCAATTTCTATTTTTGTCTTTGAAAATATTATCACTTTATCTTCTGTTATGTTTATTCGATTTATTCTTTGCTTTTAGAATTATTGCATCTTTAGCATTTTCTATCTTAAACATGTTATACTCAGTTATGTGAAAAGAGTACAAAATACAGTCTTTCAGTTTCTTATCCAGAAAAGATTTGCAAAATTTGTATAAAAGGCAATTTTTTTTAACGTGCATTCTTTCCGGTTTTTTCATGCTTGTCTTCTCCACTCTCTGATACTTGACTCGTAGATTTTATTTGTTTGTTATGCATGATGTCAGCCAATACTAACAAGGCTAATAGATTTCCCATCTCCAGTACCTTTCATGAAAGTGGTGGTGAGCTATCGTGAATCATTGCAGTCTGTACATCCACACTGCTGTTGAGAAAGGATTTTCCAGAATTTTGACCCATCAATCATGTTCTCGTGCAGGAAAATGCAAATATTCTATCACATTTGTGCCTTGTAATTGGTGGAGAGATGTTGGGAAGTCAGGAATTGAGTTGCTATCTGCAGAATACCTAGCCTCTGCCCTCCTCCTGTAGCCACGGCATTTATATAGCTGAGTATTGAAAAAGAATCATGTTGAACTCAAACATTAACAGTTCCTCTCTCCACAGATACTGTGAAGTTTCTCTTCACAGACTTGCTGAGTCACTCAAGCGTTTTCATAGAATCATAGAGTCCCTACAGTGCGGTAACAGGCCCTTCGGCCCAACGAGTCCACACTGACCCTCCGAGCATCCCACCCAGACCCATCACTCTATAACCCACCTAATCTACACATCCCTGAGCACTATGGGCAATTTAGCATAGTCAGTCCACCTAGCCTCTGCACATCTTTGGACTGTGGGAGGGAACCAGAGCACCCAGAGGAAACACACGTGGACGCGGGGAGAATGTGCAAACTCCAGACAGATAGTCACCCAAGGGTGGAATTGAACCCGGGTCCCTGGCACTGAGGCAACAGTGCTAGCCACCGTGCCACTCGTTTTCTGGGTTTGTTATCTACGTAGCCGATTTAAGTTAAATTTATGGTCATTGGTAGTCTCGTACAGTGATTCCTGGGACTAAGATGACTGACCTCCAACAACAATATTAGTCTTTGAACAAAAATAGAAGTTGCTGGAAAAGCTCAGCAGGTCTGGCAGCATCTGTGAAGAAAAAATCAGAGTTAATGTTTCGGGTCCGGTGACCCTTCCTCAGAACTGTCTTTGACTGGAGGTATACCTAATTCAGTGGAGAGTAATATCTTGAGATTCTTAATGCCATAGCTGATAAAGTGCTGCCTTGATGTCATTGAGTTTATTTATTTTCTCATGTTTGGATTGAGGCTATACTGACATTTGCCACTGAGTGATCTTAGCAGGATCCAAACTGTGCATCAGTGAGCAGGTTATTGATAGATTCTTAACGAAAGTTCTTAGCACAGCACTATGCTTAGCTATTTAAGATTTTAGATTTTGAATGTCATTTGGCATTGACTAGATCGGTCTAGGCCCCGAAACGTCAGCCTTCCTGCTCCTCTGATGCTGTTTGGCCTGCTGTGTTCATCCAGCTCTACACCTTGTTATCTTAAATATGGAGGACATGTTTTTGCTTTCAAACAAAGCAGATTGACATTCATTCTGGACAGGTGCTATGTTTATTTGCTGTGACCATGGCCACACCAGTTTTTGATTTGTTACATGGCATTTGTGATTTAATCTCTCCTGCCTTCTATCCTTTCCCAGACTTATCCTTTTGTTATTTATCTCCTTTTATGTAACAAAACCTATGATTTCCTTTTCTTAAAAATATCAAAATGAAAATCATTTCTGAAGAAGTCAAATTTGTCAAACATTTAATCTGTTGCTTTCTTCATAGCCGTAGCCGGTATTGCTGAGTGTTTCCATTTCTTTGAATGATCAAATAGATGCTGTGCAAGAACTGGTGATGTTTGAATTTGATCTAACATTGAAGCACTGTTGAATGCAGCAATAAAACACACACTAATTTAAATCAAGGACAAGTGCTTTTCTGTGTTCAAATCCTTTTCTCTGCTCAGGTCCTTTGTGAGCATACAGTAGCGCTAATGTTACTTCCCACTTAGCCCAAGGCTGGATGCTGTCTAGATCTTGCTGCGTGGACACAGACTGCTTCAGTACCTGCTGCTAAACATTGTGCAGTCTTCAGTGAACATCCCCACCTCTGATGTTATAATGGAGACAAGGTCATTGATGAAGCAGCTGAAGATGGCTGGGCTTGGGATACTACCCTGATGCACACCTCCAGTGATGTGCTGTTGCTGGAATAATTGATCTCCAACAGCTGTGACCATTTTTCTTTGTACTAGTTGTAACTCTAACTAGTAGAAAGTTTCCTCCAGTTTCCATTATCACTAGATTTGCTAGGACTGGTTGATGCATCAATTGGTCAAATGCTGCCTTGATGTCAAAGGCAGTCACTCTAAACTTACCTCTGGAGTTCAGCTCTTTTGACCAAGTTTGTATCAAGATTGTAATGACATTAGGAGCCAGTTGGCCGTGGCCAAAACCAAACTGAGGGTCACTATGCAGGTGCCCTTTGATAGAACGGTTGATGACACAGTCCATCACTTCATTAGTCATTGAGAGTAGACTGGCTGTTAACTGGTAAGAACATAAGAACCAGGAGCATCAGTAGGCCACCTGGCCTTTTGAGCCCGCTCCGCTATTCAGTAAGATCATGGCTGATCTTTTCATGGCCTCAGTTCTACTTAACCACCATCTCACCATAACCCTTAATTCCTTTACTATTCAAAAAACATTATCTATCTTAGCTTTAAAAACATCAAATGAGGAAGCCTCAGCTACTCCACTGGGCAGGGAATTCCACAGATTCTCAACCCTTTGGGTGAAGAGGTTCCTTCTCAATTCAGCCCTACATCTGCTCCCCCTAATTTTGAGGCTATGCCCTCTTGTTCTAACTTCACCTGTTGGTGGAAACAACCTCTCTGCTTCTATCGTATCTATTCCCTTCATAATTTTATATCTTTTGATAAGATCCTCCTCATTTCTTCTAAATTCCAATGAATATAAGCTTAGTCTATTCAGCCTCTCCTCATAAAGCCAACCTTTCAACTCTGGAATCAACCTAGTCAATCTCCTCTGTACGCCCTCCAGTGCCAGTACATCCTTTCTCAAGTCAGGACACCAAAACTGCACACAGTACTCCAGGTGTGGTCTCACCAGTACCGTATACAGCTGCAACATCACCTCCCTGCTTTTAAGCTCAATTCCCCGAGCAATGAAGGACAAAATTCCATTTGCCTTCTTAATTATCTGTTGTACCTGCAAACCAACCTTCTGCGATTCATGCACAAGGACACCCGGGTCCCTCTGCATAGCAGCATGCTGCAATTTTTATTTTACCATTCCAGTAATAGTCCCTTTTACTGCTATTCCTGCCAAAATGGATGACTTCGCACTCTTTGCTGCTTGGTTGTTAATCCTCGATCCATGTCAATACATTGCCTGTAACACTGAGAACCTTTATCTTATGCAGCAGCCTTTTGTACGGCACCTTGTTGAATGCCTTTTGAAAATCCAGATTCGCCACATCTACTGAATCCCCATTGTCCACTGCACTCGTAATGTCTTCATAGAATTCCAGAAAATTAGTCAAGCATGACCTGCCTTCCATGAACCCATGCTGCGTCTGCCCAATGAGGCATTGTCTATCTAGATATCTTGCTATTTCTTCCTTGATGATAGATTCAAGCATTTTCCCCACTACAGAAGTTAAGGTAACTGACCCGTCTTTTATCTACTTCCTTTTTTGAACAGTGTCATCACAATGGCTGTTTACCAATCTGCTGGAACTGCCCCAGAGTTCAGGGAATTTTGGAAAATTACCGCAATTGCATTTTCTATTACTGTCACTATCTCGTTTAGTACCCTGGGGTGCATTCCATCAGGGCCAGGAGACCTGTCTACTTTTAGATTGACCAACATTGCCTTTATCACCACTGGTGATAATGATCATGTCTAGGTCCACACCTATCTTAGTCTCCTTGTCATTAATTACTGGCAAGTTATTCAGGTCCTCTGCTGTGAAGACCAACATAAAATACCTGTTTAATGCCTCAGCTATTTGCTCATTTCCTATTATTAAATACCCCTTCTCGTCCTCTCTCCCTTAAATAGTACTTTCTCATTTGCTGCTTTACAGTCTGTATGAAGCTTTTCAGAATCTAGATTTTTGAAAGATAAACAACAGTGCATCCACACTCTCTATAGCCACCTCCTCAATCTCTCCTATGTAGCTCATCTGGTCCATGGGGTTTATCAGCCTTCAATCCGGTAACTTTTTTTTAATACTACCCCTTTACTAGTACAAATTTCAGTTAGTTCCCTAGTTCCCTTGTTTCCTTGATATTTCAGGAAATTTTCTGCAACTCCTGTGAAGACAGGCAAACAGTTGTTTACATTCTCTGCAACTTCCCTATTTTTCGTTATAAATTCACCTGTATCCACCTGCAACGGTGATGTGGAGGTGCCGTTGTTGGATTGGGATGGACAATGTCAGAAATCACATGACACCAGGTTATAGTCTAGCAGGTTTGTTTGAAAATGCAAGCTTTTAGTGCCTCAGTCCTCCTTCAGGTGTCAACGAAGAAGGACCGAGGCTCTGAAAGCTTGTGTTTTCAAATAACCTCTGGTGGATTATATCCTGGTGTCGTGTGATTTCTGACTCTGTCCACCTATAATGGACATATTTGTCCTTGTCTTTTTCTTTTTCCAAAGCTAAGGAAGATTTTACTGTTTGCCTTTATTTTTCTCACTAGCTTGCTTTCACATTCTCCTTTCCCTTTCTTTATCATTTTTGAGTTTCTTGGTCATTCTTTGCTGAATTCAAAATTGCTCATAATCCTTAGGTTAGCCACTTTTTCTGACAAACTTCCTTTGATGCAGTCTTAAACTTCTTTGTCAGCCATGGTTGATTCACCTTCCCTGTTGAGTTTTTGCACCTTAGCGGAATGTATAGACTTTCTTTAAATTCTTACAATTGGCTGTGAATCGACAAATGTGTGCAGTTTCCTAATCCAACATAGGTAACTCATCCCCCATAGGCTTATTGTTTGCTTTCTTCAGATTTAAGTCTATAGTTTCAGAATTAACAAAATCACTTTCAAATTTAATGCAAAATGTTATCATTGGTCTCTGTTTCATGAAGGTTCCTTTAGAACAAGGTTACTGATTAGCCCTCTTCACTACTTAATACTAAATCTAATATAACGCGATCCTTAAAACAAAAGCAAAGTGCTGTGAATGCTGCAATTCTATTCTGGAATGTTCTGGTCTCTGTTTTCACAGTAGAAGATACCACTAGCTTTCCAAAATTTCTAAGTAATCAAGGAGAAATGGAGGAGAGGAAATAAACACAATAACTGTCACTAGAGGAAAAAGTGCTAGGGTAATAATGGGGCTAAAGTCTGATAAGTCCCCTGAGCCTAATGGGATGCATCCTAGGATATTAAAAGAAATAGCTACAGAGATAATGGATGCACTGATAGTTATCTTAGAATCCTTAGGTTCTGGAAAAGTCCCAAAGGTTTGGAAAACTGCCAGTGGGACATCTTTATTTAAAAAGGGAAGGAAACAAAAAAAGTCTTATCAATAGGCCAGACATTTAACATCTAAAGGAATAATTTGATTAGGGATAGTCAACACGGTTTTGTGAAGGGTAGGTCGTGCCTCACAAACCTTATTGAGTTCTTTGAGAAGGTGACTAAACAGGTGGATGAAGGTAAAGCGGTTGATGTGGTATATATGGATTTTACTAAAGCATTTGATGAGGTTCCCCACAGTAGGCTGTCGCAGAACATTCAGAGGCTTGGGATTGAGGGTGATTTCGCGGTTTGGATCAGAAATTGGCTAGCTGTAAGAAGATAGAGGGTGGTGGTTGATGGGAAATGTTCATCCTGGAGTTCAGTTACTAGTGGTGTACCGCAAGGATCTGTTTTGGGGCCACTGCTGTTTGTCATTTTTATAAATGACCTGGATGAGGGCCTAGAAGGATGGATTAGTAAATTTGCGGATGACACTAACATCAGTGGAGTTGTGGATAATGCGGAAGAATGTTGCAGGTTACAGAGGGACATAAGTAAGCTGCAGAGCTGGGCTGAGAGGTGGCAAATGGCGTTTAATGCGGAGAAGTATGAGGTAATTCACTTTGGAAGGAGTAACAGGAATACAGAGTACAGGCTAATGGTAAGATTCTTGGTAGCGTGGACGAGCAGAGAGATCTCGGTGTCCATGTGCATAGATCCCTGAAAGTTGCCACCCAGGTTGATAGGGTTGTTAAGAAGGCGTACGGTGTGTTAGGTTTTATTGGTAGAGGGATTGAGTTTCGGAGCCGTGAGGTCATGTTGCAGCTGTACAAAACTCTGGTGCGGCCGCACTTGGAGTATTGCATACAGCTCTGGTCGCCGCATTATAGGAAGGATGTGGAAGCATTGGAAAAGGTGCAGAGGAGATTTACCAGGATGTTGCCTGGTATGGAGGGAAGGTCTTATGAGGAAGGGCTGAGGGACTTGAGGCTGTTTTCGTTAGAGAGAAGAGGTTAAGAGGTGACTTAATAGAGATATACAAGATGATCAGAGGATTGGATAGGGTGGACAAGGAGAGCCTTTTTCCTCGGATGGTGACGGCTAGCACGAGGGGACATAGCGTTAAATTGAGGGGTGATAGATATAGGACAGATGTCAGAGGTAGATTCTTTACTCAGAGTAGTAAGGGCATGGAATGCCCTGCCTGCAGCAATGTAGACTCGCCAACTTTAAGGGCATTTAAATAATCGTTGGATAAACATATGGATGATAATGGAATAGTGTAGGTCAGATGGGCTTCAGATTGGTTTCACAGGTCGGCGCAGCATCGAGGGCCAAAGGGCCTGTAATGTTCTGTGTTCTATTATTGAGAAAGTGTTAGCTTCTATAGTAAAGCAGAGCATTTAAAAATACATACCATGATCAAGCATAGTCAAGCATGGCTTCATGAAGGGGAAATCATGCCTGACAAATTTATTATAGTTCTTTGAGGAGATAAGAAAGATAGAGAAGGGGGAAGCTGTGGATGTAATATGTAGATCTTCAGAAGCTGTTTGATTAGGTACCACATGTTAGACTACTTAAAAAGACATGGTGTTAGAGGCAGTATATTGGCCAGATGATTTGCTAACTATTGGAAAACATTTACTAACTATTGCTAAAACTATGTAAGGCATTTGTCAGAACTCAGCTGAGCTGTTTTGGACCCCTTTTATAAGTTAGGATAAACTGGTATAAGAGGCAGTCCAAGGCAGGTCAATGGGGGGAAAAAAAAACTGAAAGGAAAAGGTAGGCTCAATAGGGCAGGAATAGGCTGAAACAATAAACCTGTCAGGTCAGTCTTGTCTAAAGATCTTCAGAAGATGGTGGGGGCAAGTTGTGCAAAGTTAGGGAATTGCAAGGTGGTAAGCTGTGGAGGCAAGATCTCCAGAAATGAGGACGATGACAGTCTGAAAACAATGGCTTGATGTTTAGTGGTGGGGTCATGGTCTACAGGGAATTAGGAAAAAGTATTCAGGAGTTTGCCCATTCATTGTGCACAAGTCCTGCCTGCCTCATAAATCTGATACTGTCTCTCATAACAGTTCTCCAATCACACGTTCAATTGCTCAGTCATCATCTTTTATGATCACTAGCATGTGAAATTGGGAATAATCTTGAGATTATGGTTTTTGAGGCCCTGATTGTTAATCTCTGTCATAGATTTCGAAAATTTAATTTCATCCCTCTTCCTACCTATGGTGTCAGTACTAACGTGGGCCAAGACCTCTGGGTTTTCACTCTCCCCCAGAACAATGTCCTGTCGTTGCCCTGTGATATCCTTGACTTGTTATTATCATGATCTTGGCTTAAGAAGTACTGTCTGTTCTCCTAACTAATGAATTCACGTCACTTCTACCCTTACAGTCCTCTTCTTCCCCACCTGTATAGCTGAATAAACTGTGGTGCCACAGACTTGGGTCTAGCTACACTCCTGTGTGGAGCCGTTGCCATCACCAGTATCCAAAATGTAAACTGGTTTAAAAACCTGGTTTTCTTAGATTGCCTGTTGGTCCCACTCCTCCCCTGCCTGCATGCCTTTAACCTATGGTGTGACTGTCCTCCTAAATATGCCATCCACATTGTCCTCTGCCTCATAGTTGCAACACCACTTCAGTTCTAAAGCCTGAAGCTCACATTTATGCCGTTAGTGACCCTGCCTGCAGATGCGTGCCTGTGGATGTGTTTGTTTAGGACATGTAGATGTGCTGTGGCCACAACCTCCCACATGCAACCAGATACACATTCTGCATGGCCAAGCCATCTCGTCATACTTTTTAAATTTACAGACTAATGTAAGAAGAATAACTTACCAATCACCTTTCCTGTACTGAAACAAGAAATAACAAAAAGCAAATACTACAGGGTGAAGAAGGTAGCAATGTAAGGGTCATTTCTTTCTTTGCCCCCACCCTTCCTACACAATTAACTTCCAGCTTCACACGCTATTCAAGCTGTGAATTACACTGCCCGAGACTCAAAAGAGTCAATTTTATTGTAGTTGAAGTAACTATTGAGGTATTTACAACTGCTCACCAGTATAGAGTCTTTAGTGTTCCCATCTAAGGATGGGAGGTATTTAAACTTGTTTAAATTAAAATTTAAATTAAACTTGTTTTACAGCTAACTGCCAAATGGAGAGTAGACTAGAGTTTTAGAAATATATTGACCTTTAAGATTCCTTCACACATCAAACCTGCAGCTTCTCACTCTGTCCAAGCCATACCTGTTAACCCACTTTGTTCCTTGCTAGAATAATGGTAAATTAGTTTTAATTTAAAATTTACGGTGACTGAATCATGCTCTTGATGGACATTTCAGGATGTGTAGGAGCTAATTTATGAACTGCCTTTTTCTGTTCTTCCTAAAATAAGCTTGCATTTTTCAAAAGATTGGATGTGATGTGCCAATATTTCAGTATTGGCTTAGAATCTCTCAGTAGGCATTTCATTACACGAACAGTTACTTGATATTGTTATTATAAATGTACTATGCATTAACAACATGTATATTTTATATTGATTTGCAAAGCATTAACGTATCCAGGATTCTACTATTATAGTTTCTTTCTACTTTATTCTGTTTCAATATCATTTACCTTTGTTTAGAAACAGAAGCAGTCTGGTCCAGTATATTCTTACTCCAGTAAAATATAGAAAGACTGACACAGCTAGAAGAGAGCACTGACAATTAAGTAGCAGATTTCGGGTTGATTTACCGAGGAATGCTACTCCATTTTGTTAAATGCCAGCCTGCAGCTCCCACACACCTCAGTAGGTGGAAGTTAGTATCCAGCGTTTCAACAGTGTTTCTTAAGGCAAATATTAACCTCTGCAACTTGGAAAGACTGGAGCAAAAAAAAATTGAATTATACCAAGTGCAATTTGACTTCTTGGGTATTGATCTGTGTTTACGATGTGAATTCTTTTGAATATTGCTTTGCAATAATTATAGTTGCAGAAGTTATACAAAGTATGAGACAGCTAAATATAAAATGACATTATGTTTTACTGTAGGCTGCTAATGTTGCAAACTCTTAGGTGCAACTTGCTATCTGATGTGCAGAAATGCAATTTTATATCACAATCTGCCAGTATGTTAATCTGTTACCTCATTTGTGTGGAGTTGATGTTTTTCCATTCTCAGCGATACTTGTTTTTAACAGGGATAACCAGATTTGACCTACTTGGAGACTTTGGAAGGTTCAACTGGCTGGGCAATTTTTACATTGTGCTTTCGTATAATCTGTTATTTGCTGTGGTAACGTCTCTTTGCCTGATCCGAAAATTTACATCTGCTGTAAGAGAAGAACTTCTAAAAGCTTTAGGTAAGGTCTACTATATATTGATCACCGTCAATCTAATAATGTTTTTTTCCATACTCTTGACACTTTTTAAATACTTGGCATTAAATCAATAAGATGTCATTACACTTCAAGGATTAGTTTCAGATCAGTGTACAAGGTACAACGTACTGCCGTCAGAACCAAATTACACAGCCTATTGTGGTTACCTGTTGCTGCAGTTCATTTCCAAGGTTGACCACAAAGGATTTTTAACCATGAGTTGCTAATGCTCATATTGGAAGAAACCAGGGACTAATACTTCTTCTAAGCATCCAAGAAATTACTTGGAAAAGAAGTTTTGAGCTTTGTAGACACAAATGTGACTTTGTAGTGGGGTGGTATATCTCATGCAGCACACAGCAAGTAAAAGCAGAAAATGCTGAACATACCCAGCAGTATCTGGAGAGAGAAACAGAATTATTGATTCTGGTCTCTGACTTCTCGTGGGCAGTGAGATAAGTTCGGAATGTGAGACCGCAAGAACTGCAGATACTGGAGTCAAAGATAACCAAGTGTGGGGCTGGAGGAACACAGCAGGCCAGGCAGCGTTAGAGGACTCGAACTTCTGGTTTCCTGTTTCTCTGATGCTGCCTGGCCTGCTGTATTCCTCTTGCCCCACACTTGATTATCTAGGTTAGGAATGTAATAGATTTTGGGAAAATAGGTGTTGGGGGTGGGGGGTGGAGGGGTGTGAACATTGGGAAGAATAAAAAGAAATATCTGTGATATAGCCTCAAAGTTATCGTTGTGTTCCTTTTATCAGAACTTCTCGCCTTAAAATCACAATTTTGGTAATTCTAGCTAAACACGTTTTCTCTGAAATTTCAGTAAATTACCATTTCATTTTAATCTTGTACATTATGCAAAGATCAAAATAATAAAAATCATGGAAATCATTTTCTTTATTAATGTAGCTTAGGTGACTGGAACTATTAGTTTTGCGATACTTGTTTAGTGTGGTGCAATCGTTTGGAATACACCTCTTTTAAATTCTGCTAAAATAATGAACATAACTGAATCTAACTAGTTTTGATAGTAGTGCACTAAAATGCAAGGCTAACATTTGTACACTGTTAATTACGATCTTTGTGTAGTATAGGCATAAATATTTTTTTCCCTCTTCTGCCCAGGTCTGAATAGTCTACATCTTTCAAATAGGACGCAAGAGTCAGAGAAGGTTCTGCATTCTGCAAATGGACACCAAAAGTCATTCTGATACCTGACAACATGGCAGGCAACTTTCAGGATGCAAACAATTCAGCCACATGACATTCCGCTCCCTTCAGTTCTGCCAGGAGTCTTGACAGTCATTTATTTTCAGCTGCTAGTGAAAGTCAGCGAAGGGTTCTGTTGTGGAACAGTTTTATCTGAGAAATGCACAGGAAGTACATGTCTGGGGCTCATTCCATTTCAGCAAGAGTTTGAGGTATGGCTGAATGTGCTTAGCTTGGATTATCATGCTGCATTTAGACTAACTTCTACAGATCATTTGATTATGATTTGAGATTCCTTTGGGTGTGATTAATTTTTTGAGTCATTAGGAGGCAATTGCTTAGTTTCTCACTAAAACACTCACCCAGTACTACTACTAGAAAATGTGCCACCAAGAGAGATCTGTTTGTGAAGCCTTGGCATGCAAGCATGTTCTTCCAGGGAGCTCTGGTTTTTCGGCTGTTGCTTAGATTGACATTGTGGAGCCATTCTCATTTTCTGGTTTGGAGCAGAATACCTCCATTTCAATTACACCAACTTGGACTCCATCCTACTGCAGACACATTAAAATTGCAGTAAGGATGCAGTTTTATCAGAAAGGAAATGTTTGTTGGCTAAACTCTCTCATTGCATTATGACAAGTCTGTTTTCGATCTACTATTGTAAAACAGAAATTTGTGTTGTTTTTTTTATTAGTGAATGAGGTCCAATCTGGATTAACGTCACTGTAAGATGAATGCCCCCTTCATAGCAGCAGCTGGAAGCTGGTGCACTTGCTATTTGTTCTTTCAGTCCAGTTCCCAATAGTGTTCTGATCTGGATATTATTAGACCTATTCTGACAGGTGGCCTTCGCAATGCTTGGATAAACAAATTGCAGTGAAACTGCTTCCTGTTTTTCCTATTCCGTTTCATTGATTTGTAGAGACTGGGAATGTATGTACAGCCATTATAAGTATCAGTCTTGTGTTTATAATTCCAATGTCACTGCAACTCAGTAATAAATTTGATTGGTATCTTGAATCTTAAAATGTCCCACCCTATAATAGTCATTAATTGGTTATAACAGAGATGACTTGGGTAAGAAACACGATTAATGCTGAGGGTTTGTCGTTTGAAGCCAGATAAATTACTTCATGATATGCAGATTTGAAACTTCAGGCAGATTTCCCTCATCCATGCCCCAGTGGCATATTTGAAGATTGGTGGTGCTATGTAATTGGGGACCCTGCTGCACTCCTGCTTCTGCCCAATCATTGTCTAGTTGGCCAGTATTTAACCGGTGACGAACAGGGAAATTACCATCTGGAGAACATACAAAGCAAATTCTATTATTGGGATGGTTGTCTTCAGGATGATGTGGATGTCACTTGGTCAAAAGCATTCGCTACCTAATCAAGTAACCCAACATTGGGAAACCGGGAGGCCCACAGAGAGCCATCACTGTGCTCTTTCTTCTGACACCCTCAGGCCAGTGACCCCAATCCTACCCTCAAGTCTTTTGGGGTGTAGGTCCCAAATTGATTCTTGGCATTTCCTTTGGTTAATTACTGGTAGCAGCTACCACTTCTGTTACTGATAAGCATGAAGAGCTACGCTCATCTGCTTGACTCACCACTCTTTGGGAGTGTGCTGAATAGGAATTTTGCCCTGGGGTCCAATATGCTGGTAAAGGGCACCAGGTATCTGATGGACACTTAATACTAGTCCTTCCCCAATGGAGGTAATGTTCTGCTCTGGCCAGTTCTCCAGCCAGTGAGTGAGACCTCTTTGCCAATATTAAATTCTGTCCTTAAAACAGGATGTCTCCCAGTTGTTTGCTGAAATCTATTCCTGAAGTTATTTCTGCCACCGTTAAATTCTTGGTTTACTGCTCTTGTTGTGTCATGCTGTAGGAGCAGTTAATCCTCTTTTAAAGTATTAATCGTAATTTTTTTAAAAATAAGGATTATAAGGAAGGGACTTTTAGGGAAAAAAATGAAATTCATAAATAAAAGTCACATGTTTCATTGTAGTTCATCTCCAGCATGAAATGCACTGAAAGGAATTCTACGAAGAAATGAGTACTAAAACTTGCAAATAAACCCTTGCAGTGCGCAGAGGTGGATGTCTATCAACACCTAACAAACATGGTATACCCTTTCTGTCTTCACAAGGTAACTTCCATACTGCTGATTTTATTTGTGGTGATGTCAACAGCCATCCCAAAACAGTCAGTTTTAATCTCCTTCCCTCCCCCGCCCCAAACTATAAACAGGTGGTGTCACATTGCCTAAATTATAACAGCAACTATCCTTCAATGGTAATCCGTTGATTGTAAAGTGATTGCAGCATCCTGAGGATGTGCAAGATAATGCTCAAGGTTTTGTTGTTACTCATCAGTACTTTGATTCATTGTAGTTCTAAGTTTATTTTTAAATTTGTGCCCAGTAACCACTTTAGGTGATCTAAGTGAGATCCCCTTGAATTATATTAGAATTCTTTATAGGATTTGTGAAAAAGAGTGCTTCAGTTTGTTTTTTTTTTGGAAGATGAACACTGGCAAATTCATGCCCCAAGACTCTTATCTCAAATTAGTGTGTTCAAATTCTGTTCATTTATTAGGTAATAATGACAGGCATTCCAATTTCTAATATCATTACCATGAACCGTGAAATAATCAGGGCACTTGTACTAGTCTGCTATCTGAAAACTGGGTACCAGGCCAGTAACTACAACATTATATCATTGTAGCCTGTGTCATTCTAGGAGATGTGGCATGCTGTTCAAATTTATTCAAAGACTATGCTCTCATTCTTCTGAATTTTGCAGACCTTGGTTACCTTGCATCAAGGTTAACTGTTTACATTAGTTATGATCTGTTTTCATAAACCCTTGTATGTAGATTTGAGACTGAACAAAAAGGCATGCAGTTACCAAATAATTAGACTAACAAGTAGCTGAAAGAAGGCTGTATTCACCAATGTCTGACAATCTGTTGCCTGTCAACTTTGCTTTTAGGGAAAGAATGTAAAGAATAAATTTTGAAATGTGTTTTATGCTCAGAGTAAGTTCTGCAGCAAGTTGAACTTGGCCTTTTGAATGAATTGGGAAATTTAAAAATATTTTCAACTTAAGCCTTTTCAAACAGGAAGTCTATAACATGCATGTGTCCTGTTTGACTGGTTTGTAAGATTTGAAAACTTAAGAACCACCTCAACGTTTTGTGATGAGTAACTATCACTTCAACATGTTGGCAAGCACTTCATTGTTTACGTTCTTTTTGATCCAAACTTCCCTTCAGTCACATTAATAATGCAATACTTTGCATATTTTGACCTTGATTTCACTTCATGGCAACTCATATTCTTTAACTGTAATGTTGATCATGTCTGGTCAGCGCAGTTGTGGTGGTTCATTGTAGATTAAGTTCCTGAGGCTTTTTTGCTAGTCCTCAATGATATTTTGTGAAGTAGGTACACAGGTAGGTTGATTTATTCTTAAATAGCATGAGCATTATTGGTAAATAAACCACTGAATTCATGGAACGTATTTAGAAGCATCAATGAACACTTGCTTGTATTCATCCAACTCATAACGGCAGTTTTCAGGACATGTGGAGTGAATGGGGAGAAAGTTGTTCCATGCATCGAGCCGTTCCATTTATTTGTAAGCTTGTGTGTGAATGGATCAAACTAGATGCCAAAATTCAGACTTCTATTCTATGCTTTTCTTTTTAGTTAACGTAGAAGTGACTATACATTAAGAGGATTTGATTTGTTGTCATCAGAGATTTTCATTGTGGCAGACGTGACAATCTGACAGATGTTTGTAGGATCTAAGAATGCAGTTTACTTCTATCCTTCAAAACTAAATCATTATCTGCTGATATTTTGTTGAAGTTTCATTTGAATTAAATTCTTCCGTTTTCCTGTCAGAGAACATATGAAGGAGTTTTCGTCTATTAAGTTTTAAGGTTTTTTTACACGAGTGGAATGTGAGCATCTCAGCTGTCACACAGTAACCCTTTTGCCAGCTTTATTCAAAAAACCCTCAAAATTCTGCCAAACAGTTGTGTCATAAGTGGAGCATGTGGAACGTGTGAATCCGTTAACAGTTTCAAGTCATCCGTTCAAGAAAATTTCAATGCCACGAGTTAGTCCTTGTGTTTGGACTCTGCGTTAATGTGTTGAGCAACAGTGCCCAGCTTGGTCATGAAGGCTGGGGCCCTATACATTTAAGAGGATACATGCAGAGGTTAGTCTTTTCAAGAATGGCTTTTTGAAAAAAATACAGTAGTATAAAAGTGTGTAGTGAACACAATATGGACCAATCCCTAACACACAACTGCCCTGCTGTTAAATTATTAACCTCCAGATGCTAAATAAACAGTACGAGGCAGCTATTAAGTTTTTAAAAATATTTAATTAGTAACGTTAGCCCTTGGATCTTGTGCAATAACAGCAACACCACAGTAAGAGTTCCAGATTTGGCAGGGATGGCATCATGATCATCATTATGCCTCTGGTAGGTTTACTTTGACATTGCTACTGAATGCAAGAGACCTATACAAAAAAAAAATGTTGACTCTGGATGATTTAAAAAAAAAACCTTATTTACTTTCATCTGCTATATCTTTAGTTTTATTCTGTTTATGTGATGATGTTACTCAGCCATATATGCAATCATTTGCACAGTGACCAAAAGGCCTGCTGGTATCATTTGAACCAGACATTTACAAACTTTCCAGTTTCTTACCGATAAAGAGTTTCTTTGTTAATGACAAATTCACTGTGATTTCCTTCCTGTCTCCCAGCTGAATATCATTTTTGAGATTTTAGTTTTTCTGATCACATTCTTGTAGCAACATTCGTGTACATTATGCTGGTGTTTGTTATGGTAAATCGCATATTTTTTGTATTGTGCACTGTGATATAACTTGTTTTTAAGGACATATGTATTTCTGTCACATAGTAATTAAATAGAAATGCAAAACACAGATTGTTTTGCCATGTTCTGTTAGAATTACCTATTTTGTGCTGCCAGTAATATTCCTGTTGGGTAAAGGTCTATGTTTTTAACTGCACACAAATATGTAGTTTACCTGGCACACATGCCCATACTAAATCATTGGTTGTGGGATCACTAATATAAAATAAGCATTATAGCAAGCTGATTTAAAATATACATGAAAACCCAATCGATCCAAATGTGAAGTGTTCTGAAAACTAGGCTGTGAAGCAACACTTTAGGTTGTTTTCTGTTGCGACATCATTTTTTTCGAGGAGAGAATAGGTGTAGTTTGGTGAATTGGCAGCTGCGATTTTTTTTTTTTATTGTACAAACTATAAAGTTGTAATTACATCCTTGCAGTGAGCTCTGTTTGTTTAAGTTCAAGATGTGCACTCCATTATTTCAGAAGAACCATTCTGCTTTTGAAATAGGCATTGTGTGCTGTTACTTAAAATAATGTTGATTTTTGCTCATAGAAATTAAAATAAAACAATGGAACTAAATTTAATTGAAGACCAGGAAGGTTGGATACGGGTCTAAGTGCATTAAATCCAATTACATTTCTCCATTTAAAACATGGAGTTTCTCATTTTTATCTGTTTGTCATTAGGTGCAGGTAGGTTGCATGGAGCCGTAAACGAGGTTACTTCTGCAGGCCTGTGTACAGGGTAAGACTGATTAAAAAGGAATGAAAAGCAGCTGTCTCTCTCAGATTTGATGACTACCTGAAAAATTTGTTTTAAATTTTAAACATTTTAATGCGTTGCATTGTGTGCATTTGTGTCAGAATGGCTTTATGTTCAATGGTTTTCAGTTTGAAGTTATTTACTTCACAGTGCTACATGTTTGCAACCAAAGGAGAAAAGATATTTACTTTATTCTAAAGTCTATATCCCATTAACATATCAGAGATGTATATTAGTACATTTTGCAACTGGACAAAAATTAGGCTATTTCAAAACAAAGGTATAGGAACAGATAAGTTTTGTTGAGTTACTTATTTGTCAGTGATCTGTTTGTTAGTCATTTTGCTCTTCATTCCAGATGCAAAATTTGAACGGGTTCATTGGAGTTTGCATATTGTCCCCGTGTCTATGTGGGTCTCCCCTCTCAGACCAAAGATGTGCAGATTAGCTGGTTTGGTCATGCTAAATTGCTCATAGGTTACAGGGATGTGCAGGCTGGATGGATTAGCCATGACAAATGCAGGGTTACAGGGATAGGCTAGGGATGGGTGTGTGTGGGATGCTCTTCAGAGGGTCAGTGTTGATTTGATGGGTGGGATGGCCTGCTTCCATACTGTAGGGCTTCTATGATTCTATTACAAACCAAATCCCATGTCAGGAATGGATGAGTAGGATTAGCAAAGGCCGACTAGGCGTGAATGTAGCTTCGGCTCACAGGATGAAAGCCTATGCCAATTTGGGAGTTTGCATGGTTTGAACTCTGCTTTATGGGCATAAAGTAACAGTACAACATGGTAAGAAGTTTAAATTTATTTGAGAGAACAAGGTTTAGGAAATGGAGATGTCACACTGTAAAGTTTTGTGTACACCTCTGAAATTGATGCCAAGGCTCAGCTAAGGGAGCTCCATACTGTGCTGTGCCATAGCTGACCTTGTGTAGTATTGGATTTTCTTGCCTTTTCTTGGGTGTTGTATATTATACATTGATCACAATCTGAATGATACTGTTGATACTTCATAATTAATGGTGAACTAAAATTATTGTTGGCATGATTTAGCTTTTACATCTACAGTTAATGTGTATTTTAAAGTTGAAGAAAAATTGTGAATCCTGGAAAGAGAGATATCCAAAAAACTAGCTCTTTATAATAACTATGCCTTGTTTAAAAAAAAAACTAGAAGAACTACAGTGGCTATACCCGTTTGAAATGATAGTTAATAGAAAAGCTTTTATTAAAAATCATGTTAGTTTACTTAAAAGACACCGTCAAGTAATCTTTTTTGAATGTTTTGTTCGGCTTTCACAATCTAAAATAAGTCATTTACAAATTTTGTCAAATATTGTTTGATGTCCAGTAGTTCCCTTATCATCAGAATTATTGCCTACATGGATTTATTACATGTTGTTCTGAAACAAACAGTATTTTGTTCTTGTACACACTTTATTTGCACTTAACTTATCAAAACACAACAAGCATGCAGCTGCCAATTCATTAGTTAAGCTGTTCATTTTGATTCCTAGGATGTATATCCTGGGTATTGCAGCTGTTGATATATTGCATGTTAGTATTGTTTCATTGTTGGCTCTAAGAGAATGTATCATCAACATTGTACCTATAATTTTTTTTTTGTAAAATAGTTTGTAATCAAAGTTTACATTGTAGCTTCACTTGTGTTTACAATAAATTTCAATGAACTGTGTTAATATGTTTTTCCACATCCTTTTTACACTATTAAAGGCCACGGAGAAATAGCATACTTGAAAGGAAGATGGATTGGGTAGCTTGAGCAGTTTGATACAGAGCCATGCAATGTGGTGAGAGAAGTGTCCAATAGTTGCCAGTATTGAACCACTCCCACTCCAATATTTCAAATAGCAATATATTTGCCAGAAAACAAAGAAAGACCATGGCTTTCCCAGGCTTCTCACTACACCACTTTTGAAGACCTTCAGGAGCTGGTGGGAGCTCTTGCTTTGATAAGCAAATTTAACAAATGCATACTGACAAAAGGCCGTTCGTATTAATCAAGTCTACCTTTTGAATCAACTCATACCATAATGGACTGTTCCCCAAGTTGAGATTTAGCATCTCGAACTCATTTACCAAAAGTAAATTTCTAAAGCAATTGTGCTTCATGTAACGTATCCTGTCTTTCAAGTCCTTTCAGAAATTTCATTTGGGTAAAGTTATCAGAAGACTGAATACTCTTTTCTATGTCTGTGCTTACATTTTAATAGCTGAATTATCAGCTCTACCAAGATAGTCCAGAAAATAGTTTGTGTGTAAAGCCTCCGTCCCTAGCATGGCATATGCTGAAATCTTCCATCTTTAGGCTCAAGTTTTGCAGTCCTTTTCTGGCTTTTCGCCTTCCACTGCCTGTAAACTTCAAGTAATCTGAAACTTTGCTGCCTGTGCCCTTTGTCACACTAAGCTCACCAATCTTTGGTGACTTGCACTGATTTCCAGTAATTACACCAGTGCCTGAAAGATACCATTTTCAAGAATCTCTTGAAAACCTAACTGTTCGACAAGACAATATCTCTTCGAATACCCTCCTCCTTTGGGTTGGTGTAAACTCCTGTAAAGCACCTTGGCAATTATTTCAACATTAAATTTTCCGTGTAATTGCAAGTTTCTTCCTGCACACAAGTAGTCTTAAAATCAAATCTTAAAGTCCTGAATTCTACACTGTTGATCCATGAATACTTGTATTCCAGTTCTTTTACTACTCTTGGTGGATATTTTGGGAAGAGAGAGATTTTACGGCAACAATACGAATGCTGCATTCACACTTACTTGAAATTTTATTTCACTATAAGAACCCAGTGTGAAACGAGTAAATATATATTTTTAAATATTTGGTTTGAAAGTAACAGCAGTGTGTAAAAACTGCATTGACAAAGGTACTGCAGTGGTTCTGTTGTATCCTAACTTCTAATTAAGATTGTAGGGCTTGGATAGATTTCAACCATGTTCAGTTGCATCCTAAACATGGCTTTTTATCGTTAATTCTTCTTTGTATGCTGTGCCAGTGTGATGGTTGGAGAAAAGGCTAGAAACCCTCATTAAGACCAACTTACTTAGAGCTGTTCCCTCTATCAATCTGCTGTATTCCTCACATGATTATTGACACATGTATTTGACATATTATTGGCATTAATTGCATTCGTGCTCTGTTTCATGAGTGGAAAGAAGTCCAGACCACACTATTTGTGTTTCAGCCTATGTACTTGAATTGCTGTTAATAAAGCTTGTTTGTAATTATTTTTAACCAACCTGGTCAGACATGTTGCAACATACCCCTGGAGCAGGTGGGTCTCAAACCCACACCTCATGATTTAGAGGTAGGAGCACTATCACTACACTCCGTATTGAGATTCATTTATTGACATATTTTTCAGTGACAGCTAAGCCTTTGATTCAGAGACAAAAGAACTTCAGATGCTGGAAGCCAAGGTGGATTGGAAGATGGAAACAGGACACTGGAAGAACACAGCAAGCCAGGCAGCATCTGGAGGCAAGGAGCACTCAAAGTTTTGGGTATAACCCTTCAAGACTGGATGTGGGGTTAGGGTAAGCTGCACATAAAAGGGGAAGTAGAGGGGTATCAGAATGATGGTGATAGGTGGACACTGGTAGTAGGTACAACCTGGTTGGTCGATGGGAGGGATGCGTCCGGTTGGTGGCTGGAAGGGAGGGTCAGAAGGTGGAATGGATGGGAGGAGGTGGAGCTGGAACGGGAGCTGGGGAATGGGTGGGATGGTTATTTGAAATTGGAGAACTCAATGTTGAGTCCTCCGGGCTGTATGGTGCCCAGGCAGAAGATAAGGTGGTATTTCTCAAATTTGCGTTCCGAGTCGCTGTGGCATTGGAAGATGCTGAGGCCAGACAAGGAGGAGGAGGAGTATTGGGGTGGGGGGTAGGGAAGGGTTGAAATGAGTGGTGACTGGGAGGTTAGGCTGGCCGTTGCAGGCCAGGCAAAGATATTTGGCAGAACGGTCACCTAGTTTATATTTGGTCTCACCAATGTAGGGAAGACCACATCAGGAGTACCGGATGCAATAGCCTTTGATTCAACCCTTTTACCCTCAATAAAAGTCTTACAGATACTCAACTCTCAATGAACGGTCACTTATTTTAACTTTAAAGCTCCTTTGTCTGTTGGTATAGCTGTACTTTGTTTCTTTCTGGTAGACAGTCATATTTACTGAATGGTATCTTCTTTGATTAATGTCTCAGCGACCCTTAAACTGCTAACATGGCTTACTCAATTTTTAACGTGTTCCTCTAACTCATACAATCAACAGCCTTGTTGAATGGCTTCTGCTCTGATGCTTTATAGTTTTCAGTTTCTGAAGCTTTTGTTTTGTTAACTTTTAAAGCCACTTGGGATTTTTCTTTACTAACAAAAACAGAAGTTGCTGGAGAAGCTCAGTAGATTGGTAATCATCTGTGGAGAGAAAAACTGTTTCAAGTCTAGTGACTCTTCACTGTTTTGAAGACGGGTCACTGCACTTGAAATGTTAACACTGCTTTCTCTTAACAGATGCTGCCAGACCTACTGAGTTTCTCCAGCTATTTCTGTTTGTGTTTTAGATCATCGGCATCTGCAGTTCTTTGTTTTATTTTGGGACTTCTCTGTATGTTGCCCTGACTGTTTTGGAGTGCTAAACTGCACTGCTCCTGTTACTGACCTTTTTCTTTCTGAATAACATGCTACTTGCTCTGAAAGAAACTTGCCCACTCATTGACCTTCTGGACAGTTCACTCCTCCTCCAAAGAAACTTGTTTCTGTCTCTGACTCCCTGCGTCATAAGGAGGCGTAGTGGGCAGCACAGTAGCTTATTGGGTAGTTCTGTTACCTCTCAGCACTATGGAGCCAGTTGGATTCCAGCCTTGGGTAACTGTCTGTGTATATGGAATTTGCACATTCTCCACATGTCTGCATGGGTTCCTGCTGGGTGCTCCGGTTTTCTCCCACAATCCAAAGGAATCCAGTTAGATGGATTGGTCATGGTAAGTTGTCGTACAGTGTCCAGGGATGTGTAAGGTAGGTGAATTAACCATGGGAAATGCAGGATTAGCCATTGTAAATGTGGAGTTAATGGGACAGGGTGGGAGAGGTATTGGGTCTGGGTGGTATGCACTTCAGAGGGTTGCTGCAGACTTGATGGACTGAATGGCCTCTTTCCCCACTCTAGGGATTCTATGATTCTACACCTCGTAACTAGGCAACAATTCTTTTCTGTCTCTAATATTTTCTAAAACACTGAACTATTGAACTCTAGGGTGTTTTATGTATTTTAATATTTTATTTAAGTAAATGGAGCAGATTGCCAGACAACTTTAAAATAGAAAAAGCGAAGCTGATTTAATTCCGTAATAACACAATATTGGGCTGACGAGTGGCAAGTGACATTCGCACCACACAAATGCCAGGCTATGACCATCACCAATAGGAGACAATCTGACCACTGCCCCTTGACATTCAATGGTGTTACCATCGCTGAATCCCCCAGTATCAGCATCCTGGGGGTTACCATTGACCAAAAACTCAACTGGACTCACCACATTAACAGAGTGGCTACAAGAGCAGGCCAGAAGGTGAGTAACTCATCTCCTGACTCCTCAAAGCCCATCCACCATCTACAAGGCACAAGTCAGGAGTGTGATGGAATAATCCCCACTTGCATGGATGAACACAGCCTCAACAATACTCGAGAACCTCTTGCACTGTCTCCAAAGCCTTCACATCCTCCTCATAGTGTGGTGACCAGAACTGTGCACAAAACTCCTAACTAAAGTTTTATCCAGCTGCAGCATGACTTGCCAACATTTACACTCAATATCTTGACCAATGAAGGCATGCACTCTGTTCACCTTCTTTACCACCTTATCTATTTGTGTTACTACTTTAAGGGAACTATAGATGTGCACCCATGGATCCCTCAGTTTGAATTCTAAAAGAGTGCATTTGGGCATTTACAGGAACAGAAAGAAGAATCACAACTTTTAGGGCTGAATTAAGTATCTGATTGAGAAACTGGGCTGAGAAGTATTGAAATAAATGTTTACCCTAAACTGAGCAAAAACAAATACTGTAGAACTTCCACCTCTCTGACATCAAATATTTATCCTGACCACCAACTAAATTGGAGAGGAACGATTGAGATCCTCAGATACTACTCAAGTTCGCAATATCTAGTCTACTACACCTTTGAAAGGCTAATGGGGTTGTTACACCTCACTGGTGTAATGCGCTGGAAATTAAGCCCCGCTACACCTGGAATCATCACAAATGTTATTGATTTTTAGAAGTATGTTGACTGCCTTAATTTATCTGTCTTTTAGACACAGGTTGACAGAGAGCACAGACCAGTTTCTGTACTTGATAAGAATTGTTCTTCATTACAAATTACCCATGGGGTAGTGGTATTATTGCTGGATTGTTAATCCAGAGACCCAGATAATGTTCTATGGACCCGGGTTTGAATCCTGCCAGGGCAGATGGTGGAATTTGAATTGCATAAAATATCTGGATGACCATGATTCCAGTGTTGATTGTCAGGAAAACCCATCTGGTTCATTAATGCCCTTTAGGGAAGGAAACTGCCATCCTTACCTGGTCTGGCCTACATGTGACCTGCAGCAATGTGGTTGGCTCTGAACTGCCTTATGGGCAGTAAATGCTGCTGGGTCAACGATGTCCTCATCCCGTGAATGAATGAAGAAAAAAGAATCAATTAATGGCCCCTAGCTACAAAAAAAACGATTATGAAATGTCAGTCTATGATTCTACTGGGTAAAACTCTAATCCCCTTATGGACTCTCCTTATACACATATACACATATAGACAGGCTAATCAACAAAAAAAAAGTGATGGGTGGAGGGAATGACTGGAAGGGTGGTTCAGCGATCACTGTCTGCAGGGTTTGCTGGAATGATCCTTTTGCTGATCAAAATGTTGTTTCTTAATCTTCCTTCTTCAGGTAATTGTACTTGTTTGCAGGAGTCATGGGGTGACTTGTTCACATTCATAACGGTCTCTGACTTATTGATTAGCATCATTGAATCCCCACAATATCGAAACAGGTCATTCGGCCCAGCAGATCCACACCGTCCTTCTGAAGATCATTCCACCAATCCCCCACCCTTTCTCTGTAACCCTACATTTCCCATAGGTTCTTTCACGGGTGTAGAAAGAATGAAAGCATAGAAGTCATATATTTTGTTGTTTGTGTATCATGTGTTTTGTGATGCAACAGACTTTTTGAAATGGCCTCCCATTTTTCTTCAGGAGGGAGGTGTGTAAACATCATATTTACTTTTCTCTATTTTTGATTGTGGACTGAAATGGGGAGAAAAGCACTTTTATTAAATAAAAAGATTGCTGAAGGATGACTGCAGTTTTTAAAAACAACCTGATATTCATTGTAAGTACAGTTGTGTGTTCAATCAGTAGTTGAAGTGTAATTTGCAGATGAGCTACAGCCTAGGGGGTATATAAATGGAAATTCAGCCGGCAACAAATAGCTGAACAGTCTGTGGACTAGAGAACTGTTATCAATGACAAAAGCCTTCTGCCTGCCAACAACTATGTGATTGGTTCTCAGACAGTTTGGCCTGTGACCAGGATAGTGAAAAGCCACGAAATCTCTACCAGTTCAAGCACTCTATCTCAAGTCGCTGCAGTAAACACCACTTTAAACTAGAAGAAAGCCAGTTTTATCTAACCATCAGCAGTTGCTGTAAGCTATAAATTCCAATTAATAAGTCACTTCCAAAATGTGATCCAGCCTCCCTGTGCCTTTTACAAACCAGATAAAACATCCAGCGAAGGAAGAATGAGAAGCAGTGTACCGATCAGCTCAAGAACCATCACAGCAGATAATGTGAATAAAAAGTACCAAACTGCTGTCCGTCTGAAACACCTGTGCTTTTTTCCATCTGCATATTTCTGTAAGGGGAGTTTATAAGGGGATTAGAGTTTTAGCTAGTAGCATTATATGCCAACGGTTCATTTCTTTTACCCATACGTAGCACCTATTTACTTATGATAAATAGCAATTCCTCTGAAGTACAGAAACCTGATGTGATTCCTATCAATTTGGTCTGAAAATCAGGTAAATTGGGGAACTTTGTGTACTTAACATCTTTAACTTTTGTGATGATTCTGGGAATCACAGAGTTTAATTTCAAGTGCACTACCCCAGCGAGGTGTACAATCACAAGTAACTAAAAGTTAACATGCAGCTTCAGCAGGTAATGTACAAAGACAAATGGTATGTTGGTCTATTTCAGTATGATCTGAGTTCTGAGCAAAGATGCCTGACTAATTACATAGAGCCTTGGTGAAACCACACTTCGGGTGTATTGTGCTGTTTTGGTCTCCTAATCTAAGGAATGATATTCTCACTAAATGTGTGTAATGAAGGTTTACCAAACTAATTCCTGAGATGGAACCATGTTGAATAAAGAACTATTAAATCGACTATCCTCTGGAGCTTAGAAGAAAGAAGGGTGACAGCATCCAAATATACAGTTTTCTTACAGGTTTGATAATGCGGTTGAGAAAAGATGTATCCACGGTCAGGGAATTCTAGACCCAGGTCTGTGAATAAGGAACACACTATTTAGGACACAGGCAAGGAGGGACTCCTTCAGTCAGAGACTAGTGTATCTTTGGAATTCCTAGCCCCAAAAGACTGTAGACACCACGTTGTTGTCTTCAAGACTGAGATTGCTATGTTTCAGCATATGTGACAAATCTGAATAGTATATGATAATTATGCAGCAATTTTAATGTGTAATAAATTTGGAATTGGATTTAGAATATCCTTTATTGTGATGCATACTCAATATAGAAGTACAGGAGTACAGTTTTTATAAAACTATAAAAAAGTTTTATAATGTCGCCTCTTATGGTGCCATCTTAGGTACAAGTACCTAGGGACAAATCTTAGGTACAAAAAGAGGAATAAAAAGAAAAGTAGTTGCATTACTTTACAGTGATTTATTGAATAAGTTAGAAATATGACATAGTTAGAAGGATAGACATTACAGTCAGATAAACAAATTACAGATAAACATTACATTGCAGTAGCTCGGCACAGGGGTTACCACATGTGGTCTGACCACCCGCGCCAGTCCCCAGACCAACAACTGTCCTACTCCAGTCAGCTGTCAGCTGCCTCTTGGTAAGCTTTCTCCGGGACTGCTCCCCCCTCGCTGGCCTGCACTCCGGGACTGCTCCCCCCTCGCTGGCCTGCACTCCGGGACTGCTCCCCCCTCGCTGGCCTGCGCTCCGGGACTGCTCCCCCGCTCTGGGACTGGGCCTCCACTCCGGGACTGCTCACCCTTGCCGGCCTCTGCTCCGGGTCTGTTCTCCCCTCCCCTTGCCGGCCTCTGCTACGAGATTTCCCTCTGGAACTGCAGCACTTGGAGCTAATTCTTTGGGTGTAGGATCAATGGACTCTGACTGGAGCAGGTTGTTTTTTCAGGTTAGCACGTATATAGTTCCATGCTGGGTCAGGTAGTCCAGTTGGCTGGATGGCTAGTTCCAATGCCAAGTAATGCCAACACGTAGGTTCAATTTTCATGCTGACTGAGGTCTCGGTGAATGTTCCACCTTGTTAACCTCAACCTTACCTGAGGTTGTGGTGACCCTCAGGTTAAACTTACCACCAATTTTCCATAATGGGAAGGCTGCCCTCTGGGCCTATGGTGACTTTCCTTAGTTCTGTAACATCATATTTTTAAGCATGTTATTTCTGGTCTGCTGTCCTCCTTGAACCAATCTTGATTGGTTTCATAGCTTGATGAAAATGAGTGAGAGATATCGTCAGCCTTAAGATTATAGATTTGGGACAGCTCTCCAAATTGGGGCGGCATGGTGGCTCAGTGGTTAGCACTTCTGCCTCACAGTGCCAGGGACCGAGGTTCAGTTCCAGCCTCGGGTAACTGTCTGTGTGGAGTTTACACATTCTCCCTGTGTCTGCGTGGGTTTCCTCCAGGTTGCTCCGGTTTCGTCCCACAATCCAAAGATGTGCAGGTTAGGTGGATTGGCCATGCTAAATTGCCTGTAGTGTTCAGGGAGGTGTAGATTAGGTGGGTTACAAGGGGATGGGTGCGGTTGGGATGCTCCGAGGTTCGGTGTGGACTTGTTGGGCCGAAGGACCTGTTTCCACACTGTAGGGATTCTAACATTTGGACATACTTCCAGAGACACTTGGTCAGCTTGTTACCTGGACATTCCCAGTGAATAGGTCAGTGCTTAGGTGGATTGTACAGTTATATTTTCTTTGACATTTCTCTAGCAGTTTGGTTTGCTTGGCGACTTCAAAGCCGCTAAGAGTCAACCAAGTTGCTGTGAGTCTAGAGTCAGAGAGATCTACAGCACAGACAAAGCCCTTCAGCCTACTGAGTCTGTTCCAGCACCCCAACCATTCTAATCCCCTTTTCCAACACTTGACCCATAGCCTTGTATGCCTTAGCACACCATGTTAGGTAGTGAACGAGATGGGATTTAACAAAATACATTTGTTTTATGATCATTGGTGCTGAGATTAGCTTTTCATTCCAGATTTATTAATTAATTGTATATAAGGCATTCAAGAAAAAATTGGAGGCTAGGTAAAAGTAGAGGAGTGGCACTATTAATCTAGGGTGGCACTTGCACAATAGTTGAGATTACTTTGGTTCGAACGATTAGTCGTGGAATTGGTTCGGGTGGAAATGAGTAGCAGATGGCAGAAGTCACTAATGAGAGTGGTCTACTGGCCCCATAACGTTAACCACAATGTGAGGTTAAGTATACAACAAGAAATATTGGGTGCTTTTTAAAAAGGGACAAATCATGTGGGACTTTAGTCTACGTGTAAACTGGAAGAAACAATCTGGCAGTAGTAGCCTAGTTGACGAGTTTATAGAATGCTTTCAAGAGATTTTCTTAGAGCAGCATGTTTTAGATTTAGTATTGTATGAGGTTACAGGGTTAATAGCAAGCAGGTCAATATCCAATATCCCTGTAAGAGGGTATAATTCCTTAATTCTGCAATAGTCCATTATTTTATCTACATTTGCATCACTACAGCAAGACATAGGGTGACTGCTGGGTGGTAAGGGCTGTCCTTTGACCACATGGCTCCTGACTCTAGCACACAATCCACACATGGGCTTCATAAACACCATTCTGCCACATGTAACATGATAAAGCAGACCATGAGGAGGCTTTTATTCAAATGTTAAATAATCTAAGATATTTGCGGAGGTATTTGTTTTGAATTGCAAGGAAAAAAGCTTTATATTTTAATTTTCATAAAATCTTCTTTTCATAGGTTGATCTGCATAATGGGCAAATATGTTTCTCTCCCTCAGAAAAGTCCTCAAAGGCTTTCAAGCAAGTGTCGTGGAAGGTGTGAGAGCAGGACAACAGCACTGTTTGCCGCCCAGACGGACCACAATTCTCTCTTCCATCAGCAGCCGCATGGCATGTTGTACTTCTAAAATGATCCAGTGGAGTGATGCAAATTGGACAATCGAATACCTCCCTGAGTATTGCCTGAAAAAAGTCAAAAGAATATATGTTTAACGAGAGAGCAAAGGGTGAAAGTCATAACAACATGACGAGGAGAGGAGTTTCCAGTCAAATCTATTTGCTCTATATTCAAGTAGCAGGGTTTGTAGTTTTAAAATAGCCTAGGCCTTGAAATTAAGATTCTGCTTTGAATATCAACCAAAAATCTGCAGAATTCTGATTTACTTAACTGGATAGCAACCCAGGAATGGTAGACACATATTTACTTGTGAATTAGTTAGTAATTAAACAATGCAAAAGACAACTCCTCTGGTCAGTTGATATCCTAACCCCCCTACCTACACTCGCCTTTACTGGCTCCATCCCCGCCTCTTCGACTTGTCTGCCTCCTCTCCACCTATCCTCTCCTCTATCCATCCTCTATCCGCCTCCCCCTCTCTCCCTATTTATTTCAGAACCCTCTTCCCCTCCCCCATTTCTGATGAAGGGTTTAGGCCCGAAACGTCAAGTTTTCCTGCTCCTATGATGCTGCTTGACCTGCTGTGTTCATCCAGCCCCATGCTTGTTATCCTCTGGTCAGTTGACCACTGACCTCTTGACTATCTTTCTGCCCAGTTGACTATCTGCCCCGTTGTCCAATTTAAGACTGAGATGAGGAGGAATTTCTTCTCTCAGTGGGTTGAGTGTCTTTGAACTACTTGTCACAAATAGCTGTGGAGCAGAGTCCTTGTGTATATTTAAGACTGAGATAGATCATTGATCCATTGGGGAATCAAGGGTTACAGGGAAAGAGAAGGAAAGTAGATGTGAGGAATATTAGATCAGCCATGATCCTATTGAATGACAGAGCAGGTTCAGTGGGCTGAATGGCCTACTCCTGTTCCTATTTCTTATGGCTATATCTTAGATTAGGGAACAAAATGATTCACACTATTCCAGGTGGTCTTGTTCGTGCCTTGGATAGTTTTAGCAAGATTTCCCTTTTTTAATCATTCTATTTGAATTAAAGGCAACCAATCTATTTGCCTTCTCGATTACCCACTGCATTAATATGCTAGCTTTTTGTGATTTATCCATGAGATTTATGCATATTCTTCCTTCTCATGTAGTAATCCAGTCTGCTGTTGTCAGAATCCGTGGTACCATTCTAGTGATTCTCCTGTGCCCTCTCTAAGCCTCGATATCCTTCCTACTGTATTGGATTGGACACAATATTCCAGCTGGCTGGGGTCTAACCAGAGATCGATCAACTCAATATCAGTGCCTTAGTGTGATGAGATACAAAATGAAACAATTCAGCATTTTTCTTCATTGACTTTAGGATGCATTTAGCAGCAAGTTTGTTTAGGAATAGATCAACAAATTACTTAAAAGCAGAATATTGTGGATTCTGCAAATCTGGAATAAAGGCAGAAAATGCAGGGAGTAATTAGCAGATCTGACCGCATAGAGACACAAGAGTTAATGTTTCAAGTCTGTGACCGTTAATCAGAAGGAAGTCGAACCTGTGCAGTGCAACAGTCGCCCCAGTGACTTGACATTCTCATCAGTTTGGGTATATGTACAGAAGTCATGTACATTTGTTACTTTGTGAGAATCCTGAGATCGTGCAAAATCCCTGGGTACTGCAGATGGTTAAAACCTAGCATAATGGTTGTCTGCGTTATTTTTTTGCCCCTGAAACACCCTTTATGTCTTTGGGCATGGACAATATTAAAATATCATTTTACATTAAATTGCTGGAGATGTACTCTCAAATTATTAAACTGCACCCTAATCTGATTGGAAATGAGACTTCTTAGTACTAACCTTAAGTTGTATTTGTTCCCACTCTTCTTCCGATATAATGTGAACACGTTGCCTCTCCAATTGCTGCAGCACTCTTCTGTTTGTAGCTACTGACTGATCAATTTCAGAAAAGAGTTTATCAATATCCACTTTGCATGACCTCACCAATCTGTCATTAATCTCTTGTAGCTGTGGAAACATAACATTTTGTTGGTTAGTAGTCTAACGAATAGAAATGGATAGTTCACAAGCTCAACAGTGGTTTCGTAATTTCAATTAATTAAAAATAATGAATAACAGCTAACCTTCTACAAAGCATGTGTCAGCCTGTGTACATGACCTGTGCAAGTTCCTGCACTGTTTCAGACTGTCAACTGCTAAAGTATTACTATAGAAAATTAGAAAAAGGACTTTCGCCTATATAGTGTTTTTCACGGCCAATGATGTTGCAGTTTTTTTCAGCCAAAAAGTACTACTTAAAGTACAGAGTCACTGCTGTAGCACAGGGGGCATGCACCGTGAACCCCTACAACAAGCAATGCGATAATGTCCAGATAATCTATTTTTCATGAATTTGACTGAGAGACAAATATTGGCCAGCACACCAGGGATAACTACTACCCTGGGATAAAAGGTACTGCAGATGCTGGAGAATCCGAGATAACAAGGTGTGGGGCTGGATGAACACAGCAGGCCAAGCAGCATCATAGGAGCAGGAAAGCTTGATGTTTCGGGCCTAGACCCTTCATCAGAAATGATGATTATTTCTGATGAATTTGCATTTTTTTATTATATGCTCAATACATACGCAAGTTAAATTAATCATTTTGTGGTACATTGATTTCTGTAATAATTCAATGTAAAAACTTAAAAAGATGTCTGTACTTAGTGTCTTAATATATTCCTCAAATATCTCAACATTTTACATACAATTCATTTGCTTTGAAGTCTGGTGCCTCTTATTATATAGACAAATACAGTTCAGTAAAACCATTCAATGTAAGATATAATTGTTTCCAAACCTTTTGGGAATATTTTGTAGTGCTGGGTTATGGTTTGTGGTTCAACAACGGGCTTTTAGTAGATTGAAAATCTGAATAACATGAGATGTTCATTATTTGTAACTAACAATCATCCAGATTGATTGGCTTCAATAATCAGGAATATAGCCAAAATTTCCATTACATAAATAGTCCCTCAATTCAGCTCCTCCTCCTCCTCTGTCCAAGCTGTAACCCACGTAGACTACAAAATGTGTCAAGGGACAATTTGTAAGGAATGTTACTTTCCATCATTGTATTGTAATCTGTATATTAAGTGGAACAGTGAAAGGCAAGCATACTTGATCGCTTTTAGGACAAATGGAAACTGAACTCAAATGTATGCAGTTAGCTAGATTTTGGAACTTCCAGATTTTTTAAAAATGTTGTTTAATCTGTTGCCAAATATACCTTCACATGTGAAAACCAAAATCTGCAGAAAAAAAATCCCATTTATTATCACTTTAGTTTTCCCTATACTTAATTCCAAATGACCAAATGCATAATAAAGGCACCCCCGCAAAACTGGAGTCCATGGGAAAAGGGGGGAAAATTCTCCACTGGTTAGAGTCATATGTAGCAGGAAAGAAGATGGCTGTGGTTGTTGGATGTTCAACATCTCAGCTTCAGGACATCCTTAAAAGGCACCAATGATCTTGTCTCCATCATAAAGTCAAAGGTGGGATGTCTGCTGATGATCACATTCATGACTCCTCAGATACTGAAACAGTTTGTATTCATGTGTGGCAAGACCTGGCCAGCATTCAGGCTAGGTTTGATAGATGGCAAATGGCACATAATGACTACCTCCAATCAAGGGTACAGTTCTAGAGGGGGTGCAGGGCAGAGGCACCTATATACATAAATGATAGGAGGTAGCAAGGCAAGATAATGGTTATACTATACATAACATCCTCAGAACTTAAATGTAGGAGCAGAAGAAGGCCATTCAATGAGATCATGGCTGGTCTGATAACTTTCAACTTTACTTTCCTGCCTTTTCCCTGTAATGCTTGTTTCATGTACTGATTAAAAATGTCTGCCTCAGCCTTAAAAATACTTAATGACCCAACCTCACAGCCCCCAGTGGTAAAAAATTCCACAAATTCACTACCCTCTGAGATATGAAATCCTCCTCGTCTCTGCCTAAAAAGGGCGACTCTTTGATAATGTTCCTTCTTGTCCTGGATCTAGATTGGCTGGCAGTACCTGGTGTTGGATTTCTGTCCTCTCACGGCCTGAATCGTTGGCCTGATGCTGGCCAGTTAAGTTCCTGAATACATTTAAATAGTACAATAAAAACAGCTGCAGATGCTGGAGAATCTCAGCAGGTTTGGCAACATCAGTAGAGAGAAAAACAGAGTCAGTTTTGAGTGGCAAGTAACATTCAGGCCACACAAATGCCAGTCAATGACCATCTCCAATAAGAGATAATTTAACCACCATCCAATTAACATTCAGTGGTGTTACCATCACTGAATCCCCTACCATCAACATCCTGGGGGTACCATTGGCCAAAAACTCAACTGGTCTTGCCACATAAACACAATGTCTCCAAGAGCAGATCAGAGGCTAGGAATATTGCGGCGAGTAACTCACCTCCTGATTCCCCAAAGCATGCCCACAATCTACAAGGCACAGCTCAGGAGTGTGATGTAACACACCCCAATTGTCTATATGAGTGCAGTTCTAACAACACTCAAGAAGCTTGACACCATCCAGGACTTAATTGTCACTGCAACCCAAAACACCTCCACTCCCTCCACCAACAACACTCAGTAGCAGCAGTGTGTACTATCCACAAGAGGGGAGATGATGGCCTAGTGCTATTAAAGTCATAGAGTCAGACAACACAGAAACCGACCCTTTGATCCAACTAGTCCATGCCAACCATAATTCCAAACTAAACGAGTACCACTTGCCCATATCCCTCCAAAAATTTCTTATTCATGCACTTAACTAAATTTCTTTTAAATATTGTAACCGTACCCACAACCACCACTTTTTCTGGAAGTTCATTCCACACATGAACCACTCTGTGTAAAAAAAAAAGTTGCCCATCATGTCTTTTTCCAGTCTTTCTCCTCTCAACTTAAAAATATGCACCCAGTCTTGAAATTCCCCACCCCAGGCAGGGAAAAACACCTACTATTCACCTTATCAATACCCCTCATGATTTTATAAACCTTTATAAGGTCATTTCTCAACCTCCTATGCTCCACTGAAAAGGCCCAGCCTTCTCAGCCTCTCCTTATAACTTAAACCCTCAGTTCCGAGCAACATCCTGGTAAATCTCTTCTGAACCCTCTCCTCCTTACTATAACAGGGTGACCAGAACTGGACACAGTACTCCAGAAAATGCCTGACCAATGTCCTGTACAACCTCAACATAACATCCCTACTCCTATACTCAAAGATCTGAACAATGAAAGCAAGCATGCTAAACAGCTTCTTAACTACACTATTTATATGTGATGCAAATTTCAAAGAATTATGTACCGGAATGCCTAGGTCTCTCTGTTCTACAACACTACCCAAGGCCATACTTTAATTGTGTGAGTCCTCCCCTTGTTTGTTTTACCAAAATGTAATACCTTACATTTATCCAAATTAAACTCCATTTGGTACTCTTCAGCCCATTGATCCAATTGATCAAGATCTCTTTGTAATCTTAGATAACCTTCTTCACTGTCTACTATACCACCAATTTTGGTGTCATCCACAAACTTACTAACCACATCTTCTATATTCTCAACTAAATCATTTGTATAAATGACAGAAGTGGACCCTGTACCAATCCCTGTGGAACACCACTGGTCACAGGCCTCCAGTATGAAAAACAACCCTCCACCAATTATCACAACAAAAAAATCCAGAGACCCAGGTAACGTTCTGGGGATCCAGGTTTAAATCTCACCATGGCAAATGGTGGAATTTGAATTTAATTTAAAAATCTTGGATTAAGAATCTAGTGACCATGAAACCATTGCTGATTGTTGGAAAAACCCATCTGGTTCACTCATGTCCTTCAGAGGAGGAAATCTATTTGCTTTACCCGGCAATGTGCTTGACTCTCAACTGGCAATTAGGGATGGGCAATAAATAATGGCCTGGCCAGCAATGTCCACATCTAGTTGATGGATAAATTTAAAAATTGCACTGCAGAAATTCACCAAAGATCCTTAGACAGCACCTTCCAAACCCAGGGCCACTTCCACATAGAAGAACTAGGGCAGTGATGCTTACTTGGGTTCCAACCGGGCCACTCAGCTCCTGACTTCATTACAGCCTTGATTCAAACATAGACAAAACAGCTGAATTCCAGAGGTGAGGTGAGAGTGACAGCCCTTGGTATCAAGGATACATTTCACCGAGTGTGGCATCACGGAGCCCAAGCAAAACTGGAATCAACAGGTAATAGGGGCAAACTCTCCAGTGGTTGGAGTCATATCTGACACATAGGAAGATGGTCATGGTGCTTGGTGGTCAGTCATCTCAGCTCCAGGACATCTCTGCAGGAATTCCTCAGGTTGGTGTCCTAGACCCAACCATTTTGAGCTGCTTCATCAACAACCATCTCTCCATCATGAGGTCAGAAGTGGGGATGTTCACTGATGATAGCAAAATGTTCAGCACCATTCACGACTCCTCAGATGCTGAAGCAGTCCATGTTTAAATGCAACAAGGTCTGGGCAATATTCAGGCTTGGGCTGACAAGTGGCAAGTAGCATGTGTGCCACACAAATGTCAGGCTATGACCATCACCATTAAAAGATAATGTAACCACTATCAACATGTTGGGGGTTATCATTTACCAGAAACTCAAATGGACTCACCACATAAACACAATGGCTACAAGAGCCGGTCAGAAGCTAGGAATACTGCGGCGAGTAACTCACCTCCTGACTCCTCAAAGCCTGTCCACCATTTGCAAGGCACAAGTCAGGGATGTGATGGAATACTGCCCACCTGGGTGAGTGTAGCCCCAACAACACTCAAGAAGCTCAACAGCATCCAAAACAAAGCAGCCCGCTTGATTGGCACTACATCCATAAGCATACATGCCCTCCACCACTGACGCTCAGATGCAGAAGTGTGCACTATTTACAAGATGCACTGCAGAAATTCACCAAAGATCCTCAGACAGCGCCTTCCAAACCCACAATCACATCTATCGAGAAGGACAAGGGCAGCAGATATACGGGAACATTACCACCTTCAAGTTCCCCCTCAAGCCATTCACCATCCTGGCTTGGAAATATATCGCCATTCCTTCACTGTCACTGGGTCAAAATCCTAGAATTACCCCCCTAACAGCATTGTGGGGGTATCTACAGCACAGGGATGGCAGCAATTCAAGAAGGCAGCCCACCACCACCTTCTCAAGGGCAACTAGGGATGGGCAATAAAGGCTGGACAGCCAGCAACACCCACATTCCACGAGTGAATGAAAAAATCGCTGGGACCTTCCAAAATAATAATGCACAGTATTGTTTCAGATTCTTGTATTGCATGCCAAGTTTCATTACTGCTGGGGTCTGCAAAATAGGGCTGGTCCTGACATATGAAAAGTTATATTAGTGTTGCTTTTTATATGGTCACCCTGGCAAAATGGTAATTGTGTTTTCAAGAGCGGTAACCTGCATTAATGTTTCCGAAACAAAAATGCAAATTGAACACTTTGAAAATTAGTACTGGCTTGGTGTGGAATAAAAACATCGAGGAGATTAAAACCAACAATATTGAGACTGAGCTTAAAGCTGACTTTGAGCAAATTTAAATTGATTTCAATTCTACGCTGTCTCACAAATCCAGTTTTCGCATTCAGACTGGTCATGTGCCAGCTCCTTAGCCACAACACTGTCAGCTAATTTACCTTTCGTCACACTGCAGTGAGTTGTAGCTGTGCCAAGGCTGTACAATGTCAGTACTCATTAAGCATGCTCATCCTGAAGCTATTTGTCCTTCATTTGATTAGGCTGCACACTGAGCTAACATTCAAAGTAAAAAAGCAAACTCTTCTTTGAGAAATGTATGCATAGATTATTTAATTCTCAACCAAACCATTGTCAGCAATTAAAGAAGATAACTCGGCCCCTAAGTTATCATTCTAAAACACCTATTCATCTCCTAGTTTGAGGTTAATAACTGTTTACAACCAAATTCAGTTTTAGTTGTGATGACTAAGTTGCATATCCTGAAAACCAAGATCAAGTTCTATTGATAGAAATATGAAGTGCATTGAAAGAGACCTAGATTTTGTTGTTCTCGGAAAGAGAACATTACTGTATTTTTAGCAAGTCTACTTGTGAGTTTTAAAAGTTTCCAAATTAATAAATCAACTATTTATATATGTGTTATAGATTAGTGATAATTTCACTTTTAAATGAAAACTCAATTGCGAGTGTGACTGCAATACTCAAGTTGTCCTGAATATGACTCGGCCCCATTTTAAGTCACCAGCACACCAGAAAACACATCTCGTTGAGGCTGCTATGCCATTCAATAAGATCTTATCTGAACTGTATCACCTCTAAGTTCCCACCCCATCCACCTAATGTGTCAGTCCTTAAAAAAAGCAAACCTTAAACTGGTTAGGTTGAATGACCCATTTCTGTGCTATACTGGTGACAGATTCTCCCATTGCTTTGATGGATAAGTTTTCAGGAGATCAATTGTTCACCGTATAGTTGGTGTCATCTCACATGTTGCACATAATTGCAAATATTACGAAAGAAGTGACTGTTGGAGGGGTTTCTTCATGGTATGTTTACTTGTCCTGCAGGGATCTGATTCCCATCTCAGTTGTTCACACTGTATTAATAACACAGACTTCCCTATTTGGATCAGTCCACAGTTATTTCTTCCCCATCTAGTGGGGCATAATTTACAGGCTCCAAAATAAAAGACAAAGTTCTGGAGAAACTCAGCAGGACTAACAGCATCAATGCAGACAGAAACAAAATTGATGTTTCAAGTTCAATATAATTATGCTTCAGAATCCCGGCTCTGAGATTGCCTTGTGTAGTATCTTTGCATCTGAGTTTGGGACATCCTGTGATGCAGGTTCCTGTACTCAGCTGGCTGTAGAGTATGGCTATTCACATCAGGTGGATGGGGTGGGAACTTAGAGGTGATACAGTTCAGATAAGATCTTATTGAATGGCATAGCAGCCTCAACCATTTGTACAGCCTATTCCTCCTGCAATATATTCCTACCTGCAAGAAACATGTCACTGAGGAGGCATTAGAAACATTGCAAAACAAAACTTCCAAAGGTTTTTGAGAGATCTCATTTGCTTTCAGACATATTGTAAGGCTGAAGCATTCTAAGGCTAGGGCAAAGTGGTCAACAAATAGCCTGGATGTCTTTTGGAATCCTTCTGTGCCATACATCCTTATTAATTCTCATGTACCTCTCTTCTACTCATTCTTAATGGCTTTGATAATCTTCCTAAATTTGTAGTACCCAAATTTGGACACCCAAAATCTTGGACAAAATTGGGCACTAATCAGTCTTTTACGAACATTTAGTATGTTTTGCTAATGCAAATGATTTGCTTTGCATTTGTATTCTTATGGTTCAATTTGTTTTATTATTCATTAATAGGATGTTGGCACTGGTGGCTACAGCAGCATTTATTGCCCACGCCTAATTGCCTGGGAGAAGGTGATGATGAGCTGCTGCGAAAGTGGGTGGATTTTAAAATCCTCTCCTATGCTTTATTTATAAAGGCATTTCCTTTTTTTCAAAGGAGTTTTACCAAATTCTTCATCCTCGTCAAAATACAGCTTTGTCTTCTGAAACAAGGACACCTGTAATAATCTTGTAACCTTAAGGCATCATCAGTGCTTGGGAAGATCAACATTGTTGTTGAATGTTAAGCCTATATCTTATTTACAGTGAGCAATGCAATGTTTCTTGCCCCTGTTTATAAAGATGATTGATTCAAATGTAAGATATTTACCTTCTTTCCAATTGATGAAAAGATAGGCCCGATTTCACCAAATTTTGCTTTTCACCACTGACTGTTGCTGCTGTGTGTCCAACCTTGCAGCTTGCAATGAAACAACAGTGAACTCTGAATTTGGGATTGCCGGACAAGTTACATGTTGTGTTTGTATTGTAGAGTTTAACAGCAATTATGGGGGTTATGTGAATGTAGTAAACAGCCATTAGTTTGTTGATGATTACAGTGGTCTGACAGTACAGCAGTGAGGGTTTTGTTACCAGTGCAGGGATCAGGATGTTGCAGCATGCCGGAGAAATCACAAGATGTTGCACAACAGAAAAAATAGCTTGACTTTTAGATAGTAACTCTGATCTGATCTTGGGTTCATGTTGCACTGCAGGTGACCCCACCACGCTGTACACTCTTACACATACACTCACACACATGCATACAAATGCACTCACTCACAGACACACACACACACACTCTCTCACAGATCCTCTCTTATACACACATTCACTCTCTCTCTCTCTCACACACACACACTCCCTCTCCCTCACACACACAGACTCCCCCTCTCTCACATACACTCTCCCCCCCTCTCTCTCTCTCTCACACACACACGTAAATCTATGGGGTGAATTTGTATTGGGAGATACATTCCATTTTGTTCAAAAAGCACCCCCTTTAGAGTCAAAGTGGTGTTTTACAAATTCCTACTTTAGAAATAAAACTAGTCTGACTCAAAACCAAAACACAGATTCTAGACAAGGCCTCACACCTAACTTGCATTGTCTGACCTAAAATTTCACCTCTTCTTTACACTGATAAAACCTTTAGTTCTCTCGGGACAGTGACTTCAAAGGAATTCAGGGATTTACATATACATATTAATCAATTAAAACCTTCTAACTGATTACAGATTTAACAATATCTTAGGTTTGTTTAATACATCCTCATCGGTGATGTGACCCTTTGATCTTTAACTTATAAATTCTGTGTTTGATACTACCTCTCTCACTGATACCTGAAGAAGAAGCTCTGAAAGCTTGTGTTTTCAAATAAACCTGATGGACTATAACCTGGTGTTGTGTATGATTTCTGGCCTTGTCCACCCCCGTCCAACCTCCACATCATGACCATTTCTAAAATGTTGTTTTTATTTCAAATGTCTGACATTCATACTTTTTTTAAATCTAGTTGGTTTTCAGGCAGTACTTTGAATTATAAAACTTCTCCATTGTGTCAGAACAGAAGGAAATACTTACAATGCCAAATGTCACTTCAAATGGGACAAGGGGGAAACCACAGTCAATTTAAACATTAGTATGGTGACTGTGCAATGCCTGTGGAGTTAAAATCCAAACAAACGCAAGCCAATGGACTTTGCCCACCTTAAGAAACTTTCATTTAAATGCCAGCAAATTGGTGACTAATGTATTGACTTTTGGTAAGCCTGAAAACTAAACTGAAAGCGAGGAATTTACAGCATATCAATGAAGATAAGACTTGACTGGTTTAATATCTTCCCGGTCGCACTGTTTCAAAACTACTTCAAGTTAGTAACAGATTGTTTGCCATCTGTGTGTGATAAAGGAAACTGTCCGACTAAGCAAACCTCAAGACCATTATACTGTTTGTTGAGATTTAAATTAAAATTGTTCAAATCATGAAACAAGGCTGCCTCCCTTTTGTGGGAAATAAATGAAGCTGAGCAAATTGTTTCACAAATGACTCCGCTTACCACCTTTTAAAAAACATCCATACACCCAGCAAAGCTGCTGATAATATGATGCATTTGAATAGATTTAATTGCTGCAATAAATGGCCATACTTAAATTACAAGACATTTGTAAGAACATTTATAGATAAAGATCAAAGAACTGTACCATGAAACACACTACATTCCAAGGAACGCGTCTCCCTCGTGTAAACATTCTTCTATATGGTATTGGTATAACACAGTTTCAGTGACCTTTTGGGCTGCTTTGATCTAAATTATTAAGAAACTGAAATGGATTAATGGGAACTACTGTATCACCAACAGAACTTGTAAAGTTGTCCACAGCTGTTCAATTTAACCTGTGTTTAAAGGTCTGCTTTCTGCCACAACCACCAATATCATCTGACCTTTTCTAATTAAATAGGATGCATTGGTCTAAAGAACCAACCTGCAGCTTTGTCGGGAAGCTGGATGTTAGTGACATTGGTTTATTATAAAACCATAAAATGTAGAAGCAGAAGTAAGCCATTTGACCCATCGAGTTAGGTCACCATTCAATTGACCATGGTTGATCTGATAATCATCAACTCCACTTTCCTGTGTTATTCCCATAACTCTTATTCCCTAACTGATATCTCAGCCTTGAATGTACTCAATGACCCAGGCTCGACAAACCCCTGCAATAAATATTTTCACAGATTAACTACATTCTGGTAGAAAAGGGTTCCTTCTTACCTCTGTCTTGAAGGTGTAAGACTTACTCTGAGATTATGCCCTCTGGTCCTAGACTCTCCAACAAGGGAAATTCCCTCTCAGAATCTGCCCTGTGCAGCCCCCTAGAAACTGTGTATGTTACAATAAGGTCACCTCTTACTCTTCTAAACTCTGCTGAGTTCAGGCCAAACCTACTCATGAGATAATCCCAGAATCAAACCAGTGAACCTTCTCTCGACTGCCTCCAATGCCTATACATCTTTCCTTAGATAAAGAGCACAAAACTGATCACTGTCTTCCAGAGGCGTCTAACTAATGCCTTCGAGATAAAAGGTACTGCAGATGCTGGAGAATCCGAGATAACAAGCATGGG
>JAHRHZ010000034.1:14373846-14399475 GCA_024137785.1 Ginglymostoma cirratum | reverse complement strand
GGGATGGAGCCAGTAAAGGTGAGTGTAGGTAGGGGGGTAGGGAGGACCTGTCCGTCCTCCCTGGACTGACCTATCTCCTCCCTACCCCCCTACCTACACTCACCTTTACTGGCTCCATCCCTGCCTCTTCGACTTGCCTGCCTCCTCTCCACCTATCCTCTCCTCTATCCATCTTCTATCCGCCTCCCTCTCTCTCCCTATTTATTTCAGAACCCTCTTCCCCTCCCCCATTTCTGATGAAGGGTTTAGGCCCGAAACGTCAAGTTTTCCTGCTCCTATGATGCTGCTTGACCTGCTGTGTTCATCCAGCCCCATGCTTGTTATCTTTATAACTAATGCCTTGTATATTTTTAGCAAGAACTCCCTACTTTTATACTCCATCCCCTTTGAAATACAGGCCAACAAAGCATTTGCCTTCCCAATTACCTGCTGAACTTGGGGGCTAGCCTTTTGTGGTTCATGCACAGGAACCCCCAAATTCCTCTGTATTGCAGCTTTCTGCATTTTCCCCCATTTAAATAATATTCACCTTTTTGATTCTACATGGCAAAGTGCACAATCTTATATCTTTCCCACGTTGTATTCCATGTGCCAAGTTTTGCCCTCTTACTCAATCTGTACATTCCTCTATAGTCTCTTTCTGTCATCCTTACACTTGTTAATAGTACATTCGCTTTCAACATCTAAGTCATTAATATATATTGTATATAGTTGTGGCCTTAGCACTGATCACTATGATTCTTTACTAGTTACAGATTGCCATCCTGAAAATATACCATTTATCCCATTAGTTAAATAATTCTCTAACCATGCAAAAATACTACCCCTAATACCATGTGCTCTTATCTTACTAAATAGCCTTAACTGCAGTACCTATTGAACACAGTTTGGAAATCCAAATGTATTACATCTACTGGTTCCCCTTTATCTATTCTGCTTGTTACCTTCTCAACGAACTTTTGTCAGGCATGATGACTCCTTTATTAAGCCATGTTGACTCTCCTTGATTATGTTAAGTATTTATAAATGCTCTGCTAAATACTTCCCAGAAGATTCTAAAAATTTTCCAATGATTCATGCTAAACTAACTCATCTATCTTTACCTTTATTTTGTCTCCCTCTCATTTTGAAGAGGGGTGGTACACTGAGTTTTTAAATCTACTGGGAGCTTTCCTGAATCTTGTTATTTGTAAATAACGAGGGGTTGAAGACTCCGTTAGGGGTATTCTATAGGCCCCATAACATTAGCTGTTCTGCAGCACAGAGAATAACTCTGAGGAAATGAGGGCACATAAATAGCGTACACCAATCATGACTGACTTCAATCTTCAAGTAGACTGGGAAGATCAAATTGGCAAAGGCTGCCATGAAAAAGAATTCATAGAGTGTATTCCAAACAGTTTCCTAGATTAATACGTTGTACATCCAATCAGGGATCAGGTTATTTTGGATCTGGTTACATGCAATAAAGCAAGTTTAATAAATGACCGTCGAGTAAGAGGCCATAAAGTTATAGAATTTAGCATTCAGTTTGAGAATGAGCAAACTGGGTCAGAAACAACTGTGCTAAATTTAAATAAAGATAATTACACAAAGATGAGGGCTGGATTGGCTGATGTAGAATAGGATAGAATTTAAGAAGCCAAGGCTGTTGAGGAACAATGGCAGACATTTAAGAAAACAGTTCACAACTCTAAGCAAAGATATGACCCAGTGAGGAAGTAGGATGCTTGACTAGTGGATAAACCACTAATAATTAACCAAGGACATTATGGATACTATCATAAAATGTGGCAAAGATTTGTGGTACACAAGAATATTAGGAAAGTTTTAAAAACCAACAGAAGATGATCAAAACAATAATTAAGTGAGAGAAATTAAACTCTGAGGGTAAACTTGAAGTAATAACAAGACTGACAGCAATAGAGATAAAAGGTACTGCAGATGCTGGAGAATCCGAGATAACAAGCATGGGGCTGGATGAACACAGCAGGTCAAGCAGCATCATAGGAGCAGGAAAACTTGACGTTTCGGGCCTAAACCCTCCATCAGAAATGGGGGGGGTGAAGAGGGTTCTGAAATAAATAGGGAGAGAGGGGGAGGCGGATAGAGGATGGATAGAGGAGAAGATAGGTGGAGAGGATGCAGACAAATCGAAGAGGCGGGGATGGAGCCAGTAAAGGTGAGTGTAGGTAGCGGGGTGGGGAGGAGACGGGTCAGTGCAGGGAGGACGGACAGGTCAAGGGGGCGGGATGATGTTAGTAGATAGGAGATGAGGGTGTGGCTTGAGGTGAGAGGAAAAACAGGTTAGGGAGGTGGAAATGAGCTGGGCTGGTTTTGGGATGCGGTTGGGGGAGGGGAGATTTTGAAGCTTGTGAAATCCACATTGATGCCATTGGGCTGCAGAGTTCCCAGGCTGAATATGATTTGCTGTTCCTGCAGCCTTCGGGTGGCATCACTGCCTTATCTGCCTTCCGGAGGGACCACTCCCTCCGCAACTCCCTTGTCCGCTCCACACTCCCCTCCAGCCCCACCACACCCGGCACGTTTCCTTGTAACCGCAGGAAGTGCTACACCTGCCCCCACACCTCCTCCCTCACCCCAATCCCAGGCCCCAAGAAGACTTTCCACATCAGGCAGATGTTCACCTGCACATCTGCCAATGTGGTATACTGCATCCGCTGTACCCGTTGTGGCTTCCGCTACATCGGGGAAACCAAGCGGAGGCTTGGGGACCGCTTTGCAGAACACCTGCGCTCAGTTCGCAACAAACAACTGCACCTCCCAGTCGCGAACCATTTCAACTCCCCCTCCCATTCCTCAGATGACATGTCCATCCTGGGCCTCCTGCAATGCCACAGTGATGCCACCCGAAGGCTGCAGGAACAGCAAATCATATTCAGCCTGGGAACCCTGCAGCCCAATGGCATCAATGTGGATTTCACAAGCTTCAAAATCTCCCCTCCCGCAACCGCATCCCAAAACCAGCCCAGCTCATCTCCACCTCCCTAACCTGTTTTTCCTCTCACCTCAAGCCACACCCTCATCTCCTATCTACTAACATCATCCCGCCCCCTTGACCTGTCTGTCATCCCTGGACTGACCTATCTTCTCCCCAACCCCCTACCTACACTCACCGCCGCTGACTGCAATAGCCTCTTTAAGTGCATAAAAAAGAGAGATGCCAAATTGAACATAGGGCCCTTTGAGAATGGGCTGGGGAAATAGTGGGGAACCAGAAAATGACAGAGGAGTTAAATAATTACTTTGCATCAGTCTTCATAGTAGCAACACTAACAGCATTCCAAAATTACTAAATATTCAAGGGGCAAAAAGGGGAAAGGAAATGAAAACAATAAACATCTCTAGAGAAACAGCAGTAGGGTATCTACTGGGGCTAAAGACTTATATATCCCCTGGACCTGATGGAATGCATCCTATGACGTTACTGGTGTAGCTACAGAGTTAGTGGAAGAAATCCTTCAAAAATCCTTAGATTCTAGAAAAGTCCCAGAGGATCGGAAAACTGTGAATACAACACCTTTATTTAAAATGGAGAAAGAGACAAAAAACAGGTAACTATAAGCCAGTTAATTCAATATCTATCATTGGGAAACTATGTCTTTTACAAAGGATTTACAAGCAGAAAATATAGAAATATTTAATATGGTCAAGCAGAGTCAGCATAGCTCACAAATGGGAAATCATGCCTAACAAATTTATTAGAATTATTTGAGGAGGGTAACAAGCAGGATCGATAACAGGGAACGAGTAAATGTAATATGTTTAGATTTCCAGAAGGAGTTTGATAAGGCACTGAGTGTTAGGGTAATTAATAAGTTATGAAACCATGCTGTTGGGGTTGGTATATTAGCATGGATAGAGGATTGGTTAATGAACAGATGACCAAGGGTTTGGATAAAGGAGCATTTCCAGAATGGGAACCTGAAACTAGTAGAATGCCATAGTGATCAGTGTTGGGGCAACAAGTGTTTTCAATATGTGTTTTAGACTTGAATGAGGAAAGTAAATGTACAATAGTCAAATATGTGGATGATGTACCAATTAGTGGAAAGACAAGGGCGACACAGAATCTGCAGAGGTTAGGTGAGTAGGCAAAATCTTGGCAGATGGAATATAATGTGGGAAAATGCAAAGATATGCACTTTGGCAGGAAGAATAGATGAGCCAAATGCTATTTAAATGGAGAAAAACTGTAGAAAGCTACAGAATTTGGAGGTCCTCATGCATAAATCAAGCTAGCATCAATTTTCAGGTAATGGGGAAGGCAAACAGAATATTGGTCTTTATTTCAAAGGAAGTGGAGCATAAAAGTAAAGAAGTCTTGCTAAAACTATACAAACAATAGTCATTCCACAGTTGGAATACTGTGAACAGTTTGGTCCACTTACTTAAGGAAAGCTATACCAGCACTGGAGTCAGTATAATGAAGATGGTCCTGGATGTGGAGGGTATACCTTATGAGGAGAGGTTGAGTAGGCTGGGCATGTACTTACTGAAGTTTAGGAGAATGAGAGGCGACCTTATTGAAACATGCAAGATTGTTTGGGGAGTTGACAGGATAGATTGTATTCTTCCTGTGGTAGTGTCTAAGATCAGGGGCGTAATCACTGAAGAAAGAGTCACCCCTTTAGGGCAAAGATGAGGAAGAATTTCTTATTTCAGAGGGTAATGAATCTGTGAAATTCTTTACCACAGATGGCTGTCGAGACTGGATTGTTAAATATATTTAAGGCTGACATTTTTAACTGAATTGAGGGTTAAGACAAAAACACAGGAAAGTGGAGTATCAGACATTATCTTGTGAATGCCAGAACAGACAATGTGCTGAATGGCCTACTTCTGCTTCTACATCTTACAGTCTTACGGTCTATACCAATACTTTGAATAATTCATGTTCATATTTGGAGAATGACACATGAATCACCAGTGTGGAATAATGCAAAAAATGTTAACTAATGTAGTACAACTGCTTTCTCCAAATGATTTTCAAAGAAGCAACATGATGATTAGTTCCAAAACAATTTTATGTCTGTCAAATGATACTTGGAACCATTTTAATGTAATTATCATGAGTTCAGAAGTCAAATTTGGGACTTCTGGACAACTAAACAGTTCGCTCACGCAGAAGCAAATGTCACCAACAATCCATTTAAAATGAAACACAAATAATTGAAACTGAATTGGATTAGCCATATAAATATTGTTGTTCTACAAGAGCTAATGAGAAATGAGGATGTCAGCGCCAAATAACTGATCGTCTGACTCCCCAAAGCCTGTCCACCATCTACAAGGCGCAAGTTAGGTGTGTGACAGAATACTTGCCTGCAAGTCTGCAGCTCCAACAACATTCAAGAAGCTGAACACTGTTCAGGACAAAGCAGTCCAGTTGATCGGCACCATATCCATCTCCTTAACCATCCACTTCCTTCACCACTGCAAAGTGTTGGCCTATGTACCAACTACAAAATGCACTGCAGTAACTCAAATGCACCTTCAACAGCATTTTCCAAACCCACAACCTTGAACAACTTGAAGGATAATTTGCAGCAATTCAAGAAGTGAGATCATCACCACCTTCTCCAAAACAATTAGGAGTGGGCAATAATTGCTGGCTCAACCAGTGATACCCATGTCCCATGAACGAATAAAGAAAAGTGAAAAGTTAAATTGAGATATTCTGGTTTGTTCTTTCAAGCTTAAATAATTAATAATTGGTAAGGATGCAAAGGAGTCTGCTAAGTTTCAAGGGTAAATAAGTTGCGCATTATGACTTTATGGCTCTCTCATTACTGCTGCATTTTTTACCATGCCTGTTACCTTGATAACAGTGCCAAAATGTAGATGAAGTTGTAATATTACCACCAGTGTAGCACAGAATTGTCTCAGACTGTGTTTTGGTTATAAACTCATGTCGCAAGCTCCAACAAAGTGGAAGGCTGCCACTAATTGTGGTGTCATTTTTTTTAGCCCTAAGATGTCTGAGCTCTAGCTACACTTGACCATAGAGTCTGTCTGGTATAAAAATAAATACTGGCTAGGAAATTCAAACATCCTATAGTGTTGAAAGTCTCTCAGGCTATCATCAATACCACACATCTAACAATAACATCATCCCACTCTCTTCACAATCTGTGTTCTATTGTACCAATCAATATATTAATACATTGCAGTAAATCTTTGGCTTCTGTTTTGCAGACTACTGTAAGATTACCCGGATTTGCTTAGTACTAATATGGTAATTTACTTTGATAATCAAAAAGCAAACAAATATTCTGGCACCTATGCAGAACCTCCTGTTGTATAATAACCTTTCCTGTATCATGGTATCGACTCCAAATCAGACAGAGATGATAGCAGCAATGTCAGCTGTGAAGAGTTTTACCTAAGACTCACTCCTCACTACTTACTTAGTTCAGAGCTAAAGTTACAATCTACAAAATCAAACCAGACTCAAAAAACATTTATTCTATTTCTCTCCACACAGATGCTGTCAAACCAGCTGAGTTTCTCCAGCATCATTTGTGTTTGTTTCAGATTTGCAGCATTTGCAGTATTTTATTTGAACCAGGGCAAAGTATCAGAATTTCCCACAGACAAGAGTTTGTGGAATGATACAATCTTACTGTGTCCAGACAATATGTCATGTGATATTGCAACAAACAATGGTCAAATCATAGAGTCATAGCAACGTACAGCACAGAAACGGACCCTTCAGTCCAATTCGTTCATGCCGACCAGGTATTTGACAGTTATCTGGTCCCATTTGCCAGCATTTGGCCCATATCCCTCTAAACCCTTTCTATTCATGTACCCAACCAGAGGCCTTTTAAATGTTGTAATTGTACCAGCTTCTGGCAGCTCAGTCAATACACGCACTACCCTATGCATGAAAAAGATGCCCTTTACGTCCTTTTAAAATCTCTCCCCTCTCACCTTAAACCTATGCCCTCTAGTTTTAGCCTCTATGCTCCCACCCTGGGGAAAAGACCTTGGCTATTCACCACATCCATGCCCCTCATGATTTTATAAACCTCTATAAGGTCACCCCTCAGCCTCCGACACTCCAGTTAAAATAGCCCCAGCCTATTCAGCCTCTACCTATAGCTCAAACCCTTCAGCTGTTGCAACTTCCTTGTAAAACTTATTCGGAACCCTTTCAAGCTTCACAACATCTTTCCTATAGCAGGGAGACCAGAACTAAATGCAGTATTTCAAAAGTGGCCTAACCAATGTCCTGTACAGCCACAACATGAACTCCCAACTCAATGCACTGGCCGATAAAGGCAAGACCATATCAACTTTATAGCAACTTTTGTGTTGCATTTTCAGCCATCCATACTCATGTCAAATTAACTGCCTATTTCTATGATATCTTCATTGTGCATTTGTGTCATGTTTCTCAGTTAGTTTTAAGCATGTCTCAATTCCTGCATTATTTGTTCTCCAAGTTCGATGGAGTGCTTGTCAATGTATCATTTGATGGTTCCCAATCTCCTATCTTGACGAGGCAGGGTCAAGACGAGGTCAGGTTCCTGTAAGATTTTCTCCAAGTAAATTTATTCAACTTTAAAATGTGGAAAATGTTTTCAGATTTCTCCCTCCCCTACTGTTTCAGCTGCTATTGAAGACTCATGGATATCACTGATTGCCTCCACTCTCACATGTTCTCAGCTGCCATCTGGCTTTCCCAAACACATTTTTGGCTGTTTACGGGCCTGTTCTTCTCCATCATTGAAACATGTAGGATTCAAAAGGGGCTTGACAGGGTAAATGCTGAGAGGATGTTTCCCCTCATGAGAGAGTCTAGGACCAGAGGCACAGTCTCAGAATAAAAGGGCACCAACTTAAAAGACTGAGATGAGGAGTAATTCTTTCTCTTAGAGGGTTGAGAGTCTTTGGAGCTTCTTGCTGTGGTGGCAGAATACTTGCATATATTTAAGGCTAAAATAGATCCTTAATCAGTAGGTGAATTAAGGATTATGGGAAAAATGCAGGCAAGTGGATGTCAGGAATTTCAGATCAGCCATGGTCCTATTGAATGGTGGAGTAGGTTCAAGGGGCTGAATGGCCTACTCCTGTTCCATTTCCTATAGTATTATTATTCTGCTCTCTTTTATATATTGGATCTATTTGCCCTCTCTATTTCCTTATATCCAACAGGAATTCGAAGGAATTCTTGTATCTGTTCCAATGGGTACATGACTAAAAGCTTTTAGAGTTTATCTCTTTAACAATTTATTGTGAACTTATGTTCAATTAACGAATCTGGAATTAAAAGCTAGTCACGGTAATGGTGACCATAAAATTGCAAATGACTGTTGCAAACACCCATCTGGTTCACTAATGTGCTTCAGGTTAGGAAAAAAGCCATCTTTATCTGGTCAGGCCTACACGTGACTCCATATCTACATAAATGTAGTTGACTCCTAACTGCTTGCTGATATGGCCCAGCAACCCACTCAGTTCATGGGCAATAAGTGGTAGGCAACAAATACTGGCCAAGTCAGTGACATCCATATCAAAAACAGAAATTGCTGGAAAAACTCAACAGGTCTGGCAGCATCTGTGGATAGAAGTCAGAGTTAACATTTCTTCACAACTGACTTTTTGCTTATTGACATCCACATGTTGTGAAATAATAAAAAAACAAAAGAAGTTCAGTACTATTAAGTGAATATAGTGAAGTGCTTTTTAATAGAATTTCCTTTTTGTATTTCTTTATTATGTCCAATGAGGGCTCCAAAACAATGCACCTTCCATTATAATAGATTGTAATCCCACTTTCTGTCGAAGCTTCTCAACTGGTGGCATTATTATATATTCATAGTTACTCTGGACCAGTGAAGGCTTCCCAAATATCTTAACAGCCATTAACCCTTTACCTAGTCAACTCTGACTTAGGTTTGAACTCAAAAGTCTGACATTCCAGCTGGCAGTATCTGAACTTATTCTTTTCGATGCCCACAATTCACACCTTATTTATAATAGCGATTTTGGAGAAGAACACAAGTTATCACCATACCTTGTCTTCATAGAACCTTCTTCGCAATTTCCTGTCCTTTGGAGGCACAGTGCGTCTCAGCTCCTTGTACCATTTACGAACAATATATCCTCGCCAGTGAGCTTGAATTCTAAGATTAAAGTGTGAACCTTTTAAATCAATGTAAATTCAGTTCTCAACCACGAAAAAATCATCACATAAATGTTTGATTTTCCAGCAGGGTCTGGAAGCCGAGAAGTTGCACTGAGTCAAAGTTCCAATTATTCCTTTTAAACATATCCAGGTTAATTTTATTGGCCACAATTATATATAGCTTCAGTAAAGTTAAAAAAAAGCATTGGAAATACAGAGCTGCATATCCTATAGAAGCAGCAACAGCAAAACTGGGAATGAAATTTACAGGTTATAAGGTAAAGCCTGTTCTGCTGAAGGGTTCCACTCTACATGCTAATCTACTTTCTTCTTTCAAATGCTGGGCAAGGTATTATTTATAGTATTTTATACCTTCATTCGGTTTTTGTGCTGAAAAAGACAAAAGTAACTTTCAATTATACAGAACAAATAAAAAGAACTGCAGTTGCTGGAAGTCAGAAACAAAAACAGAAATTGCTGGAAAAATTCAGCAGGTTTGGCAGCATCTATGGAAAGAAAGCAGGCTTACATTTCAAGTCCAGCGACCCTTCTTCAGAACAGATGTAGCTGGGAAAAGGTTGTTGTAAATGCTGAAGATGGGGTGGGAAGGAGTAAATGATAGGTGGAGATGGAGCCCCGAGGGAGAGAACAATAGCTGAGCAGCAAAGGGATGTGTAAAGATCAGCCTGGGGGAGTGAATAGCTGCTAATGGGGACCATTAGTAGCTGACAATCGGTCGGTTGTAGTAGCAACCCATGTGACAACAAGGACTATTGTGTGAGGTTGTAATCTCTCTCACTCCATGTTTGTTTTATTTACCCTATGAAATTATTCCTCTGAAAATTGGAATAGACAGGTCAATATCATGCTGGGAGGCTGATACTAATGTGGTGCCACAAGGATCAGTGCTGATGATTCAACTATTTACAATCTGTATTAATGACTTAGATGAAGAGACGAAGCATAATGTGATGGCTCAATCAAAGGAGAAGGCATCTAGGAAGCTAGCTTTGAAATTTGTGGAAGAAGATCTATTGGCACTTGTGTATGTGATAGAAGGAAGACTTGATGAGTAATTGATAATTTGTTGACAACTTTGGTTTAATGTTATCCATGCAGATTGTGTATTCACTTGTCACAACTTACACTTAAAAATCATAACGCAGTTTTGGTTAAAAAAAAGACCTCTAGAGCTACAGAGCTGAGTCTGACTCATCTTCTGATGGGATCTCTGTGGCAATATGTCTTGGGTAAAACCCTAGGCGACAGGCCTTGTTCTGGCTTCACTGCCACCTCATAGTGATGCCATGTCCCTAAGTTTAGCAAAGGACCTTCTGCTTCAACTAAGTAACTTGTAACCGATTAATCATCCGGTCTATCTTAGCTTGCGTTCCAAAGCCTACACTGATGACTGAGAGCCATGCATCAGGATAGCATAAACATTAAAGATGTCCTGCAGTCCAGCCAGACATTTAGAGAGTGGTAACCTCTGAGGGCAGGGAGGGTTAAGAAAGCTGTTCAAAAAAAAGGCTGCAAGATCCTAGCATTCATAATAAAGGCACAGAGTACAAAAGCAAGGAAGTTAGGAAAAAAGTACTGATTGGCCTGAACTGAATTATTGCATCCATTTCTGGGCTCCACACTTCAGGAAGGATGTGAAGGTATTTGAAAGGGTGCAAAGAAGCTAGTAGGAATGAGGAACATCAGTTAAGTGGACAGATTTGAGAAGCTGGGACTGTTCTCCTCAGAGAAAATAACAATGAGAAAAGATTAAATAAAGGTTCTCAAATCATTTGATTTTGCACCAACTAAACAAGGAGGAGCTGTTCTGTTTGAAGAACCAACAGACACTAACTTGATTGGCAAAAGAAACAATGGCAACATGAGGAAAGGCCTTTTCAACAAATTAGGACCTAAAATTCACTACCTGAGAGTGTGATGGAGGAAGGTTCAACTGTGCCTTTAAAAGAAAAATCATTATATAAAGATAGAAACTTTATGGGGAAAAGAAAGTCCGACTAAGTGAGTTGCAGATACAGACAGAACAGACACAACAGACAAGTCGTGTCATTCTGTGCTATAACCCACATATGCAGCTAACCATTCTAAGATTCTATGTAGCTTTGTGGATTCTGAAGGGGAGTTTCAGTGTCATGTGGATTTCATTAATCACACCCAGTACTGTGGGGAAGCCAGATATCACTCTACAACTGTGCATTCTCCCAATCCAAATCCTACAGAAAAGAGCATTAATTACCTTCTGAATGCAGGCTGTCCCCCTGTTCCTTGGCTCACCCCCTACATGGGCCCTTGAAAGATACCTGGAAGGATGCAAGCCCCTAAAAATCGAGGGCTGTGATTAATTTAATTTCCACAGTTAAGGTTGAGCTTCGTGTGGATTGTGTCTTGAAGTCTTTGTGGAGCAAAGTACAAGATTTGATTACAAATGTCCTCCTCTGTGGAACAGAGATTACAGTCAGCTCCTCAGACTTCTCCTGTATTATCAGAAGAGGTCTGTATCTCCTGATATTTGAGTGTCCATTATTCCTTCCTGTGATGTGGGTGTCAGTAGCAAGGCCATCGCTAATTGCCTCTGAACTGAATGGTTTGATAAGCCATTTCAGCGGGCAATTAAGAATTAGTCACATTGTTGTTGATCTGAACTCACATGCAGGTAAGGAAGGCAGATTTTCTTCATGAAAGGACATTAATGAACTAGATGGGTTTTTACAACAATCAATTATGGTTTCATAGTCACTGTTACTAAGACTAGCTTTGTGTTTCAAATTTTATTTGTCAGTTTATGTTCTACCAGCTGTTCTTATAGTATTTGAACCTACATCCCGAGGGCATCTGGTTGGCTAGGATACTGTAATTAAACCCAGTAACACTGTGATGAGCTGTCTAGGCATCCTGTCTATGAATAAAAACTGAAAGAACTGTGGACGCTGCAAATCAGAAACAAAAACAGAAGGTTCGCTCGACCCGAAACGTCAACTTTGATTTCTCTCTACAGATTCTGCCAGACCCACTGAGCTTTTCCAGCAAGTTCTGTTTTTGTTTCTGTCTCTGAATCCCTTCTTCCCTTTCTACTTCCTATATTACCGTTTATATTATATAATTTATATTATAATATAACGCAAAAGTAGAAGCAGCAATAGCGACATTTTTATTTCTAGAAGTAACTAATGATATAATTGACAATTATGAACTACTGACGTATAACTCTAGTAGTTAAAACTCTAACCCACTTATGAAACTCCCCTTCCACACACACTTGCAGACAGGCACAGACTAAACAAAAAGAAAATGGGTAGCAGGAAAGGCTGGAAAGGCAGAGGGGGTGGTCGCTGACCACAGGGTTTGCCAAGCTGTTTTTGTGCTAATCCGAATACTGTTTCTTGATCTTCCTTCTCCAGATACTTTCACTTGTTTGCAGTAGGCACAGAGTGACTGGTTCACATGTACAAAGGTCTCTGACTTATTAATTAAAAGTCAACAGGTTACAACAGCTGACGAGGGAAATAAACTGACTATCTTCAGGCTTGAAATGCTATTAACTTCATAGCAAAAACAGTTCCTTCCCTTCCAGGCTTCCAATAGTTTCTGACCCAAATATTTATATTCACAAGCTGTTCAGCTACCTGGGAGCTAATCGCATAGTTGTTGGCAGGCTGGAGGCCTTTGTCATTGATAACTGGTCACCATTTCACAGAATCACAGCCACCATTGTTGGTCAAATCTCTATTCATATATAGCGTCCTCTGGCTCCAGCTTATCGGTAACTAGTCCTTTCCCCGTTACTTGAACCAACAGCTTTGTAAAGAGCAACTACAACCAGTTTCAGGTAACAAGCTTTTAAAAAGTGCAACAATCCTCGAACAAGTCCTTCCGATTAAATGAGCTCTTTACCCATTTCAGTCCACAAAAATACAGAAAAATAAAAATTTACAGTCTCTACAAGAAGCTTTGGGAATATTGCAGTTCCCCCACAACTCTGCAATCTTTTAGGGTGCATTTCTGTTTCACCCCTTTCACACCTGCTTTTTGTTGTAAAAGTAGACTTTGTGGAATGATGTCTCAAGGTTAGCACTGCTACCTCACAATACCAGGGACCTGTATTTGATTCTAGCCTTGGGTGACTGTCCGTGTGGAGTTTGTACATTCTCCCTGTGTCTGCATGGGTTTCTTCCAGATGCTCCAGTTTCCTCCTATAGTCCAAAGATGTGCAACTTAGCTGGATTGGCCATGCTGGAATTGTCTGTAGAGTTTGGGGTGTTCAGGCTAGGTGGATTAGCCATGGTAAACGTGGGCTTACACGATACAGTACGGGTCTGGGGTCTGGGGAGGGTTGGTGTGGACTCATAGAGAAAAGTCATAGAATTCCTGCAAGTAGACTGCCCATCCCTGGACACTATGGGCAATTTAGCATGGCCATCCACCTAACCTGCGCATCTTTCAACTGTGGACAGAAACAGAGCACCCAGAGGAAACCCACACAGACACGGCGAGAATGTGCAAACTCCACACAGACAGTCACTCAAGGGTGAAATCGATTTCAGGTCCCTGGCACTGTGAGGCACAAAACTAACCACTGAGCCACCGTGCTGCCCTGTGGCTTTGGTGGGCTGAATGGCCTCCTTCTGTACTGTAGCAGTTCTACGATTTTGACAGAGATGAGTGGTAAGCTGTAAAAATATTGAATCAGTTCTCTTCTGACATTCCTTCATAATATTTTGTGATTTATTCATTCACAGGATGTAGGTGTCATTGGCTAGGCCAGCATTTATTGCCCAAGTGTATCGTTAAGAGTTAACCACATTGCTGTGGGTCAGGAGTGGTAGCATGTAGGCCAGGCAGGTAAGGATGGTAGATTTCCTAATGGTAGCTAAAGGGAATTGGTGAACCTGGTGGATATATTTCTGACAATTGACAGTGGTTACATAGTCATCCTTAGGCTCCTGATTCCAGATTTCTATTGAATTCAACTTCCACCATCTTCCATGGCAGGATTTGAATCTGGGTCCTCCAGATATTACCCAGATCTCTGGAATTATAGCCCAGCGATAATATCAATAGACAAACACCTCCCCCAATACATGAACACAAATCAAAACGAAAACAAATGTTCACTTTTTATTGTCTTTGTACTTTTTCTTATCTTATTTCATATTTATCTGTCTAGGGAACAAGTGACCATGACAGATGACCACTGTATGCTTGAAAATGAGCACTGACACAATTCTCCAACTCCAGATAGACATGGCATAGCTTGCTTCTACAGACTATTTGTCATTTCATGTAGGCCATTGTGATGGGAAACCGGGCAACTGGGTGCAATTAATTGGCAGAGAGTCTGCCTCCTGGCAGCTCGAAACCTACCCTGATTAAGTTATGGAAAAGGATTTCTGTCCACTGGAGATGGAATGTTGTTCGGGCTCATTAATTGACACCCATTATCCCCTATCAGTGGAGGATCAGGGATTAAATGGGTGTTGCTCAGTTTCTCTTGGGCCTTCTACAGGCTACCCTGTAATATTGTGTTTGTTTGTGGCCTCATCAAGGAACCCGGCATTGGGAAGGCAGGAACTATGGAAAGCTATCCCTCAGCCCATATCTCTGTGTTCTGCCCTTCCTCTCCTATGACCACCCTACTCCATCAACCCATCGCACCCTCATTCACCTTTGGCTTAAACCCCTTCATAGTCTTGGTTTTCAGATGGATGCATTACCAGTAGCTGCATCTGTCCCAGGCTGAGCTAACAAGTAATGCAGAACTGCTGATTGGCCAATAGCTCTCATCAGATGGGCATTCTGCTGCAAGGGTCCTGAAAGCCAGGGAAGAATTGATCTCACAGACAGAGGCTCCCCGCTGATTCTCTGAGCAGTGGGTGAGGCCTCTGTCAGGCTGACTTAAGTCCAGCCCTACCTGAAACAACAATGTTGTCTGTTGTCAATGGGAAACTTGCCAGTTGGTGACTTCTTACAAAATGTCCTACAGATATTGTTCAGAGCCAGTACAATCTTTATTCAATTTTCAATTTCTATATGAATTTAGATACAAACCTTGGAACCAACAGGTTGGAAAACTTAACTTTGGCCAAAAGATATATGCATAAATAATTCCTTATTTGGACATCCCCAGTGAAGATTCCCAGCATCTTTCTTAATTCTCTTTACTTGATCAAATTTTAAGATTGGAAAAATGTAATAACTATACTCTTGGAATAGAGCTATTTACAGTGCTCCTGTTAAGAAAGCTAAATTTTTCCATGAACCATATTGAATCACACATGAGAATTATTAACTGTAAGGCACAGGAACAGGTCATGTGGTCTGTCTAGTCTACTGCAGCAGTCTTGAGGAGAAACCTTGTCATAGAGTTATAAAGATTCTACAAGATGGAAAGAGGTCCTTTGGCCTATTGAGTCCTGTTTGCCAGCACTTGGCTCATAGTTTGTTACACTTGAAAAGCTAACTCCGAATCTGTGTCCACCACTCTGTCCATCAGAGAGATCCAAATCATAATCACATTTTGTACAAAAGAGTATTCCTTCTTGTTCTTTCATCAAATATCTGAAATTAGTGCTTTCATGTTACACATCTCTACCTTCATCTATGTAGCAATGTTCCTTCTTTAGCTCATTAACAACAAAATAAACAAAATGTTTTTCTACAAGATGGCAATATTTACTGTTGTTATCAAGTGCATACCTTGTAACACATTTTACTTTGTACAGTCGAGCTCCATCATGAATTACCCTGGTCTGGTATTGTTCCTTCCTACACATGGGGCAACTCTTTCTCCCAGAGAACTTTTCAAAGGCTTGCATGCAAATCTTCACAATAAAGGTATAAACAAACAGCATCATTAATGCTCACACACTGACAATTAATCTTACAAGGTCTATCTTAACACCAAAACATCCAAATAGTTTTTTTTTCAGATCATGTTACATTTCTCAAGTTAGGTAGAGTATCAAGAAGAAATGTTTGTAAAAATTGGAAATTATGGTGATTTCTCTGCATGTCTTTTTACTTACCTTATGAAAAACATGAGAACAAGACAACAGCACCTGTTTCACAGAAAAACAAAATACTGTAACTGAGAGTCAGCTTATACAATAGTTTCTGATATTACACTAATCAGCTTGCTGACCCTGTGTAAATAAAACAAAACTAAAGGTTAATGCCAGAATCTGTTTAAACTGGACAGATGTTCAAAAATGCATGAAGGAACAGGCATGCTGTCTTTGCAGGGAGCCCTTAGTGCACTCTAATTCCTACCTCTCCACACAGAATTTAAATCTCAACTCTCCACCATGCTCAATACCCACACACCACCGGCCCATCCTCCACCTCCTTCCAGCCAGGTTCACAGTTCCTCGAAAGTGGAATCACAGGTCGACAGGATAGTGAATGTGTTTGTTATGCTTGCCTTTATTGGTCAGTATATTAGGTACAGGAGTTGGGATGTCATGTGGCGGCTGTACGGGACATTAGTTAGGTCACTTTTGGAATACTGCACTCAATTCTGGTTTCCCCACTACAGGAAAATGTTGTGAAACTTGAAAGGGTTCAGAAAAGATTTATGAGGATGTTGCCGAGATTGGAAGTTTTGAGCTAGAGGGAGATGCTGAATAGGCTGGGGTTAATTTCCCGGACTGTTGGAGGCTGAAGGGTAACGTTATAGAGGTTTATAAAATCATGAGGGGCATGGATAGGTCTTCTTCCCAGTACAAAACTAAAGGGCATAGTTTTATGGTGAGGAAAAAGATTTAAAAGGGACCGAACAGACAACTTTTTCACACAGAGGATGGTGAACGTATGGAATAAGCTGCCGCACAAAGTGGTTGATACCAAGGTGTAGAGCTGGATGAACACAGCAGGCCAAGCAGCTTCAGAGGAGCAGGAAAGCTGACGTTTCGGGTCGAGACCCTTCTTCAGAAATGGCATTTCAGCATTTTGGGCCTAGACCCTTCTTCAGCATTTCTGAAGAAGGGTCTAGGCCTGAAACGTCAGCTTTCCTGCTCCTCTGATGCTGCTTGGCCTGCTGTGTTCATCCAGCTCTACGCCTTGTTATCTCAGATTCTCCAGCATCTGCAGTTCCTACTATCTCTGAAACAGAAAGTGGTGGAGGCTGGTAAAATTACAACATTTAGAAAGTATCTGGATAAGTACATGAATGGGAAGGGTTTAGAGGGATATGGCCCAAATGCTGCCAAATGGGACTAGCTTAATTTAGGATACCTGGTTGGCATGGACAAGCTGGATTGAAGGGTCTGTTTTGGTGCCATACATCTCTATGATTCAATGACTCTATACCCTGTAATTTTCACTCGAATGTCTCAGTGTTTACCCTATCAAGCCCCTTCAGAATCTGATTTGTTTGAATGAGAGCGCCTCCCATTTTTCTGAACATATAGGATGGGTTTACTCAGCCTTTTACCACAGAACAAACCCCCTCATCCTAGGGACCACTTTTATGAATCTTCACTGTTACCTCCAATGCAAATATATCCTACCCCAGGAATAAAGATCAAAACTGCATACAATATTCCAGGCATCGTCTTACTGTATGCCATTGTAAATTTTCCTTATTTTTTCTACTCAAATCCCCTTTGCAATGCAGCCCAACATGCAGTTTACTTTCCTAATTGCTTGCTGTACTTCCACCCTGGCTTGCTGCATTTCTTGTATCAGTACACCCAAGTCTATTTGAACATCAAAACTTCCAAGTTTCATCCTTTTCAAAACATTCTGCTTTTCCTATGACAAAATTAAATAACTTCACACTCCCCCACATTGTAATTCACCTTCTATTTTGTTGACCACTCACTTAACATGCCTACATATCGTTGCAGCGTTCCTATGTTTCATACTCTGGCTGTGGGAGCCGAGTTTGCGACGGTCATCCATCCCATAACTTTTATTGGATTAGCAGGATGTTACTAAACAATGTAAATTTGAGTAAAAAGAATTATAGTTTCACTACAATAATTTTTTTGGGAGGGGAGGTGAGGGGATATGGCATTGAATGTGCTTATTCTGTACTGCACTACCGTTTTAACTTGTTGATGCTTTACACTGGTATCACAATTACTGTTCTAAATAGAATAGAATTAATTTACTTAGTTTCATTGTAAGTCAGTGGTGAGCATCTCCAGTAAAGTGAAAGTATTTGATGCTTTTTTGCAAAGCACCCACCTGTTCCTGCATACCAAATTCTTCTCTGCATATGGGACAAGGCTGTGCTGAATCTCCCTGTTGTATTGATCGCTTTTTCACCAGTTGCCATTCATTGTCTGTTAACGGTGCTTTAGGTGCATCAACGAGACCCAGTTTCTGTGCTTAACATAATGAATACATAAACTAAGATGTAAGCCACAGGTTTCTAGCTGAGCAAAACTGAAACCATTCGAACTGAACCAGGGCCATTTTTATTATTTGACAAAAACATGCTGATATGTACTTCACATTACATTTGATACTTTCAAAACGTCTCGATGATAATTTGCATAGATCATATTACCTAAGTCAACTTTTGAAAACTCAAAAAATTCTTCTAAAAACAATGGTTAAATTCGACAACGAGTGTAAAATGTATACTGCTGGGATGGTGCAAGTGACTGTCATTTTAAAACATGAAATGAACACTACTAATTCAAATTAATTCAATGTGTCACATTTTATTCTGTTAAATTATTCTAAAGGGTAGTTTAAACCACCATCACAACATTGAAAAAAACCCATCAAATTCATCCTTTTCGCTGTGACAATACTACGGCTTTAAGAGGTTATTTTGTCCTGTTGTTGTTTTAGAAAGAGAGATTGAACGAGAGGTTCTGAAACAAAACTGAAAGTTGCTGGAAAAGCTCAGTAGGTCTGGCAGCATCTGTGAAGTGAAATCAGAGTTAACGTTTCAGGTCCAGGGACCCTTCCTCAGAACTGATGGTAGCTAGGAAGATATTGGTTTAAATGCAGAAGACAGGATTGTGGGAGGGTGTAAGGAGTAAACGATAGGTGGAAACAGAGCCCAAAGAGAGAGAAGAAAAGTTGGACAGACCTAGGAGTGGATAACAATCTGACTAGGAGGGTGAATAGCTGTTAATGCAGATTGTTAGTAGCTAACGATACATAGAATGTAATGGTGATAACTATGTGATAACTAATGCCTGGTGTTGTGGGGTCAGGGGTTCGGGCATGGGAAAGTTCAGGACCTAAATTATTGAACTTGACATTGGAGCCCTGAGAGTTGCAGGGTCTCTAAGCTGAAAATGAGGTGTTGTTCTTTCAGCTTGCGCTGAGCTTCACTGGAACACTGCAGCAAGCTTCAGACAGAGATGTTGGCCAGGGAACAGGGCAGTGTGTTAAAGTGGCAGGCAACTGGAAACTCAGGGTCTTTTTTGTAGGCAGACAAAAATGTTCTGTGAACCAGTCACCCAGTCCATGCTTCATTTCCCCAATGCAGAGGAGACCACATTGTGAACAGTGAATGCAGTTGACTAGACTGTGGGAAGTGCAGGTGAAGTGTTGCTTCTCCTGGAAGGTATGTTTGGGCCCTTGGATACTGAGGAAGGAGGAGGTAAACGGGCAAGTGTTACATCTTTGGCGGTTGCAGGAGAAGGTGCCGTGGGGCTGTTGGGGAGTGGTGTTGGGAGTGGACCAGGATGTCCCAGAGCGAAAGGCGCCTGCAGAAGGGAGACAAGGGATAGGAGGGGAATATGTGTCTGATGGTGGCATCTCACTGGGGGTGGCAAAAATGGCGTCTGATGATCTTCTGGATGTGGATGCTGGTGGGATGGTAGGGAACCCTATTGCTGTTGTGGGAGGGAAAAGAGTGGGTAAGGGCAGAAGTGCAAGAGATGATTTGGACCCAGTTGAGGGCCCTGTCAACAACGGTGCTGGGGAACCCTCGGTTGAGGAAGAAGGTGGGCATTTTGTAGGCCCCCTTGTCGAATTTGGCCTCATTGAAACTATGTGACAGAGACGGAGGAACTGGAAGAGTGGAATGGAATCTCTATAGGAAGCAGGGTGTGAGTATGCATAGTCTAGGTAGCTGTTCTAGTTGGTGGGTTTGTAGTGGATATTAGTGGCTGTTCTGGTTCATAACATCATCATCCACCAAAATTAGTTCATCAAGTTTATCTTGAATACAGCTTCATTGTAAGGATCTCACTCTGGATCAGATGCAGTGTTTTCAATTTCATTACCATCCCTTCACAACAAATCATCTTCCTCTCCATCCATTGAATTGAATATTTCGCAATTTTGCTAACATTCTTTTACTGGACACATCAAAATTCATGGGAGTCTCATCCAAGTTGTTGATGTGATAGAATGGATACTCATATTTTTGCTGCTGTTTGATAACTCACTGGGAACTAGTAATTTTGGGATTGAAGTTGGTGAACAATCTCTAAGCGATCTTTGTATTCTGCTGCACCAGTAGACTATTTTGTCCCTAGACTAACTAAATGTTGTTCTGAAATCTTTTTGGACTCTCGGTTTGAGGTTGCCCACTCAAGTATGCAGAGACACATTGCATTTCTGATGATAATGAAACAGTTCTGATGTCTTTTGACAACCCATTCCAATATATATTTCTCAAGATCAGGCCAGCCCTATATATGCATTTATAATTGTAAATCCTTGCTATTTAATTCATTACTTAAATGAAATTCACTAGAGATGGCAGTTCGGGACCTCCTGGATGCCATGGTGATCCACAATGAACACATCTGTAGCAACTGTTTGCAACTCAAGCAAACTTCAAATCTAAGTTGAGCTGCTGACTTTGAGCCACATCAGAGAGGAGAAAATTTACCTGGACACTTCGTTCCAGGAGGCAGTTCTTTACATTAGATAATTCAAACTTAGTCTGTAATCATGGATAGGAAGATGTGTTTAAGGTTTTAGCAAAGATTTGTAGCTCAGATTGTGGGTGAGGTTGTTGACTTGCTCACTGAGCTGGCTTGTTTTCATTCAGACGTTTTGTCACCATGCTAGGTAACATCATCAGTGAGGCCTCTGATGAAGCGATATTATTCCACTCCGCTTGGAATTTATACTGTCTGGTCCGTTACGGTGAGTATTATGGTGAGTCACTTCCGGTTTTGTTCTGTATGGGTTTGTTAATGGGGTCCGATTCTATATGTTTGTTGATTGCATTGTGGGTTGAGAGCCATGCCTCTAGGAATTCCCGTGCGTGTCTATGTTTGGCTTGGGCTGCTATGGTTACATTGTCCCAGTTAAACTGATGGTCTTCATTGTCCGAGTGTACTGATATTAAGGACAGTTCGTCCTGTTGTTATGCTGCTAGCTGATGTTCGCGTATTCTGATGGCTTATTTCCTTCCTGTCTGTACAATGTAATGTTTGTGGCAGTCGTTGCATGGTATTTTATAAACTACGTTGGTTCTGCATGTTGTTGGGAACGGGGTCTTTAAACGTTGTGAGTGTTTGTCATAGAGTGGCTGTGGGCTTGGGGGCCACCATGATTCCTAGTGGTTGTAGGAGTCTTGTTGTCAGTTCTGATATGTTCTTGATGTAGGGCAGTGTGGCCAGTGTGTTAGGGTGTACTGTGTCCTCTTGTTGTCTATTTAGTAGGCAGCTGTGGATGAAATTGCGGGGGATGTCCGTTCATAGTGAAGATTTTGTATAGGTGCTCTTCCTCTTTCCTGCATAGTTCTGGCATGTTGCAGTGAGTGGTGGCCCATTTAAATAGTGTCCTAATGCAGCTTTGTTTGTGGCGTTGGGGTGATTGCTGTGAAAGTTGAGGATTTGATTAGTGTGGGTTCCTTTCCTGTATACTGAGGTTTGGAACTGCCCGTTGGTCATAGGAAGGTGTGATTGTGGTTGAGACAAGTATGGGGACCTAGAGAGCCCTCAAGCACTCTCAGCCCCAGGAATTGTCCAAGTTCTGAAAGCTGTGTGCATGAAAGTGATGATTGCAGGGAGGATGACAAAATTTTGCTTCTTTACTTAAAGGCAGATTGTACTCAGAACAACAAAGTGAATGAATGGCAGAAATAAAGGCTAACTACAGGGAGCCATGCTACAGGGAGCCATTCACAGGGATGGGAAATAGGAAAACTGCGGTGGAAATTAAGGGGAAAGATAATATTCTCCACAACCATGAGTGGAAGTACCGAAGGCTGTGTTGCCTGCCTGGTGCCAGGGTTAAGAATATCTCCTTAGGGCTGGAGAACACTTGGGAGGAAGGGAAGGGATCCAGTGGTTATCATCCAGGTTGGACCTAACAACACTGATAGGAGTGGAAAGGAGGTCCTCTGAAAGATTTTGATCAATTCGGTACTAATTGAAAAAGCAGAACCTTCAATTAGCAGCAACTAATAATCTCAGAACTACTGCCTGAGATACGGGCAAACTGGTTCACACTGAAAAAAAAACAAGGAAAGTAAATACTAAATGATAGCGTTGGGGAAATGGATTTCAGTTCTTTGGGCACTGGGACCAGTCTTGGAGATGAAGAGAGCTGTTCTGGTTGGACAGCCTTCACTGGAATGGTGCTAGGACCAGTGTCCTGGCAAATAAGTAACTAGGACTGTAAAGTGGGCTTTAAATTAATTAGTGGTGTGTGAGATTTGGGAGAGGGAAATGTAGCCCTACAAAACAAAACAATATGGTGGCATTGCACAGCAACTATTTTGATGATACCCAGAATGGGAGAAGAAATGATGGAGTGTAGAAATATGTGAAAACAGCATCAAATAGGGTCAAAGGAGGGAAAATGATAGAAAGGTAGAATTCATGCTTCTTCAAAGCATATCATACTCAGAACAAAATAAGTGAATGAATGGCACAAATAAAGGTTAATGGGTACAATCTTATAGAGACAGGGTTACAAGGAGATCAAAGTTGAGACCTAAATATTTAGGGGTATGTGACTTTTCGAGAAGATAGTCAAAGAGGGAGGGAGAGCTTTGTTAGTACAAGATGGAATAAGTATGATACTAAGAAATTATCTTGGATGGGAAGATGCAGAATACATATGGATGTAGTTAAAAAATAACAAGGGAAAGAAGAGACTGCCGGGGGTCATCTATTGTCCCATTAACAGCAGTTGTTCCCTGGAACAGAGAATAAATCACAACATAATGACAGCATGTAAGAACGGCAGTACATTAACTGTGGGGGATTTTAATCTGCATTGGGAAAATCAAATTGGCAAAGGTAGCAATAAGGAAGAATTCACAGAGTGTGTTCAGGACAGTTTACTGGAACTAGATGTTGTGGATTCATCACAATCTGTACAGGACTTTGGTTAGGTCACAGCTGACGTACTGTGAGCAGTTCTGGTCACTGCACTATACAAAGGATGTAATTGCCATGGGGGAGGTGCAGAGGAGATTCAACAGGATGCTGACTTGATGGAGCAGTTTTTCTATGAAGAGAGACTGAATAAACTTAAGTTTTTTTCTTCAGAGCAGGGAAGGCTGAGAGGGAACCTGATTGAGCTGTATAAGTTTTTAAAGGGCATGGACAGGGTGGATAGAGAACAGCTGTTGCCATTAATTGAAACGTCAATAATAAGGGGACATAATTTTAATTTGCTTTCCTTTATTCATTCATGGGATGAGGTCATTGCTGGTTAGGCAGTATTTATTACCCATAGGGCAGTTAAGAGTCAACCACATTGCTATGTGTCTCAAGTCACATGTAGGCCAGACCAGGTAAGGATGGAAATTTCCTTCCCTAAAGGGCATTAGTGAACCAGATGGGTTCCCCCCAACAATCAATTCACAGTCATCATTAGATTCTTAATTCCAGGTATTTACTGAACTCAAATTCCACCAACAACCCAGGATTTGAACCCAGGTCCCCAGAATGTTATCAGCGTCTCTGGACTAACGGTCCAGTACCATTCAGCCATCACCACCCGACTAATTTTAATGTGAAAGGCAGGCGGTTTAAAGAGAATTTGAGACAAATTCTTCCAACCAGGTTGGTATCTGGAAAACACTGGAGGGTAGTTAAGGTGGGAAACCTCACAAACTTTAAAAAAGTATCTGGACAAACACTTGAAGAAATATCTATAACATTCAAGGAAATGGGCCAAGTGCTGGAAAATGGGATGAGTGTAGATTTAGAATAGCTTTTGGGCAGTAAAGACTGTGATTCTGTGAACCCCTATTTTGAGATTACACGCTTTGGTCCTAGACTGTCCTACAGGGAAAGCAACCTCCCCACATCTACCCCGTCAAGCCCTTTATGATCCTGTATGCTCTTCTAATTTATACCATGACTGATAAAGGCGAATGCTCGTGTGACTTCTTAACTATCCTGTTAACTTGTCCTACCATCTTCAGGGATCTGTGGACAAGACCCTCAAGATCCCTAGGTTCCTCTGAGCTTCCTAGTGTCCTGCCATTCCTTGAGAACTCTCTTTTCTTGTTACTTCTTCAAAAGTGCATAACTTCTCATTTATTAAGGTTATATTTCACCTGCCAATGATCTGTCCATCTGACTATTCCATTTATATCCTCCTGTAACCTAAGAATTTCTTCCTCACTGTCAGTTACCCGGCCAAACCTTGTTTCATTAGCAAAGTTACTTATCATCCCCCTGACCTTGTCTTCTATATCATTTATATATACCACAAACAATAGAAGACCCAGCACTGATCCCTGTGGTATGCAACAGGACACTGGCCTCTAGTCACACACACAGTCTTCTACCACCCTCTGTCTCCTGCCACTAAGCCAATTTTGGATCCAACTTGCCAGGTTTCCCTGGATCCCATGTGCTTCATCTTTCTTTATCTGTTTCCCATGTAGCACCTTGTCAAAGGTTTTTCTGAAATCCGTACAAACAATATCAACTACACTGACCGGATCTACACACCTGGTCGCCTCCTTGGAAAATTCAAATTTGTTAAGCATGACCTCCCTCTGACAAAACCATGCTGACTATCCCTGATCGAACATCACCTTTCTAAGCGGTGATCAATGCTCTCTTTCAGAATCTTCTCCAATGGTTTCTCTACTACTGACATAAAACTTACTGGTCTACAACTCTTTGCTTTATCTTTGCCTCTTTTCTTGAAAAGTGGAACAACATTAGCAGTCCTCCAGTCCTCTTGGACAACCCGTTTGACAAGAGATGAATTAAAAATTTGGGTCAGAACCCCTGTAATTTCCTCTCTCATCTCCCACAGCAGCCTGGGATATGACTCATCCTGACCTCGGATCTGTCCACTTTTAAACTTGCCAAAACTTCCAATACCTCCTCACTCCCTACGTCAAACTGCTCAAGGACCTCACAGTCTGTCGTCCCAGAATCTGCACCAGCTGATGGCCTAGTGGTGTTATTGCTGGACTGAGCAATGTTCTGGGGCCTCACTACAAATCCTGCCATGGCAGATAACAAGGTGTGGAGCTGGATGAACACAGCAGGCCAAGCGGCATCATAGGAGCAGGAAAGCTTGACGTTTTGGGCCTAGACCCGAAA
>JAHRHZ010000034.1:14356257-14368846 GCA_024137785.1 Ginglymostoma cirratum | reverse complement strand
GACATGGTAAGGGCGGAATATGTTGGGGTGCTGAGTATTTTACAACTTAATTGCAGGTTTTATTTTTCAACAAGAAAAGGCTGACTTTTTTCAACGTTTTATTTCCTTATTGCATCACAAACAATCAAAAAAAGGCTAGCAAAAAAAATCACTATTTTAAAGCTAGTTCTTCAATTTATCCTGGTGGAAGCCACTGAATTTGCTTCAAAAGAAATGGCAAGCAATGGCAGATCCAACTCTTAAAATGGCTGCCAAACAATTTCTCCCTTGTAAAACCATTATTTTATCTTCCTTTTTTGTTGTATTATGTAGAATGACATAAAACAAAAAGCCAACAGATTTTTAATGAATATCCTTCTCATCCACAAATTCTTACTTTTCTCTCACAAGCCACAAAACCATAATTTCAAATTTACATCACCGTCAAATTTGCAAGCGCAAAACAACAAGAATTTCAATATAAGAAGTTAAATAAATTTACCTAAAGTAAGACCCGAAGGTTTTGGATCCAAAACATACTCTTTTTCCTCATCCTCTTTCCTTTCCTTTTTTTCTTCTTTCCTTCTTATTCCTGTATCCACTACAGGCTTCACAGCGCTTCTGTCTATGGGCCTGCAGCAACCCACTTTAGCCCGTGGTTTTGTTTTAAAACCGTCAGACAATGAAAGGTTTTGGAGCCGCAGATTCCTAATAATGTGATCTTGCAAAGCTACAGCAACGAGCACTGTGGTGTCTGGTTTTGTGGAAATATGCTAGAGGGTACAATGGAAACGAGAATGCAAGAACAACTAATTATTTTTTATTTGAGAAGCCCTCTTAAGTGTGTAACTCATGTCCAACAAATTGTTATCCACTTATTTTGGGGTATACTATTAATGTTGCATGGCTCTCTGTCCTTCCTCCCCACTTCCAAATTTTATCGCTCATTTTAAGAGAACTCATTAAAATAAGGATTGTGCCTGTCCCTGCTAAACTCCAGAAAACCAAATTGCCTTGATGGATAGGGGAGCTGATTGAGAAGTGAAAGTGTTTATGTGTTAAATTACATCACATAAACACTTTGCTTCCTCAATCAGCTTCCGATTAAGGAGTCCAGCTCTCTACTGTTTGCCTGCCTTACATTCATCCTGAGCCAACCCAATCACCAAACTCATAAATAAAGCACAAGCATATTATATTACTTTAAGACATTTACATATTTACTTATATGCATACTTTTCCTTATTTTGTTGAGCTTTCTGAAGACTAAATAGCAATAAAATTCAAAAAGGGGAAACAGGAGATTGACAAGTAATTTATTTAAAGAATATGATAATGTTTGAACCTTGCTTTGACATGGCATAGCAGTTAGCATTGCTGCCTCACAACACCAGGGACCTGGGTTCAATTCCACCCTTGGGTGACTGTCTGTGTGGAATTTTCATGTTCTCCCTGCATCTGCATAGTTTCCTCCTACAGTCCAAAGATGTGGAGGTTAGCTGGATTGGCCATGTTTAAAAGTTGCCCTGTAGTGTTCAGGGATGTGCAGGTTAGGTGGGTCAGCCATGTGGGGGTACAGGAATGGTGTGGAATGGGTGGTTGTCTGGACAGGATGCTCTGTGAAGGCCAGACAAAATGGGCTGAATGCACTGTAAGGATTCTATAATATAGTCTTAAAACTGCTGATAAAGTTTGTTATCAAAACATTTCGAATTCTGATTATTCAAAATCCAGACAGATATGGAAAGATAATTGCAATATTCTGAGCAATAAAGAGAAAATTCCAGCAACTGTTAATCATAGAATGCGGTGATTAGCTTACCATTTCCTGAGAAGCCATCACTGACAGGAAAATTTGCAAACTTCCTTATATAGTTGGGTAAACTAGTTATTAACTGAGAAAGCACTCTTCTCCTAAAAGATCATGGATGCTGAGGGATAATTGATAACCTTCCAATTTTCACATTATGCATATGTTATATGTTTGATAAGGTGGATCCACCAAATGATCTCGCACGGACAGATGCTTCTGGTGCTTAGCACTTGATATGCCAGGGTTACCATAGGATTTGACCCACGTTAACGGGGTCTAAAATCTATTAAAAGGCTGTTGTCTGAAAAATGCCTTGCACACCATGCAAATTTGGAGGAATTGGACTTTTGAGATCTATCAAAGGAAGGTGGCCTAAATAGAAGGAGAAGGTCACTGAGGAGGAAGAGTTCAGTTACAATTTGTGGCGTTCTTGGAGCACTCATTATAAAATGGCTGTTGAGTGTTCAAAACAATGACTTGGAACATCAAATGGTTGTGGGAAACAAAGCCCCACATCATTAAAAGTTACAGCTGTAATAAGGCTTTCTGTTACTGTGCAATCTCAAAATGAGTACATCACTTATATGCTGCATCTTTTATCAAACATAAATGACAAATAGGCCTCAGTGCCTTCTAAAGTATGTCAATTTCTAAAGTGCAATTCCCTTACATGATTTTATTCAAAGTGAAATAAACCACAATTAATATAAGAAACTGTGCGCTGAGACAATTGTCTCACACAGGTTTTGGCCTGCATTATGTCGCATGGAGAGCAGGAACATGATAATAATGTGTGTATTTTACATGAACACCCATAGTGAGAGTTACAAGACATACCTTGTGTTTCCGTATTTTGGTACTTGCTCCTGGCACCAATGGTGTAGTCAATGATTTGGAAAATGAAGCATTTAATTCCATAATGGAAAGAGAACTGTCACTTCAGCCATTATTTTCAAGGAAGTTGTGTTTCCAAATAGTTCATCTAATATGAAACAAAAATTGAAGACACATTATTTACGTTATAAACTCAAGTCACTTTTCCTAAATTCATCCTTGACATGCGGGCGTCACAGGAAAGGCCAATATTGATTGCCCATCCTTAGTTCTCTTGACTAAAGGTTTGATGGGCCACTTCAGAGGGAAATAACAGCAATCTCATCGTTGTGAGACTGGAGTCACATATTCACCTGACTAGGAAAGGGTGGCTGATTTCCTTCCCAAAGTGAATCACTTGGGCTTTTACAACAATGGTATCTTCGTGGTATCTTTTACTGATACCTCCATCCGCTTTTTCTTTTGAGATGTCAAACAGAATTCAAATTCTGAATTTTCTCAACTGCCTCCAAACCATTTCTTGATCTGGTTGCTTACTGTTCATCTTTTCCTATGAAACAGCTTGGGTTATTTTACTACATTGTAGTGCTATATAAATCTGGACCAGAGAAAGGGTTGTAGTGAGGGTCCCCGGGGTCACTCTGAGGACAAATACTTTTTTTGACATATACCAGTGATTTAGATTTGGGTTATACAGGGCACAATTGCAAAACTTGCAGATGCCACAAAACTGAGAATGTAGCTAACTCTGAGGATTATAGTCCAAAACTTCAAAAGGATACCTTAAGATCAGAAGAAGTAAAGGCTGAAATAAACTTGGTCTGCCATTCACTAAGATCAAGGCCAGTCCAATTTTAGCCTTGCACACTTTTCTGCCTATCCCTAAAATGCTTGACTCCTTTGACAATCAAACATTTCTCAAACTCAGCCTTAACCACATTCAATAACGCAGCCTCCACTATTCTCTGGGCAAAAGAATTCCAAAGGCCAATGATTCTCTAAGAAATGAAATCCCTCCTCACCTCTGTCATAAAATTCCTTATTTTAAAACTGTGCTCCCTGGTTCTAGATTGTCCCATGTGAGCAATCACCTTCTCAGCATTCACCCTGTCAAGCCCCCTCAAAATTGTATATGTTTCTATGTGATCAAATCTCATTCTTGTAAACTCCAACCCATTCATCTCAGGAATTAATGTGTTGATTCTTCACTAGACAGTTTTCAACGCAAGTACATCCTTCCTTAAGTAAGGAGACAAAAACTGTAAACACAGTCCTCCGAGAGCAATCCAAGGAGACCTCTATGTACCAGAGGAGGTTGGTGGAATGGATAGACAAGTGTGAAGTGAGTATTTTAGGTTGAAAAGAACAAGGAGAGGCAATACAAAATAATGTTACAACTCTAAAGTTGGTGCAAGAGCAGAGGGACTCGGGGGTATTTATCGACAAATCATTGAGGTTGGCAGGACAGTTTCGCAAGGTGGTAAATAAAGTGAGGGGAAGCTGGGCTTTAGAAATAGAGACATAGAGTTCAAAAGCAACAAAGTAATGATAAACTAATGTAATACACTTGTTTAGCCTCAACCGGAATACAGTGTCCAATTCTGGATGCCACGCCTTTCACAAGGATGCTTTGGAGATAATGCAAGGATGATGGGATAGTGTAGGGGGATGGGCTTAGATTAGTTCACAGGGCGGTGCAACATCGAGGGCCGAAGGGCCTGTTCTGCGCTGTATTGTTCTATGTTCTATGTTCTAAGGAAGGTTCATATGAATGGCTCCAAAGATGAGGGATTTCAGTTGGATGGACAGATTGGAGAAGCTGGGTCAGCTCTCCTTGGAAAAGAGAATGGTCAGAGACTTGATAAAGGTGTTCAAAGTTATGTGGAGTTTGAGCAATGTGCGTAGGTAGACAGTGATTTTTGCTGATTGCCAAGAAATAGAATATAGAGATGAAGAGATACTTTTTTATGCAGCAAATGGTTAGGATCTGGAATGTACTGTCTGAGAGTTGGGTGGAGGGAGACTTAACCAGGATACATCCAGTGTCCAACCTTTCAGAGATCACATGGATTTAAATGGTCAGAGATCAGCTTTTTATTGGTACTACATATCTGTTTGTAAAATGATAACACTTTGAGTAAACTTCTGTTCAACCCATCACAATTAGAACTCCTTGATTTATTATTGTTAATTTTTGGGTCTTTTCTATCTTTCTTTGGTCAGTTGGCTCAGTTGGCTAGACAGTTGGTATGCAATGTATAGTCACACCCACAGTATATGTTCAATTCATGCACCGGCTGAGGTTATCAGGAAGGACACTCCTTCTCAACCTCTCCCTAATCTGAATCGTAGTGACTCCCAGGTTAAACCACTGCCAGTTGCCTCTGTCTCTAATGAGAGCGCAGCCCAATGGTCTGGTAGGGGTACGGTGACTTTAGAATTTTCTTGCCTTTCTTATTTAGACTCAACTGCCAAACCTTTTTCAGTCTCTCCTAGCTATAAAGAAAAATGTTTGGTGGTCAGGTTTTTGGTGGCAGTACTTTTGTCTCTGCCAGACGGTTGTGAACTGAAGTCCTGCTCCTGGGACTTGACCACATCATCTAGGCTGGCAACTCAGTGCAGTATAAGCTTGTACAATACAACTGGAAATGCTATTTCTCAGATGAAGTGTTTAGTTCCATCCTCTCTCTTGGGTTCCAAAGAAATCCTGTGACACTATTTGGAAGAACAGCAGAGGAAGCATCCCCTATGTTCAGGCCAATAGCTATCTCTCAAACAACAGCACTTTCACTGATTATCTACTAATCACCAGAATTAGTTGGATCCTTGCTGTCATTACAATAATGTCCATACTTCAAAAGTACTGTCTTGGGTGTAAATCTCTTTGGGATCTTCTGAGGTCATGACAGGAAATATATAAATGAAAGTTCTTTCTTTTCAGTATTGCAACTGGGCCAACAAACAGAAAACCAGGCCTGTCATGTTTGGCTCTTGAGATAACTCCTGCGAACATCTTGCACACTGAAAGCTGCAACATGTAATTGAGAAGGGATTGTTATAAGTCGCAGTTCCACAAGCCAGTTTTATGTGATCAAATAATGAGGACAACCTCCAGACCTGCTAAGTGAGTCGCCCTGTCTCTTTGGTGTGAGTCACATTTTGGGCTGGAAGCAATCTTGTCTCACTCTTTAAAAATAAAACACATCCTTTTTGCATTCCAATGGGTTTCTAATTCATTTTACTTTTCTATTTAAAGTTAGCAGCTTGTACACACATATATGCACATGTACAAAAGACATGCTTTAGTGTGTCAAAAGTATACAGAAGAAGAAAAAGGAATTATAATTCCCTGTTTTTTTTTCTGACTGGATATGAGGACAGGATTTTCCAAGGCAGCTGCCTTCTTACTGAAACACTGTTTAATGTGTATCCCAATTAGGGAATGGTAGTATAATGGTTCTGTCACTGAATTAATGAGCCTGAGATCTAAACTCCACAAAGTTTAAATTCAGTAAATAAATCAATCTGGCCTTTGCAAAGAAAAATGCATCCATCAGTAATGGTAACCATGTAATATTTGAATTGTTGTAAAAATTCATGTGGTTCACAAAAGTCCTTCAAGAGATTTTAAATTCTTCTTTGCCTGATCTAGCCAAAAGAAAATACAGGCACACACAGAGTGGAATTAAATTTGGTGCTGGTCTAAGGGTGCATTTAATTGGGTGAGAAAATGTTCAGGGTATTAGTACAGGGTATTTGGGTTGGAGTTAGTGTGTTTGTATTGGGTTAAAATATTGGGATTATGGTGTTACTGTTAGAGTATTTGTGCTGGGCTTGGTGTGATATTGTTACGGTGTTAATATGTGGGTGATTATGCAGTCCCTAAGTGGGCGACATATCCTATCCTAATCCCACCACCGATGCTTCAACACTTCTTTTATTCATTTGTGGGATGTGAGCATCGCTGGCTGGCCAGCATTTATTGCCCATCCCTAGTTGCCCCTGAGAAGGTAGTAGTGAGCTGCCTTCTTGAACTGCTGCAGTACACCTGCTGTGGGTTAACTCAGTGCCATTATGGAGGGAATTCCAGGATTTTGACTCAGTGACAGTGAAGGAATGGCGATATATTCCCAAGTCAGGATAGTGAGTGACTTGGAGGGGAACCTGGAGGTGGTGGTGTTCCCATATATCTGCTGCCCTTGTCCTTTTACATGGAAGTCATCACAGGTTTGGAAGGTGCTGTCAAAAGATCGTTGGTGAATTACTTAAATGCATTTGGTAGATAGTACACACTGCTGCTACTGAGTGTTGGTGGTGGAGGGAGTGGATGCTTGTGGATATAGTGCTAATCAATCCGGCTGCTTTGTCCTGGATGGTATCAAGCTTCTTAAGTGTTGTTGGAGCATCACTCATTACATACAAGTGGGCAGTATTCCATCATACTCCTGACATGTGTCGTGTAGATGGCGGACAGACTTTGGGGAGTCAGGAAATGAGTTACTAGTTGCACTATTCCTAGCTTCTGACCTGCTCTTGTAGCCACTGTGTTCATGTGGTGAGTCCAGTTGAGTTTCTGATCAATGGTGACCCCAGGATGTTAATATTGTGGGATTCAGTGATGGTAACGGCATTGAAATTCAAGGGGCAGTGGTTAGATTGTCTTTTATTGGTGATGGTCATAGCCTGGCATTTGTGTGGCGCGGATGTTATCTGCTACTTTTCAGCTCAAGCCTGGATATTGTCCAGATCTTGTTGTATTTGAACATGGACTACTTCAGTATCTGAGGAGTTGTGAATGGTGCTGAACATTGTGCAATCATCGGCAAACATCCCCATTTTTGATCTTATGATGGAGGAAAGGTCATTGATGAAGTAGCTGAAGATGGTTAGACCTAGGACATTATCCTGATGAACACCTGCAGAAATGTCCTGCAGCTGAGATAACTGACCACCAACAACCACAACCATCTTCTTTTGTATCAGATGCGACTCTAACCAGTGGAGAGATTGCCTTCTGATACCCATTGATTCCGGTTTTGCTAAGTGCTGACATTAGGGTTTTTAAAAAATCATTTCTTCATGGGATGTGAGCATCACTGGCTGGGTTAGCATTTCTTGCCCTTCCCTAGTTGCCTTTGAGAAGGTGCCAGCAAGTTGTCTTCTTGAACTGCTGTAGTTCATGTACTGTATGTCTACCCATAATGCAGTTGGGGGAGGGGTGATGTTCCAGACGATTGACCCAGCAATATTGAAGGAACAGCAAAATATTTCCAAGCAATGTTGGTGTGTAACTTGGGAGGGACCTTGCAGATGATGACATTCTCATGTACCTGCTGCCCTTGTCCTTCTAGATGGAAGTGGCCAAGTGTTTGGAAGGTGCTGCCTAAGCAGCCTTGGTGAATTTCTGCAGTGGCCTTGTAGATGGTACATACTACTGATACTGAGCATTAGTGGTGGAGAGAATGAATGTTTGTAAATGCAGTCATTCAAGCAGGCTGCTTTGTCCTGGATGATGTCAAGGTTCTTGAGTGTTGGAGCTGCATCTTTTCAGGCGAGTGGGGAGTATTCCATCCCAGTCCTGACTTGTGCTTTGTAGATGGTGGACAGGCTTTTGCAGTTAGGAGGTGAGTTACTTACTGCAGGATTCCTAGCCTCTGACCTGTTCTTGTAACGATTACTTAAATGACTAGTCGTCAATGGTAACCCCTAGGAGATGGGTCAGTGTTATGATGTGTGGGAGGCTTAACTGCCCATCCAAAATAAATGTGGTATCAATAGTCAAGCTTACACACCGGTCTAAATCTGAAAGCCTGGACAGCGCACCCACTATAGACAACGTTGACAAAGCCATTAGATTCTGATCTTCTGGGTTCAGACAAGATTCCAGGAGGAATGAACCAATTTAGGGGACCTCAGCATCATCAAATGCATTCAACTTTATCACAGAATGTGAGATTAACAAAATATTCTTTATGAGCTCACGGATGCCTCAGGTGTTAACTCAAACAAAAGAAAATCTGTGTGTAACAGGAATCTCAATTCTTGTGATTGCTACTAAGTTTCTGGCAAATGTTGTAGCGGTTTGGTAGGCCACATAATAGAACATCATAGCCAACAAGTCAAAGAGGGTCCAGGAAATTCACAGACATTAATGACATGATCTTCAACCTTTAGCAAATACATCAGAACTGCCAAGAACAACAGGCAGGACTCTACCAAGTCTCTGTTGCATTGATGAAGGCCTTTTACACAGTAAGTAGAGAGACCTTGTGGAAGTCTTAGCCAAATATGGATAGCGCTGCAAATCTGCATCCGTTTCACAATGGGACACAAGAGCCAGAGTCCATAAGATCATAAGACATAGGAGCAGAATTAGGCCATTCAGCCCATCGAGTCTGTTCCGCCATTCAATCATGGCTGATAAGTTTCTCAACCCCATTCTCCCACTTTCTCCCCGTAACCCTCGATCCCCTTGACAGAACCTATCTATCTCTGTCTTAAATATATTCAATGACCTGGCCTCCACAGCCTTCTGTGGCAGTGAATTCCATAGATTCACCACTCTCTGGCTTAAGAGGTTTCTCTGGCTGAAGCAGCCAGAGTCACTGATAGTAATGAATGTACTTACCTCTCTGACATAACAATTGATGTGAAGCAGTGTCCCTGTGATTCAAAGTAAGATCATCATTTGCCTATTTACATGAGAGACTGAGGAGGAAATGAAGAGTTGAATTTTCCATTATTGCAGCTAACTTCCAATGCATCTTGATTTTTGGAGGGATTGTGCCACAATGTCTAGTGAGGTATCTCGCCATAGCTTACCAAATTCGCTTCATTCATTACTTACCCTGCCCCGTGACATTCCTCGTGTTCAATTCCGGTTCCATCTTACGCATCTTACATCCCAGAACAACTCACCAGTCAGTTGATATCCCAGAATTCACTGTACCCACGCCACCTCTCAAAGCTTGTTGTGTACTGGACACGCGCTGTCAGTTGTGAGCTGCCTCGCATGGTTACTGACATTTGCCCCGTGTTATGGAACATTCCCCATTTGCCTGGATGAACACAGCTCCAAGAACACTCAAAACGATTGACCCCATCTGGGACAAAGCAGCCGGTGAGGCATAAACTAAATTAAAAAATGAAAGAATTGCGGATGCTGTAAATCAGGAAACAGAACAGAAATTGCTGGAAAAATTCAGCAGATCTGGCAGCATCTGTGAAGGTAAAAACCGAGTTAATGTTTCGGGTCTGGTGACCCTTCCTCAGAAGGCCAGTGAGGCAAGGTGGGCCATTAACACCGTGTTTAACAAGCAATAATCTCCCTTAATTTGTAAGCCATTGGTGCTTCACAAGAAACTTCCAAGAGTGTCAAAAGCGTAAAAGATAGAGTGAGAGGCCCCTGACGTTGAGATAAGCCTTCCTGTATTTCTAATCCGATTTTGCCACAGGTCTCACCATAGCCCACATTGCAGACACCTCTATAGGATTCTACCCAAGGTATCAAAACTACAATAAAACTTGCTGTGTACAAAGATGCGGTAATACCCACCCTTCTATATGCCATTGAGACATGGATCACCTCCTCCAGACATGTTAAGCATTTGGACAGGTTCCACATAAGTTGCACTTGAAACATCTTGGGCATTAAATGGAAAAAGAAAGCACCAGAAGAATAGAAATGTCTGGAAATTAAGTGTTAATCATCAGGTTGCAGCTCAAATTGAGTGAACACATAGCACATTGACAATAAAATCTCTAATATTCACAACTTAAAATGGGACACCCTCTACAAGGTAGGCTTACAGTAAGATTCAGTAATTCCTTGATTGCAAATTTCAAGAAATGAAGCATGACTCAGTCTCGAGAAGGATTTACAATAAAAAAAATCTACCTGGGGAGCAATCTCTAGTCATGGCATGGTTTCAGACACCAAAGAATGCATGCAGCAAACAACAATAGGCATCTCAAAAGGACAAGACAATACCAACAAAGTCAGATAACTCATCCTTGCCCATTATATGGAAAACAATGCAAAACTGTAATTGGGCTCTACAGATATGCTGAAGGTATGCAACAGATCACTCTACACATGCAAGAAGTGGCTTTCTTTGTTAATGAAGACACTGCTTAGTGTTGGCATTAGGGTGTTAGTGATGGAGTGCATGTGTTGGGTCAGTTTGTTGTTATTGGGTGTAAGTGTTGTGATAGGAATGCTCATATTAAGATGTTTCTATTCAGGTGTTAATTTGGAGTTAGATTGCTACTGTTGGGGTGAAGTATTAGAGTGTGAATTTTTTTTTTCATTCACAGGATGTGAGTGTTGCTGTCAAGGTCAGCATTTACTGTCCACCCCTAATTGCCCAGAGAGCAGTTAAGAGTCCACCACATTGCTGTGGATCTGAAGTAACATGAAAGCCAGAGCTGATAAAGCTAACAGATTTCCTTTCCTAAAGGGCATTAGATAGGTTTTTCCTGACAATCCACAAGGTTTCATGGTCATCTCTCCACACTTAAATGCAGATTTTTCCACGACAGGATTAAAAAAAGGGACCCCAGCACATTACCTGCAACTCTGGATTGATACTCTAGTGATAAAGCCACTCGACCTATCGCCTACACTGTGTGTTTCTTTTGGGCAAATTATTAGGGTGCTGGGTCTGATTGTTAATATTTAGATGTTAGTGTTGAAGCTGGGATCTTGGTCTCAGGGTGTTAAGTGTTGGTATTTGTTGTTACTTTTGGGACTTGACTATCTATGTTGGGATCAGGGAGTGATAAATGAGGTGTTACTTTTGAGGTTAGGGTATTGGTTGTTAAGGTCAGGGTGTAGGTGTCAGGGTTAGATGGTTGGTTTTGGGGGCCTTAGTACTGCGGGGCTGAGGCTCAGGGAGATCACTTTGTAGGAGAGGCCACTCCAGACCAGGCCACAACAACAGCCTCCGCTGCCAGTCTCCACTTTCCGCCGGTAAATCTCCATAAAACACACACTAAATATGTACGTAGGTTCTAAGGGATACTCACCCTCGTTCCGCCAACTCGAGTAGTCGGGGCTGTAACGTGGTTTAAAATTAAAACCAAGCCAAACACAGCCCGCGATCCAAACACTTCAGAAGGAAGCGTCTGTAGTTACTTAGCAACCGAGATCTTGGTCCAGCTCCAACGCTCAATCAAAAGAAAATCTCAAGCTATTTTAAAACAATTTAAACATGTACTTTCATATTTTGGCATTTTGTTGATTTTATTTTTGCTTCCCACTTGGTGTATCAATTCAGAAGAGTTTTGAACCAGTTTTACAGGAGCCTGCTGTCCCCTCGATGCTGTATTCTGCAGTTCAGGTGAATGAAATCAATTTTATCGTTTTTTTCTGACTGTTCTTTAGAGAGAGAGATTGAATTATGACTTCAAGCTCCAGAATCCCGTTGCTAAGTAACTGCTGCCACTTGCAGCAATTCCCCTGGTAGCTGTGTGTATTCGGTTTTCTTTTGTTTTAATTTTAAATGAAGTCAGAGACTTTGCAGCTCAGCCTTTCTTATCAAGTTGAGTTTGAGACCCATCTGGCGAAATAAGAAACGTCTCGGTGTAACTTCAAATGCAGAGGTTCTATTTCGAATCTGCAGATCTGCAATGGTGCACACAAATTTCTCATTTAAATACATCAGCTAAAACCAACTAAATAAAAGTTTTTTAAAAATTGAAAGAACTGCGAATGCTGGAAATCAGAAACAAAAATAGAAATAGCTGGAAAAACTCAGCAGGTTTGGCAACATCTGTGGAGAGAAATCAGGTTTCAGGTCCAATGACCCTTCTTCAGAACTGATAGTAGCTAGGAAAAAGTTGGTTTTACTGCAGAAGACAGGTTTGGGGGAGTGGGTATGGAGTAAATGAAAGGTGGAGATAGAGCCCAAAGCAAAAAAATAACAGTTGGACAGACAAAGGAGTAGATAATGAGAGACAACA
>JAHRHZ010000034.1:14318676-14341257 GCA_024137785.1 Ginglymostoma cirratum | reverse complement strand
GAGCTTTCCTGCTCCTATGATGCTGCTTGGCCTGCTGTGTTCATCCAGCCCCACACCTTGTTATCTCGGATTCTCCAGCATCTGCAGTACCTTTTATCTCTGGTATAAAACATTGTTTGGGTCACAGTTGGTGTGCTGTTTGCAATTATGGACACCCAGTTGTGGAAAGGGCTTTAAAGCTGGAAGGAGAACTACAATGTAGATTCAACGGCAGGGTGCCAGGGATGGGGATCTAAAGCTAGGAACAGCATTCCCTCTAATTTTCTTTTTAATAGGCCTCTGAAGCCAGTGTGCAACAGCAACTTCCAGAACAGGGCATCAATGCCATGATAGGCATGCCAATGCCAATTGCCATGCAGAGAAACTTGTGCATGTGCAGCCACTCTGTTTAGAAGGAAAATTGGTAAAGAGACAAGACATTTGAGATCCTGAGGATACTTCCAATTGTCAGAAATTGAGACTTAATAGAAATGTTCAAAATTCTGGGATGAGTAAGGTGTTGTCAACTTATAATCATCCTTGCTGAAGCAGGCAGAATATTTAGGCAAAGATATCTTATTAAAGGTCACTGCTTTGCCTCAGAGGTTGAGGCAGAAATTATAGCATTTTTTTGAGGGAGCTAAAGTGGATATTTCCTGTAGCAGAAAGTGCAGTGATATGGGTTGACTGTGGGTCAGTGCTGGGCTAGTCTTGCAAATAATGTTGGCTGATTGTCCTCCTTCTGTGCTGCAAATTGCTTTGTGCATTTACTTCAACTGAGCCATCAATTTTGCTTAAAATATTCATGGTAAATGATTAATAATTCTCTTCAAGGAATTTCATGCGAATGTGTTTAGCATTTTAATAATAATATTTGTTTGAGTCAAGTTTGTAGATTGTAAAGATTGGAAAGGAAATGAAATAAGCATCAACTTGTTTACATCCTGCCCTCAATTAAGTTTCATAAACTTTTAGGTTATTAATTTACCTGAAGATATGCATAATACTATATTTAAATGTGCACTGCCAAACAAGTGTCACTCAATTTACTTCTGAGGTAGGGTCACCGGACCCGAAGTGTTAACTTTGTTTTTCCTTCTCAGATGCCGCCAGACCTGTTGAGCTTTTCCATCAACTTTGTTTTTGTTATGAGTTTACTTTGTCGTGTAATTTAACAAGGGGGATCCTAAATAGTGACTTGCTTTGCTTGTTTTCTTTTAAAAAAATCTGATATTGGTCTGTAGGATAACATCTTTTCTTAGAGGCATGTCAAGAAGGCCTTACAAAACAAGTGTTTGTGAATATTTGGAGGCGTTCTCTTTTGAAAAACATTTTCTGATGTCAGAATATGCTTCTTTGAGGCTAATTTTATCGTAACATCATTGCAAGTCTTGATATATTTTTGTTGCAGAAACAATTTTGCAATCCTTAGAAGATAGCATTCTTCCTAAATTGTGCATGTGGGTAAGATTAACACTTTTTCAAATGTATTAAATAATTCTCCATTTTATCTTTTATGTTATCTCTTCATCTTGTCTTTCTCTCCATCTTATCATTGAACCATGATTTTATCCATAATTTGGGAACAATTTCATCTTTTGAAGATTTTGAGCTAAAGCACACACTGCTTTGACATCACCTTGAAAATGAATTCCTTGACTGCTGTTCCTAGTTCTCTTTTGCCACGTTGTGCTTGTTTTGATCTCATCCCTTCATATCCCTGTAATCTCCTCCCATTCCACAAACTTCCAAGATATCTGTTCTCTTCTAATTCTGGCCTCTTACGCATGACTGATATTAATCATTTCAACCTTGGTGGCCATTCTACAGTTGTGTGTTTTGGTATTCTTACTTGGGAAAGGATGTGCTGGCATTAGACATGATACAGAGAAGGTTGACTAGGTTCATTCTGGAGTAGGGAGAGTTGGTTTATAAGGATAGATTGAGTAGACTGGGATTATACTCATTAGAATTTCAAAGAATGAGGGGGGATCTTGTAGAAACATATAAAATTATGAAGGGAATAGATAAGATAGAAGCAGGGAAGGCTGTTTCCACTGGCAGGTGAAACTAGAACCAGGGGGTGTAGCCTCAAAATAAGAGGGTGTCAATTTAGGACTGAGTTGAGGATGAACTTCTTAACCCAAAGGGTTGTGAATCTGGAATTCCCTGCCCAGTGATGCAGTTGAGGCCACCATGTTGAATGTTTTTTAGGCAAGATTGATAGATTTTTGAACAGTAAACAAATAAAGAGTTATGGTGAGTACATGTGTAAGTGGAGCTGAGTCCACAAAAAGATCAGCCATGATCTTATTGAGTGGTGGAGCAGGGTTGATGGGCCTACTCTTGCTCCCATTTCTTATGTTCTTATGTCTAGGCCCCAAGATCTGGAATTCTCTCCCTACACCTCTCCACTTTTCTACCTTGCATTTCTCCCTTCTGATACTGCTTTAAACCTACTTCTTTCATCAAGATTTTTGTTACTAGACCTCATATTCCTTTATCTACCTCAACACCATATTTTGTTTTATAACATTCCTGTGAAGAGCCTTGAGAAATTTCATTACATTAACAGCAGCACACAGTACAGGAGCACAGTTGTTATACTGATCTTGTAAACAGCACTCTTTGGACCTCGGCTCGAGTATTGCATTTAGTTCTAGGGGCCACAATTTAGGAAGGATGTGAGTGCTTTGGAGAGAATGCATTGGGTTTACGAGAATGCATCCAAGGGTGACACACTTTAACATAAGGATCAATTGGAGAAGTTAGGACTGTTTTCCTAGGAGAGGAGAAAGCCAAGAGGAGATTTGTTAGAAGTTTCCAAAATCAAGAAAGATTTGGACAAAGTATATTGGGAGAAACTTCTTTCTCGTAAAGGATCGATGACGTGATGGCACGCAGCGAGTAGTTTGCATTTGGAATGTACTGCCTAGAAGTGTGGTCAAGACAGGCTTAATCGAGGCATTCAAAAGGGAGTTATATGATTATTTAGGGTTATGGAGAAAAGGTAGGAGAATAACACTAAGTCAGAATGCTCATCAGAGAGCCAGTATTGACACAATGCTCACACGGTATTGTCAGGCCCCCCTCACCTCCTGAAACCTGCCACCCACACCTTCACCGCAAGCCCTTCAGATCAGTCATGCCACCTGAATGGCACCCGTGCATTCTCCACTGCCACTCACACTAGGCAAATATCAATTCAAAGATATTTTACATTCCATGGGGAAAAAAATAAATAATATAATAAAATACCCCATATCACTGATATTGAAAGAAAACCATCTGCTACTTGAAAAATTAAACTTTGTAATGCTTGTACGCACCACAGTTTGTGCCAACAAACCAAAAAGCATGTCAAAGATGCAATCTTCTTGGAACTGCCATATATTCACAGATGATTGGTACACCAAGTGTTCTGAAACCCATTAGCGCTTGAAACTCAAACAAGCATTGATACTAGGCACAGCTGTCCAAAGAATTGTTGCTCCCTGGGATGTAAAGTACAGAATGTTATTATTTCAGTTTTAAAACTGAATAGCTTTCAACTTAAACGAACAGGCAGTTAGATATTTCTCAAGTGTAAATTTTTATCAAATGTCACCTTCAGATTTTTTAAAATTATTCAGCGCCAGTTAAAAAGGTGACAGCACAGAGTGCCAGGACATTTTTGTAAACCTTTTCATGGCATTATGCAGCTTCCTCTATTGGATGAGCACTGTAGTGTCTGTGAACAAATATAGAAGGCTGGCCAATATTAGGATCAAATTACCTCTAAAGGAGAGAACCCTGTAATGAACCACAGTATTAAAACATATCTATATTACAGCATCCAATAGTGACATTTGATAGGGTGAAAACACTTCACACTTAACGCTCAAATTGAAAATGAACTAATTTTCATTTCATGTTAAAGCGCGGAACCTGACATCAGAGGGGAGTGGTTGTGTGTTTTTGAAGCTGCAGAAAGGACTGAGGAAAATGGCATGGTGTCAACAGGGTGGAGGAAAATTAGATTTCATCCAAAAAAGAACAGTGCAACATTAATTTCCCTTTGGTCCAGCTTTTACCAGCATCCAGAAGACACCATATGGGGATAACCCTAGAGGCTGCTCAGGAGGTTCTGGGATCTCGTGGGCGGATTTCCTCAACTGCACAAACATCTGAAGTCAAAAACTTTCTCCTCATCCCTGTCCAAAAAAGGCAACCCAAAAGTGTCCCCTAGTTCTGGACTGAGCTACAAGAGAAGACACTCTTTTCACGTCCATCTTGCCGAAACCATTCGAGATCTTACAAACGTCAATCAAGTCACCCCGTCTCTTTTAAACTCCAGTGGAAACAGGCCCAACCTGCGCAACCTTTCCTCATGAAGCAGCCCAGTCATTCTAAGTATCAAAGAACAAAGAAGAACAAAGAACAATACAGGCCTTTCAGCCCTCCAAGCCTACGCCCAACACATTTTGCCATTGCGTACAAAAACAATCTTCACTTACAGGATCCGTAACCCTCTATTCCTTTCCCATTCATGTATTCGTACAAGTGCTTCTTGAATGCTGCTATTGTGTCTGCTTCCACCACCTCTACTGGCAGTGCATTCCAGGCACTCACCACCCTTTGTGTGAAAAACTTGTCTTGCACAACTCTTTTAAACTTGCCCCCTCCCACCTTGAACCTATGTTCCCTTGTATTTGACACCTCCACCCTGGGAAAAAAAAACCTCATACTTTTCACTCTATCCATGCCATTCACAATCTCATAAACTCCTGTTAGGTCACCCCTCAACCTCTTGCATTCCAGTGAACACAAACCTAGTCAACCTAAACTTTCTTCATCGCTAAAATCTCCCATACCAGGCAACATCCTGGTAAACTTTTCCTGTACCCTCTCCAAAGCATCCACATCCTTCTGGTAGTGTGGTAACCAGAAATGTATGCAATAAAACTGTATGCAAACTGCATCAACCAAGCAAACCTCCTCTGTATTGGCTCCAATGCATTTTACATCTTCCTTAAATAAGGAGAACAAACTTGCACACTGTATTTGTGATGTGGCTTCGTGAATGCCCTATACAACTGAAGGTTAATGCCCTTACTTTAATGTTCGATTCCTCTTGTAATAATGAATGACCTTCTTGATTCTGTGCTATACCTGCTTGCTAACTTATTGTGACTCATGCATCTGATCATCTAAATCTCTCTGCACCATGAAATTCTGCAGTGATTCTCTATTTAAGCGATAGTCTGCTTTTCATGAACCCTGTCAAAGTGAACAGCTTTATATTTTCCCATGTTATGGTCCATCTGCCAGATTTTTGCCAAGGAGTCAACTACTACAATAAGGAGGGATGATATTGCAGAAGGCTCCTTAAATGAGGCCACATGATTAGAATTTAAAAACCAAATAGAGGCAATCACTTTACTGGGGTGTTCTATAGACCCCCAAATAGTCGGGAAGAGATAGAAAAACAGGTGTGTAGACAAATTTCAGAGAAGTTTAAAAAAAGTGGAGTAATAATAACAGAGATTTCAACTTCCCTAATAGTAACTGGGATATACAAAGTTGAGAGGCAACAGAGTTCTTAAAATGAGCCCAGGACAGCTTTTCAAGCCAGCATGTTGAAAACCCTACAAGACAGGACCTAATCTTAGGGAACAAAAATGATCAAATTGTAGATGTGGCAATGAGGAAGTATTTTGGTGAAGTGATCACAACTCAATAAGATTTAAGGTAGGGGCATAGAGTCATAGAGTTGTACAGCATGGAAACAGACCCTTCGGTCCAACTCATCCACGCTGACCAGATATCCTAAATTAATCCAGTCCCATCTGCCAGCATTTGGCCCATATCCCCTCTAAACCCTTCCTACCCATCCAGGTGCCTTTTAAATGTTGTAACTGTACTAGCCTCCAGCATTTCATTCTGTGCATGCATGAAAATGTTGCCCCTTAAGTCTGTTTTAAACCTATCCCTTCTCACCTTAAACCTATGCCCTCCAGTTTTGGACTCCCCTACCCTGGGGAAAAGACCTTGAATATTCACCCTATCCATGCCCCTCATGACTTTATAAACTTCTATAAGGCCACCCTTCATCCTACAATGCTCCATGAAAACAGCCCCAGCCTATTCAGCCTCTCCCTATAGCTCAAACGCTCCAAACCTGGCAACGTTCTTCTAAATCTTTTCTGAACCCTTTCAAATTTAACAACACCTTTCTTACAGCAGGACAAAGCTGGACTGGAAATAAAGGTTCTGAATTGGGAAGGGCTAATTTTAATAAGATAAGACAAGAAATGGCCATAGGGTCCCGACCCAAAACGTCAGCTTTCCTGCTCCTCTGCTGCTGCCTGGCCTGCTGTATTCTTCCGGCTCCACACTGTGTTATCTCTGACTCCAGCATTGGCAGATCTTACTATCTCTAATTGGCCATAGTGGCCGTAGCTGCATGCAGGAAAATCCATAGAGATTGGGAGACATTCAAGAGGGTAACCGGGAGAATGAAGAGCCAGTATATTCCTATAAAGGTGAAGGATGGGATCAACAAGAGCAGAGAACCCTGGATGTCAAGGGATGTACAGGGTTGGATATGCAAATGAAAGGAAGGTTGTGGTGGATAATGAAGACCCTAGAAGAGTATATAAAGTGCAGGGGGTTGCTTGACAAAGAAATTAGGAGAGTATAGAAGGGGCACAAGAAAATACTGGCAAGTAACATCAAGGAAAATTCAGAAGCATTTTATATTAGGGGAAAGAGAATAACCAGGCAAAGGGTAGTACCCATTTGGACCAAAGTGACAATTATGTGTGGAGCCAGAAGACATAGGTGAGGTTTTAAATTGTAGTGAAGGCTGATCTAGGCAAACTAATTTGGTAGGGGCCTGATATACTTGAATAAATTAACATGAGAGGGAAGAAGTATCAGTGGTTTAGCAGCATTGTCAGTGGCTAAATACCTAGTCCCAGATGAGAAAACCCCATTTGACGCCGGAGCAATGGGCCATTCTATCCATCACATCCACAACTCTATTCAATCAGATCACGGCTTGATTCCCTTACTGATTAAAATAGACAATAATAGAGAATAAGATATATTCTGGGCTTCTGTGGGAGGCAAGGGAGGAGATTGCAGGGACTCTGACATTGATCTTCAAATCCTGTCTGCCCACAGCAGGGGTGCCAGAGGACAGCTAATGTAGTACCATTACTCAAGGAGTGTGGTAGCAATAAACCAGGAAACTACAGGCTAATGAGTCTAAAATTTATGGTAGGGAAACTATTGGAAAAAATTCCATTTCTGAAGAAGGGTCTAGGCCCGAAACGTCAGCCTTCCTGCTCCTCTGATGCTGCTTGGCCTGCTGTGTTCATTCAGCTCTACACCTTGTTACCTCAGATTCTCCAGCATCTGCAGTTCCTACTATCGCTACCAGGATGTTGCCTGGTCTGGAGAAAATGAGCTAGGAAGAGAACTAGATAGGGAGGGGTTGTTCTTCTTAGAGGAGAGAAGATTGAGGGGACATCTGATTGAAGTGTAAAAAATTTGGAGGGGCATAGATAGAATAGAAAGGAGAAGCTTTTCACTTTAGTAGGGGGTTAATAAGCAGGGGCACAATTCTAAAATTAGAGGTTTGAAAGTAGATTTGAGGAAAACATTTAGTAAGTTGTGGGTATTTGGAGCTCACTGCCTTAAAGGGTGGTACAGGCAGGAATCTTCAAGACATTTAAGAGGTATTCAAATGAACAATGGAAATGTCAAAGCATCCTACATATCTGACACCTTTTTCCATGTCACTTTCCCTTGACTTGGCATCATATCGCACTGGCATCCTATTCATTTGCCACCTGTAATGAAATCCAACAGCTGGACCTCATAGAATTTGAGTTCCCTGATTGGGGCTGTTAATCTGGTCCATTCAGAGAGCCCTGGCTAACATAAAAAGAGCGAGTGGCAGGGATACTGACACTTTAGTAACTAACTCTGTATGAAACAGTACTATAGTCAAGGACTGTTCATTTGTAAATGAAGCGTGGCTTGGTGACTGGATACCGGCCTCTATAGAATTGTTTCAACAACCTATGCCCTACCTAATCTTGCACCCTACCCTCCAAATACCCTAACATCACACTTCTCTTATGTACTTACTGTTTGGCAGCAGCTATCAAAATGGCAGCTCTGACGAAGGGTCAGTTGACCCGAAATATTAACTTTGATTTCTCTCCACAGCTGCTGCCAGATGTGTTGAGCTTTTCCAGCAATTTCTGTTTTTGTATCAGAACAGCAGTCTGTGATTCAGGACTTTTACAATGTGGTGCTGACTGCTGTGTAACAGCACCGCTGTGGTTTGCCTTCCCCTGACAGCTCTGTGCCACAAGAAACTGTAAGAATGGAAGTACAGCTCTGTATTTCTGAAGGGGAGGCCTGACTGAAATCTCCTGTCAGAAATGTGGAGTTCGCCCATCTTGTGAAAAAGAAGTGAGATTGCTCCTCCCCAGAAAATCAGACTTTGTACAATGTATAATGCATTAATCTACATCTAACACCCATTGAATGAATCTGCAAAGCCCTCATTATGAAGCCTGTTTTGCAACACATATTCTGTTTTGAATCATAACTACAGCGAGTGGGTTGATTCTTAATTTGCAACCCCCAATAATTATAACTTCTCAAGGGCAATTAGGGGTGAGCAAAAAGTACAGTCTTTGGCAGCTTCATCCACAACCTGTGAATGAATAAAAAAAACTCAAAAAAGTGATGGGTTTCAGTTGTGCTTTGAATTATGGATCTTCGTAGATAGTCTTCATCCTTTAGTTGCTGCTTTCCATTTCAGACTTTTTTTCTAAAGTGCACATGCTAATTGTCTGCCGGTCTCCAGATGACACTTTGAGTTGCCAGGGATTGGCTGCTCTGGAAGTACCCTCTGATTTTCTTGCCTCCCTCACAGTAGAGAAGTTCCTACTTTGCCACGTCCCAGTGTTTGAATACATCAATGCACAGCACTTCATAGCTGCTTCAGAAACATAAGACATTCTCTTGAGGCTTCATTCCTTTGGTTTGAATCAAGTGATTTGAATGTGAATAAAGGAGGGATGGTTCATAAGTTTGCAGTTGACACCAATATTGGAGGTGTACTGGTCAGTGAGGAAAGTTATGTCACAGTACAACGGGACCTGGACTAGATGGGCCAGTGGACTGAGGAGTGGCAGACGGAGTTTAATTTAGATAACTGTGAGATGTTGCATTTTGTAAAGGCAAACCAGGGCAGAACTTATACACTTAATGGTAGAGTCCTGGGGAGTGTTGATGAACAAAGAGACATGGGGTGCAAGCTCATAGTTCCTTGGAAGTGGAGTTATTTTAAAAGAATACCTACAGTGTAGAAACAGGCCATTCAGAACCTCTGAACAGCATCCCATCCAAATCTATCTTCCTATCCTTTCAATGTAACCCTGCAATTTCCATGGCTAACACACCTTACCTACACATCCCTGGGCAATTTAGCATGGCTAATTCACCTAGACTGCACATCCTTAGACTGTGGGAGGAAACCAGAGCACCCTGCAGGCATGAGGAAAATGTGCAAACTGCACACAGACAGTCACCCAAGGGTGGAATTGAACCTGGGTCCATGGTACTGTGAGGCAGCAGGGCTAACCATTGAGCTACCATGCCATCCAATTGCAGGCAAGGTATTTGGCACACTTGCCTTTATTGGTCAGTCCATTGAGAAATGGGGTTGTGATGTCATATTGTGGCTATACAGGACATTGGTGAGACCACTTCTAGAATACTGCATTCAGTTCTGGTCTCCCTGCTATTGGAAGGATGTTGTTAAACTTGAAAGAGTTCAGAAAAGTTGGGGCACAGTGGCTCAGTGGTTGGCATTGCTGCCTCACAGCACCAGGGACCCAAGTTTGATTTCACCATCGGGTAACTGTCTGTGTGGAGTGTGCAAGTTCTCCCCATGTGTGTGCAAGTTCCCTGCAGGTGGCCTAGCTTCCTCTCACAGTCCAAAGATGTGTAGATTGGGTGGATTGGCCATGCTAAGTTGCCCATAATATCTAGGAAGCTAGATGGCTTAGCCAAGGAGGATGCATGGTGGGATGCTCTTTGGAGATTTGGTGTGAGTTTGATAGGCCAAATAGCCTGCTTCCACACTGAAGGGAATCTATGATTTACAATGTTCCTGGGATTGGAGGGTTTGAGCAATAGGGAGAGGCTGACTACTTTGGGGCTTTTCCCCACAGAGCCTCAGAACCTGAGGGGTGATGTTATAGACATTTATCAAAACATAAGGGTCATGGATAAGGTGAACAGCCAAGGTCTTTTTCCCAGGGTAATGGAGTCCAAAACTCGAGAGCGTAGCTTTAAGGTGAGAGGGGCAAGATTTAAAAAGGACCTGAGGCACAACCTTTTCATGCAGAGGATGGTATGTGTATTGAACAAGCTGCCAGAGGAACTGGTGGAGGCAGGTACAATTACAACATTTAAAAGGCATCTGGATGGGCATGTGAATGAGAAACATTTAGAGGGATATGGGCCAAATACTGGCAAATGGGACTAAATATGTTTAGGATATCTGATCGGTGCAGATGATTTGGACTGTAGGGTCTGTTTCCGTGCTGTATAACTCTATGACTCTGTAAGTTTGATCTGATGCATTTGTGCTACAGCACCCACCCCTTGGTTGCATCCTTTTAAAAAGGCCAGAGCAGTATAGAGTACTGTATAAACAGTATGAAATAGAATTAACTTCTAATGATGAAGATGTATATTATTCTGGTGTTTCAGAACCAGGAAAGTGATACTGGTTAAATAGAACTGTAGTTTTAGAAAATCATAAGTATTTTTGCCCCCAATTAAAGGGTGCAATTTTATATAGGGGTGCAAGAACAGAGGGACTTGGATGTCTGTTTTGTGCATAAAAGATTGAAGGTGGCAGGACAGGTTGTGAGATCAATTAATTACAGCATCCTGGGCTTTATTGATGAGGCATAGAATACAAAAGCAAGGAATTTGTGTTAAATAATATAACTGGAGTATTGTGTCCAGTTCTGAGCGCCACACTTTCGAGAGCATGTGTAAGAGGGTGCAGTGATGATTCCAGGGATGGGATCTTCAGTAACGTAGACACAATTGGTTGGAGAGACTGGGGCTATTTTTGGTAGAGAAGAAAAGATTGAGAGAAGATTTGGTTGACATATTTAAATAAATCATGATCCAGTAGGTGACTTTTACCTTTAGAATTATTACCTGAAAGTGAAGAATGTGCAGGTTTATAGGAAGAAGGCAGGAGAATACTACGTAAATTCCTTCTTTGGAGAGCCAGCACAGACATGACAGACTGAATGGTCTCCTTATGTGTTGTAACTCTTCTATGAACCTGTGGATATCCTGAATTTTCAACTTCTTTATTTAATCAATTATTGAGCATGCAGAATTCCTGCCTTATGTTTCTGGTATTACTACTCAACAAATACACCAGAGGGAGCTGCAGTAGGTCTTAGTGCATTGCCTGTTGTAAACCCCTGAAGTATGAGAAGTTTAAACATGGCACTAACATCCCTCTTGCTTGCATGCCTCAGTTCCTATTAGCACAACATAGGCTATTGATTCATGGGAATGACAATTTTACAGCTCACCTCCCCCCACCATTAGCATATATGAATGCAAGGGAGTGGGGTTGTGGGTAATGTAGAATAAAGTAGGTTCATCCAGCCCCATGCTTGTTATCTCGAATACCTGACTGTCTTTTTGTCTGTTTCCCCCAACCTATCCCCTATATTACAGCTCAAACCACCTGTTCACTCTTAGGCCTATTGAGCTTCTAAGTGAATGCTTTAGACTCTCATTCCACCTCCATTATAATGTTTTGACTTGCTAGGAATAATGGGTGAATGGTGAGCAGCTCATTGGCAGGATGGGACTATCTCCTTTTGAGAGGGGTGTTTCCCTTTTATTGAATAGTGGAACAGGCTCCAGGGACCGAATGGTCTACTCTTGATTTGCATGTTTGTACAGCTGCCCCACAGCTAAAGCACACTGGAGGTGGCTTTGACGAATTAGGAGTAGGACTCACTCCTTTCAGGACCAGTCATTGAGAGCTGCTGGGCAGTTGTCCCAGCAGAGCCAGGATTGAGTAATGGCCACTGCAGAGAATTACTAGCATTCCCTAAAGATGAAGTGCTGATGGTCCTGGAGTTTAGGTAAATCCAGGGATTCTTGCAGATTGCAGCGAGCAGGGGTGCGGGTAGGGAAGGGATGGCCGATTCAATAAGCCTTGACAAAAAGACTTTACATTTTTGTGCTGAGGGGAAAGAGTTGAAGGCTAGTACTTCCTCCCGTGGCAAACTTCATCCCATATAGAACAGGATGATGTCAGATTTGCTTCCTGGTTTGCAGAGTTAACTGATGTCAACTGCAGTTGGAAGTGACTGGGGCTCACTGTGGGCATGGTGGTTGACCTCATTTCTCTCGGAGGTAAGTTCACCTGAATTAACATTTTAATAGTTATCTAATGACCTGCAAGACATGTTAGTTAAGATCAGCATCACAATGATACCATCCAGAAGTACATAACTTGTCAACACTTCAGGCTGGATTTTCCTTTTTTCCCACCTGCTGCTCCAATCCCACTCATAGAATCATAGTCACAGAGATGTACAGCACAGAAAAGGGCCTTTCGGCCCATTGCATTCAACCAGTGTAAAACAACCACCAAACTATTCTAGTTCCATTTTCTAACACTTGGCCCACAGCCTTATATGCCTTGGCATTACAAGTGTACAATGTAAATACTTCTTCAGTGTTATTAGGGTTTCTGCCTCTGTCACATTTACAGCAGGGAGTTCCAGATTCCCAACACCTTCTGGGTGAAAATTATATCCTACATCCCCTCTAAGCCTCATGCCCCATACCTTAAATCTATGTCCCCTCAGAAAATAACCCTAGTCTATCCACTTAGTATTCATAACTTAAACTTTCCCATCCAGGCAACATCCTGGTAAATCTCTTCTGCACCTTCCCCAGTTCAATCACACCACTCCTGCAATGTGGATTCCAGAATTGCACACAATACTCTAGTTGTGGCCTAACCAACTTTTTAGACAGTTGCACCATCACCTCCCTGCTTTTAAACTCTTTGCCTAGGCTAAAAAAAAGGCAAGTATCCTATATACCTTCTTAATCACTTTGTCTACCTGACCCGCTACCTTGAGGGCATACACACCAACGTCTCTCTGGTTGTCAGTGCTTCCCAGAGTTTGAACCCTTATCCTGTGTGAGGTTCCTCAATGGAGGCCATGATCCTTGCCATGTAGAGGAATCCCACCCTTACTGTCCATCACAATCTGACAGTTCAAATAAGTGAATTAGGAACACAAGTAGGCCATTCAGCCCCTTGAGCCTACTCCACCATCCAATAAGGTCATGGCTGATCTGATGGCCCTACATTCCCACCTTCCTTGGATAATCTTTCACCCCCTTGATTATCAAGAATCTATTGACCTGTGCTTTAAAAATATTCAAGCGCTCTGCTTCCACCACCTTCTCAGCAAGAGAATTGTAAAGACTCATGACCCTCTATGAACAAATTTGCTGCAGAGTCTGCACTGGTTGTAGACATCAATGCACTGAAGAAACATTAGTAACAATGTTCAAAAGATTTCCTTGGCACTGCTCCAGTTATCACTGGCTATTGATTACTTTAATTTCATGCTAAAGCAGGATACTGCTCTATGCCAATCAACAGGTTAATTGCACCAGCAGTTTGTATGTTTAGGTGGTTGCTTGTTGCTGTCCCTACATTGTCCCTCATGACCACGTGGAATGAGGCAGAAGTTATGGTGGGTGGCACGGTGGCTAGCACTGCAGCCTCACAGTGCCAGGGTCCTGGATTCGATTTCACCCTTGGGTGACTATCTGTGTGGAGTTTGCACATTCTCCCCACGTCAGTATGGGTGTGCTCCGGTTTCCTCCCACAGTCCAAAGAAGTGTGGGTTAGGTGGATTAGCCATGCTAAATTGCCAATAGTGCCCAGGGGTGTGCAGGCTAGGTTTATTAGCCTTGAGAAATGTAGGGTTACAGTGCTGATGGTGGGTCTGGGTGGGATGCTCTTCAGAGGGTTGGTGTGGATTTGATGGACCAAATGGCCTGCTTCCACACTGTAGGCATTCTATGACACTGGACCATCCAGGAGCAGGCTCCAGAGTAGCAGTAAAGAGTGATGCTCTTGCCCAGAATGAACTATGATCAGAAAAGGATAACCTCAGCTCTGTGACCCTTTAGAAGGATATAAGATGTTAACAGCTTATCTCACCTCACACTGCACTCCCCTACCACGGCAGCTTGCAAATTGCATCTGAGAGAAGCACTGAAATAAGTGAGTAGAATGCAATGCAAGCACCCAGAGGCATCACACTATCATAAAAGATTAGGTTAACTTCTGTTCACTTTGAACTTGCTGGTGTTAAAATAGAATGACAATGCACTTTTGTTATTGGTGGACATTAGGGGTGTAGAGGAAAGAATGTGTATTTTTGATGATGATCTATTCATTTTTGTAATGATTACTGGCATGTTGAGGATAGAGTTTAAGGCGTTGTCATGTCATTTAGGTAGATAATGAATTGAGAATATTTCTTTTAATTGGATTAGAATAGTAAGGTGGTTGTTTTTGATTGTTGCAGATTTCATGGGCCAAAGGGTCTTTTTCTACCCTGTAGACCTCTATGAATGTATGATTGGGAAGTTCAGGGTGGATGCGTTGTCTAGCTCTGTGAGAAGCAGTCAGGAAGGAAGTTAGAAATCTGGAAAGAAAGGCAAAAGAAAATGCAAAAGGTATTCTTTAACAACTGAAGAATCACATAATCATACAATTGTTAAGGTGCAGAAGGAAGCCATTTGGCCTATTGTGCCTGTATCAACTGTTCAAATGAGCCTCATTCCCTAAAGCCAATATCCTGCTTTCTCCCCACACACTTGCACATTAATTTTGTCCAAATAATTATCTAATGGAGGAGGTGATGGCCTTGTGGTATTATTGCTGGAGTGTTAATCCAGAGACCCAAATAATGTTCTGGGGATCTGCATTCAAATCCTGCCATGAATTATTTTTAATGAGTAGGAAATATTTTGGTATTTTGTGTATGTGTGTGTATACTCATGTATATCCAGAATGCCACATCACTCACTACTATGGTGCAGTCAGTGTCCCAGAAACCAGAGCAAGGTCGGAAACGTCATCTATAAGCCTGATCATCTTAAAAATTACCTACTTTCCTTTTGATGACTTCTGAGCTGTAGAAAACCTAGACAGCGGTCTCCTGTTACGAACCTGGCCAAAAATCCTTGAATCTACCAGCGAAGAAGAGAATCATTGAAACCATCACTCCTTTCACAGCATTGAGTGCTATATTCTGAAGTTTAAAACTCCAGCAGACACTTTGAAATCTGCTGTGATAGGTAAGTATGTAAGGCAAGTGAGGGAAGAGATGCAGATGGGTGAAGTGCCACATGAGTAGGGTGCCAGGTAAGTGGATGAATGCTTATGGTTATAGGGTGGTTGGGTTAGATTTGGAGGAATGTTGATTGGGTCCAGGGTGGGTATCAGCTCAGACTGGAGCGGAGGTGTTGGGTTGGGTTGCAGAGGTGTCAGGTCAGGTCACGTCAGGGGCTGTACCAGGTCAGGTTGATGTCGGGATTTCAGGTTTGAAAAGGGGTGGCATTATGTTGGGTCAACTGGATGAACTTGCTGGTGATATCAGGTCGAGTTGCATTGGGCTGGGGGTGTCAGTTCAGATCAGGTGGTGGGGTTGGGGTCGTCAGGCTGGGAGTGAAAGTGCGTCAGTCACAGGAATGTCACAGTGGGATGGAGTAGAGTTGTCAGATCTGAAATGGCTGGGCATTTTGTTGGGGGCACTATTGGTCAGGTTGTGGGGTGTTTGTTGAGACGGGTTAGGCACAGGAGTTATTGGGTCATTGGATTCTCAGTGTTTTCAAGTCTGGCAGGATCAGATTGGATGGGGTATTGGATTGAGTGGTGGGCATGTCAGGACCAGGATGTTCAGGAGGTAGGGGTGGCTGTGGTGGTGAGTCTAGGTTTCTATTTAGTACTTACGTAGGAGTTAGAGATATAGAACTGTAGTAAATAGAGCAGGAGGAGACCATTTGGCCTTTTGAGCCTGCTCTGCCATATGATATGATTATAGTTGATCATCCGACTCAGTATCCTGTTCCCATTTTCAGCCTATACTCTTTGATTCCTTTAGCTCTAAGAATTATATCCAACTCCTTGTTGAAGACATTGAATATTTTGGCCTCAGCCACTTTCTGTGGCAGAGAATTCTACTGTCTCACCACTGTCTAGGTGAAGAATTTTCTTCTCATTTCAGTCCTAAATGGCTTATCTCCCAATGCTTAGACTGTGGCTCCTGGTTCTGGGCTCCACGGACATCAGGAACATTCTTCCTGCATTTACCCTGTCTAGTCCTGTTAGAATTTTACAGGCTTCTATGAGACTCCCCGCCTCGTTCCTCTAAACTCTGGTCAATGTAGTCCTAACCAGTCCAATCTCTCCTCATATGTTGGTCCCGTCACCCAGGAATCAGTCTGGTAAATCCACGCTGCATCCCTTGCACAGCCAGAACACCTTTCCTCCAATAAGGAGACTAAAATTGTACGCAGTAGTCCAGGTCTCACCAAGGCGCAGTACAGTTGCAGAAAGACATCCCTGCTTCTGTTCACAAATCCTCTTGTCATGTTGGCCAAAATGCCATTTGCTTTCTTCACCACCTGCTGCACAGTTTTAGATCTCCTAACACTTTTTTGGCTAACTATTAAGCTGAAGTGATTAGGAATCGTCTAAATTCTCCCACTTAAAGGGACTTCATTGGGCGGAGGGTCCAGATGCAGAGGAATTACCTTTTAGAATTTTCAGTTTTCCACACAATTCCCTTGGAGTGAGCTGCATTGCAATTTCTGCATGGTCCAAAACACAAATCCAGTTCATGCTGCAGAAATGACCGTTGGAATATTAGGCGAATGTATCATTCTCAACACATTGAGATCTGACAAGTACATTTGATCTCAGCTGCTGCATTTGTGTCTGTCTGATTATTTCAAACATGCTGAACCATCTTCAGCTATGTCATCAATGACCTTCCCTCCATCATAAGATCAGAAATAGGAAGGTTTGCCAATGATTGCATAATGTTCAGCACCGTTTATTAGTCCTCAGACACTGAAACGGACCATGTTCAAATGCAACAAGATTCAGACTTGTGTTGACAAGTGGCAAATAACATTTGCACCACATAAATGTCAGGCAATTTCCAATAACAGACAATTTAACCACTGTCCCTTGATATTCAGTGGTGTTGCCATCACTGAATCCCTCACTATCAACATCCTTGGGGTTACTATTGACCAGAAATTCAACTGGACTCGCCACATAAATACAATGGCTACAAGAACACATCAGAGGAAAGGAATACTGCAGCCGGTATTGTCGTTGATATTATCTATACATGCTGATTCCCGAAAGTCTGTCCACCATCTACAAGGCACAAGTCAGGAGTATGATGGAATAATCCCCAGTTGCCTGGATGAGTACAGTTCCAATAACACTCAAGAAGCTTGACACCATCTAGGACAAAGCAGCCCGCTTGATTGGCACCACATCCATAAGCATCAATTCCTCCACCACCGATGCTCAGCAGCGGCAGTGTGTACGATCTATAAGATACATTTTGCAGAAATTCACTATCACCTGCAAGATCCTCTCCAAGCCACTCACCATCCTGGCTAAAATACAATATATCACCATTCCTTCAGTGTCGCTGGATCAAAATCCTGGAATTCCCACCCTATGGGCATGTGGACTGCAGCAGTTCAAGAAGGCAGCTCACTACCATCTTCTCAAGGGCAACCAGGGATTGGGCAATAATTGCTGGCCAACTGGTGATGCCCACATTCCATGAGTGAATAATTTTTAAAAAAGCCACAAGATGTAAATATCTCTCACTGTTGTTCTGGTTGTGTTAGTCTAACTCAGCACAGACCGGAGACTTTCTGGCATCTATGCTTTGGTTCTGTGCTGGGTAATGCCTTTACATAGAACATAGAACATAGAACATAGAACAGCACAGCACAGTACAGGCCCTTCAGCCCACGATATTCTGCCGAACTTTTACCCGAAACCCAAGGTCTATCTAACCTCCACCTCTACCTTATACTATCATCCATATGCCTATTTAATTGCCGCTTAAATGCCCCTAATGAGGCCGACTCCATTACCCTCTCTGGCAATGCATTCCACGCCCCTACCGCACTCTGACTAAAGAACCTACCTCTGACGTCTCCCCTATATCTACCTCCACTCACTTTAAAACTATGTCCCCTCATAAAAGCTACCCCACCCTAGGAAAAAGTCTCTGGCTGTCCACTCTATCGATACCTCTGATCATTTTGTACACCTCTGTCAAGTCACATCTCATCCTTCGTCGTTCTAAAGAGAAAAACCTAGCTCTCTCAACCTTTCTTCATAAGACCTTCTCTCCATTCCAGGCAACGTCCTGGTAAATCTCTTCGGTACCTTTTCTAACGCTTCTACATCTTTCCTTTATCTGAACATCATCGAGGGAACTACTACTTATTTCTGGCAGCATGGTGGCTTGGTGGTTAGCACTACTGCCTCGCAGCGCCAGAAAGCCAGGTTTGATTCCTCCCTTGGGCAATTGTCTGTGTCGAGTTTAATATTCACCTTGTACCTGTGTGGGTTTCCTCCAGGTGATCCGGTTTCCTCCCACAGTTCAAAGATGTGCAGGTTAGGTGGATTGGCCATGTTAAATTGCACATAGTGTCCAGGGATGCTGCAAGCTGGGTGTTTTAGCCATGGGAAATGCGGGGTTGTTGGTCTGGGTGGAATGTTCTTCAGAGGATCAGTGTTGACTTGATGGGCTGAATAGCCTGCTTCCACACTGTAGGGATTCTAGGATTTCACATATCTCAGGGAAATTCTCTGGATGTCTCATTAACTTACATGAGACTGTTATAAGAAAATCAGATGCTGTAATGGGAAGATGGTAGACTTGTCCTCGTTGATAGATAATATCAAAGGCTGTCTCTTGATTCAATGCTTGTGAAACCTTATCTTTCCTTTACCTTCACTTATGCTCCAGCTTCAATAGTTTGAAATCATACACAATATAAATGGACCAGTGGCATGAAACTTCTACTATAAGTGGAAGTTCCTTGAAGAAAAACATGATAGCTAATTCACCAAAATGGTGATGGCAGATCAGGAGAACTGAGTGGAAATTCTCTCACTGATTTCATCTTGTGCACATTGAAACCAATGACAATAACTGTGGAAATAAAGCCAAGCCAGAAGATCAAACAGACACAGGCTGTATTAATCATGTTAATTTCTACAGTTCTTGCATGTAGTCTGGAAATGAACAGATTAATACTGACAGATGTTGAATCCTTGTCATCAGATTTTCCTCACAAGTGTAGAATCTGGCACCTGTAAGCCCAAAGATTTTCACTTAAATAAAAGATCTTTCATAAGACTATCATGTTGAAAACAAACTGTAATGAGGTAATTTTCAAATGCTCCTATGTATTACCTGCGGTCATTGATGTAAGGCTCGACAGAATTCTCATTATAAGTATCTTTTCATTTCTTCTAAAATAAAACATTTTGGACCTAAAATTCTATAGTCTATGCTTTGCCAGTGGTTAACGTAGATTGTGAAACAGGGTCCTGTTGATGGTACAGTATGCTATATGTCACAGCCTTGGATTCAATGGAGATTTGCTCACTCAGATCTCAGTAGTCCTCATCAAAGTAGCGTAGAACACAACTGTTAAGCTTTAAGTAATGGTTTCATGAAAATCAAGTGAAAATATATCAAAGAAACAACATCAAAGGCTATGGGCACTGGTAGTGGCAAGTGCTGTTCATCTCATGGAGTCTCATGTTTAACAAAAGCAAACAGAACAAAAACAGAAAAAGAAAACAGTTATCAAACTTTCTCTTTGTAGTGGTTGAGGCAGATTTTTAATTTTCAGACTGCTTTTCTGAACAGAACTACAGGACACCATACATGAAGGGCAAAGCTAAGATAGATGCCAGAAGGTATTTGGCCAACATTTGGAACAAGCTACCGATGAGTATAGTTAAAGGTTGAGGCATGAGACTCTTACAAGAAACAGTCAGACAGTTTAATCGGAAGATGGTAGTGTTGTCATTGCAGATAATATTAAAGGCTCTCTCTTGATCAAGTGCTGTCTCATGACCTTGTACAAATCTTATCTTTACTTTGACTTCATTTTTGATCCAGTCTGAATAGCTTGAAATCGCACGAAAAATAAATGGAGCAGTGGTGTGAAACTAACTGCTGCTTGTCATCCCAGAGCTCCATGGCCAACTTCCCCCTTCTGTAGGCAACATGTCATCTTCTGAGCAGTATGCTTCTTGTAATTACACTTGTGTTAAACTTGTTGATCTCTCATGACAACCTATCATTCACAGGCTAGAGCTATTACTGCAATGCTTGCATTGAATTTCTGAAATGACATTATTTCTCACTAATGCTGCTGCGCTGCCTTGCTGTTACAAGGTACTTACAGGATTGAAACAGCCCATTCAGCTCCACCAGGTCCACGCCAGTGTTTATGTTCTCACAAACTTTCTTTCAGGTTTCTTCAGACCATGTTCCGTTCCAAACTTTACCATGTGCTTCTCTAGCTTTTCTTTGAATGCATCTATACTACTAGTCTCAACTACTCCTTACGGTGGCAAAGTGCACATTTTAACCAATTACAGTATAAAGGCATTTCTTCTGAATTCCCTTTAGATTTACTGGTGACTATCATATTACCCTAGTTCTGGTGTTGACTTTAAGTGATAAACATCTTCTCGACATCCTCCTTCAGAAGCAGGAATGGGTTAATCAATAAAAAGAATGGGTTGATCAAGGAATAGCTGGTCAAGGAAGAACTGGTAAAAGATTTTTACAGGTTTCTGTAAACTCATCATTGAATCTAACAAAAGCTGAATGTCCCGAAAATTAATTATATTGGAACTAGACTTTTCCTTCTTACCATCAATGAGATGGAAAGCTGTGACTATACTGGTTTGAGAGAAAAGTTTTCCACTTCAAAACTGAAGAGTGTCCAGATTCTAAGTACCAACTAACTTTGAGGAGCAAAGAAACAGCAACAGAACAGTATGCCTCACATAAGCATTTGCAACTGAACTGAATCAGATTGCAACATGGCAGAGTGAACAACGGGTTACAACAAATTCACATCATGTTGAGATAACTAGGAGGGTACATGTACAAGTACAAGCCTGACCTTCCTACCTTCCACAGAACAATCCTCAATAATCATAATGTAGCTTTCATGTTCTCCCCGTGTCTATGTGGGTTTCTTTTGGGTGCTCTAGTTTCCACCCACAGTTCAAAGATGTGCACATTAGGTGGATTGGCCAGGCTAAATTGCCCCACAGTATTCAAGGATGTACAGGCTAGGTGGGTTAGCCATGGTAAATGTGGGGTTATGGGATAGGGTGGGGGGTGCGGTGGTGGATCTGACTCTGGGTGGGATGCTCTTTGGAGGGTTGATGCAGACTTGATTGGCCAAGTTACTTCTTCTTGCATTTCAGCGATTCTAATATTCTATGATATCAGATCAAATGAGAAGAAATCTGCAGGTAACACAATTGAGGAAGTGAACAAAGAGATAAAAGGTACTGCAGATGCTGGAGAATCCGAGATAACAAGGCGTGGGGCTGGATGAACACAGCAGGCCAAGCAGCATCATAGGAGCAGGAAAACTTGACGTTTTGGGCCTAGACCCTTCATCAGAAATGGGGGAGGGGAAGAGGGTTCTGAAATAAATAGGGAGAGAGGGGGAGGCGGATAGAGGATGGATAGAGGAGAGGATAGGTGGAGAGGAGGCAGACAAGTCGAAGAGGCGGGGATGGAGCCAATAAATGTGAGTGTAGGTGGGGGGGTAGGGAGGAGATAGGTCAGTAGGCCCCAAGAAGACTTTCCACATCAGGCAGATGTTCACCTGCACATCTGCCAATGTGGTATACTGCATCCGCTGTACCCGTTGTGGCTTCCTCTACATCGGGGAAACCAAACGGAGGCTCGGGGACCGCTTTGCAGAGCACCTGCACTCAGTTCGCAACAAACAACTGCACCTCCCAGTCGCGAACCATTTCAACTCCCCCTCCCATTCCTCAGACGACATGTCCATCCTGGGCCTCCTGCAATGCCACAGTGATGCCACCCGAAGGCTGCAGGAACAGCAAATCATATTCAGCCTGGGAACCCTGCAGCCCAATGGCATCAATGTGGATTTCACAAGCTTCAAAATCTCCCCTCCCCCAACCGCATCCCAAAACCAGCCCAGCTCATCTCCAACTCCCTAACCTGTTTTTCCTTTCACCTATCCCCTCCTCCCACCTCAAGCCCAACCCCCATCTCCTATCTACTAACATCATCCCGCCCCCTTGAACTGTCCGTCCTCCCTGGACTGACCTATCTCCTCCCTACCCCCCCACTTACACTCACCTTTACTGGCTCCATCCCG